>JAWDJD010000002.1:344665140-345267640 GCA_035047305.1 Bradypodion pumilum
TAAATAAATGAAAATGAAATAAAAAGGTGACTGATTCTTGGGAGACAAGCTATGAGAAACCTGGGGAATATAGTTAAAAGTAGAGACATCACCTTGCAAACAAAAGTCTGGATAGTCAAAGCAATGATATTTCTGGTAGTGATGCATGGTTGTGAGAGCTGGACCATTAGGAAAGCTGAGCACAGAAGAACAGATGCCTTTGAAATATTGTGTTGGAGGAGAGTTTTGAGAGTACCCTGGACAGCGAGGAGAACAAATATATCGATCTTAGAAGAAATCAACCCTAACTGCTCCTTAGAAGGTCAAATAGTAAAGATGAAGCTAAAGTACTTTGGACAGCAAATGAGAAGAGATGATTCACTTGAGAAAGCCTTGATGCTGGGAAAGGTAGAGGGCAAAAGAAGAAGGGAGCGGACAAAGATGTGATGGCTAGATGGTATTGTAGACACAGTGGGTACAAAGCTGGGCGGGTTGAGGAGGATGGTGGAGGACAGAGGTGTCTGGATGACAATGGTCCATAGGGTCGCAATGGGTCGGAATCGACTGTGCAACTGAACAACAAACATTCCTTAATCCTATGTGACAAAACGGACATAGCATCTCAAACAAGAAATCAAATTGCTTAATTATGTTTTTTTTTTTAAAATTATGTTCTAGGAGAAAAAAAAACACCTTGTGAATAAGATATACTGTAGGCAACATTTGCTATTTTAAAAAATCAATATTCACTTCATAGAGCATAAAACCTTTAGCTTCTGTCAAGCACAGCCTTTCAATCAATGAAACAGTTTGGCCACAGTAACCAGGGGCATGCTGTACATGCAACTCAGTAGTTGACACAATGTACAAGCTGCCTATTGCCTTGCTGCCTAATGAAAGCTTATGTCATACAATGTTACTGGATTTTCCCTCTTTCTGGTACTGCAGTGGCTCAAGTCACTAAGACACTGACTGGGAAGCAGAAGGTCAGCAGTTCGATTCCTGAGTACTGCAGGACGGAAATGAGCTCCCGTCTTCATCCCAGCTCCTGCCAACCTAGCAGTTCGAAAGCAAGAAATTGCAAGTAGATAAATAGGGACCACTTCGGTGGGAAGGTAACAGCGTTCCGTGTCTAGTCATGCCGGCCACATGACCACGGAAATGTCTGCAGAAGCAGACAGCGCTGGCTCTTCGGCTTAGAAACAGAGATGAGCACTGCACCCTAGAGTCGGATACGACTGGCTTTCGAGCAAGGGAAACCTTTACCTTTTACCTGAACAATATGGTACACAGTCACTCTTTGACAGTATACCATCTTGTAGCTGTAGGTCAGAAGTCCTGGACAGAGAATATGTATTTAAACGAAAGAGCAGATTCAGCCACTGTTCTGATTTTCAACCGGGATGCAAAAGGCATTGTTATAGATCCATAGGTTACAGCCCTCAGTAGGAAATGGCAGCTACCACCGATCCTTCTATCCTGTGGTTTATAGTACAATTTAAACTTCCTGACCTAATAAATGCTTCCTCCCAGCTTCCACTAGTACAAATCTCACCCACTGTATGCCCACCCAACTCTTCAGCAACTGCAATTTTATAACCTTTATCAAGCCCAAACTATATGACACAATTAATGTATCATTAGATGTGAAGCTCCCTGAGGGGAAAGAAGATATCTGGACATCAGAAGGTAAATACAAACTTCATTTCCAAGTCTAACTGTGTTCAAATTTCAGGCATGCTCGATCTGTTGTGTTGAGCCGCTATGTCGTACAGCACAACCTCAACCATATAAATACTGTATGCTGAAGTGTGTGCATATATACTGTACACTTCAGCATGATGTGCTTTGTATGATATGCAGTGGGTGAGCTTCTTCTGCACATAGATTAATGAAAGCTCAGAAGGTATTATTTTAAAAAAAACTATTTGGTTAGGTAATTATTGTAATTAAAGACATTTAGTTACTATAGTTAAAGACATTTTTGTTTCAATTATGTATATTTTGATAATTTTGACACTGAATTGTAACAGCTGTTTATAGAGATTACAATTATTACTGATCTCCTAAGATTACATTAGCAAAGGTAAAGGTTGCCCTTGCTCGAAAGCCAGTCGTATCTGACACTAGGGTTCAGTGCTCATCTCTGTTTCAAAGCCGAAGAACCAGCGCTGTCTGCTTCTGCAGACATTTCAATTGTCATGTGGCAAACATGACCAGACACTGGAGCGCACGGAACACTGTTTACCTTCCCACCAAAGTGGTCCCTAGTTATCTACTTGCAATTTCTTGCTTTTGAACTTCTAGGTTGGCAGGATCTGGTACTAAGATGTGAGCTCATTCCATCCTGCAGTACTCGGGAATCGAACTGCTGACCTCCCACCTTCCAGTCAGCATCTTAGCCACTTGAGCCATTGCAGTACTTCCTTTTAAAGTAGACTGGCCAATCTCATGAATCATCAGTCAGGGTTATTAGTGAAGCCATCACCATAAAATTCTACATATTAAGTAAAATCATACATTCAAGATGTCAATATTACATCTATTTAAATGCAGTATTATTATATTGAATATATATTTCGGAATCTGGTTATTCCTATCTTAATTAGCATAGCATAAATCAGAAGAACACAACAGTAGCAGGGGGGAGTGTGAGCTAGCAATAGCACAAGTTCCCTATAAACCAATGGTGGCCAACCTTTTTACGCTGTGGGCCTGACCACATTCCCAGACAGTTGAGTGGGCCAGACCATGCCCCCCCCCCTCGGAAGTGGAAGTGGGCTCATTTACAGCTGTCATATATATGCTCACTTCCGTGTTTATGACAGCTGCGGGCACGTTTGCGCATGCATGGGCGCATTTTACAGCTGACGTAAATGTGCCCACTTCCACTTCTGGGTGCGGCGGAGCCAGCAACAGGCCCGATGGAATGGCATCATAGGTTGGGAACCCCTGCTATAAGCCATCCCTTTCTTTTTTTATATAATATTTTTATTGGTTTTAATCACACATACAAAGCAAACACAATACATAAAATAAAAACTATATTAACATATACAATCTTAAGAAAGAAGAAAAAAATAAAATAAAAATAGCACCTATCCTGGTAAGTTTTCCAGGTAGTGAGCTGAGCAAAAAAAGAAGAAAAAGAGAAAGACAAATTTATAAAACACCCTGTGAAAGTACAATGCCCTGGAGGACTTCAAAAGCCACAGTGTATTATATCCAAAAATTACTTTGATCAGGTACTGGCCTGTTACTTTTATTCCCGTTGACTGCATAATCCACAAAAGGTCTCCAAGTATTCCAAAATCTATTCTCTTTCAAGTTGTCTCTTTTTACCTTTATTTCCCACGACAATTTGTCATTCAGTGCTAGATTCCACATTTCTTTATACCACTCTTCAGTCTGTATAGTTATATTATTTTTCCAATTTCTAGCGATACATTGTCTACCCGTTGTAAGCATTATTCCTAATAATTCTCTCACATCTTTATCTTGACAAATACATTCCACATTTGTTAACATGGTGGTACCTGACCCCAGCTTAATTATCGTACTCGTTATTTCACTCATTTCTTTTTTGATTCTTTTCCAAAAATCATTTACCACTTTACAACTCCACCACATATGTTCATAAGATCCCACTGTATTTTTACATCTCCAGCACATCTTATCTTTTTTGTTGTCAATCTGGTGTAATCTCACTGGGGTCAGATACCACCTCCATAACATTTTATAATTATGCTCTTTTATTCTTACTGACATAGTTCTCATTATTCGTTTCTTCCATTTATTTTTCCAAGCGACCTTGTCTATCTTTATTTTCAACTCCTCCTCCCAAATTGAAATCAGATCCTCCTGCGGGTCTCCCTCTTTATTTAATAAGGTGTATAATTTGCAACTAGGCCCTTAATACTTCTTTCACCCTTCCTGATTCTCAAAACCAAATCCTCAAATTCCGTCTTGTCTCTTTCCCTGTCGTATTCCCTCATATACTTATCATTCCATTTGTTAATTTTCATTATTTGAAACCAATTCAATTTTAATTGTTCGAAGAGGGTAGTTCTACTATTAACTTTACTACAAACCCGTAGCCAATCTTTCAATAAAAAGATTTCATTCTTATCTAATATTTATTTTACTACATTGTCTATCTTAATCGGGAAGCCCATCATATCTGTAAATTCCATAATTGGAGAGAAATTCGGGGCCAGAACCTTTTTAGCCTTCTTCCAGACCTTCATTAATCCCTTCATCATAGTACTTTTGGTTTCTAATTTTCCCAAATTCTCCCCCAAGAAGACAATTTTACCAATATGTCTATAGTCCTTCATCTCAATTTCCTCCCATATTACTTTTTCCTTTGCCAAGATCTTCACCACATTCTTAATTTGGAACGCTCGATAATATCCTCTCAAATTAGTATTCCCAAACCACCTTCCTTCTGGGGCAGATACCATAATTTTTTAGAAATACTCGGCCTCTTTCCACCATTACAAAAATTGTTAATCATTTTTTGAAAATCATTAATTTATTTATCCTTCAATTGAATTGCTAATGCATCAAATAAAAAATTAATTTTAGGTAGGACCATCATTTTAATAAGCGCTATTCTCCCGAACCATGACAATTTTAGTTTTTGAAATGATTGTATTTTATTTTTAATCTCCATCCTTAAAGTATCATAGTTCAATCTTTTAAGGTCCTCCAATCTATTGGATACACTATACCTAAGTATTTCAATTTATCTTTAATTTGGATGTTGCTCCTCCTAATTATCTTTCTTATCTTCTTCTTCTGCATTACACAATAACATTTCCGACTTATCCCAGTTTATCTTGAGGCCGGTAATATCCTCAAAATCCTGTAATTTAATCTTGTTTTCTCCATTGCCCTCTCCGGATGTCTTACAATTATCATTGTATCGTCTGCATACATACTTATTTTATTTTCCATAATCCCCTCTTATCATCTCTTATAGATTTTGCTAAAATCTCCATTGCCATAATAAACAGAATTGGTGATAAGGGACAACCCTGTCTCGTACCTGCCTCCAGTTTTATCTCATCTGTGAAATCATCATTAACTCTGACCTTTGCTGATCCTTGATAGTATAATTGGTGTATTACTCTTCTAAATTTGTCGCCAAATCCATTATATTTAATTATTTCCTTAATTGAAATCCATTGCAATGAATCAAATGCTTTAAATATATCCAATGATATTAATCCCACTTTTTCTTTTGTTTGACTCACAACATCTATTAAATCCACAACTCTTCTGGTCAGGTCCGTCATATGACGCCCCTTCAAAAAGCCAACTTGGTCTGCATTTACATAATTACCCATGAAATTGTTTAAATGGTTAGCCAGTATTGCTGTGAAAATCTTGGCATCTTGGTTTATCAATGAGATAGGTCTATAGGATTCCACTTTTTCTAAATTTTTACCAGGCTTTGGCAATAACACAATTATGGTCCTATGCCATGAAGTCGGAATTTGACCTCCATCTAATATATAATTGTATAATTTTACTAACTTTGGTACCACTATATCTTTAAATTCCTTGTAAAAGTCAGCTGACAACCCATCTTCTCCTGGAGCCTTTCCCAGCTTCAAACCCCCAATGACCTCCCTTACCTCCTTTTCCGACACTTGATCCTCCATTCTATCTTTATGCTCATGTTTTATTCCAGTAACTATTTGTTTCTCTAATTGTCATTTAAGCTTTTCTACATCTATTTCTTTTTTTGCATACAAAGCTTGATAAAAATCCTTCACTATCTTACATTTATCCTTTTTCTTATTACATCTTACCCCTTGTTTATCAATCAAAATTCCAATTTCCCTTTTTTCACTCTTTTCTTTTGCTGCTTTTGCTAGTAGTCTCGAATTTTTATTACTAAATTCAAAATATTGTTTTTTCAAGTACACCAAATTTCTTTTAACCTTTTCTATATCTTTACCTACCACTTCAGCTTTTAATCTTTGTAAGTTTGCAAATACCTTATTGTCCTTTGTCCTTGAATGTTCCTCCTGTAACTGCTTTATCTCCTCTTCAATTTTAACCTGTGTTGATTTATACACTTTATATCTATTACTCGCCACTTTAATACATTCCCCTCTAAAAACTGACTTCATGGCATCCCAGACCATGTTAAAACTTACTTCATCATTGTCATTCAGTTGCCAAATTTCCTTCCAATTTTCCCTAATTTGAGCCTTAATCTTTTGATCTTTAAATAAATTAGCATCATATCTCCAGCTCCTTCTCCCTCTACTTTCACTTTGTAAACTCAGCTCCAAAACAACTTTAGCATGGTCAGATTCCTTAAAAATTCTGATTTCCATCTCTTCCAAATTTTTGACCATCTTTTCAGTTACAAATACATAGTCTATTCGGGAGTATGACTTGTAAACATGTGAAAAATATGAATATGCCCTTTCTGGCCCCTTAAGTTCTCTCCATGAGTCTTTCAGACCCAAAGCCGACATCCAATTGTCCAAAATCTGTCTTTTAATTCCTTTTCCACACCTTGAAATATTTGTACAGTCTAAATTCAATCTTACTAAGTTAAAGTCCCCAGCTACAAT
The DNA here is from genome assembly GCA_035047305.1 of Bradypodion pumilum. Lineage (NCBI taxonomy): Eukaryota > Metazoa > Chordata > Lepidosauria > Squamata > Chamaeleonidae > Bradypodion > Bradypodion pumilum. The sequence goes on from JAWDJD010000002.1 coordinate 344,671,716, forward strand.
CATCCTCGTTGGTAATTCTTTTTCCAATTTTTTTTTGCATTTTTTCTAAAAATTCATATTGATATTCATTTGGGGCATATACATTAACCAAAATTAGCTCTTCATCATCCAATTTCCCTTTTAGTGTCAAATATCTACCTTCTGGGTCTGCAATGGATTTTGTTATCTCAAACCCCAATCTTGAGGAAATTAAGATTGCGACTCCTCTAGCTTTAGATGTACCAAATGATTTCTCGTAATGCTGCATCCATCCTAAAAAAATTCTATTCGAATTTTGAGATTTTTGATGGGTTTCCTGTAAAACAAAGTATATCTGGTCTATCTTTCCTCAGAGCTGATTCTAATCTCTTCCTCTTAATAACAGATCCTGTACCTTTTACATTCCATGTTAACACTTTAACTGCCCTCATTGTTGGTCATATCACCACCATTTCTATAACATCCAGGTCCTCCACTGGGCGTGCTACCTAATAAGTTACAATACACCACACAACCACAAAAAAAAAAATACTACTAAAAAAGGGAAAACAAAGAACATTCATCTTTACCCTCCTCACTTTCCTCTCAGAAAAATCACCTTCGTCCTCCAAAGAGAGGGGGGGACGTGCCAGATGTACGTCATTCCCACTAGTGCACCTTATATAATTCTAAATTAGCTACTTAATTCTTTTAACCATTTCTATCATCTTCCCCAGCCACCGCTATTGGCGCCTCCTCAGCTGTACCAGGTTGTTCTCCTCCCGCAGCACCACCCTCCTCTGTGCCATTAAGTTCTTTTCTTATTGCACCCGAGGTCAAGAACTCTTTTCTCAATGCCAACCATTCATTTGAGCTCACTTTAACCAGATCAATCAAGCTCAAAAGTTCCAGAGCATCAGTCTCAACATCAATAACTTGCATCTTTTTATCGTAAAAAAAATCTTAATTGTTGCGGAAATCGCCAGTTAAATTTTATCCCTTTTCTAATCAAAAGTTTTGTGACAGGTTTCATCTTATATCTCCAGCTGTGTTCGGTGATCGAAATATCATTATAAACCTCTACATCAGACCCATCAATTTTTAGAACGCCAGACCCTGCTTGCTTCAAAAAAGCCATTACCTTTAATTTATCCCCCCAGTTTGCAAATTTAAGCAAAACATTTCTTTGAGTTGCTTTCCCCTTCCTTGGTCCCACTCTATAAATACTTACAATATCTTCATTAACAAAATCTTTCCCCATTTTCAGACCATTTAGCCAATCAACTATTCTATCCCTTAAATTGTCTGCCGTTCTTTCCGGCATCTGACATATCACAATATTTTGTTTCCTCACCACCTCCTCCATCATATCGATTCTTATTTCCTGCAAATCCAATTTCTTCTTTATCTCCCTCCCCTCTCTCTTAGCCTCTTTTATTTTTCCTTCCATACCCTTTATATCACTTTTTATTGTAGTAACATTTCCCTCCAATTTCTGCAGGCTTGTTTCCACTTTTTTTGAAAAATCAAAAAACATTGCAGCTAATTTATCCTGTCTTCCCAAGATTTCCCCTCTATCCTTCACTCTTGCCTGCTCCATACTATCCATCTTCTGAAACATTTTACTAAATTCCACCATAATCTGTGATTGATCGAATGCTGATGGTTCAGGGGATGATGATGCTGATGATGTTGCTGATGGTACTTCCACTGCTGCGGGTTTATCTCTCTTCTTAGCTTTTACCACCGGTTCCTCCTCTTTATCCTTTCCCTTTAAAAACTTATCCATGGTGGCATCACCCAAAAGCTTCAATACCGCAGCAGTTTTTGCTCTTCTGGGCCTCTGTTCCCGATGTTGATCCAGCACTACTATAATTCAAAAAAAAAAGAAAAAAAACCTTCCGGTTCCAATGTCAAATACTCCAGGTCACAAACAGCTACCAGCCAGACGTTATATCCCCTCCTCTTGATTGAGGCCACCTTATATCATATTGAAATAACCAAATAATCCATAAATTTGATTGAAGCCAGTGGTCCTCAATATTCACTTTATAAAACCACAATTCAATATATCCAAAGATCTTCAGTTGCTGAGATGCAAGTTAGTAGCCAGCGACCTCTTCATTGAAACAATATATCCCAAAAGATCAGGAAGAGGGAGGAAATTGGCCTATTACAGGAGCAGAGGCACACAGTACGTACGAAGTCAGAGGACCCCTGCAGTCAATGGCGAAGGAAGGCACCGAAAAGTTTATAAAAAAAAACCAAAGAGTATATCCCATTAAATGCTCCTGGAAAGAGAAAAACTCAAAGGCTTGCAAAATCTGAGAGCCCCCACAGCCAAAGCCTCCTCCTCCTCCCAAATCCATGGGTTCTTCCATCCTCAAAACAGCACTTCGTCAAAAACTTTCCTTTTCCCGTTCTTTCTTTTCATCCACACACCATCTCCACATACCCTCAAACCTCGCTCTCACAAACAATCAGCTCCTTCTCTGTACCTCCTTCTTCCTCTGCACACTCTCTTAACTTTCACTTTCTGCGAACGCCGCCATTATCCCTCAAACTTCCAAAGTGTCTTTCTCTCATTAACTTACATTCCTCTCGCTCGTCTCTCCAAGCTTCGGCTGCCAGAGGATTCTCCTTCCAACCCAGTTCCGTTCGTCCAGTCAACTTATGCCTCTTTAGTATTTGTTATTCGATATTACCACTTTCTCCGACCCTCCTTCTCCGTCGTCTTGCCCGCCTGCGGCACCGCTGGCTTGGCCCGGCTTCGGTCGCCTACGTTGCCACCCGTCACCACTCCGCGGACTCCGACTCCTCGGAAAGGGAAGAAAAACTGATTTGAAAACTCCACAGCAAGACCGGCACGAACCCACTTTTTGGAGTAAAACTCCTTCCGTTTTAAAGAGAAAAAACCACTTTTTCCCCACATTATGTGCGTGGAGAATTACAATGGATGTTACTCTGTCTCCATCTTGGCCATGCCCCGCCCAAGCCATCCCTTCCATTAGCTAGCTCTTAAAATAGTAAAAAAAATCAAGATAAAAGCAATGTAAGATTTTTTAAAAAATGCATTTTGCTTACATTTCTGTTGTTCAGTTACAGTTACAAAGATAAAAAGGGAGAAATGCATTTTCTATGTAGAGTGTGAGCCCAGAAATAAATAGTTAACATCTTCTCTTGACAAAAAGTATGCAATTAAAGAGCATAAGCAGAGCCATCTTGGAATGATGAAATCCATTCTACTTAAGTTAAAACTTGTTTTTCAACTAGTTTACTGAAAACACACTTAGGTTTCTTAAGCAGACATGCATGACTATACAGTGATACCTCATACAATGTCCAAACTTGGTTCCACAAGTTTGGACTTTATACGGATTTGGACTTTGTATGAGGCATGCAAAATCCTAGCCACAATGCCTCATACAATGTCCAAATCCTTGCCACGATGCCTCGTACAACGTCATTTCCATAGAGATACATTGTACTGTAAAGGAACAGACTTCAGGGCAAAGTCGAGGAAACTGACAGACCTTTAAGAAATCATTGTCTAAAGGCTAAATACATTACAAAAACATGTCAAACAACCCTGATTTTAGGGGACAAACCATACAACAAGTTTTTAACTTTTGAAAACTTTATAAAGTGCAGGTTTAAAAGTTAACATGTCCCATCATGCAGCACAGTGTTAATCTGCAGCCATGCATCCTGCCTTTTATACTGCCCAGACACAATGCAACCTGGAAAAAACCCCAATGCCTCATACAAAGTCGCAGCGACTTTGTATGAGGCAACTTTTTTCAAGGAATTAAGCGATGTTGTATGAATTCGATGTTGTATGAAGCGGACTTTGTATGAGGTATTACTGTACATCACTGAACATGTTGGAAAGTGCGTGACAATGTAATATCAGGATACGTAAGAGGACAGGGTGAATGTACGTTGTTGAATATGCAAGTATGAATATGTTACATCAAGATAAGACATGAAACGCCTTCGCACTTAAGGCCCCATCTGGACTGAGAACATGTGTGTACAGTTTTCTCAAAAGGTATATAAGCCTGGCTGAATTGTTAATAACGGTCCTTGGAACCAAGTGCCATGTATGCATAGATTATGATATGTCATGATATGTTATGCCATGTAATGTTATGATTGATTTTCTTGATAAAGTTTCTTTTTCCTTCAGAACTTCTCTGGCTGTTTTATTTATATTTAGAGTAACTTATAAACTGGCCACCTTTTAGAGGGTTTTCAGGTGACAAGAGCAGTTATGCTCCCTTGCAGCCACATGGTCAATGACTGGAAGAGAGACATGCTGGCTCCTTTTCTGAATGCATGTTGGCAAGCAACTAACAAATTAAAAGCAATAGAGTATGCAAACAGTGAACAGAAAGAAGAGGGTGGAAGTTTGTGGGTTTTCCTCAAGAGCCAGAGGTGTATGTATGTGGGAAAGAGAGAGAGAGAGAAATCTGCTAATTGGTTATTGGCAAATGGACAGTCACTTTAGCCTGCAAAAGTCCCTCCCACTTTAATCCAGCATTACTAAGCATGCAAGGTTGTCATTATCCCAAAAGATTACTCTTTTGGGATAATGGGAAGCAGAATGCAAGATAAAGGCCTCATGATGGTTTTGTCCTAGGATTTTCTCTTAGTGCCTTTCAGTTTGGCTCCCTTTCTGTTTTTTAAACATCCCACTGGTATCATCTGCAGTCTAAAAGTTGAGGAACAATTTTAGCATCTCAAATGCTGTTTCCCGCTCATCCCTTTGCGTTAGCATGAACCATTTGACATGAATTTTGCTTTCATTCTGTACTTGTATATTTTGCATGAAAATATTTTCTGCCTCCTCCCTCCTATGTGGGTACCTTCATTGTAGGCAGGGTAGACAGAATTGGGTAGGAATGCATGCTTTCTGGGTTTTGAAGGGACTTCAATTTTCTTATTTGGCTTTCTTTTGCCTCTTGAAATTGGTTCAAATGAATATATCGAAGATGTTTGCCATGGAAACCAATAGATATGACTTTGATTGTCTGGGGTGATATTTCAAGCATTGCACTGTGTCAAGGAGGAGAGAGACGTTATCAATTGAGAGATAAAAGCTATTGGATGGGTGTAAAAAGAGGGAAATGCTGTTAACTATTTCTAACAAAGCAGCTTGATATGAAGCCATCATTTTTGTTCAAAGCGCAACATGCTACAGATTTTCACATAGCTTACAAATCATCAGTAGGGGTCAACAGATGCAGGGAAATGAAATTATCACTTGGTGAACCCCCACTTTTCACAATGTTATTTCACCTTCCAGGATTTCTATCTTTCAGACTCTTGTGATAAATGATCTGCTACACTAAGTTTTGCTTTCTAACATATAGCTCATAATCAGAATCACCAGAGTCAGTAGGATGACAGAGTCCCTGAAATTTAGTCCAGCCCCAAAGTCTCATTATGCAAACATCAATGAATACATGTTCTGTGTGTATATAAGCACACAGTGCAAACTGATTATTCTATAAAGCTTGGTATTGACAAAGCAGAGGTTAAGGTTGATTGCTCTTTAAAATAATAATAACAATACAGTGGAACCCTGTATAACGATTGCATTGTACAGCGATGAAATCGTAAGAGTGCCATTTTTTTTATAAAAAAATTGTATTGATGAAAATTGTTGTACGATACAATTTTTTTAGAAAAGAGGCAAATCCAGGTGGCATGGGGTGGGGTAGCCTTCCCCTGCCCCCTTCCAAAGCCCCTTTATGAACTGGCAGCACTGGGCTGCTTTCCTCCTGGGAAGCGCATTCTCAGGGGGAAAGCAGCCCAGCGCTGTTAGCGAAAGGGATTCTCGCTAGTCCCCTTGCGCAAACAACAGGGGGACCAGCGAGAATCCCTTTTGTTCACAGTGCATGGGTGCCTTGGGCCGGAGAAGCGCTTTCCAAGGGGTAAAGCACTTCTCCAGCCCAAGGCGCCCCTGTGCTGTGAGCGAAATGGATTCCCACTGGTCCCCTTGCAGAAACAGCAGGGGGACCACCGGGAATCCTCTTCGCTCATAACTCAGGGGGGCCTTGGGCCGAAGAAGTGCTTTACCCCTTTGTTGTGTATGAAAGTATATGCCTTTAAGAGAAACTGTAACAGGAAGAATGAAAGAATGTAACCTCAATTGAATACAATGTAACTCAATATAAGTCAGCTGGATGGAACGCGATTCACCTGCCACTAGATGGCAGTGACTCGCATCCACATGGTATTAATCATCCAATCACAGCATACCGCGGGAAACATTCCTGCCACAGGTAAACCAGGTAAAGAATGAGGGGCGTCACCATGACGTCACAAATACAGGAACCAATGGGGAACCGTGTGGCTAGATTCAGATGTACAACTCTGTATAAAAGGAGCTGCGCCTCCGCCATTACCTCATGTTCAGATTGCATACCTTGTAATAAAGATGTGCTTGGCCCCGTAACTGCTGCCTACTGCGTATCAATCTGCAAACATCAAACCCTTGGAAAGCACTTCTCTGGCCCAAGACCCACCTGCGCTGTGAGTGAAATGGATTCTTGCTGGTCCCGCTGTTGTTTGCGCAAGAGGACGAGCGAGAATCTATTTCGCGCACAGTGCAGGGGGGCCTTGGGCCGGAGAAGCGCTTTCCAAGGGGTAAAGCACTTCTCCGGCCCAAGACCCCCCTGTGCTGTGAGTGAAACGGATTCCTGCTGGTCCCTTTGCAGAAACAGCAGGGGCAGAGAAGCACTTTCCAATGGGTAAAGCGCTTCTCCAGCCCAAGGCCCCCCTGTGCTGTGAGCAAAATAGATTTTTTTTCCGCAAGCCACATAGACAGCACAAGCACTGCTCTTAGTGAAAGGGAACAGGATCCTTTCCCCATCACTGAAGGGCTGCGGTGTTGTCTATGGGGCTTGAGGGGGGATTCCACCCCCAAGCGCTATAGATAGCACAGGGGCTGCCCTTAGAAAAAGGGAATGGGGTCCGTTCTCTGTCACTGAAGGGATACAGTGTTATCTATGGGGCTGGAGGGGCAAATTCCCCCCCCCCCGAAGACAACATTGTGGGTCTGCAGGCACTGCTTGTTGGTTTGCGGAGGTCTGGGAAAGATCCCCGATCTCCTCAGAAGCCAACTGGCTGGGTTGCAAAGGGCTTGCAGAACCAGGCGGCTGGCTTGCAAAGAGACTGGGGATCTTTCTCAGACCTCTGCAAGCCAACCCGATGTTGCCTTTAGGGTTGGGGTGGGAATTTCCCCCAACTCTGGCCACAAAGGCAACATCATGGCCACAAAGGCCCCCATCCCAACCCGAAGATCGCAGCACCTGTCAGTGCAGTGAAATGAGGCTTCATTTCGCTGCACTGACAGGCATCGCGATCTTTGGTCTACAGAGGTCCGCTTGCTTGGGAAATGTGTTTCCAGGCAAGGGGACCTCTGTAGATCCCTTCCCCTGTCCCCCACAGAGCTGCCTTTGCCCTGGGAGCACACTTCCCAGGGTGGAAAGCAGAGCGAAAATCATTGTACAATACATCCCATAGGGAAAATCACTATACAATGCATGCATCGTATAGCAATTTTTTCGTACAATGACGGACCCTGTGGAACCAATTATAATTGTTATACTGTAATAAGAACAGCTGAATTAATTTCAAGCTCTGTTTGGAGCCATGGAAAATCAATGCCTGACAGATAGCAAGGGCCAAAGACAGGTCAGTAACAATACCTGCCTCTATGAAGATTAAAGAAACACTAACAGGGGTACCCGGCATTGCCTGGGTGAGGGACCCACACAATACTCCCCCCCACACACAATACACACAAACACAACACACACACACGACTCACAACCCACACTCACCACAGCCACACACAACACACACAACACACAGAACACAACATACATGCACAACACACACAACATCCCCACATGGCACCCCCACACAATACACACACACACACACCACAACCTCGACGCACAACCCACACCCACCACAGCCACACACATTGCAACATACTTGCACAACACACACACACCCAACACACACCCAACACCCAACACCCAACACACAACACCCACCCACCACACCCAGATACATCACACACAACACAGCACACCCACACAATACACACCCACACAGGACACACCCACACAATACACCACCCACACACAATACACACATACACATACACACACAAACACAAACACAACAAAGCCACACACATCACACACGACACAACACACTCGCGCAACAACACCCCCAAATTACCCAGCCTTTCCGCTGCCATGCTGTCTCCAGAGCTGCCCCAAGCCAGGGCGCCCCAGTCAGTGAATACCACAGCACACGGAGGTAGTGGCTCTCCCAGCCCCACCGTGCCAGTGAGGCAAGCCAGTGCTTCAGCAGGCATGCATGGCAGTGACTCAGGGGCAGATGAGCCCTGCGATGACGCCTTGACCTGGTGCTCCCCCACCACACACTAAGCCTCTGCGAGTGCCGGCTACAGGGAACATGGCACCAAAATGTCATGCCTCTGGGCACTGAGGCCACACCACCAACCTGGCCTGACTATAGGGAGTGGCGGAACCCTCCCCAGTGACTACAGCTGGCAGGCAGCAATCTTCGTCCGGCTCCTCTGCCCTCCTCAGGCAGAAGGGAGGCTCCATTTGGGGGGCGGGAGGGTGGCCCGGTCCCATCCCCCCAAATGGAGGCTCCCTTCCACCTGAGGTGACCCATCAGAGGGTGGAGGAGCCAGACAGAGATCGCTGCCTGCCAGCTGTAGTCATTGGGGAGGGCAGTGGTGCTGCCCGTAGTCAGGCCAGGTTGCTGGTGTGGCCTCAGTGCCCAGAAGCATGACATTTTGGTGCCGCATTCCCTGCGGCCGGCACTCACAGAGGCTTAGTGTGTGGTGGGGGAGCACCAGGTCAAGGCATCATCGCAGGGCCCATCTGCCCCTGAGTCACTGCCATGCATGCCTGCTGAAGCACTGGCTTGCCTCACTGGCACGGTGGGGCTGGGAGAGCCACTACCTCCGTGTGCTGTGGTATTCACTGACTGGGGGCCCTGGCTTGGGGCGGCTCTGGAGACAGCATGGCAGCGGAAAGGCTGGGTAATTTGGGGGTGTTGTTGCGCGAGTGTGTTGTGTCGTGTGTGATGTGTGTGGCTTTGTTGTGTTTGTGTTTGTGTGTGTCCTGTGTGGGTGGGTGTGTCCTGTTTGGGTGTGTGTTGTGTGGATGTGCTGTGTTGTGTGTGATGTGTCTGGGTGTGGTGGGTGGGTGTTGTGGGGTGGGGTGGGGTGTGTCGGGTGTGTGTGCTGTGTGTTGGGTGTGTGTGTGTTGTGCAAGTGTGTTGCAATGTGTGTGGCTGTGGTGGGTGTGGGTTGTGCGTCGAGGGTGTAGTGTGTGTGTGTATTGTGTGGGGGTGCAATGTTGGGATGTTGTGTGTGTTGTGCGTGTATGTTGTGTTCTGTGTGTTGTGTGTGGCTGTGGTGAGTGTGGGTTGTGAGTCGTGTGTGATGTGTGTGTGTGTGTGTGTGTTGTGTTTGTGTGTATTGTGTGTGTGTGGGAGTATTGTGTGGTCAAGGTGGCATCAGCGGGTTCATCTGCAGTGGAGTCACTGCCTCGCACTCTGGCTGAATGGCTGGCGTGCCTCGTGCACTCCGGCCACAACCCTGGATATCTGGGTTGGGGTGGAGCCTTATAGTTGGGCATGCTCAGTCCAGGCTGCCCTGGCCTGGCATGCATGCCCAGTCTGTTCTGTCCTTCCAGGGGCATGGAATCTCAAGCATGCACAATCCAGGTGGTCTTGGACTCTCATGCATGCACAGTCCCGCATCCCCTTGCCAACCCCACTGGTGGGTGGGGGCACCCCCTTTGCGGCCTCTTTTTGGGGTGAAGGAACTTGCGGTGGGCTGGCAGTACCTTGCGCCGGCACAGCTGACTGGTCAAGGTAGGCGTGGGCGCAGTCACAGCATGTGGTGTTGTTGTGTTCTGTAAAGCTGTGCCTTTAACAATGTACCTTTGCCATGTGTTATCAATGTAACCTTTCTGTGTGCAACATTATAACCATCAGCTGTATCAATGTAAACCTGATAAGGGGACGCGAGCTAGTGACCACCAGAGGGCAGTAGCGAGCGTCCAGCTCTCATGGCTCATATTCACCTGGTTCAGCAGTGCGGGAAGATTCCCCGCCACCTCTTCACCTGGTCAAGAAGGGCGTGACCTCCTACGACGTCACGCAGGCAGCAACCAATAGTCTGTCGACGAGCCACATTCAAATGTATAGCCAGCTGTATATATTGAGCTACTCATCCGCCATTACCACATGTTCCCCCGGATCATCATGCAATAAACCTGTGTTAAGCCAACCCTTCGGCTGTTTCATTGTCTTTGGTCCCTTACACTAAATTGGCGACGAGGATGGGATATGGCAGCCCACGGGACCAAGACATGCGCCGGTTTCGAAATCAGGAAACCGGGCGACTGGGAGATCTTTGAGATGGACTTCCAGGCCGCACTGATCGAGTCCGAAGTCACGGAAGAGGCGAAGAAAAGAGCCATCTTCACCAGAATGCTCGGACAAGAAACAAAAAGGACCTTGGTGGACCTGATTGCACCGAGGAGGGTGAGCGAATTCAAGGCCAAGGAACTCATGCAGATGCTGCGTGAGCACGTCCGGCCCGCCACAGCGATGTTTCCCGCTCGGAGTGCGTTTTGGAGGCGAGTCCAAGCGCCCGGGGAGACGGTCGCCGCATTCGTGGAGGCCCTGCGGCTGGCGGCCGGCCCGTGCAAATGGGAGAATGCCGAAATCACCCTCCGAGACTGTGTGCTGTGCGGCCTGAACGACGCCGAAACCCAGCGCACGTTAATGAACCAAGAGCCGCCTCCCACATTGCAGGAGGTCGTAAGAGCGGCCCAGGCCGCAGAAGCTACGAAGGCCGGGGTCCAAGAACTTCAGGACTGGCGGCCAAAAGCGAGCAAAGCAGAGGCTCCGGTACAGGCGGCCCGGCGAACTTCGAGGTCGTCCACAGAGAGCAGCGACGACGAGGACGTCCAGAGGGTCCGGAAGGAGAGCCGGCGATGCGACGGCTGTGGAGCGGCCCACGACCGCGTGAAATGCCCCTTCCGGAAGGCCGAGTGCCACAACTGCGGCCGCCACGGGCACATCGCCAAGGTGTGCAGGAAGAAGCGCGAGACCCGGAGGAGCTCCGCAGACCGTTCCACGGGACAAGACCACCCAACGAGACCCAAGGATGGCGCCCAGGCCACGCGGAAGCAGGACGGCGTGGGCCGCATCGCCGACGGCAGCGAGGACGACGCCCCAGTGTTCAGCGTGTCTACTAGACACCCCCGCTACTTTGTTGAGGTACTAGTCCAAGGGGTCCCCATTAGGATGGAAATTGACTCGGGGTCTTCATATTCAATCATTTCCCAGAGGGAGTTTTTGGGAATTGCCCCCCACAAGCGACCCAAGCTCAAAGCATTGAGGTCCACACTACGGGACGTGCAAGGGAACAGTATTCCAGTGTTGGGGGTTGGAGAATTTCAGGTCAAATTCAAGGAGCACGCCGCGTCCCTTCCCCTAGTCGTGCTCAAAGGAGGCAATTGCAGCCTCCTCGGGACTTAATGGTTCCAGCCCCTGGGGTTGTTTATTGGGGGGGTGCACGCCGTTGGGATGCACGCCGTTGGGACTGATCCAATTCAGGAGGTGTGCGAGGCGCACCCCGAAGTCTTCAAAAAGGGACTGGGGAAATTCAAGGGGCCCCCAGTGACTTTCGACCTGGACCCGGAGGTCCGCCCAATTCGCCTAAAACCACGCCGGGTGCCGTTTGCACTCAAGGACAAGATAGAGGCGGAACTGGACAAGTTGGTGGGCCAGGGGATCCTTGTGCCTGTAGATTCTGCGGAGTGGGAAACTCCAATTGTAACCGCTCTAAAGGCCAATGGGGAGGTCCGCATATGCGCCGACTACAAGTGCACCATCAACAAGGCGATCCGCCCGAATGTATATCCGGTGCCGGTAGTCAGCCATCTGCTGGCCAGATTACACGGGGGAAAGTGTTTCGCTAAGCTCGACTTAGCACAGGCCTACCAGCAGCTCACGGTGTCCCCTGCCGCAGCTGCTGCGCAGACCATAGTCACCCATAAGGGGGCATTCCAGGTGACGCGCCTCCAGTTTGGCGTGAATTCGGTGCCTGGAATTTTCCAGTCACTCGTGGAACGCCTCCTGAAGGGATTGGAGGGGGTGTTGCCTTATTTTGATGACGTGTTAATAACGGGGGGGAGTCGGGCTGAATTGGCCAAAAGGTTGGGGAAGGTCCTGACGATATTCGAAAAGGCGGGGCTGAGGTTGCGAAAGGACAAATGCGTCTTCTTCGCAACCGAGGTTGAGTTCCTAGGGTTTTGTGTGACTCCTGAGGGAATAAAACCATCCATGTCCAAAGTGGCAGCCATTAAGAAAGCCCCCCGCCCCACCTCCAAGCCCGAGTTGCAGTCGTTCCTAGGGCTGCTCAACTTCTACCACTCCTTCCTTCCCCGAAAGGCAGCAGTGGCTGAGCTGCTACACAAACTGCTAAAGAAAGACCAAGCATGGAAGTGGGGCGATGACCAAGAAAGGGCATTTGACGAGCTGAAATGCCTCCTGGCGTCCGACGCTATACTGACCCATTTCAACCCCAAGCGCCCAGTGGTCCTGATCTGTGATGCATCTCCAGTGGGGGTGGTGGCGGTGCTGTGCCACGTGTTGGAAAACGGAAGGGAGGCCCCGATAGCATTTTACTCCAGGACACTGTCCCAAGCAGAGAGGAACTACGCACAGACGGACAGGGAGGCACTAGCAATCCCTTCGGCCGCGGGTGCTCAAACTGCTGCACGTCAGCCACCCCGGCATCGTGCGATCCAAGGCGCTGGCCCGGAGTTACTTCTGGTGGCCCCAGCTAGACGCCGACATCGAGCACATGGTCGGCACCTGTGAGAGTTGCCAATGCTCCAGACCAGAGGAGGCCCGCCTTCCCCACAGGGAATGGGACGCGGCTAAGGGGCCATGGTCCCGGGTGCACGTTGATTTCGCGGGCCCGTTCAGAGGCACCCTGTTCCTCCTTGTAGTGGACGCTTTCTCCAAATGGTTGGAGGTTATCCCAGTCACGAGCACCTCCTCGGCCCAGACCATTAGGCATTTGCGGAGGCTCTTTTCCACGTTCGGCATACCCGACACGTTAATTAGCGATAACGCTAGTTGTTTCACGTCCTCCGAGTTTAGGGCATTCATGGAGATTAACGCCGTTCGGCATATCACCTCCGCCCCGTTTCACCCGGCCACCAACGGCCAAGTAGAGCGCCTCGTCCGCACCACGAAGGACGCGTTGCGGCGCATGGGCCCAGGGGATCTGAACCTACAAGTGTGTCAGTTTCTGCTAGGGTACAGGGTGACCCCATTGGCGTCAGGATACTCCCCCGCAGAGCTTTTAATGCGCAGGAAGCTGACCACCATCCTCACTAGGCTAGACCCCATGAGGGTAGAGGACAAAGGGAGGAACATCGGGCTAGAGGCTACAAAGAGTTTCAGTATAGGCGCCCCCGTGCATTGCAGGAATTACGCCAGCACGGGCCCAGCCTGGGTGCCGGGCGTAGTCGTGGAGCAAACCGGCCCCGTGTCGTACCGAGTGGAAACCAGCACAGGGCTCCTGTGGAGGCGGCACGCGGACCAGCTCCGACGCAGGGTCTCCGAGGAGCAGGGCACGGATCAAGCAGGAAATAAGTCAGCGTTAGGGTTCTCCCCCACCCGTTCAGCCCAAGGGGGAGGAAAAGGGGACAGTGGGCCCCCACCAAGGGGGGAGGAGGATATCCTCATAGATACCCTGGGGGATCTTTCCGAGGAGGAGGAACCCGACCCCATACATATCTCGCGGAAAGTCCCCACAAATGCGGGTACCCCTACCAAGTTAGATTTTGAGTTTCAGAACCGGGGGGGTTTTCGGAGTGGTCCCCCACCCGTCCAAGAGAGAAGAGGGGTTTTTCGTTAGCCCCGACGGCCCCCGGTCTGCCCACAATGGAGTTTTTCCCTTCCCCTAAGGCCGCCAGACAGCGGCAAACCACTAACGAGTCTCCCTCTCCCATTTCAGGACAAGGGTCCAGGGAACAAAGAAGCAATAACGCCCCCGGGGGGGCAGCCCTCGTCACGGCCCAAACGCACATGCAACAAGCCATCTTGGCTGAGAGACTTCGTCTCATCCTAGGGGGGAGGGATGTTGTGTTCTGTAAAGCTGTGCCTTTAACAATGTACCTTTGCCATGTGTTATCAATGTAACCTTTCTGTGTGCAACATTATAACCATCAGCTGTATCAATGTAAACCTGATAAGGGGACGCGAGCTAGTGACCACCAGAGGGCAGTAGCGAGCGTCCAGCTCTCATGGCTCATATTCACCTGGTTCAGCAGCGCGGGAAGATTCCCCGCCACCTCTTCACCTGGTCAAGAAGGGCGTGACCTCCTACGACGTCACGCAGGCAGCAACCAATAGTCTGTCGACGAGCCACATTCAAATGTATAGCCAGCTGTATATATTGAGCTACTCATCCGCCATTACCACATGTTCCCCCGGATCATCATGCAATAAACCTGTGTTAAGCCAACCCTTCGGCTGTTTCATTGTCTTTGGTCCCTTACACTAAAGGTGTGGAGTTGCATAAGCGTCTCATGCCACGACACCTTGGTTATATATATATTACATAAAAATATAAGTACTGCTATGAATAAAAGTCTGAAAAATGTAAAAAAGGGAAAGAGTGAGTTATCTGGCACAGCTTTTTATAAGGATGAACACAATAAAGTGCTTTGGAATGTAACAATAAGCCCCAGTGAAGATAGTGGTAAACCCAGAAGATATTTTCCCTTCACATCTCTACCCCATGGCAAGGGCAGATGAGGAATTTGCCTTCTTCACTATAACAAATGAAAGCGCTGCGCCAAAATGGCCGCCGCACACTTTGCAGGCCCCCACCCCCACCCGGACTCAGATATCTGGGTGAGTTAGGGGGCGTGGCCACCCCTCTATAAAAGGGGTGGCGACGAGGCAGCCAAGCTGCCATTTTAGAATAGCGACGGAGAGGAGAAGTTTTCTCCATCGCTTTTTTCTCTTTAGTCTTCGGCTATTGAGCCTTGCCGTTCGTTGCCCGGCTGGGAAAGGAGGATTACAGTACCCAGAGCCTTTTCGGATTGCTTCTGGGCTACCGCGGTACTTCCATGCTAGGATTTTGATCCCTGGATAGGGATCCTTTAGTGACTTTTCTTCTCCTAGGGAGACATGGCTCCCAAGCGAAAGGCCCCGGCACTAAAGCCTCGGCCGAGGGGAAGAACTTTTACCGGCCCTGCATTGGATGGGGGCCAGCCTTTGGGTCGGAGGACCAGGGCTGCGCCCCCACGGCAGGGCAATGTGCCAGCCTTGCCCACTGGTACCAGTGGGGCTGGTCAGGCTACCACTTGGCAGCCGGGTTCCAGCTTGGTAGCTGGTCAGCTACAGGCTGGCCCCTCTGGGGCTTCGGCCCTCGGCCCGCTTTTGCAGGGCATGGGACAGGGTGGCCCGAGGGGGCCTGGTGCGGGTGTCCAACCCACTGCTCCTCCGGCCCCCCATGGGCCAGAGTTTTGGGCATGGCCCTATTCTGGCCCTGGCTCTCCTTTTGGGTTGCCTTTTCCTCAACTGCCTAGTGGGCATTATTCAATAAAAGTGGCCCAATGCCTTTATCCATATACCGGTGTCTGAGTCTTTCTTTGGGGGGGGGGGGGTGCGCCTGCAATGCCTAGCTGCACCCTTTAGGAAATCTGCAGGATGGTTTATCTTGTCTAAATAAAATGCAGAACAACCATGCAAGGTGGGTCAGTATAATAATTCTCTCTAGGAATACCTGTTGAACAATCCCTGTTAAATTCTCACCTGTCTTTCTGATTCTTTGTAACTCAAGAGAAAGAATGTGATTTATTTATTTTTAAAGGTCCATCTGCAGAAAGTAAAACTGACAGATTTCCCTATCCAGTCAAGTGGCTTGACATGCTTAACTCTGGAGCATTTGGCTTTGAGTCCCAGTGTGTTCAGCCATATTTGTGACGCTGAATTAGAACTACCACCTCTTTTCTCTGACATGTTCCTGCACCCATTTTGTAGCTGCACAGCAGGAAATATCTGTACAACTGGACCACTTTGGATGGATGTAAATTTCATTCAGTAGATTTTTGACAAGCACTTATTTTGCAGTGTATCTTGGATAAAAGTTGCAAATGCCTACAGAAGCAGAGATGGAAAGAACTTGAAATTGAATGTGGGAGTGGGGAAGAAAATCTACTTGTCTTTCTCTGAGGGAAGGGGGACCAAAATCAGACCTCTTTAAGGCAGGGGTGGGAAAAGCTACTTTTGCGGTCCACCCACCCACCCACCCACCCCAAAAAAAGAGAGAGAGAAAACTGCAAGCATGTAGAAAACATTCCTTTAAGATGTGTGATTATCCTCTAACACAAGGTTGGGAAACATTTGGCCTGCAGGATATTTATGGCTTCCAAGGGCCCAAATGCAAACTCTATATTCTCCTCAATATTTTGAAGAAAATGGTTTTAAAACTCTCCAAGCACCCTTAAGTGCATGGATGGCAATTCTGCCACATTTTTCCCATTCCCATACCAAGTATAGTAACCTCACTCATTTTTTAAAAAGAGAGAATTGGGAACAAAGGAGGGCACAAAGGGTCTTTCTGAGTAAAGAAATATATATTATAAAACAATAACTTCAGGAATTGAGCGTTAATGTAAGCAGATTCAGCCCTCCAAGATCCAGGGAGGGTAGGATGCAGCTTCATACTTTTGGAGATGGTTAATCACTGCTCTGTCAGAAGACACACACACACACACCCTCCTGCGGATTCCGCATGCACAATTGGCATAATGCCTCTGGCAATGGTAACACCGGCGAAGAAGGTTCCTGGTCACTGGCCCTTGCCAGCATGGAAATTGGGGGGCGGATTAATAATCATAGGGTTGATTCACCCACATCTGACCTGACCAGCGATTCCGCTGAGAGAAGCAAATCGCTAAACCTCCGTTACGTATTAGGCAATTACTGACTCACAGAAGAGCCTAAGTTCTAGTGCAAATAGTGGCCATATTTACCCTGGCGTAAGCCCCGAACAATGGATTTCCCCTGTCAGTGTTTGCCCCAGTTAATTAACTTCCCCAAGAGAGATTTCCCATTAACCTGGGTAAATGGGTGATATGATTTTCTGTCAGATGACGATTCTATCACACGCTGCCCTGAATTCCTATATATGACGATGCTTTTCCCTCAATAAACCACTGGTCTTCGCTCCATCTTGTCTCGTGTCGTTCCTTTGACCAGTCTCCTCCGGGATCCTAAGGGCCTCCTCACGGCCCCAATCCAACACCCTCCGTATCTTATTTTACAAAACAAAAATCTGGTGTTTCATTTTTAAGGAAGTGTTTCTCCTCTCAACTTCATTGATCTTCTGGTCACCGCTGTTTTC
Source organism: Bradypodion pumilum (assembly GCA_035047305.1). Lineage (NCBI taxonomy): Eukaryota > Metazoa > Chordata > Lepidosauria > Squamata > Chamaeleonidae > Bradypodion > Bradypodion pumilum. The sequence continues at coordinate 344,689,186 of JAWDJD010000002.1, forward strand.
ATTCTGAGGGAATGGTGCAGTCTCCTAGAGAGTCTAGAACTGGAACTATAGCTCAGTAGGTTCCTCAGGCATGTTTTAAGGACACAAGGCTCTTGAGAAATTGAGTAATAAGCTGAATTAGATTTGACTATCAACTTCTTTGAGAAAGAATGAACGGAGGAAATAATAGGGTCAGTTCCAGCAACAGTTGTCTTCTTCTTCTTCCTCTTTCATGTCTAGGTCAGACTCTGAACTGCCAAAATGAAGCCACCTTATGGTGGGTTCAATCCATAGTTCATTTTGCCTGACCTAGTGTGAGAAAGATTAGCCAGCACATAGTTGCTATTGCCTGGGATATGCCCGAATATGGTTCAAAAATACCACAAACTTCAAGGAGGCTCTTTCTGTGTACCCCACCAACAGCTGTGTCCCTCCCACACCATGGTCCATAGCTATGACATTTAACATAAAACCAAGACCATTTTAATATATTGTCTAGACTTCTTCCGTTTCTAGGCTAGACGTGAAACTGCAAAAATGAAGGCACCTTTTGGTGAGTTCATAATGCAGTTCCTCTCACCTGTGAATTTAAAGGTATACAGCCTAATGGTAAGGCTTACCTAATAGTAAGGCAAGAGCAATGCCTTCCTTATTTTAAATATACAGTTGTTTTGCCAGAGGTTAGCAGAGGTTACCTCAGGTTTAGAGCCTCTCACCCATGGCCGCCAACAGTGGGGGGTACAGCCAGGACTCCCATCCCACACCCAGAGCTGCAGGGGACCCGCGGGGGTGGGCAGCCCATTTTTAATTTTTTTTTTTAAATTCTACCTTTTTGCCCCACCAGAGGGCCCCCTCACCCCTGCCTTGACCCGGATATCTGGTGGGCCCCGGGGCCAAACGCAGCAGCAGGAAGCCGTGGGGCACATGCCTTCAAAGGCACTGGGGCCTCCAGCCGCCACCGCCGAGCAGCAGCAAGCCATGGGGTGGGGAGCACAACTTCTCAGGCCGGCGCTGACACCAGACGTCCGCTTCCCACCCCACTGCGAGCTATGGACCTGCTGGGCAAAACACACCCCACGACTGCCAGGTAAGCCTGACTGCCTGCCTGTGGGGGCGGGAAACAGAGCCGGGGTGGGTGGTCTTGGCCCCACCCCCACCCCTCCCAGGCGGGTCTGTCTGTCTGTCTGTCTGTCTATCTATCTATCTGCACTAACCCACTCTTCCTTCCTTTCTTCCTTCCATCCATCCATCCTTTCTTTCTTTCTTTCTTCCTTCCATCCATCCATCCTTCCTTCCTTCCTTCCTTCCTTTCTTTCTTTCTTTCTTTCTTCCATCCTTCCATCCTTCCTTTCTTTCTTCCTTCCATCCTTCCTTCCTTCCATCCTTCCTTCCTTTCTTCCATCCTTCCTTCCTTCCTATCTTTCTTCCTTCCTTCCATCCTTCCTTCCTTCCTTCCTTTCTTCCACCTTCCATCCTTCCATCCTTCCTTCCTTCCTTTCTATCTATCTATCTTCCTTCCTTCCTTTCTTCCATCCTTCCATCCTTCCTTCCTTTCTTTCTTTCTTTCTTTCTTCCATCCTTCCATCCTTCCATCCTTCCTTCCATCCTTCCTTCCTTTCTTTCTATATCTTTCTTCCTTCCATCCATCCTTCCTTCCTTCCTTTCTTTCTTCCATCCTTCCTTTCTTCCTTCCATCCATCCTTCCTTCCTTCCTTTCTTTCTTTCTTTCTTCCAACCATCCTTCCTTCCTTCCTTTCTTTCGGAGCCCTGGTGGCGCGAAACTGTGGTCATAATGACTGCAGTGGCTCAAGTGGCTAAGACACTGATTGGGAGGCGGAAGGTCAGCAGTTCGATTCACGAGTACTGCAGGACAGAATGAGCTCCCATCTTTGTCCCAGCTCCTGCCAACCTAGCAGTTTGAAAGAAAGAAATTGCAAGTAGATAAATAAGGACCAGGAAGGAAGGATGGAAGGAAGGATGGATAAGGTGGCTTCATTTTGGCAGTTCAGAGTCTGACCTAGACATGAAAGAGGAAGAAGAAGAAGACAACTGTTGCTGGAACTGACCCTATTATTTCCTCCGTTCATTCTTTCTCAAAGAAGTTGATAGTCAAATCTAATTCAGCTTATTACTCAATTTCTCAAGAGCCTTGTGTCCTTAAAACATGCCTGAGGAACCTACTGAGCTATAGTTCCAGTTCTAGACTCTCTAGGAGACTGCACCATTCCCTCAGAATGAAAACAGCGGTGACCAGAAGATCAATGAAGTTGAGAGGAGAAACACTTCCTTAAAAATGAAACACCAGATTTTTGTTTTGTAAAATAAGATACGGAGGGTGTTGGATTGGGGCCGTGAGGAGGCCCTTAGGATCCCGGAGGAGACTGGTCAAAGGAACGACACGAGACAAGATGGAGCGAAGACCAGTGGTTTATTGAGGGAAAAGCATCGTCATATATAGGAATTCAGGGCAGCGTGTGATAGAATCGTCATCTGACAGAAAATCATATCACCCATTTACCCAGGTTAATGGGAAATCTCTCTTGGGGAAGTTAATTAACTGGGGCAAACACTGACAGGGGAAATCCATTGTTCGGGGCTTACGCCAGGGTAAATATGGCCACTATTTGCACTAGAACTTAGGCTCTTCTGTGAGTCAGTAATTGCCTAATACGTAACGGAGGTTTAGCGATTTGCTCCTCTTGAAGCTGCTTAATTTCTTTCTCAATTTTTTCATGCTTATCCTTTAACTGTTTATTTCTAATACTATTCAACTTGATACATTCTCCTCTAAAAACCGACTTCATGGTATCCCAGACTACATTATACGCCACTTCACCTGTATCATTCCATTGCCAATATTGATTCCAAATCATTTCTATATTTTCTTTGTTTTTAGGGTCCCCAAACATTTTTGGGTCATACCTCCAAATATTTCGCTTCTCTGCCATCGTTCCAGCTCCTATTTGCATTAACATTTTTGCATGATCTGACTCTTTAAAAATTCCAACATCGATTTCCTCTATATTCTTAAGTATATTGTCTGTAACAAAAAAATAAATCTATTCTAGAATAGGAATTGTGGACTTGCAAGAAATATGTGTAAATTCTTTCTGAACCTTTAACTTCTCTCCACACATCTTTTAAACCTAAAAGTTTGGTGTCAAGATGGAGAGCTGAGAGGAGCGAACTTTCTTCCGCTCAGAAAGGAGGGAAATGAAAGTTACTTTTAAAAGTGAAAATAGTTCCTGAAATTTGCAAAAAAATGGATTAGAACATTTATAAGGAAATATAATTGTGGAAATCAGTTTGGATGGTTTAAAATTGCGCCAAGAAGAAGAGAAAACCGTGAGTTTCGAGTTCGGAGAGAGCGGGGGGATGGGCGGCCCTTAATGGCGATGATGTACCAGTGTTCTTAGCTGAAGAACGGACGGCCTAGAAAACGGTGCAGTGATCGGCTGGCAGGCAAAATTAGAGAAAATACAGCAAACAGATAAGCGGACGATCGGACAGAAAAGGGTAAGTCCGGCGGGGATTCGAAAGGGGGAAGCTGAAGCGAGCCTCGCTCAGCCTCGCCGGCCCCCTTTGTTCGGAGCCGTGCGGAGCCTAGCGGAGCCGGAAAATTGCTAAGCGGAGAAGCCGAGAAGCCCTGACGGTGAATAAATTTGTTAAAATAGAAGGGGGAAGTTGAAGCGAGCTCCGCTCGGCCTCGCCGGCCTTATTGTTCGGAGCCGTGCAGAGCTTAGCGGTGTCGGAAAATTGTCAAGTGGAGAAGCCGAGAAGCCCTGTTGGTGAGCAAATTCGTTAAATTAATTCTCTGCTGTGGCATGAGCTTTGGACTATGGATTCTGGGTTCTAAAGAAAGAGAGAGAAAGAAGAAGTTGGACTTTTGAAGATCTGAATCAGGTTTCGCCTTGTACTTTTTTCTGAAGAAGGGTGGGGGCCCTGAAAAGCGCAGTGAGAGATAAAGTGCTATTTCTTTTGAATTTTGAAATTTGGAGAGCAGAAGTTCGATCCCATCTTTGTTTTTTGTTTTTGCTTTTTAAGTTGGACAGAGTTTGTTGGTAATAACAACAGCAAAAGTAACAAGAGCAACAATCTCCACAACAACTGTAACAACAACAGCAGCGATGGCAGGGACAACACCGACAATGATTGTAACCACAGCTACAGCAACAACCCCAACAACATTGGCAATGAAGGGGGGCAAGGATTTAAATCTGAATTTGAAAGATTTAATGAGAAAGTGGATAATTTGGAATACAAAATTGGGAATATGTTGGCACAAGATAAACAAGAACGAAAACAAGACATGCAAGACATGCTGGCAGATATCTTGAAGGGAATTGATGTTTTTAAAAAAGGACAAGACAATCTTAAAAAAGAACAGGAAGTTATCAAAAAAGAACAGGCAACGATTAAGGAGGAGGTTATGGATTTGAGAAAGAGGGAAAAAGAAAGAGAAAATAAGGTTGGAGATCATGAAAAGAGATTGGAAATCGTAGAAGAACATCTAAGACGAGCAAATGTCATAATCCGAAAACTGCCAGAGAACTCCCCAGATAAATTAAAAGAAAGAATAGTGAAATGGCTTGATGAAATTATGGAAGATGGTTTCACACCGCAGGATGTTGTAAATGTATTTAGGTTGGGTTCAAGAAGGGGTAAAACTGGGTCAAGGAATGTTTTGTTAAAATTCGCCAACGTGTCTGATAAACTGCGTTTAATGGCACTTATACGGGAAAAAGGAGTAGAGGTGTTAAAAGTGGAAGGTCATGATATTGAAGTGTACAATGACATTCCAATTGAGGACCGCTTTTGGAGACAATCGATGAAACCAATCACAAAGCGACTTCAGGATAAAGGAATAAGGTACAATTGGAAATTCCCACGACAATTAAGTTTTTTCAATTTGGGAAGACGCTATTTGATAAGTGAAGGTCCCAATGTCTTGGATGCAATGGTAGATGCAAAGTTACTGGAAGCAGGAACTAAAGAGTGGTTTGACTTGAAGGAAGAATTGATTATATCTGGTGGATATAAAAGGCGGGAGAGTAATGGAAATGAGAACATGCCTAAAGGAGCTGAAGGAGGAATTGTTCTGGGTGGAGAATAGGTTCAGACTTCCCTGGAGCTCCCACAGTTTGTCGCACCTCCCCCCTCCCCCCTTTGTATTTCAGAGGCCATTCGAAGAAAAAAATGGGGAGGGTTAGTAGTAGAATGTTTAGTGTGTTTTTTTAGTTGTCTTTTTCTTTTTTTTTCTTTTTTTCTTTTTTGTATAAGGGAAAGGAAGTGTTATATGTTAATCACATGTCCACAGGAGGAAGTGGGAGATGTAAAAAATTGGGGCAGGAAAATAGATGAGGAATATAAAAGTAATAACATGGAATGTGAAAGGTACTGGTTGTCAAGTGAAGAGAAGGAGATTAGAAGCAGCACTCAGAAAAGATAGACTGGATTTAATCTTTCTGCAGGAAACCCATCAGAAATCGGAAGACACCAATAAGCTATTTTTAGGATGGACTCAGGTTTATGAAAAAGCATATGGTACTTCAAAGGCTAGAGGGGTTGCAACCCTGATATCAAACAGATTGGGATTTGAGATGGTAAAAAGTGTTTCAGATCCAGAAGGTAGGTATTTGATAGTAAAGGGGAAAATAGATGAGGAGGAAATAACGTTGGTGAATCTGTATGTGCCAAACGAACACCAAAATAGTTTCTTAGATAAGGTGTACCGAATATTGGAGAAAGAAAAAACAACAAAAATGATTGTAGCGGGAGATTTTAACTTAATAAGATCAAACATAGTACAAATATAACAAGATGTGTAGGTGGAAACAAAATGCACGTGTTCAACAACTGGTTGAAATCTTTGGGGTTGAAGGATTCATGGAGGGAGCTTAAAGGATTGGAAAAGGCTTACACATTTTTCTCGCAAGTCTATAATACGTATTCCAGAATAGACTATATTTTTGTTATGGATAATTTGATAAGAAATTTAGAAGATATAGAAATAGGAATTTTTAAAGAGTCTGACCATGCAAAAGTATTGTTGGAAATGAAAATAGATGCCACGAAGAATAGGAAAAATTGGAGATATAATGCTAGACTGTTTAGAGATAAAAAATGCAAAGATCAAATGGTAGAAAAATGGGAAGAAAATTGGAAGTGAAATGATACAGGTGATGTTAGATTTGGTATTGTATGGGATACAATGAAAGCAATTTTTAGAGGTGAAAGCATTAGGTTGGCAAATATTAAAAATAAACAGTTAAAAAGTAAGCAAGAGGAAATTGAAAAAGAGATAAAAACGTTGCAGGAGAAACATGCAATAACTAAGGATAGAAAGGTTTATGAAAGAATGCAGGGTCTAAAGAAGGAATTAATAGGAAAAGACATTGAAAAGGTGAAAAGAGACTTGGCATATTTAAAAAGGGAATATTTTGAATATAGTAACAAAAATTCAAAACTCTTAGCAAGAGCGGCCAAGGAAAAAAGAAGCAGAAGAGAAATTGGGACTTTAGTAGATAAGGAAGGTATAAGACATAATAAGATTAAAGATAAATGTAAGGTGGTTAGAGAATTTTATCAAGACTTATACGCTAAAAAGAAGGTAAACATAGATAAACTGAAAGATAAATTGGGAACGCAGGTTAAAAATAAAATAAATCAGGAACATAAACAAAAAATGGAAGAATTAATAACTGAAAAAGAGATAAAAGAAGTAATAAATAAGTTGAAAACAGATAAATCACCGGGAGAAGATGGACTACCTGCAGAATTTTATAAAGAGTTTAAGGACATAGTAATTCCAAAATTGTTAAAATTGTATAATGCTATACTTAATGGGGAACAGATACCACCATCATGGTATAGGACAATAATTGTGTTATTACCAAAACCAGGAAAAGACCCAGAAAAGGTAGAATCATACAGACCCATTTCCCTGATAAATCAGGATGCCAAGATTTTTACGGCAATATTGGCGAATAGATTAAATAGCTTTATGGATAAATATATAAATAAAGACCAGGCTGGGTTTGTGAAAGGTAGGCACATGGCAGATTTAGTAAGGCGAGTTATAGATTTGATTGATGTTGCAGGACAAAACAAGGAGAAAGTTGGACTATTATCCCTGGATATTTTTAAAGCATTCGATTCCTTGCAATGGATAACAATTAACGAGATAATTAGAAGTTATGGATTTGGTGATAGGTTTATAAAAACAATAGAACAATTATATCAACAAGGACATGCTAATATTAGGGTTAACGATGATCTAACGGAGGAAGTGAGATTAGAGGCTGGGACAAGGCAAGCCAATATTATTTATTATGGCGATGGAAATATTAGCAAATACAATAAGGGAAGACAAAAATATAGAAGGAATATTGGAAAATAAAATTAGCCTATATGCGGATGATACTTTGATAATCATGAAACATCCCAGAAAAACTATGGAATGTATTCAAAAGCATTTAAAGGAATTTGAACAAATAACAGGCTTGAAGATAAATTGGGATAAATCTGAAATGATTTTAAATAATATTGAAAAGGAAGAGCAAGAGAAAATAAGGGATGAATTTAAATTGCAGATTAAAGAGAGTCTGAAATACCTAGGGATAAATATCTCTAATAAGTTGGACGATCTGAAAAGATTAAATTATGATAAACAAAAGAAAGAATTAAAAGTTAAAATCTTGCAATATCAAAAACTAAGGTTGTCTTGGTTCGGCAGAATAGCATTGACGAAAATGATGTTACTACCAAAACTAAATTTTCTGTTTGATGCCTTACCAATTCAACTGACAGACAAAGAAATTAAGGAATTTCAAAAATTATTAGATAATTATTGTAACGGGGGACGTAGACCTAGAATCTTAAGGAGAATGTGGTATTTATCTCAAAAAGAAGGGGGCTTGGGAATCCCTAACTTAAAGAATTATTATAAAGCATTCCATATAAAGAACGTAGTTAAGATTTTGACAAAGGAGCCGGTTATTTGGGAGGAAATTGAAATGAAGGAATTAAAGGAAGTGGGTAAGAGCCTTTTTTTAGATAAGGAAATATGGAAAACACCAGTTAAAAATAGAATGCTGAGGTCAATGTTGGGTGTATGGAAGAAAGTTAAAATGAAACTGGCCCCAAACACTTCCCCGATAATTGAAATAGAAGATTTGAAAAGGTTTCCAATAAGAATGGGTAATGAAATGAGAGAAATTTTGTTGATGAATGGGGTTTTCCTGCTGAAAGATTGGATACGAGTCTGCAGAGATAACGGGATGAAACGAGAGTTATATACTCAGATGAAGTTGAATTGGTTCCAGATAGCGATGGTGAACAAGTGGAATAATAAATATATGAGGGAGAATCTGGAAAGACACAGGACAGAATTTGAGGAATTAGTGTGGAAGATAAGGAGGAAAGAAATCGGAATTAAAGGAATGGTTAGTAAAATTTACAAAATAATAAATTAGAAATTAATCCACAAGAAATATTAAGAAAAACATGGGAACAGGATTTGAATATGAAGATAACAGAAAAGGAATGGCAAAATAAATGGAGAAAAAGAATTATGAGATCCTTGTCGGCCAGGGTAAAGGAACATAATTTTAAAATGTTATGGAAATGGTATTTGACCCCTATGAGATTACATCAGATAGATAAAAAGAATAATACAATGTGTTGGAGATGCAAAAATACACTGGGTACATATGTTCATATGTGGTATGAATGCAAGGTGGTAGAAAATTTCTGGGTAAAAATTGAGAACGAGATTGACAAAATTATGGGAATGCGTCTCAAATTGGGGCCAAATACTATTCTGTTGACGGATGTAGACAATATGAAGTTAGATAATGACAAGAAAGAATTGTTGTCCATGATGCTGGTAATAGCTAGAATGTGCATTGCAAAAAATTGGAAAAATAATCTAATGTTAAAGGTGGAGGAGTGGTATAAGCAGATGTGAGATCTCGCATTGAATGAAAAATTAACATGGGAGCTAAATCTTTAAAAAAAGGTATAATAAAAGAAAATAGATTTTGGAATATATGGCGAAAATTCGTTGACTATTCACTGACGAGAGAGGGAATAAATAAATTGACACCAGACCAAATGAAATTTTGGGTACAATAGAAATTAATGGGAATTCCCACATCCTCCAGGACAATGTACATAGCACAGGGTGATTTTGTATGTAATGTGATGAGTTTGAAATACAATAGATCTTGGCAAGATAGAAGAGTATAATAAAAGTATAATAAGGATACTAAAGTAGAGTTGAAAAATGTGGATTAGATATGGAGGAGAACGTTTAATAATAAGATAAAAGTATAGAGTGTAAGAATATTTCATATTGAAATAGAATAAGGTTATGATAGTTTCTCTTTGCCCTTTTCCTCTTTATCTATGTATATGTATTTTCTTGTCTTTGTTCATATAGTTTCTTTTCTTATTGTAATTAGATGATTAGTTTTATTTTTTTCTGAATGTCGTTATTATGTTTTTAAATGTATGTTATATACTTTGAAAAATTAATAAAAAATAATTTAAAAAAAACCTAAAAGTTTAATCCAATTATCTAATATTTTCATTTTTGATCTTACTCTATCTCTCGATACACTAGTACAGTCCATATTAGATCTAATTAAATTAAAATCACCTGCTACTATCATTTTTCCCATCTTCTCTTTTTTCAGAATATGATATGCCTTATCTAAAAATTTGTCTTGTTGATCATTTGGGGCATATATATTAACAAGAGTTATTTCTTCATCATCAATCATACCTTTTACAATAAAAAATCTACCTTCCGGATCAGAAATACTTTTTGTTAGGGTGAAGCCCATTCTGGTCAAAATTAATATTGCAACCCCTCTTGCTTTCGAGGTACCATAAGCTTTTTCATAAATTTGTGTCCAGCCTAAAAATAATTTATTTGTGCTTTCCAATTTTTGATGTGTTTCTTGCAAAAAAATTATATCTGGGCGATCTTTTCTGAGAGCTGATTCCAATTTTTTGCATTTAACTTGAGAGCCAGTACCTTTCACATTCCACGTCAATATTTTAATAAACTTCATGGAGAGTTTTCTACAGAAACACCCTCTATTTTCTCATGACCTTCATGGACTGTGCATTTAACTAAACATTATATACCAATTAAACCCAACATTCAAAAACAATAAACCACAATAAAAATATAAAAAGAAAAATAGGAAAATAGGGGGGAAAAGCTTGAAAAATTAAAAATCTAGTCTTCTACACCCCTCTACTTTCCTTCCAAAAAGTCACCTCCACGAAAAATAAGTTTTCCCAAAGAGAGGGGGGACACGGGAATGTACCTAAAGTATCAACTACATACTCAAGCGCACTCTCTATTAATTTCAACTGAGTATCTATGTCAATAATTAATTATAAACCTTCATCCCTCATCAGACTCCGTCACTTCAACCACACTGAATTCCCCCAGACTCTTCCCTCCTGCCACACCACCCAATTCTTCCTCAATCTGCATCTTCTCAATAGCCCCTGTTTCCATCAATGCTTGCCTCAAAGATGACCATTCCTGTGTACCACCTCTAATTAAACCAATCATTTGAAAATACTCCAGAGGGTCCATTCCCGAATCAATTGTGTGCATTTTTTTTTGCATAAAAAAATATCACTAGCAATTGGAACCTCCAATAATAATTGATCCCTTGATCTCGAAGAATTTTTGTTGCTGGTTTCATTTTATACCTCCAATTTCGTTACTCAACAGAAATATCATTATAAACCTCCACATCATCACCATCAATTTTTAAACACCTGTTCCCATTTGTTTTGCATGTGCCATCACCTTCAGTTTATCACCAACATTTGCAAACTTAACTAAAATGTTCTGAACTTTGCCCATTCTCTTTGAACCCAATCGAAATATATTAATTATATCCTCGGCCACAAAATTTTTACCCATACTAAGATTATTCAACCAATCCAAAACTCAATTTTTCAACTGATCCGGTTTTTTCTCTGACAATTTTCTAATAACCAAATTCTGTTTTCTGTTTTCTTCCATCATATCCACCCTCCTTTCCTGCACATCCATCTTAACATTATAATATTGCTTTTTCTGAATTTCTTTCACCTCCATTTTAATCATTTTCACATTTTCTTGGGTGGATACAATGGCTTTTTCCATATTATCAAAGTTAGCATTGGCTTTCCGGACAAATTCATTAAACATCATTACAAGATTTTTATGAGACTCAGCCCTTATCTCCTCACTTCTTTGCATATGTGCTTCCATTCTCTCCAATCTATTACTCAATTTTCCAAATTCAGTCATCAGCACGACTTCATCAAATTGTATTGGAGAACTACCTGCCCTTTCTCTATTTTCTCTCTTTTCCTTTTCTTTTTTCCCTTCTGTTTTTTTTTGTTTCACCACAGGGTCGTCATCTCCCACCTTTTCCCCATCATCCTTCTTAACTTGATCATCTGTTTTTTTTAATCCATAGTACCTTTCCCACAATTTCACACTATAAACAGTATATTGTTTATGTTCACAACAAAGGGAAAAAAGAAACAGTCCTTCATAAATCACAATTCTCCTAGTACCACTTTTCTTCTTCTTTCTTCTCCTCTTTACTTTCACTCCACGCCTCTCTTCTTCCTTCTTATTTTATAATCCAACAAACGTAAGAGAGAGAGAAAGAAAAAAAAGTACTGTAATTCCAGGATCACCCAAAGAGAGAGGCAGATCCGAGGTGATACAATTACTTTTCCACAATGAAACAAACTTGCACAGGAGGTGAAGACAATGCTGTGTTAAAGTAAAAAAGTGACCGTGCTCCAAAAAGCAATAATCCAACAGCGTAAGCAAAAAGAGGTAATAATCAAATCAGCAGACAAGTAAAAATTTAAACCATTCAGAGCCAAAAATTTAAAATTTTAAAAGAAGAAAACCACAAAGGAAAAATCCAATATATTCCAAACCGCGGCAACGGTATCCGACGAGAATCCTCCACGCTTTCTCCTCGTTTCAGCCACAGACTTCCAAAAGTAAAAAACCAAAATTCATGTTACCTTCTTTTTCTTCCTTCCTCCTTATCGACCACTTTCTCCACAGACTTTCTCTCTTTCGGCTTTTCCCAGCTCCCGGTCTTATCCAGCCATTACTTTCATAGAAACTCTTAAGTTTCGATTCCGTTTTACCTCGCCGCCATTACTCCTTTCCTCCTTCACCACCTTCTCTTCCAAGACAATTCACAACTTCCGATCTCCTTTCCACACTTGCTTATCCCATCACACACCCTCCAAACTCATTCCACAGTTCTCGTCCTCCGCCACCAAAATATTTGATAATCCTCTTTTTCTTTTTTTTCCCTCTTCTTCGGAGCCTCGATTTTAAAAGAGAAACCGAGTCCTGTCCGTCCCCAAGCGGCTCGCTTAGCACAGCTTGCGCCACACTGCACTTACCGCTCGTTCTTCGGACTCCGACTCTAATAAAGTTCCAAAAGTTGAGACGATATATCCAAGGCTCCAAAATGACACTTTTCCGAAGGTTTAGATCCCACTTTTTAATAAGAAATCACTTTTAATACCACATTCCAGGCGCGAGCTGATCGAGATACGTGCTACTCAGGCAGCATCCAAGCCACACACACCCTAACTTCTGTATTTTAATGTGAGCTTTTGTGGATCAAGGCCACTGGCTCTTTGGCTGTAATCAGAGATGAGCACTGAACTCTAAAGTTGGATACAACTGGCTTTCAAGCAAGGCTTAATGACTAATTTCTGTATTTTAATGTGAGCTTTTGTGGATCAAAGCCACTGGCTCTTTGGCTGTAATCAGAGATGAGCACTGACCTCTAAAGTTGGATACAACTGCCCATCGATTTCTTTTGGGAAATTGTGTATTCCAGCTGCCGCCGTCATCTCAATGAGAGGAGAGAGAAAAGTGTGTGTGTGTGTGTGTGTGTGTGTGTGTGTGTGTGTGTGGAGGGGGAGGCAATAGGATTGCTCAGTATGGGGCCCAGAAATTTCTGATGGCAGCCCTGCTCTCACCAAGACATCTGGGGAAATTGGTCTCTTCTATTTCCTAACATTTACAGTAATGCTAAGATTTTCAAACTTAATCCAAAGTTCATTATAGCAGAGAAAAAGAATTACGTCTTTTGAATTCAACATGATGAAACATTATTAGTGCTGTCATTGCCTTGAGAACCATTTTGTCTTTCATAAATATGCTTACTTCCATAAATTTAGAAAAGATCCTCTGTGCATCCTGATTTGCTTAATAGTTTTCCTGAGCATCATAAGGTGCAGAAGATTTAAAACAAAATTTATAAAGTGTTAGCCAAGTTAACTTTCTGCTCTGACAGACATACAATGCCTCTCTTAGACTATATGTTACAATTCACTCTGTAGCAGCAATTCCTAATTTTAGTTTGGCATGGTGTTTCCAAGTAAGAAGCTTTTAGATCAAGGCTAACTGTAGATAGGAGAAGAGGGACATCAAAATAACTAACTGAATTAATGACAGACAGCTAGGTTAGATCAATATCAATAGAAATGTAAATTAACTCCAAAGCTTTACCAGCTACAAGTGTTTAAGCTTGTACAGTGATGGCATGCAGGCATCTTACCTTTTACCTCTCGTTTCTATACCAAGCAGCAATCTGCTATACAGTAAAACCCCAACTTACAAATGCCTCAAGTTACATAAAATTTGACTTACATAATGATTTTGTGCTAAAGCCATGTCCCGATTTACATGATTTCCTATGGGTTTGCTTCGAGTTACATAAAGATTCTTTTTCCTATGGGTTTGCTTCGAGTTACGTAAAAATCCATTTCCCTATGGGTTTGCTTCGATTTACATAAAAATTTATTTTTCCCATGGGTTTGCTTCGAGTTACGTAAAAATAACTGTTCCTATGGGTTTGCTTCGAGTTACATAAAAATTCAATTTCAGCAAAAGCCTATGGAAAGGACTTTTTTCATAAGTAGGGGTTTTACTGTATTTGCTTTAACGCAGCTGCCAGCATATCTAATGAAGGGAACCAATAATTCCCTCTCTCCCATTCTCTAGTGTTACAACAGATGGAAGTATAGCCATTGTCAGCTTTTCTTCATTTATATGGCTTCCCGCATTAGATATTATGCTAAACTGGCAGGCATAATTGCATACATCCCAAAATAGACTGATATGATGTTTGTGAGAGACACAGAGTTGACAATACTGGCTCTACAGTGTGTATGCTTAATTTTGTTGAGACTAAAGTGCAACTTCTCAAGCATATATAAAGCCTCCAGGCACAACAGCCTAATTCAGTCTAATGCACCAAGCTCCCACTTGTTGATGTATTCAGTCCTTCAAAAGTCCTCTGGTTTATAAATGTGAAACTTGTTTTTGTGTCTATAATTCGAAAGAAGCAGGAAATGGTCTGACATCGCCTTGCAATATAGTGCCATGCTCCTAGCTGGAGAAAGAATGCCTAGCTTTACATAGCAAAGACCAGTCTGGATGTCAGCAGTCAAGTTGGTCTACAGCCATGGTTCCCAATGTGGGGCACATGCCCCACAGGGGGGCAATTTGATTTTTAAGGGGGCAATTCAAGAACGAGTTAGACCAAGTTAATAGCCTTTTAGGCTTCCTCCATGTGAATAGTTCAATTTTTTGAATAATAAGAATTATATGCACCTCCAACGCCCACCCCCTGGTTAGTCGGGCTGGGGGAGAGAACACCTGGGTTGAGGCTAGGTGGGCAGCTTAAAAGGACTTTCATCGCTGCCACCGCCACCAGCACTTCCAACACCTGCCCCCTGGTCAGTCGGGCCAGAGGAGAGAACACCTGGGTCGAGGCTGGCTGGCGGCTTAAAAGAACTTTCCTCACCACCACCGCCAGCACCTCCAATGCCCTCCCCCTGGTCAGTCATGCTGGGGTGAAGAGAACACCTGGGTTGAGGCTGGGCAGGCGGCTTAAAAGGACCTTCCTCGCTGCCGCAATCAGCGCCTCCAACGCCCGCCCCCTGGTCAGTCGGGCTGTGGGAGAGAACACGGGTTGAGGCTGGGCAGGTGGCTTAAAAGGACTTTCCTTGCTGCCACCGCCAGCACCTCCAACGACCACCCCCTGGTCAGTCAGGCCGGGGGAGAGAACACCTGGGTCGAGGCTGGGTGAGCGGCTTAAAAGGACTCTCCTTGCCACCACCGTCAGTGCTTCCAATGCCCGCCCCCCACCGCCGATGCACACTTCACAGCTGTAGCCACTCTCGGGGCCAATTGGACTGTCGCAGCAGTTGCCGCCGCCACCACCGATGTTGAGGCGCGGAGCTCCTTCCCCGGTCTTGGCTGGGGGAGAGGAAGCTCTGGTGTTGGCTTCTCATGTCCAGAGGGACTGTTGCTGTCGAGGCCATTGCTGAGGCGTGGAGCTCCTTCCCCAGGTTTGGCGGGGGAGTGGAAGCACCTGCACCGGCATCCTGTGGCCGGAGGGACTTTGCTGCTGCAGGACGTTGCTGATACTAAGTACATTGAGCTTTTGCTCCATTATGTATGTGGTACTATGGCATATTTATCTTGTATTGATTTGTAATTTTGTAACCTGTAATTTGCAATTGTATGTGTTATTGTATTTTGTGTGTTGCTCATATTGTTATATTGTATTCAGGCTGCCGTGAGTCAGCCTGTGCTGAGTAGGGTAGGGGTATAAATAAAATAAAATAAAATAAAATAAAATAAAATAAAATAAAATAAAATAAAATAAAATAAAATATGACACAGGAGTAATCAATCATCAGCAACACCACCAGTTATTAAATTCATCGCCTGTAGAGAGCAGTGCTTCTCTGGTGGAGGAGCTGAATACCTTCTTCGTCTGATTTGAGGTGACTCCAGCAGTGGATCCAGCAGTGTTGCCAGAGTCATCGTCATTACTCCCCATAGGGAATGTTGCCAGGGTGGAAGAGGGAGAAGTGAGGCGAATATTAAAAGGGATAACTGCGAAGAAGTCTATGGGTCCTGATGGAGTGGCTGGTAGGACACTGAGAGACTGCTCAGAACAGCTGGCAGAAACTTTTATGAAGATTTTTAATCGGTCTTTGGCCCAGGCTCTGTCCCACCTTGTCTGGAATCCTCTACTATTATACCTCTGCCTAAAAAAAACCTAACATAGATAGTCTGAATGACTTCCGCCCTGTGGCGCTTACACCTGTCATAATGAAATGCTTTAAAAAGTTGGTGCGGAACCGTATTATGGCTTGTTTACCAGTTGGACTTGACCCTTGTAAATTTGCATATAAGAGAAGGAGGTCCATGGAGGATGCTGTGGCTATGGCCCTACATGCTGTTCTGACCCATTTGGAGAAACAAGGGACTTATGCGAGACTGTTATTTGTAGATTTTAGTTCTGCTTTTAATACTATTCTTCTGCATAGACTGGTGCCCAAATTATTAGATCTGGGGCTTCCGCCATGCTTATGCAGGTGGAGACTAGATTTTCTATCGGATCATTCCCAACGGGTCAGGATGGGCTCTCATGTCTCTGCGGATCTCAGTATAAGTACGGGGACGCCGCAGGGGTGTGTGCTGAGCCTGCTTCTGTACATGCTTTACACATATGATTGTGTTCCCAGTTACCCCAGCAATAAGATCATCAAGTTTACAGATGACACAACAGTGGTTGGTCTGATTACTGCTGGTGAGGGGGAGTCGGCTTACAGGAAGGAGGTTGAGATGCTGATGGAGTAGTGTGGGGAAAACAATTTATTCCTCAACGTAAAAAAGACAAAAGAGATCATTGTGGACTTTAGAAAATGCAAATTGAACATCCAGCCACTTATTATTGAAGGGAATTGTGTGGAACAGGTCTCGGCATTTCGATTTCTGGGAATGGAGCTGAGGGATGATCTATCATGGGGAGAAAACACCAAAGATCTAATGAAGAGAGCACAGCAGAGGTTATACTTCTTGAGAATCCTCAGGAAAAACAATAATCTTTCAAAGGACCTGCTGTTGGCATTCTACCACTGTACCATAGAGAGTATGTTAACCTATGGTCTGTGTGTATGGTTTGGGAGTTGTACAGCTAGGGGAAGAACAATGCTGTCCAAGGTCGTAAAGACTGTGGAGGGGATAATCGGGCGTACTCTTCCCACTCTAGATCAAATCTATGCCACCAGGTGTTATAAGAAAGCTGTAGAGATTGCGGAAGATAGTACGCACCCCGGAAATGATCTCTTTCAGCTTCTGCCTTCTAGAAGAAAGTATAGGGTCATAAAGACCAGGACCAGCCGCTTGAAAAATAGTTTCTACCCAAAAGCGGTTCTGGCTTTGAATGCAGTGCAATTCAGTGTATGAGGGGCTTCTGTATATAGTTTTCAGAGTTTCTAGAGTTTTAGAGTTTTTACAATTTTAGAGCTTTTAGAACCTTAGAGTTTTAGAGCTTTTTAGGGGTTAAATGTGTATATGTGGGGTGGGAGTTTGTTGATGATTTTGTATAGTTGTGTTTTATTTAGGTTTTGTTGGGTTGATGGATGTTTTCTTTCCCCCCCCCCCCCCAATATTGTTGTTCTGTGCAGGACGATGACAATAAAGATCTATCTATCTATCTATCTATTTAGTAGAAATTTTCCCTGAGTTCACTGAGATTTACACCCTAGTCACTGTGCTTACAATTGCAGCCTGAAATCAAGGGAGCTAGGTAAAGGTAAAAATCACCCTTGCTTGAAAGCCAGTCATATCCAACTCTAGGGTTCAGTGCTCATCTCTGTTTATAGCCAAAGTGCTAGCACTGTCTGTGTCTGCAGATGTTTCTATAAACATGTGGCAGGCATGACTAGGCACTGGAGTGTACGGAATGCTGTTTACCTCCCCACCTAAGTGGAACCTATTTATCTACTTGCAATTTCGAACTGCTAGGTTGACAGGAGCAGGTACAGAAATGGAAGATCACTCTGTCATGCAGCACTCAGGTCTCAAACTGCTTACCTGCCTACCTTCTAGTCATCAAGTTCAGCATTTTAACCACTAAGCCACCACAGTCTACAATGCCTAATTTCAGCTTGATTGTGCCTCTTCATAAGAATTCAGTAATATAGATAACACAGAGAGAGAGAGATTAAGACAGAATGTCAGGGAAAACACACCTTCCAAATTGGGAGTCTGACATGTTCATGCAACCTAGCAAGATATTAAATGGGTGAACATACTCTACTGTAGCAATAGCAATTACAGTGAACCCCACATTTTAGGGAATTAATCCATTCCGCTGGGATTTCCTTATAGCGATGTTTCCCTAAAGCGGACTATGGTTTCCCATAGGAATGCATTGAAAACCAATATTTCCGTTCCAGAGGTTAGAAAGGAGCAAAGGAAACATGTGGTTTTTTTAATGTTCAAAGCTCTTTCTAAAGTAGTGAAAACACAGTGAAAAATTACAAAGTGTATTTTGGAAAGAGTTTTGAGTGGAGGAGATACAGTACTTTCTCTTTCTTTCTTTTTTTCTTTCTTTCTTTCTTTCTTTCTTTTTTTTTTTTTTGCTTTTTAGTGAGTTCCAGAACTGATTTTTTTTGTTTGCAATGCATAGTTAGCACATTTTGACATCACCATCTAATGGTCAGTCCTGGTAATTGCAGGAAAAGTACCCACAGAACAAATGATGAAGGTTTCCCTTGCTTTGAAAGCCAATTGTATCCAAATCTAGGAATAAGGGCTCATTTCTGTTTCAAAGCCGAAGAGCCAGCGCTGTCTGCTTCTGCAGACGTCTCTGTAGTCATGTGACAGGCATGACTAGACACTGGAATGCACAGAACACTGTTTACCTTCCCACCGAAGTGATCCCTATTTATCTACTTGCAATTTCGTGCTTTCTAACTGCTAGGTTGGCAGGAGTTGGGACAGGAGACTGATGAAGGGATGGGGGAATTTCAGCACTTCCTGCTTGCAAGGAATGCTTCTGGAGGTTCCAAAACCCAACAAAAAGTTTCAAAAATGGAGTGGAAATGCTCCAAACACCCTCCCATCGCCGTTGGAAGCATTGGAAAAACCCAAAAAGTTCCATATAGCAATTTTTTCCCTTAAAGCGGACTGCCATTTCTTATGAATTTCTTTTCCTGAAGCGAGTTTTCCAGTAAGAGAGCCATCCATAAAGCGGGGGTTCATTGTACACTTATATACTGCCCCATAGTGTTTAGTGCACTCCCTGAGCAGTTCACAATTTAATTAGCATTTTGCAATTTAATTAGCAACCTGTTGGGTACTCATTTTACTGACCTTGGAAGGATGGAAAGCTGAATCAACCTTGATCCCTATCAGGATCAAACTCACAATATTTTGGCTGCACTACATCAATTTAATTACTGTGTCACCAGGGCTCCTGTTGTGTTCTGATGGTTTTATCGTACACATGGATTACAATGTATCTGAGCCAATGTAACCTTGCCTATAGCAACAATGTAACCTTCAGCTGTATCATATAAACCCTGTAATAGGACGCGAGCTAATGACCACCAGCTGGCAGCAGCGAGCGTCCAAGCTCTCTTGGTCCGAACTCATCAAAGGCAACAGCGCGGGAAGTTTTCCCGCCACCACCTACACCTGGACAAGAAGGGCGTGACCCGCAATGACGTCACGCAGACAGTGGCCAATGGGCTACCATGGCACCACGTTCAAATGTATTACTGCTGTATATAAAGAGCTATCGATCCGCCATTACCTCATGTTCCCTCTGTCCACGATGCAATAAACCTGAGTTAACCCAGCCCGAGGCTGTGTCCTGTGTCTTGGTTTGCATACACCAAATTGGCGACGAAGGTGGGATGATGGATCCCCACGGAACAGCCAGGGCACAGAGCGGGTTCAACATCACCAAACCGCAAGACTGGGAGCTGCTTGAGATGGACTTCCAGGCGGCACTGGTGGAACTCAGAGTCAAAGGAGACGACGAGGAGAGGAAGAGGGCCATCCTCACCAGAATGCTCGGGATGGAAACCAAGCGGACGCTGGTGGGCATCATCGCTCCGAAGAAGGTGAGCGAATTTAAGGCGGACGACATCATGAAGCTGCTGCAAGAGCGTTTCTGCCCCTCGAGGGCAATGTTTCCCGCTCGGAGCGCGTTTTGGAGGCGAGTCCAAGCGCCGGATGAGTCGGTTGAGGCATTCGTGGCCGCCATGAGGATAGCCGCCGCCCCCTGTAAATGGGGCGACATCCTAGAGATGGCCCTCAGGGATGGCGTGTTGTGTGGCCTGAAAGACAAGGAGGTACAGCGCAGCTTGATGAACAAGGAGCCGCCACCCACGCTGGCAGAGGTCGTAGAGGCCGCGGAAGCCGCAGAGTCCACGAATGCTGGAGTGGACGAGATGCACCAGTGGCGTGAGTGGCGTCCTAGAGCCGGCAAGGCGGAAAATTCGGTGCACGGGAAGTCCGGACAGTCGGTGCACGCAACTCGACGGGCCTCAAAGTCGTCTACGGAAGGCAGCGACGGCGAGGAGGTCCAGAAGGTCCGAAAGGGTGGTCGACGCTGCGAGGGTTGCGGAGCGGCCCATGAGCGCGCGAGATGCCCGTTCGGGAAGGCCGAGTGTTACACCTGCGGCCGTCGGGGGCACATCGCCAAGGCATGCAGAAAACGGAAAGAGGGCCGGAGGCAGTCACAAGACCGTGCGGCCAGACCGGACCGTCCAGCGAGGCCCAAAGATGGCGCCCAGACCACGAGGAAGCAGGACGGCGTGGGCCGCGTCTCGGACGACAGCGAGGACGACGCCCCAGTGTTCAGCGTGTCCGCGGGACAGTCCCATTACTTCGTTGAGGTATTAGTACAAGGGGCCCCTATTAAGATGGAAATTGACTCGGGGTCCTCCTATTCCATAATTCCCCAGAAAGAGTTCCTGAAAATCGACCCCCACGTGCGGCCCAAACTTAAAGCGTTGAGGTCCACGCTACGAGACGTACAGGGAAACAGCATTCCGGTGTTGGGGGTCGGGAAATTTCGGGTCAATTTTAAGAGACATTCTGCGGAACTGCCCCTAGTTGTCCTCAAGGGGGGAAGCTGTAGCCTCCTAGGGACACAGTGGTTTCAGCCCTTAGGTTTGTTCATAGGGGGAGTGCATACCGTGGGGGGGGACCCAATACAAGCGGTTTGCGATGCGCATCCCGCCGTTTTTAAGAAAGGACTCGGAAAGTTCAAGGGACCCCCTGTAGCTTTCGACATAGACCCGGAGGTCCGCCCGATAAGACTCAAACCGCGCAGGGTGCCGTTCGCACTCAAGGACAAGATAGAGGCGGAACTGGACAAACTGGTGGGCCAGGGGATTCTTATTCCTGTTGATTCCGCGGAGTGGGAAACTCCAATTGTAACGGCTCTAAAGGCTAACGGGGAGGTGCGCATTTGCGCTGATTATAAGTGTACAATTAACAAGGCGATCCGCCCTAATGCATACCCGGTGCCAGTGATCAGCCACCTTTTGGCCAGGCTGAATGGGGGAAAGTGTTTCGCTAAACTCGATTTGGCACAAGCCTATCAGCAACTTCCTGTGACCCCCGCCACGGCCGCGGCACAAACGATAGTTACACATAAAGGAGCGTTCCAGGTGTCGCGGTTACAGTTTGGCGTGAACTCGGCACCCGGCCTTTTTCAGTCGCTTGTGGAACGCCTCCTGAAGGGTCTGGAGGGGGTGTTGCCTTATTTTGATGACGTGTTGATAACAGGGGGGAGTGAGGCTGAACTGGCAAAGAGGTTGGACAAAGTACTGACCGTGTTCGAGAAAGCGGGGCTGAGATTGAGGAAGGACAAATGTGTCTTTTTCGAAACCGAGGTCGAGTTTTTAGGGTTCCGGATCACACCCGAGGGGATTAAGCCGTCTAAATCCAAAGTAGCAGCCATTAAAAAGGCCCCTCGCCCCACATCCAAAACCGAGCTACAGTCCTTCCTGGGGCTCCTCAATTTTTACCATACATTCCTCCCGCGGAAGGCGTCCGTGGCCGAACCGCTCCATCGGTTACTTAAAAAGGAGGAGCCATGGATGTGGGGTGACGAGCACGAGAGGGCGTTCAAAGAGCTAAAGCAACTCCTAACATCTGAGGCAATCCTGACGCACTTCGACCCCAAACGGCCAGTGGTCCTAGTCTGTGATGCATCCCCGGTGGGGGTGGGGGCGGTGCTTTGCCACGTGTTGGAGGACGGAAGGGAGGCCCCGGTAGCGTTTTACTCAAGGTCCCTGTCCCAAGCGGAGCGAAATTACGCACAAACCGACAGGGAGGCGTTAGCAATAGTAGCGGGAACCAAAAAATTTCACGATTTTTTGTATGGCCGCCCGTTCAAAATCGTGACCGATCACAAGCCACTGTTAGGGATTTTCACGGCAAGCAAGCCCACGCCGCAGATCCTGTCCCCGAGAATGCTGCGCTGGGCTATTTTCCTCAACGCATACCAACATGAGTTGGAGTACCGGCCCGGAAAGGAGATCAGCCATGCTGATGCACTTTCGAGATCCCCTTTGCCCTTGTCGGACGACCAAAAGGCGAGAGTAGAAAGAGACCGCCAGGTGTTGCTAATTGAGGTTTTAGACGCACCCCCAATAGTACCAGCCGACATTGCTAGGGCGACAGGCAAGGACAGAACGCTGGAGAAAGTTAGTTCATGGGTACAGAAGGGGTGGCCGGCATCGTCCCCGAGTACAGAGTTCGACCCTTTCTTTCGGAAAAAGCTAGAGTTGTCCCTAGAAAGGGGGTGCCTTTTGTGGGGCCAACGGGTGGTGGTCCCTACGCCCCTGCGGACGAGGGTGCTCGAACTGCTGCACGTCGGCCACCCGGGCATAGTTCGTTCAAAGGCGCTGGCCCGGAGTTACTTCTGGTGGCCACAGCTGGACGCGGACATTGAGCACATGGTCGGCACTTGCGAGGCATGCCAGGGATCCCGACCTGAGGCGGCCCGTCTTCCGCAAAGGGAATGGGACACAGCGAGGGGGCCATGGTCCAGAGTGCACGTAGATTTCGCTGGCCCATTCCGAGGAACCATGTTTCTCCTGGTGGTGGACGCGTTCTCCAAGTGGCTGGAGGTTATCCCAGTAAAGAGCATGTCCTCCGCCACGACAATTAGCCAGCTAAGGAGAGTCTTTTCCACGTTCGGTCTACCCGACACTTTAGTCAGCGATAACGCTAGTTGTTTCACCTCCGCTGAGTTCGGAGCATTTATGGGGGCAAACGCCATTCGGCATGTCACATCCGCACCGTTTCACCCGGCCACGAATGGCCAAGTGGAACGGCTGGTGCGTACAACAAAGGACGCACTGCGGCGCATGGGCCCGGGGGACCTGAATCACCAAGTATGCCAGTTCCTCTTAGCGTATAGGGTAACCCCCTTAGCGTCAGGCTACTCGCCGGCAGAGCTCTTGATGCGGCGAAAGCTGACCACGATCCTGTCCAGGCTAGACCCGACGAGAGTCGAGGATAAAGGGAAAAACATAGGGTTGGCAGTCTCGAAAGGTTTCGCCGCCGGTGACCCTGTTCACTGCAGGAACTATTCCAGCGCAGGACCAGCCTGGGTACCAGGGACGGTTGTAGAACAGACGGGGCCAGTGTCGTACCGGGTCGAGACTAACACCGGCCTCCTCTGGAGGAGGCACGCAGACCAACTGAGGCACCGAGTGAGTGGGCCAGTCAGTGGGGCTCAGCAACAGGATTCAGCGTTAGGGTTCTCCCCCACCCGCTTAACCCAAGGGGGAGACAGCAGTGGACAACAGTCCCAAGCAAGGGGGGAAGGCAGAAGCAGCGGCCCCGACTCATACCCTTTTGATACGCCAGTCCTATCAGGGGCCGGGGAAGGGGGAGAGGAGTTCGCGACCGCTGCCCCCGATTGTAATTTTGATTTTGATTTTGCGAGCCGGGGGGGTTTTCAGGAGTGTTCCCCCACCCATCCAAGCGAGAAGAGGGGTTTTTCGTTAGCCCCCAGTGCCCCCGGTTCCTCCCTAAGAAAGAGCACACCTCCCAACAACGCCGCGGAGCCGCGGCAAGTCACTAACGAGTCTCCCTCTCCAATTACAGGACAGGAAACCAGGGGACAAAGAGAAGGTAGCAAACCCGGGGAGAGACAGCCCGCATCAAGACCCCAGCGTGTTCGAAATAAGCCATCTTGGCTGAGAGACTTTGTCTCCTAAGGGGGGGGAGTGTGTTTAAGTGTGGGCTCGAGACTTTGTCTCGTCCTAGGGGGGAGGGGTGTTGTGTTCTGATGGTTTTATCGTACACATGGATTACAATGTATCTGAGCCAATGTAACCTTGCCTATAGCAACAATGTAACCTTCAGCTGTATCATATAAACCCTGTAATAGGACGCGAGCTAATGACCACCAGCTGGCAGCAGCGAGCGTCCAAGCTCTCTTGGTCCGAACTCATCAAAGGCAACAGCGCGGGAAGTTTTCCCGCCACCACCTACACCTGGACAAGAAGGGCGTGACCCGCAATGACGTCACGCAGACAGTGGCCAATGGGCTACCATGGCACCACGTTCAAATGTATTACTGCTGTATATAAAGAGCTATCGATCCGCCATTACCTCATGTTCCCTCTGTCCACGATGCAATAAACCTGAGTTAACCCAGCCCGAGGCTGTGTCCTGTGTCTTGGTTTGCATACACCAAAGCTCCTGAACCACAATGGCTCCTGTAGGTGTACCAGATTGGCTTTGGGCATGACAAGCAGTTCCTTCCCGGAAATAAATCTCACCTGCCGTTCCATTACAAATAGGAAGACCTGGCCAGGAATTATGATTGCAACTACAAATGGGATATTGTTCATTTCTGCCACTATCCTTCACCCTTTTTGATTCAGTCTCACTGAACCTGGCTGCAATTCTATACCTATTACCTTTAAGTCCTATTAAGTGCCACTTAATCTGCTCTGCTGGCAACAAAACACTGCAGCGGAAGTTGGAGAGGAGATAACAGGATGAAGAAATAGGAAAATGTTTACAACTAGGATACATATTCTGACCATTGCTTTCAAGTTGGGCTCTGGGAGCATCTTTACAGAAATATTTGATGATTCAAGAAAACCTGTGAGATAGGTTGCAACGGCTGGGAATGATCAATCCCCTATCTTCCAGGGAGTTTGTTCACCTAATAGGAATCTGAATGTGAATCACTATAAGTTCAACTCCGGCATCTTAGCTACTATGCCATGCAACATTCAGAAGAACATATCTAGCTTGTAACCTTCTCAAAAGCAAGGTACAGTACTGTATTTGCTTAGTACTCCTGCTCCCAGAGAATAATTGTGTTGGTTCTCTTAATGGTTTGTTGTTGTTGTTCAGTCGCACAGTCGATTCCGACCCTTTGCGACCCTATGGACCATTGTTCTCCAGGCGCCTCTGTCCTCCACCATCCCCCTCAGCCCTCCCAGCTCTGTGCCCATTGTGTCTACAATGCCATCTAGCCATCTCATCCTTGGCCTCCCCCTTCTTCTTTTGCCCTCCACCTTTCCCAACATCAATGCCTTCTCAAGTGAATCCTCCCTTCTCATTTGATGTCCAAAGTATTTTAGCTTCATCTTTACTATTTGACCTTCCAATGAGCAGTCAGGGTTAATTTCTTCTAAGATTGACCTATTTGTTCTCCTCGCTGTCCAGGGGACTCTCAAAACCCTCCTCCAACACCACATTTCAAAGGCATCTATTCTTCTGCGTTCAGCCTTCCTAATTGTCCAGCTCTCACATCCATACATTACTGCTGGGAAAACCATTGCCTTGACTATTCTAATTTTTGTTTGCAATGTAATGTCTCTGCTTTTCACTATGTTCCCCAGGTTTCTCATCGCTTGTCTCCCAAGAATCAGTCGCCTTTTTATTTCATGGCTGCAATCCCCATCTGCAGTGATCTTTGATCCTAAGAAAGTAAAATCTGTCACTGCTTCTACCTCTTCCCAGTCTATTTTCCAGGAACTGATGGGGCCTGTTGCCATTATCTTGGTTTTCTTGATATTGAGTCTCAAGCCAGCCTTTGCACTCTCCTCCTTCAGCCCAATCAATAGATTCTTTAGGTCTTCCTCACTTTCTGCCATTAGGGTGGTATCGTCTGCATATCTCAGATTATTGATGTTTCTCCCAGCGATTTTAATCCCATATTGTGATTCCTCCATCCCTGCACTGTGCATTATGTACTCTGTGTATAGGTTGAATAGGCATGGTGATAAAATGCAGTCTTGTCTTACTCCTTTCCCTATTCCAAACCACTCTGTCATTCCGTGTTCTGTCCTAACTGTTGCTTCTTGGTTCATGTACAGATTTCTCAGGAGGCATATGAGGTGCTCTGGTATTCCCATCTCTTTAATTACTTACCACATCTTGTTGTGGTCCACACAGTCAAATGCCTTAGTGTAGTCAATAAAACAAAAGTAAACTTGTTTCTGATATTCCTTTGTTTTCTCCATGATCCAGCGTATGTTGGCAATGTGGTCTCTAGTCCCCCTGTCTCTTCTGAAACCGGCCTGCACCTCTGGTAATTCTCTTTCCACATGCTGCTGAAGTCTATCCTGTATTATCTTGAGCATCACCTTACTGGCGTGTGGGATGAGCGCGATTGTTCGATAATTTGAACATTCTTTGGCATTGCCCTTTTTTGGAATTGGGACATATACTGATCTTTTCCAATCCTGTGGCCATTGTTTTGTTTTCCAAATCTGCTGGCATATTGAATGCAGTAATTTGAAGCCGTCATCTTTTAGTGCTTTGAAAAATTCAACTGGGATACCATCATCTCCACTAGCTTTGTTGTTTGCAGTGCTCTTTAGGGCTTTTATGACTTCGCTCTCCAGGATGTCTGGCTCAAGTTCTACTTCTTCATCATTGTGATTGTCAGGAGTGTTGAGGTCTTTTTTTGTAGAGTTCCTCTGTGTACTCTTTCCATCTTTTCTTAATATCTTCTGCATCAGCTAACTCCTTTCCCTCTTTGTCCCTTATCATGGTCATTTTTGCTTTAAATGTTCCCTTAATTTCCCCGATTTTTTTGAAAAAATCTCTGGTTCTGCCTCTTTTGTTGTTTTCCTCCATTTCTCTGCACTGTTCTTTAAGGTAGTTTTCCTTATCTCTCCTTGCTTTTCTTTGAAATTCTGTGTTCAAATGATTGTAGTTTTTCCTTTCTCCTTTGACTTTTGCGTTCCTTCTTTCCTCTGCTATTTTAAGTGCCTCATCAGACAACCACTTTGCTTTCTTACTCTTCTTTTCTTTTGGTATGGTTTTCTTTGCTGCTTCCTGCATGATGTCCCTCATCTCCGTCCATAATTCTTCTGGTACTCTGTCTACCGAGTCTAAGCCATTGAATCTGTTCATCACCTCCACCGCGTATTCTTTAGGGATGCTGTCTAGGTGATATCTTTCTGGTCTCCGTGTTTTCCCTATTTTCTTTAGTCTAAGCCTGAATTTTGCAATCAGTAGGTTGTGATCTGAGCCACAGTCTGCTCCAGGTCTTGTTTTTGCTGACTGTATGGAGGTTCTCCATCTTTGGCTGCAGAGTATGTAGTCAATTTGGTTTCGGTGTTGGCCATCTGGTGATGTCTATGTGTAAAGTCGCCTCTTGTGTTGCTGGAAGAGAGTGTTTGCTATGACCAGTGCGTTCTCTTGGCAGAACTCTATCAATCTTTGCCCTGCTTCGTTCTGTACTCCAAGACCAAATTTGCCTGTTATTCCCTCCACTTCTTGATTTCTCTTAATGGTACATGGCTAAATTCCAAGGCCACAGTTCCTCCCTCCCCTTTACCTTCACTGATATCATTTCATTGCTTCTCCTGAGTCTGAAAGCAAGAAATTTCAAGTAGATAAATAAGGACCGCTTTGGTGGGAAAAAGATCTGGGGGCATGAAAGGAGCCTCATTTGGGCATCCCCTGAACATAGTTCCTCCCGGTGGTGGGCTGGCCCATTGGGCAACCGGGACTCAGCCCAGGATGCCCCCCAGTACCATAGCACTCCCCTTGGATGCCAATCCAAAGAGCTGAGCTGAGCTGCAACGCCCGGAATGATTGAGCAAATGAGTGGGTCTCGGTGTTCCTCTGCATGCCTTCCTCCTCCTGTAAGATTACAAAAGCAGCTCCATTGATAGTGAAGCTGCCGTGGCTTAGAGGCTGTAATTTTGCCTTGTAAGCAGGAGGTTGTTTGTTCGAATCCCCAGAGGGGAGTTGAAATTAGAAGGCGAGTGGGAACATATATTTTTTGTTAGGGTTAGACGCCCTCGTCACTCACTGTCCAGCGCCCTTTTAGTGTAGCCAACATGCCCTTGGTTCCTCCAGCAAAAATCCTTTCAACCCAAAAAGCACCTTTGTGTGCTTCTGACACGATTAAAAAAAATTCATTGCTTGAGGTACAACTCCCTCAGTGGAGCTTTGGTCTTTACTTAGCTCCATGATCTACAGTAAAACCCCGACTTACAAATGCCTTGAGTTACATAAAATTCAACTTACATAATGATTTTGTGCTAAAACCATGTCCCAATTTACACAATTTCCTATGGGTTTGCTTCGAGTTATGTAAAAATTCATTTCTCTATGGGCTTGCTTTGATTTACATAAAAATTCCATTTTTCCTATGGGTTTGCTTCAAGTTACATAAAACCCAATTTAAGCAAAAGCCTACGGAATTGACTTTTTTTTCGTAAGTAGGGGTTTTACTGTATCTACAAGTTCACTTTTTGTTAGCTAGTGAACCAAAAGAGTGTTTTTGTCCCCCTTGGAGCAAGTGGTTCTTCCACTTGTAGCTCAGAATCAAGACTAATTGGAACATTCAACTGGCCCGTGCTCTTTAACGACACTATAGAATAATTACAGAATAGGGTAAAGCCATCAAGCTTGGATCTATGAGCCAAGCTATCTACATAGGTTGAGCTGATGAGGCAAATTCCTGGTTGCAAAATCAAGCCTCAGATGTGCAAGGAGCACTTTAGATTAAGGGAAGATAAATTCATTATGCCTATTAGTAAAATGAGAAAGAAAGCCAATGCCATTGGTTTGGTGCTTAGCTAGATAGGTACTGTGATTCCCAGCTGCTCAAACACATATGGCCAGAGCATCTGTAGAAACAGATGTCAACATATCTAATCTGGCCAAGTGGAATAGAGTTAGACCAATTTACACAAGAAGAAAAAATGGTCCAGATCCCAGTCTGGTTTGCCAGATCTTTTGTCTGTTTCAAAATTATTAATTTCTTGTATGGATATTTATCCATGCGCTCCGGTGTCTAGTCATGCCTGCCACATGACCACAGAAACGTCTGCGGAAGCAGACAGCGCTGCCTCTTCAGCTTTGAAACAGAGATGAGCACTGCACCCTAGAGTCGGATATGACTGGCTTTTGAGCAAGGGAAATCTTTACCTTTAATTTTAATTGCTCCTTGAGGACAAAAAATGAAGATTGTAGTATTTTTTTTAACCACAATCGAGTGTACCCTGGTAAATGGCAACCTTGTGTTGCTGGCTAATTTTTCTCACACCAGGTCAGACAAAGGGAACTGGAGAATGAACTCACCAAATGGTGGCTTCATTTTGCCAGTTTTATGTCTGGACTAGATACGGAAGAAGAAGAATTGCTCCTTCAATAATAAATACTTGAGGCAATTTACAACAAAGTTGTGAAAAGTATAGAATACCACCATAAGAATAAATACACAAGTACAAAATGAAAGTAAATCAAAATAAAATAGGAAGCAGCATGTTCTGTACCATCAAGTCATTTCCAAACCATGGCAACCCTATGACTGAATGACCTTCAACATTTCATATCATTAACAGCCCTGCTCAGCTCCTGCAAATTCAAGGTTGGAGTTCCTTTAAGGAGTCAATCCATCTCATATTTGATTTTCTTTTCCTGCTGACGCCAAACTTTTTTTGCATTATTTTTCAGAGAGTCTTGTCTTCTCATGATTTGCCCAAATTACAACAGCCTGTTTCATAATTTCTACCTCTAGCAAAAGTTTAGCCTTGCTTTGATGTAGGATTTCTTTGTTTTACTGACAATCCAGGGAATCTGCAAAAACTCTTCCCCAGAATCATATTCTGAATGAATCATTTCCCTCTACTGGCTTTTTTAACTGTTGAGCTTTTACACCCAGGCACACTAATTGCAAATTTAAAAATGTGGATTACCTTGGCCGTAGCCTCCAGGAATTCATTCTTGCATTTCACGTTCTTTTCTACTTCCTTAATGCCTGCCTTTCTGAATCTGCGGTTTGGTCCACTGTAGAAATAAGCTGGTCTGCACCTAAAGATGGCAATCAGATGATATTTTTGTTGGAGCAGACAAGCCCACTCAGAGTGGTCCTATCCTTACCTTTCTGAGTCCCTTCAGGGCTTTTACTTTTTTGGTGTATTTAGTGTATGGGACCAAAGACACCAGGACAGCCGAAGAGCTGGCTTAACACAACTTTATTACATGCTGGTCAGAGGGAACATGAGGTAATGGCGGACGAACAGCTCAATATATACAGTGGCTATACATTTGAATGTGGCTCCTTGATAGCCTATTGGCTACAGGCTGCGTGACGTCATTGCAGGTCACGCCCTTCTTGTCCAGGTGAAGGTAGTGGCGGGAATCTTCCCGCGCTGTTGTTCTAGGTGGGTCTTGGACCAATGAGCTTGGACGCTCGCTATTGCCATCTAGTGGTCACTAGCTCGCGTCCTATTAAGGTTACAGTGATTCAGCTGGAGGTTACAATGTTACACATAGAAGAGGTTACATTGGATACACATGGATAGGTACATTGTTTAAAGGCACAGGCTTTAGGACACAACACCCCTCCCCCCTAGGATGAGACGAAGTCTCTTAGCCAAGATGGTTTATTGCACTCGCGTTTGGGCCGCGATGTGGGTTGGCCCACCCGGGGGCCGCTCCCGCTTCCTTGTTCCCTGGACCCTTGTCCTGTAATGGGAGAGGGAGACTTGTTAGCGGCTTGCTGCGGTTTTGCAGTTTTAGGGGAAAGGGTAGATTCCGTTGTGGTTGAACCGGGGGCACCAGGGGCTAACGTAAAACCCCTCTTCTCGCTTGGATGGGTGGGGGACCACTCCGAACCCCCCCCCCCGGTTCTGAAAATCAAAATCAAACTCTGTTGGGGGATCCCGCGGGATATCTATGAAGATGAATTCCTTCTCCTCCCCCCTTGGTGGGGACTCTGGACCCCCCTCTCCTCCCCCTTGGGCTAAACGGGTGGGGGAGAACCCTAACGCTGAATTTGTATCCGTTTTTTCGGCGCCCTGATTTCCTGGGACCCGGCTCCGGAGCTGGTCTGCGTGCCGCCGCCACAGTAGACCTGTGTTGGTCTCCACGCGGTACGATACGGGACCGGTCTGTTCCACAATCACCCCCGGCACCCAGGCTTGCCCCGCGCTGGCGTAGTTCCTGCAATGTACCGGGGCACCCACGCTGAAACTCTTGGTGGCTTCTAACCCTATGTTCCTCCCCCTGTCCTCAACTCTCGTGGGATCTAGTCTAGTGAGTATGGTGGTCAGCTTCCTGCGCATTAAAAGCTCCGCAGGGGAGTAGCCTGATGCTAGCGGGGTCACCCTGTACCCTAGCAGAAACTGACACACTTGCAGGTTGAGATCCCCGGGGCCCATGCACCGCAGCGCATCCTTCGTGGTGCGTACGAGGCGCTCCACTTGGCCATTGGTGGCCGGGTGGAAAGGGGCGGAGGTGATGTGCCAGATGGCGTTAATCTCTGTGAATGCCCTGAACTCAGCGGACGTGAAGCAACTAGCGTTATCGCTAATTAGGGTGTCGGGTATGCCGAACGTGGAAAAAATTCTCCGCAAATGCTTAATTGTCGCAGCCGAGGAGGTGCTCGTGACTGGGATGACCTCCAACCACTTGGAGAAAGCGTCCACAACAAGGAGAAACAGGGTCCCTCGGAACGGGCCCGCGAAGTCTATGTGTATCCAGGACCACGGCCCCTTAGCCGCGTCCCACTCCCTGTGGGGAAGACGGGCCTCCTCTGGTCTGGAGCATTGGCAACTCTCACAAGTGCCGACCATGTGCTCGATGTCGGCGTCTAACTGGGGCCACCAAAAGTAGCTTCGGGCCAGCGCTTTGGAGCGCACGATTCCGGGGTGGCTGACGTGCAGCAGTTTAAGCACCCGCGGTCGAAGGGATGTAGGGACCACCACCCGCTTCCCCCACAAGAGGTACCCCCTCTCTAGGGACAGTTCCAGCTTCTTCCTAAAAAATGGGGTGCATTCCTCTGCTGGGGAGGACGCCAGCCACCCTTTCTGTACCCAGGAGCAAACCGCCGCCAACGTCTTGTCCTTTCTTGTCGCTGTAGCAATGTCGGCGGGCACTACGGGGGGCGAATCCAGCACCTCTATCATGAGAACCTGATGGTCCCGCTCCCCCTTGCTCACCTGGCTCGGCGTCAAGGGGAGGGGGGACCTCGATAGAGCGTCCGCATGGCTGATCTCTTTCCCGGGCCGGTACACCAACGCGTGCTGGTAGGTGTTGAGAAAAATGGCCCACCTAAGCATTCTCGGGGACAGGATCTGTGGCGTGGGCTTATCAGCGGTAAAAATGCCTAGTAGGGGCTTGTGGTCAGTCACGATGGTGAAGGGGCGGCCATACAGAAAATCGTGAAATTTTTTGGTCCCCGCAACTATCGCCTAACTCAGCACTGGAACATGATCAGAGCCTTTGGGGGATTATATTTTGATGCCACTGTTATCCAACTCTTCAAAACAGAATGAAAATCAAACATACAGTTCTCTTCAACTGAAACCCACAGTCAGTTGTAATGCTAGAGAGGAGTCTCTGTGAAAATGTACCTACTGCAGTACTGTAATTCCTAATCATCTCATAGTAAATGTCATCACATGCTGGGAAGCTGCAAGTTCTGTCCCCATTGCCTATCAATTAGACGTATGCATCAAGGCTTTGTTAATCATGAGCTCTTCTGGCTCCTTCTCCTATGCTAGCCGAAAGACTGGATGTGTTTCTTGGCTAAGGACATAAAAATGTACAAGGCCTGATGGGCGCCTAAGGACCTTCTGTTGATTTGCTTCTGTCATGCATCCTATGCCTAATTTTTATGTAACTTATCTCATTATATCAGATGGCTCTCTAATCATGTTTAATTTTGGTTTACCCATGGAAGTTCAATCTGGCTTCAGGCTTTTAATTACATCTTACCCTCTTAAGCCATTGATTCTGTCTAGACTTCAAATGAAACTTTCTACTCCCCACATCTTTTGCTTGTATAACCTTTGATTTAGGCATTTGAACACAGCAGTGTTTTGCACAGCACTTCCAAGAGCTTGTCTTCCAATAGATCTGAGGGTTGGTTGTTGTTTTTTGACTACAAACAAAAATATATAGAGATTATATATCCAATGAAAACTAGTGAGCAGGATAAAGAGCAACAAGGAAGCTTACTGAACGAAAGGGGCTGTGTGAAAGTTTACTGTGTACTTTTGCAGGCGCACCCCCCAATAACGGACTCAGACACCATTGAAAGTGGATAACGGCATTGGGCCACATTTATTGATTCATGCCCTAGTCCGAATTATAAATTTGTATTGGTAAAACGACCAATCATAATTCTTAAGGCAAGCAGGCCGAAGTAACACTGGTAAGGTACCACCCAAAATTGCCAACGGCAATTGGTTACAATGTATCAATTTGTATCAATTTGTTTGTTGACAACAAACAAATTGTTGACCGTAGTCAATATCTAACTCATGACCCCACCCTCTGACTCGTATCCGTGAAATCACGGGGTGATGCATGCTGGGTAGCTATCGCCATCACCCCGTCGCCTGGTTCGTCGTTGACCGGACAACGTTTAACTAATTTATTCCTATCTAGTGTTGTCCAGTCAATTGCGAACCTGCCGGATACCTGTGGGTCATAACTGTTTACCTTACCAGTGCTACCCGCCCATGTGACCAAAGTCAACAGTAGTCGTAGAAGAACCCCTATATCAAACCATAGCAACAGTGTGGGATGGGCAAAAAAGCCAGGACCCGGAAGCCAATGTGGGTCCCAGCCAAAAATTCCCACCCGGCCTCGAAGCGACCAGAATATCACACTGTTAACTAGGGAGGGGGTGGAGGGAAAAAACTTCTCCGCTCCGTCGCTTAGCTAAAATGGCAGCTCGGCTGCCTCGTGGCCACCCCTTTTATAAGGGAGCTGGCCACGCCCTAAACTACCCGGATCATTCGTCCTGGGGGGGCCCCGCAAAGAGCGCAGCGGCCATTTTGGCGCCGCGCTTGCATTGCAGGCACACACCCCAATAACGGACTCAGACACCATTGAAAGTGGATAACGGCATTGGGCCACATTTATTGATTCATGCCCTAGTCCGAATTATAAATTTGTATTGGTAAAACGACCAATCATAATTCTTAAGGCAAGCAGGCCGAAGTAACACTGGTAAGGTACCACCCAAAATTGCCAACGGCAATTGGTTACAATGTATCAATTTGTATCAATTTGTTTGTTGACAACAAACAAATTGTTGACCGTAGTCAATATCTAACTCATGACCCCACCCTCTGACTCGTATCCGTGAAATCACGGGGTGATGCATGCTGGCTAGCTATCGCCATCACCCCGTCGCCTGGTTCGTCGTTGACTGGACAACGTTTAACTAATTTATTCCTATCTAGTGTTGTCCAGTCAATTGCGAACCTGCCGGATACCTGTGAGTCATAACTGTTTACCTTACCAGTTCTACCCGCCACACGGAGGGGCTTCAAAGAAGGCCTGACGCCCCCCCCCCCAGACCGTCAGCTCGGTCAACAGGCCTGCTCGCCAATCACCCAACAGGAGATCCATACCTCCTCGCGACAGATGGACCCCATCCCCTGCATACAAATCATAATTTTCTAGGCCAATAGCGGGGTGACGACTGACCCGTCCCCAAGCCTTGTCGGCAAGGAACCGCGCCACCGCCCTATTGACTGCGCGCCTAGCGCGGTCAAGGGCCATGAGGTCAACTCCTCCTCTGTAAGAATGGTGCGGGACCATGTCCGACCAAACCAGGGTTGCGGGAGGCCAGTCGTAGTGCAAGTAGGCGAGGTCCTCGCAAATCGCATGCTTGAGCGACAAGCCAGTGACCTGACCCAAATCGTTGCCCCCCAGGTGCATGATGAGAATGTCAGTCGGGGCAGCACTTCTGCCTGAAAAAAGAAAAGGCAGCAGCTCCCGCCATAACATCCCAGGCTTACCATGCCATGTGAGACTGGCGTGTTCACCCAGTCCCAGTCGGGGTCCCCACTCTGTCGCCGCAGCGTAACACGCTGCCCTTTGCACGTAGCTGTGGCCCACCAGCCATACTGTCACCGGTGTGATACGACACCCAGGGTCTGTAAGAAAATTGAGGAAAAAAGGAAGTAAGGTGACTGTATTGGTACTCACGGCGGAAGTGGGTGCACATAAAACTGAAAACATTGTGAACCCCACCTCCCCATGCTGCGTATGTCAGCCCCGGAGTACCCAAAAGCAGCTGCTGTAGAGGCTGCCCCAATACGGAATGAATGTGTGCCATAACGGGCACCTGGTAGGCCCACCCTGGCGAGGGCTCTGCCTGTCACCTTCCAAAACTGAAATTTAGTAAGGGGAGACCCATCTTGGTGACAGAAAAACGGGCCATGGTGCGTGCCACGCAGTGCAAGAAACTCCTGTAGGGCACCAACCGGACAGATGTCAGCCAAAGAACACCGTAGCAGTCTTACACCACTGCCTGCGCCCTGCTGATCAGTCTTAGAGGAGCGTATCCTCAACTGGGCCCAGTCTTTGGCAACATGTACATCTTCGAGTTCCAGTGCCCTACAACTTGCATCCGCCTTAGACAGCATCACAAGTTCGCTGATGCGGAGCGCTCCAAAAAATGCCACCGTTGTGGCTGCATGAAAAAGGG
This sequence comes from Bradypodion pumilum, assembly GCA_035047305.1. NCBI lineage: Eukaryota > Metazoa > Chordata > Lepidosauria > Squamata > Chamaeleonidae > Bradypodion > Bradypodion pumilum. Next base: position 344,725,017 of record JAWDJD010000002.1, read on the forward strand.
CTGCCTCATAATGATCAAAACAGAGGCCTGGCCAGCCCCGGGCCAACTGGGTAAGAACCCCTGGGGAAATAGGGTGCCGGTCGTCCGGGCAACGCCCGCGCTCACGCACCCACCCCTCCAAAACATGTCTCACATGGAAGTCAGAGGTGCTGTCCACACGACCCCTCACCTTGGCCATGAAAGCCAGCGCCGAGAGCTTGGATGCTATGGTGCGAGGTGCGAGGCCCTGGGAATGCAGGTGAACCATGAACCGCAGAACATGATCCACTGGGATAGGCCAGGTCTCTGGCAGGTGAAATTGGGCAGAAAATGCCCTATAAGAATTAAAAGCTTGTTGATACGCCTTACGCGTGCGGGGCGCCAGCAACAGGCCGATCGCCCGGTTCACCTCTCCCTGCCAATGGTCCATATCTCGTCCGGGAGTGGCGAGGGAAATTCCTCCGCATCCGGGGCCAAGGCACGGAACCGGGAGATCTGCAGACGGGACAAAGCGTCGGCAATATCATTATTAACCCCTGGGACGTGCCTAGCCCTGAACAAAACATTGAGGCGCAGGCAGCGCAGCACAAACTGGCGCACTAGGTCCATAACCCTGGGCGATTTGGAAGTCTGTGCATTGACAATGTGGACAACAGCAGCGTTGTCACACCAGAAATGCACGACCGAGTTGGCCCATTCCTCGCCCCACAGCATCAAAGCCCCCAGGGTAGGAAAAAATTCAAGGTATGTGAGATCACGCAGGCGACCAGTGCCTGCCCATGCCGGTGGCCACCCACCATAGGCCCACTTCCCATTGAAGTACATCCCATAACCCAGGGATCCTGAGGCATCAGACTGGATCTGAAAATGTGGGGAAGCCAGGAGGTCAGACCTCCAAAATGAGACCCCATTGAACTCCCTCAGGAACTGCAACCAGACAAACATGTCTGCCCTGATACCCCGGGTAATCCTGACTCTATGGTGGGGCCTGGATAACCCTGCCATGGCGTCGCATAAGCGCCGAGCAAAAGCCCTGCCCGGTGTGACCACCCTGCAGGCAAAATTGAGGTGACCATGTAACACTTGGAGTTCCCTCAGCGATGCCTTGCGCTTGGCCAGCAAATCCGAGATGAGGGCCACTAACCGGGACACCTTATCCCCCGGTAACCTAGAAGCCTGCGCCACTGTGTCGATCTCCACCCCCAGGAATACTAGCTTGTTAGATGGGCCCTCGGTCTTTTCGGGCGCTAAAGGGACACCGAGTTCCTCCATTAGCGTCTGAAATGTGTTGAGGAGACGTGCGCACGTGTCCCAGCCCCGTTCACCCCCGAATAAAAAGTCATCCAGGTAATGGGCTACAGACCGGGACCCAGACCTGCGGACGAAAGCCCACTCCAGGAAGGTACTGAAACGCTCGAATGCAGAGCATGATATGGAACAGCCAAAAGGCATGGCCTTATCAAAATAATATTCGCCCCGAAATTTGAAACCCAGCAACTCGAAGTCAGCCGGATGCACCGGCAGTAGGCGAAAAGCCGACTTGATGTCGCATTTAGCCAGTAGGGCACCCGGGCCGCACGAGCGCACCATGCGCAGCGCGTGGTCAAAGGATGTATACCTGACCGAACAAAGGTCATCAGGGATAGCATCATTGACCGATCGGCCGGCCGGGTAAGACAAATGATGAATAAGGCGAAATTCGCCTAGCAACTTTTTGGGGACTAAGCCTAGGGGCGACACCTTAAAATTGGGGAACGGGGGTGCAGGGAAAGGGCCAGCGACCCTGCCCGCATCAACCTCCTTCCTAATGCTGGCAGCAGCCACCTCCTCCCTTCCCCTAAGAGATAAAAGATTGGGGGCATCCTGAGGGGACCTATCACCCATGAAAGGGATACGGAACCCTTGCTGAAAGCCTCGAAGGAGATACTCCGCATCCTCCCTCTTCGAGTACGATGTGAGCCAGCGCTCCAACATACGCACATTAATTGGGGAGGGGGCCTTTTGGTACACTACCTCCATCTGCGGCAGTCTTGCCAGCCCACTGTCCGCCCTTCCCTCTGCCACGCGTCCCTCCAGGCCTGGGACACGCAGAGGCTGCGTGGGGGCCCGCACAGGTGGGACACTCATGCCTGTACTTGCAATTTTTCCTATTGCAGGAACCATTGGACGAGAAAGTCCAGCACAGCAGGCGGGCTGGAACCCCCTGCCCCGCCACCTGGCGGGGAACCTGAGCTGGAGCCGCTCGCTGGACCGCATGTCCGCAATGGTATCTCTCCCCTGGCGCGGGGCGCGTGGGCGTCATGTACAGAAGCCAAAGCCTCTGGCACGGCTCGTCCCACCTCATCTCGGAGTGGAGGGGAATCCGCATGCGAAATTCCTCGTCATAAGCCAACCACGAGGGGCCCGGAAAATCGACCATCGCCCTATAGATGTTGTCCAAATATTGGACCATCGGAATAGCCAAATCCGGCCGCGCTCTCAAGTACACTGCCATGTAGATTAAATAAGCCGGCAGCCAGTTGGCCCAGGTACGTGGTGACTTGCGACGACGTGCTTGCTCCTTATCCTTCTCGTCCTGCCCCTCCCTCTCCTCCTTGGTGGGCTCTCTGTTTAAGAGTGAGAAGATATCTACATACTCCCCCCGCCATATCTTTTCTCTGGTGGCTTGTGCTAGGTGGTCACCCAGTGGCAAAGAATATCCCGCCGTTGGCAAGGCCGAAACCGGGACCGCAGACAACGCGGGCATCTGAAAAGGGGCCTGTGCTGGCCCCGCCACCCCCAATACATTCCCGGCAGGGTAGGGAACACCTGTAACCCCAGGGGTCTGGGTAGCAGTTGTCATCGCCGAGTGGGGCGCCGGCGGCTGGGCCACCGCACCACCCGCGCGAGGCCAAGGCCATTGAAAGGCCACCCCCGTAGTGGCAATGTGTGTAGGTGTATTGGCTTGTACTGCATACTCACATGTTGCACCCCCGCAGGCCGCCCCCACCGGGGGTTCCGGCCCACCAGGGGCGTCGGAGCTCACGACCGCCGTAGAGCTCATCATCGGGGCCTGACCCACACCTGCTTGCTGGCCGGGGAGCTGCGAGGCAGTGGCCGAAGGTGCGCCACGCGCCTGCAGCAGCTCGACCCGTCCCGTCGCCTGCTGCTGCCCGACCGACGGCGCCTCGAAACGAACCCCACAAGTAGCCCCAGCATGGTTGGCCCGAGCCAAGGAGGCCTCGAGGGCCGCCACGCGGGCCAGTAAGGCCTCCACGCTGACCTGGGGCCAAGGGCCGGCTGGCCCGCCTGTTAGAGGCGCGGGTACAGGTCCCTGTACCCCAGGACCCGAATAGGGCCATTGGCCCACACCGAAGCCCGGAAGGGTCGGAGCAGGCACCTGCCAAGGCAGGGGGCCACACCACCCCCCAAGGCTAGAAGGCCCCGGGCGGAGCTGCGCCACAACTGCCGCGGGCCCAGCAGAATGGGCAAAGCCAGGAGCGGTGTCCACCGCTTGCGGGCCGGGGGCCGCAGCCCTCACCGAGCCCATGCTTGGGTCTCTCGCTTCCGGCAAAGGGGTGATCGACCCCATCCCGCCGGTCCCGGCGGGTGCCGGCAAAGGCGGCTGCTGGGGAGGCGCCACCGTGGTCCTCCGACCCGGGTTGCGCCTCCTACCCGTGCGAGCCGCACTCGAAAGTGCCTTCTTCTTTGGAGGCATCTCACTCAAGTCAAAAGGAAGCCGAAAGAGAAGATTCGCCGCCAAAAGGCTTCCAATCTAGGTAAGGAGCGACGGAGACACAGGGAGGAAAAACTTCTCCGCTCCGTCGCTTAGCTAAAATGGCAGCTCGGCTGCCTCGTGGCCACCCCTTTTATAAGGGAGCTGGCCATGCCCTAAACTACCTGGATCATTCGTCCTGTGGGGGGGGCCGCAAAGAGCGCGGCGGCCATTTTGGCGCCGCGCTTGCATTAGTCACATGCCAGCAAAGTGCCTTAATACAACTTGAACATGGTACAAACATGCAGTTTCCAAGAACATCAGTTTAAACTATCATCCAGAGAAACATGTCCACCACTCAGCTCCTTACTGCTGAAGAAAGGCAGGTGAATATGTATATTCATAGTCTTCTGGCAGTACTCTGGGACTAAGCAGCTTGCCCAAGATTGCACAGAGGCCAAGCCATGCAACAGATCGTACACTCCAAGTGAAATTTGAACTCTCAGCCCATGGGTCTGCAACAGGATGTAAAGATATGTCGATCTCACTTCCATGGCATTTCCCCACATATCTTTTCTTTATCCATGTGTTGTGTATTCAGGCACATTTGCAAGTAGTGCGGGCAATGTCTTTGCAGGAGGAAAATGGCAGTTTCCCGCCATCCAAATTAGGAACACAAAGTGGCATGAAAACCCCTGCACAGGGCGCACTTATTATGCTAATGAAAGCCCTATGATTGGCTACACTTTTGGATCCTGTTCTCCATTGGTTAAATACATATATTCCCTGTTATGATTGGTTAGTTATGGTTATCCGGAGGGTCGCTACTTTGTATCAAGAAGCCACTGCCGGGGAGACACTATATAAGCCCCACAGGTAAACAAGGGTGGGGCAGGACCAGATCTATGCTTCCCTCTCCGTATAGATAGCCACCAACGTGCTAGCCTGGGTCTCCTCTATTATGCTATGCTCCTATGCCAGCTAGTGTATTGCCTCGCTACGGCAAGAGTCAGGAGGGACTGATTCCAATGGACTGTGTAGCCATCTCTGTGTCTGGAATGCCTTGTAAGCTCATCTTGAATATACTGTTAATTAAAGACTTGTTGCTGTTTGGTTCATCGTTGTTTGGACTATTGCTTGCAAGCGCTGACATAACATTGGCGACGAGGATGGGATTGAAGAACGACAAGATGGCTGACCAAGTCCGCCTTTGGCTGCATCCATTCAACATCAGAAAGCCTCGCCTATGGCCGTACTACGAAGTCCAGCTGGAAAGCTACTTCACAGTAAGGAAAGTTGAGCTGGTGCTATGGAAGGCAACATTCTTGGCCCATTGTGGGCTAGAGACTCTTGACATTGTTTCGAAGCTTTTGCCGCCCGACATGCTCCAGCAAGTTTCCTTACCTGCCTTACTGCATACCCTGTGTGAGCATTTCCAGTGCAGATCGACCCACAAAGATAAAGAGTTGCCGGGTCCAGCCGCGACTGCAACCGCCTTTTTCGAAGCCTCCAGTCATGTCCACGAAGACCGTGGCAGCTCACCACAGGGAACACGGGCATCAACGCCAATGCCTGGGTTGGTTGCACTGTACCGAGGATGTGACAAGCGCCATTTTTGCATCGAGTGTCCCTTCAAGAGCACCCAGTGTCACCGTTGCAGGAAGACAGGCCACATCTCCAAGGTCTGTAGGCAACACGTCGAAAGTCCACCGAAAGTCCAGTTCTGCATAGCCAAGATCTTCACGAGCTACGGAGTCGACGACAAGTGGCGAGACCTGAAGGATGGGTACAGTGTAGACCTCCGCATCGAAAGGGTACCTTTCTGTCTTCTGGTGGACTCTGAGTCCTTCCTCTCCGCCCCTTGTTGTTGTAAAAATGGGTAAGATAAACATTTTGGGGTTCCAATGGTTTGGGCCCCTGGGCATCTGTTTCACAGGGATCCATTTGGGGGATGGAAAACCAGTCCTCTGTATCGAGGACGAGCCCCAAGCATTGTTACTACCTGGGGAGGGTTTGTCCTGTGGACCCCCTGAAAGTGAGTCCTCCACAGAAAAACTAAGTGCATTGTTTTCCCATCAAGTGCAAGTTGTGCCCAGGGACAGTGACCTTGCCAAAAAGACTGGACAGTCATATGTGTTTGAGCTGCAAGAACTTTTGCTGCCTGATGCTCGAGACTTTGAAAATCCTGACAATTGGGACGAATTGGCCATTGCTTTGCTCAAAATGTCCCTGGACTTTTCCACAGCTTCAAAGACTGACCCGTTATTGTCTGATGTTATTGTGTGGGTAGATATTGGGTGGCTGCCTCCTCCATACAATGCGGAAGCATGTGTGTACTACTAGGACTGAGAAAAACTCTCAGTGTTGGGAGGGTGCTTATATAGGCTTTGCAAGACAGTGGTTCTACCAGGGTTGTGGGCCAAACTGTTACAGCACATGTTAAGTGGGTCCCAGGATTTTTTCCACTTACAAAAGCAAGAAATTGCAAGTAGATAAACAGGGACCACTTCAGTGGGAAAGGTAAACAGTGTTCCGTGTGCTCTGGTGTCTAGTCATGCCTGCCACATGACCACGGAAATATCTGCAGAAGCAGACAATGCTGGCTCTTCGGCTTTGAAACAGAGAGAAGCACTGAACCCTTGAGTCAGATAAAAGTGGCTTTCAAGCAAAGGAAACCAACCAGATATTTATTTGCATATTTTATATAACTGGACATTTCCCCAATTATGTAAAATGGGTTTGTGAATAATTTTTCAATTGTATGCATTTTAGATATCCTGAGTTTTAAATGCTTAGTTTTGCATGCAGTTTTGTTTCTCTAAAAACACCTGCAAGACCCATAAATGTGTGAATTCTTGAGGCAAGTTCTCTGTTTTTCCTTATAATGAGTTTGAGAAGGTAAGAAAATGGTAATTTTGTCAAGACTGTTCTATCTAGGAATACCTTTCCATCCCTTCTTTTCCTCCCAAACCCCACTTTCTTTTTCCTTTTCTTCATTGACACAATGTGCTGCCCCTTGAAGAAACTGCCAAGTAGTATGCAATCTTAAGGATCCAAGAAGTAAACTCTTAAATCACAATTGTTTCTGGAAATCTTAACCCCACTCATCACAACATGAAAAATGATCTCTTTTTCCCTTAATGCTTACCTATTCCTGATGATCATTAGAATTGTTCATCCTTTTCTTGCTTGTACTGATAAATTGATGTCTTTCAGAAAACTCATTTTCAACATTTTCCTTTGGTGCTACAATCTCCTCTCCTCTGTTCTTCAAATTTTAATCAAACCCCTCTCAATCTTGCACACATTCTTCTCTTTAGCCCATATCTCTCTGTGTCTTCATAATTTTGAATCCTGCCACTCAGTCAATTTCTATTTCATTTTCACAGGCAGCCCATGAATCTGTAATTGTCATGTTTCTGGACACTTTTCTTTATCTTATTGTTCCGTCCAGTCTTGAATAACTCCATCAATTCTGTTTCTCTTTATCTTCCTTTTACACAGGCCCTCACTGATTGTTAATGTTTTGTAATGATGAAGAGCTCAATCAGAACTCCTACGTACTTAAATCCTGCTAATGTAAGTGGTACCTCGCTTACAGAACATAATGCATTCCACGGTGTTGCTCTTTAAGTGAGTTGTTCTTTGAGCAAAATGCATTTTCCCATAGGAGTGCATTGAAAACCAAATATTCCATTCTGGACAAACCTAAAATGGTCCCTTTAGTGTCCAAGAACCAAGACAATAGAAACAGCCGAAGTCTGGCTTAACTCTTCTTTATTGCATGATGGTCAGGGGGAACATGTGGTAATGGTGGACGAACAGCTCATTGTATACAGTGGCTATACATTTGAATGTGGCTCCTCGGTAGCTCATTGGCTACTGTCCGCGTGACGTCACTCTTAGTCACGCCCTTCTTGTCCAGGTGAGGCAGTGGCGGGAATCTTCCCGCGGCTGTAGGCATTTGGATAATTTGTACCATGTGAGCTGGACGCTCGCTACTGTCCCCAGTGGTCACTAGCTCGCGTCCTAATACAGAAGGTTACAATGTTACTTTTAGAGATTGTTACATTCACTCATTCGTGTGGTTGCATTTACTTAAAGGCACATTACAATCCATACACAACACCCCTCCCCCCTAGGATGAGACAAAGTCTCTCATCCAATGTGGTTTGTTGCATGAGCGTTTTGGGCGTAAGGCTGGCTGGCTTGTCCCGGGAGAGCTATCGCTTCTGTGTTCCCTGGGCTCTTGTCCTGCAACAGGAGAGGGAGACTCGTTAGCGACTTGCTGCGGTTCTGCAGCTTTTGGGATAGGGGTAAACTCCACTGTAGGAAAACCGGGGGCATTGGGGACTAACGAAAAACCCCGCTCCTCACTTAGATGGGTGGGGGACCACTCCGAAAAACTCCCCCGGTTTTGTAACTCAAAGTCAAACTCATGTTCTGGCATATCTATGGGGGCATCCTCCAGGATATCTGCGGGGACAAACTCATTCCCTTCCCCCCTTGGTGGGGACCGCCAGTCCCCCTCTTCTCCCCCTTGGGCTAAATGGGTGGGGGAGAACCCTAACGCTGAGTTCTGATGCGCGGTTTCCGTGCCCTGACTACCGGGTACCCGTCGCCGGAGATGGTCTGCATGTCGCCTCCAGAGTAGACCCGTGCTGGTCTCAACGCAGTACGACACAGGTCTAGTTTGGCCAATGACTACCCCCGGGACCCAGGCTGGTCCTGTGGTTGCGTAATTTCTGCAATGGACCGGGGCGCCTATTTAGAAACTCTTGGTGCCCACTATCCCTATGTTCCTCCCAGTATCCTCCACCCTTGTGGGGTCTAGCCTAGTCAGTATCGTGGTCAGCTTCCTGTGCATGAGGAGTTCTGTGGGCAAGTAACCTGACGCCAGCGGTGTCACCCTATAACCCAGCAGGAATTGGCATAGCTGTAGATTCAGGTCCCCGGGGCCCATCCGCCTCAGTGCTTCCTTTGTTGTACGCACGAGGCATTCTACCTGTCCATTTGTCACTGGGTGAAAAGGTGCAGAGGTGATGTGCCGGATGGCATTTATGTCAATGAATGCCCGGAACTCAGCGGACGTGAAACTACTTGCATTATCACTCGCAAGCACATCGGGTATACCGAATGAGCTGAACACCTTGCGCAATTGCTTAATGGTTGCGGCCGATGAGGTGTTTGCCATTGGGATAACTTCTAACCATTTGGAATAAGCATCCACTATGAGGAGGAAAAATGAACCTCTGAAGGGACCTGCGAAATCTATGTGCAGGCGAGACCACGGCCCTTTGGCTGCGTCCCAATCTCTGTGCGGAAGTTGGGACTCTTCGGGCCGAGAGCTTTGGCAACTCTCACAAGTGCTCACCATGTGCTCTATGTCAGCATCTAACTGGGGCCACCAGAAATAGCTCCTGGCCAAAGCCTTGGAGCGGACAATCCCCGGATGGCTGATGTGCAGTAGCTTGAGCACCCTTGCTCTCAAGGATTCAGGGACGACCACCCGCTGGCCCCAAAGGAGGCAACCCCTCTCCGTGGACAGTTCTACCCTCTTCCTAAAAATGGGGCAAATTCTGCCGCTGGGGAAGACGTTGGCCACCCTTTTTGCAACCATGAACTCACTAGGGCCAACGTCTTATCCCTCCCTGTCGCCTTGGCGATTTCCGCGGGTACTATTGGGGGTGAATCCAGAACCTCTATCAGGAGCACTTGGTGATCTTGTTCTACTTCACACGTGGGGTTGCCCATGTGAGGCAGAGGTGACCTCGAGAGTGCGTCCACATGGCTTATGTCCTTTCCGGGGTGATAAACCAGCGTGCTCTGGTACGCGTTTAGAAAAATGGCCCATCTCAGCATTCTGGGGGACAGGATCTGCAGTGTGGGCTTGTCTGCGGTGAAAATGCCTAGCAGGGGCTTGTGGTCAGTCATGCTAGTGAAAGGGCGGCCATATAGAAAGTCGTGAAACTTCTTTGTTCCAGCAATTATTGCAAGTGCCTCCCTGTCTGTCTGTGCATAGTTACACTCTGCCTTTGACAGGGATCTGGAGTAGAATGCCACTGGGGCTTCCCACCCGCTTTCCAACACATGGCACAGGACCACCACCACCCCCACTGGTGAGGCATCGCATACCAGAACCACTGGCTTCTTGGGATCGAAATAGATCAGGATGGCCTCTGAGGATAAGAGTTGTTTCAGCTCGTTGAATGCTCTCTCTTGACTCTCACCCCATCGCCAAACCTCATCCTTCTTTAATAATCTATGAAGTGGCTCCACCACCGATGCCTTCCTAGGCAGGAAGGAATGGTAAAAATTAAGGAGCCCCAGGAACGATTGCAACTCGGGTTTTGTGGTGGGGCGAGGAGCATTTTGAACAGAGGCCACCTTTGACTCAGAGGGTTTTATACCAACTGGGGTTACCCGGAAACCTAGGAACTCTACTTCTTTTGCGAAGAACACATATTTGTCTTTTCGCAGCCTCAAACCCGCTTTCTCGAATATGGTCAGTACCCTGTCTAGCCTTTCGGCCAGTTCTGACTCGCTCCCCCCTGTTATCAAAACGTCATCAAAATATGGCAAGACCCCCTCCAAACCCTTCAAAAGTCGCTCCACTGATGATTGGAAGATGCCTGGAGCTGAATTTATGCCAAACTGTAGGCGCCTCACCTTAAAAGCCCCTTTGTGGGTGACTATCATCTGTGCAGCAGCTGTAGCTGGGGTTACCGTAAGTTGCTGGTAAGCATGCGCCACATCTAACATCGCAAAACACTTTCCCCCATGTAACCTGGCCAACAAGTGGCTGACTACCAGCACTGGATACGCATTTGGGCGTATTGCCTTGTTGATGCTGCATTTGTAATCAGCGCAAATTCGAACCTCCCTGTTAGCCTTTAACACTGTTACAATAGGAGTTTCCCACTCCACAGAATCAACTGGGACTAGAATTCCCTGGCCCACCAACTTGTCCAGTTCCACCTCTATTTTGTCCTTTAGTGCAAAAGGCACCCTTCGCGGTTTGAGCCTTATCGGCCAGATCTCTGGGTCCAGGTCGAACGCAACTGGGGGCCCCTTATATTCTGAGTCCCTTCTTGAATACCTCGGGATGCGTGTTACACACTTCCTGTATTGGATCAGTTCCGACAGTATGCACACCCCCTATGAACAAACCCAGGGGCTTAAACCATTGTGTCCCCAGGAGGCAACAGGCCCCCTCCTTGAGAACGACCAGAGGGAGCTCCGGGGCGTGTTGCTTTTATTGCACCTTGAATTTTCCCACCCCCAACACAGGAATGCTATTTCCCTGCACGTCTCGCAAAGTAGACTTCAGTGCTTTGAGTTGGGGGAAATTCGCAAAAACTCCCTCTGGGACATAATGGAATAAGAGGAACCCAAGTCTATCTCCATCTCAATAGGGACCCCTTGCAACAGTACCTCAACAAAGTAACGTGGGTGTCCCAAGGACATGCTTTGGACCGCCGGGTTGTCGTCGCTGGGGACTCGCTTGTACACTCCATGTACCTCGACGTTGCTGTCGTCGGAGACTTGGCCCACGCCGTCCTGTTTCCTCGAGGACCGGATGCCATCCTTCCTTGGGGTACGGTCTGCTGAGCCCTTGTGCTCTCCACGCCATTGCCTGCAAACCTTGGCGATGTGGCCCCGCCGTCTGCAGTTGTGGCACTCGACCTTCCGGAATGGGCACTTGCTACAGTCGTGGGACGCCCCGCAGCTGTCGCAACGTCGGCCATCCTTCTGCACCTTCCGGATGTCCGGATGGAGGAGTGTGGCGCCCGCCTGGCCGCTTGCACCGGGGCTGCTGCCCTGTCGGGTTGTGGGGGCCTTGTTCTGAACCCCTTAACCCCGGCTCTTGTGGCTTCTGCTGCCTGTGCTTCCTTCAGGACCTCTTGTAATGTTGGGGGCAGCTCCTTGTTCATCAGCTTCCGCTGGGCCTCCTCGTCCCACAGGCTGCACAGCATGCAGTCCCTGAGGGCAATTTCTAGGTTCTTGTAGGAATCTGATCCATGTAAAGATAATCATTCAGCCTCATTAGCAGCAGTTTATAGCCCCAGATCTTTTAAGAGAGAGAGTTAAAAGGTCTAACGGAGTCCAGCTTCATTAGACGGAGTACGAGGGAAACAGAGATAGAGAGAGAGCAAAACACACACACGCTGCACTGTTGGCTGACAAAAGAATCATCATGGCTTCTCTTTATTCAAGCAGAGTATCTCAGAAATGAAACTTAACAGAAACAAAACTTAAGGCACATACAGCCAATCAGAATGTCAGAACCCAAATAAGGAGATACAAGGAGAAATCTTCTCATATTCTACGCATGCCCAAAATCAAGCGTTGTCTCTCATGTAGACAAAGAGGCCTTTGTTTACACAATGTGAAGGCAGACAGGAGACAGAAACCAGATGCCTTCCCACATGTCCTCCTTTTTCATTTAAATTTGAGAGAGGGACGGCTAATCATACCCCTGCATGTCATCATACTCCATAACTACTCCTCCATATACATCATCACTGTCCTCCTGGACATCGTACCCCTCCTGACTCCTGGTACCTTGTTCCGGAGGATGATACCTCATTGAGTACAATTGCCGTCGTGCAAAACCCGATGTCTCCCTTCTACGCAGTGGACATGTGTTACACATAGAAATAAGGTTAGGAATACAATAAATGCAAAAACACAAAGATATAAGGCAGATAATAATAATGAACCCATAAAAGAAAACTAGTCTAAGGACAGACAAATCAGGCAACCAAGAAGTCACCCAATCAAATAGATTAACATCAGTGCGTACATTGTTAGTAATGCTCTCCTGTAAATTCTGAAGTTCTTTCTCAATAGTGTTATTCAGATCCTGGAATTTTACCCGACATCCCTGGTTCCCGACCAGTTTACAAAATCCTCCGGATTTTGCTAACAGGTAATCTATGGCCAGTCTGTCCTGCATTTGGTCTTGATGAAGCTCAGTGATTTCCATTTGAAGATCCCGTATGACCCTCCCTGTGGCATTGATTGATTTCTCCAGCCTACAGGTGAGTCCCAAAATGGACCTTCTATTCTCCTGGGAAATGACACCTGGGTATGATCTCAAGGTGAGTGCTCCAGTGATAACACCCCCTATAGCTCTCCCCCAGGAGCTACCATCAGAAAGCTGAACATCGATTATCACTTCATCATTGCAACCAGAACCCATCGGGCCGGCAGCAGCTCTCCGGCGCCGTGCATCTGCCTGAAGCGGCATTTGCACTTGTACGGGTAAGGTAAAATAACCCAATGCTGCACATTGATATTGTCCTGGATGGAAATTCGTGGCAACTCCATTAAAAAAGAACCACATGTTAGGATCCTTAATTTGCCATCCATTGCAAATTGAACCACTATCTATAGCAGAATAATCAGGAGTAAACATAGGAAACACATCATATATATCTTCAATAGTAGTGTTAAACAAGGTATAATTAAGCTTATAAGAACCGTTATAACTACCCCATAACCAAAAATAATCATCACATCCTGTATAATTGCCTACATTCCGCAAAACCCTTTGTGCTTGAGTCCAGTGCTTCCATTTACTATTCCAGACTCCAGAACTATGACAACAGAAACAAAGTCCTTTAGTGTATTTCTTGAATGTCATGCTTCGCCAGCGGGTGTTGTTAAATTGTTCTGGGGGATTAGAGAAGAGTGTAGACCTATCAACATGTTGCAAATGTCCAAAACCAACTCAGGCGTGTTGAACAATGCCGGAAGAAAGGCCATTTGAGACACTGCCAGTGGATGCTCATAGTATAACGTTGCATTCTTACCATGAACCTCAAACATATAGTTAGCATGACGAAGCCAGAAGTTGGGGTTGCCCCCATGAGTCATTGTTCTCACAGCTGGAAGCACAGTAAGAAAGAAAAGAACAAATGTCAGCAAATTTAGTCTACTGGTGAACCACCATCCTGGAGCTGAGTAACCTTCTTCTCTCTCCATGGGCGGATCGCTCGAGCAGGAATCCTTCCACTCAGGATTCCCTTGTTGCCAATAAATGACCAATGGCTTAGGAAGACACTCCCCTAAGAAACAGGAGCATGCCCTGTTATTACCAGTACCATGTAACTAAACGTGAAACATGCCTGACATATAACACAAATGCAATGTCACAAACCCATTCCCATGTGTAGGGTACTGAAAACTCTTCCATGCAGTCCTGGAGGTACCTTGAGATATGCAGTTTCATAAGGCAAAACATAACATAAGCAAAGACAGGTCTTTCTCCTGCAAGAGAATAAGCAAACATTTAAGCATGAACAAAACATGAACATTTCTTTTCTTCCTTACATGAAGGAGGTCTCTGTTGCATTCTAGAAAGCATTTATCACTCCCCAAGTACATGAGTAAGGCATTAAATTTCTCCTTCTCTCACTGGTGTAAGTGAAAGAGGCATTCAATAACTTAAAACCAGCATAGCATGGTAACTCAAATACAGTACAAATATCATTAGAGCATTTCACACTCATAGCATGAGCAGGTAGACAATTTTTTTCCTTAAAAAAGGTTTTCAGGTTTTAAAATGCAAACAAAGCCAATTAGAGTCCACACAAACTTTTTAGTCCAATTAAAATGTCCAAATTAAAAGTCCAAATGTTGATTGAAGCTTTCTTAAACACTATCTTCTCTCCAGCACAGTTTAGGCCATAAATAACTTCTCACTGAATTCACAGAACACCCAGCCAACCCCCCTTTTCAGCTTTTCAGGCAAACACACATTCCTTCATGCTCCAGCCACACCCATCTGCATTAAGGCAGGCAGATAAGGTATGAAGGCACAAAGAACTTCTCCAGAAGTTGCAAGTAATTTCACACAGAGGAAAATCACAGGGAATTCCCAGTTGCTTTCCCTGAAATCCTGATGCCTGAAACTTCGAACAGTCCACTCTGGATCTCTTTGTTTGAGGGTTGGGCAATTCAAAATCAGCCAAAAACTGTATGTCTTCTCCCTCCTTCTATTTTTGCAACAGCCTGCTGTCCATACAGGAAGGTTCCACCCCCCCTTTTCCTCTGGATTTCTTTCATCTGCAGCTTCTGAATCTCAACTTTATGACAAACTGCATCTGTTAGCTTGTACTTGCACCAAAACCCCTTTTTGGGCTTGGGTTTTGGGCCATCCTTCCACTTCTGTAGGATCTTCCTGCCCAAACGTGAGGTATCAAATTTACTACTCAGCTTCTCCTGCTTTTGTGATGAGGGCTGCTTCAGGGGCGGGCTGAGATCCCCTATGCTGCTCTTTGAATCACACCCCTTGCTTCTTGCCACTTTGCATGCATTAATAGCTTCAATCTGTGATGAGGTCCCCACCATTTGTTCCCCATCAGCTGGCACTAGTTGTTTTTCAGACTCGGCAGGCAGTATTGCAGCAGTCCCATCTGCCCGCGCCTCTCTGTTCACTGGATATATCTCAGGAGATTCCACATCCAGCACAGCTGCAGTTAAAGCAGCAGAGAACAGTGTTTTTGTAGGGCTAAAAGTGCTTGATTGCTGCAAGGCAGGATATAATGTCCCATCTTCTTTTCCACCCCCATCCCCATCAGGGGGCTTATGCTGTTGTCTCTCATATGATGGAGGGGCAGTTGGACCCCCTCCCTTGGCTGGAGGCAAAAGCTGTGGAAGGGGGCCATCAAGTCTTTGTGAGAATAACATATTTCTTGGAGTAAGTCTTTGAAGACAGTTCCTGACTTCCTCCCACGTAAATTGTACTGAAACAAAAATTCTCTCATGCTTTTGCAAGTCTTTCCCCACCTGATTCCACTGTTTTAAGTCCAAACAGTCATATTTAAACCAATGACAGTTTTTTTCTATAGCTTGAACTAGCTTTTGTATTTCCTTCTCATCAGCCTTTCGTCCATTCATATGCAAAAGATCTGAGATATCTTTACAAAGTTCCTTCCCTGGCAAAGTTAACACGCACCCCATAATTAAATTGTTTTTTCTTTTTTCCACTCACCTAGTTGTAATTCTCAAGCGCTTGATTTGACCTTTCCTCTGGTCGGACCTGTCTGGTCGGAGGTGAATGAAGACCTTGTCCCTGGTCGCCAATTATGAGGTGCTAATTGCTGATTGCTGCTTCAAAGCATTCCTTTGAATTTCATTCAACCTGCCTCACATGGTGCGCCACTTGTAGGAATCTGATCCATGTAAAGATAATCATTCAGCCTCATTAGCAGCAGTTTATAGCCCCAGATCTTTTAAGAGAGAGAGTTAAAAGGTCTAACGGAGTCCAGCTTCATTAGACGGAGTACGAGGGAAACAGAGATAGAGAGAGAGCAAAACACACACACGCTGCACTGTTGGCTGACAAAGGAATCATCATGGCTTCTCTTTATTCAAGCAGAGTATCTCAGAAACAAAACTTAACAGAAACAAAACTTAAGGCACATACAGCCAATCAGAATGTCAGAACCCAAATAAGGAGATACAAGGAGAAATCTTCTCATATTCTACGCATGCCCAAAATCAAGCGTTGTCTCTCATGTAGACAAAGAGGCCTTTGTTTACACAATGTGAAGGCAGACAGGAGACAGAAACCAGATGCCTTCCCACAGGTTCTCCCACTTGCATGGGCCTGCAGCCAAACGGAGGGCCGCTGCAAAGGCAGCCACAGACTCACCAGGGGACTGCACCCTCTTCCAGAAGGTATCCCGAGCCGAGAACATCGAGACTATGGGCTGGAAATGGTCCCGCAGGGCTTTCAAGGAACTGTTTAACCGGGACCTCGTCTACTTTTCTTGGAGACACCAGGTCCACCAAAATCTTCATGGCCGGGAAACCGAGCATCCTGATTAGGGTGGCTCTTTTCTTCCCCTCGTCTGAGATGTCGGACACCATCAGTGCGCTTTTGAAATCCATCTCGAACAGTTCCCATTCCTCCAGTTTGTTGATGTTGAAACCGGTCTGTGTTGTCTTGATTCCGTGGGAAGCCATCATTCCACCTTCGTCGCCAATTTAGTGGTCAAGAACCAAGACAATAGAAATAGCCGAAGTCTGGCTTAACTCATCTTTATTGCATGATGGTCAGGGGGAACATGTGGTAATGGCGGACGAACAGCTCATTATATACAGTGGCTATACATTTGAATGTGGCTCCTTGGTAGCTCATTGGCTACTGTCCACGTGACGTCACCCTTAGTCACGCCCTTCTTGTCCAGGTGAGGCAGTGGTGGGAATCTTCCCACGGCTGTAGGCATTGGGAGAATTTGTACCATGTGAGCTGGACTCTCGCTACTGCCCCCAGTGGTCACTAGCTCGCATCCTGATACAGAAGGTTACAATGTTACTTTTAGAGATTGTTACATTCACTCATTCGTGTGGTTGCATTTACTTAAAGGCACATTACAATCCATACACAACAGCCCCCACACCCCATTTTAATACAGTAATCCCCCCAAACTCCATTTAAAATACTCCTCACCTTTCCACTGCTCGGGAAATCCAAAACTGTTCCAAAAAAATCCAGCAACTGAACTATAAAAATGATTGCGTGTTTATTCAGGGCTTTTGGACAGTGTCTGCTGCCTCCCAAGGGTGGGAGCAGGCATTGCAGATCCTGATCAGTCTGGTTTGAAAATTTTTCACTGCCTCCCCATGCACCCAGCAATTACATTTCCATTGCCATCGGGGACAGCCTGTTTTTCTGGGTATTTAGACAGCATCCGCAAAGTCCCATGGCAATGGGAGCCTTGTCAGGACTTTTTTATTTTCAGTGCATTCATATGGTAAAACATGCTTTGGGTTATGATTTTTTCACATCACGACATAGGCTGTTGGAATGGACGTCCATCGTAACCTGAGGTTTTACTGTACTTGAGAATCTTTTAATCCAGATAATTGGTATCTACCAGACCACTATTATGTGCCTTTTTGTTACCACTTTCAAAGAATTCTGAAAAGCCAAAGAGACAGAACAAATTCTTGAAAGAGTTTTGACTCTACTTGGTCTTTGTACATGCTTGATAATTTTATCTTTAATAATACTTTCCAAATAACCAGTTGCAAAGCATTTTCTCTCATTTTTTGAGCACAGGAAAAAACATACCAACCTTTCAACAAAAATTCATTATGATGGGGAAAAGGAATGACTTGGTGCTCTTCTGTAATGTGCAGTGAAAGAGCTACTAGAAGACTTCTTGCATTACGCTGTGATAGACGTTGTGTATAGGAAACAATGAACAATGAAAACAGCATGTGGATTCTTTCAAAAGACCTACTAAAAGGGTTTGTACAGTTAGAAGGCTTTCTGTAAATTTGGGATCAATTTTCTCCTCCTCAGATAAATTGCAAAGAGAAATGACTTTTCACCTAATGAGCGCAGCAGAATAGATGCCTTTGAAAAGTGGTGTTGGAGGAGAGTTTTGAGAGTACCCTGGACAGCAAGGAGAACAAATAGGTCAATCTTAGAAGAAATCAACCCTGACTGCTCCCTAGAAGGTCAAATAGTAAAGATGAAGCTAAAGTATTTTGGACATCAAATAGGAAGAGAGGATTCACTTAAGAAGGCCTTGATCCTGGGAAAGGTGGAGGGCAAAAGAAGAAGGGGGCAGACAAAGATGTGATGGCTAGATGGTATTGTAGACATGGTGGGCACAGAGCTGGGCGGGCTGAGGAGAATGGTGGAAGACAGGGGTGCCTGGAGGTCAATGGTCCATAGGGTGCAACTGAACAACAACAAGGTTTCCCCAGCCTTGCACAATCCCTGCTAACCTGATGCTCCATCCCAGAAATGACAAAAATCTTGGTCCAACATTTCTGGAGGGCAACAAGTTAGGAAAGGTTATCAGTGACTACTAATCATGGCAGCTATATGTTGCCTCTAGTATCAAAGGCAATATATCTCCACTGCAATGGAAAACAAGCAGAGAAGCACTGCTGCCTTTATGTTCTATGTGTGGACTACTCACAAGTATCTGGATAGCCAACTTACTGAAGGAAAGTGGGACTGGGTAGGTGTTGTGTTCTGAGTTCTATGCATTAAAACAACCACCAACTGTATCAATGTATTCCGTGTAATTAGGTCGTGAGCTAATGTCCACCTGGTGGCAATAGCGAACGCCCAAGCTCACAAGGTTCCAATCCCCAAAGAACTACAGCGCGGGAAGATTCCCGCCACTACCTCACCTGGACAAGAAGGGCGTGACCTGGAATGACGTCACGCCAGCAGTAGCCAATGGGCTATCGTGGAGCCACATTCAAATGTATAACCACCGTATATATTGAGCTGTTCGTCCGCCATTACCTCATGTTCCCCCAGACCACCATGCAATAAAGATGTGTTAAGCCAATACTTCGGCTGTTCCTGTGTCTTGTTTCTCATACACTAAATTGGCGATGAGGATGGGATAATGGATTCCCATGAGATCAAGACACACGCTAGTCATGCCGGTTTCGACATTAACAAGCCGGAAGATTGGGAGCTCTTTGAAATGGACTTCCAAGATGCGCTGGTGGTGTCCGACATCACGGACGAGGGAAAGAAGAGGGCCATCCTCACCCGGATGCTAGGAAATGCCACCAAGAGAGTATTGGTGGACATGGTATCACCGAAGAAGGTGAGCGAACTGACGGTCAAGCAGCTCCTGAAGGCGATGCGGGACTATTTCCAGCCCTCGGTTTCGATGTTCTCGGCTCGAGACGCGTTCTGGAAGAGAGTCCAAGCGCCTGGTGAGTCCATCGCCGCCTTTGCAGCGGCCCTGCGGTTGGCCGCCGGCCCATGCAAGTGGGAAAACCTGGAAATCGCCCTCAGGGACCGCATGCTGTGCGGCCTGTGGGACGAGGAGGTTCAGCGAAAGCTAATGAACCAGGAGCCACCCCCGACGCTGCGCGAGGTTGTGAAGGCGGCGCAGGCCGCGGAAGCCATGAGGGCCGGAGTCAAGGGTTTCAGAGAAAGGCCCCCACAGGCCGACAAGGCAGCGGGGTCGGTGCAGGCAGCCAGGCGGACGCCGAAATCTTCTACGGAGAGCAGCGATGACGAGGATGTCCGGAAGGTGCGGAAGGAAGGCCGCCGTTGCGATGGATGTGGAGCGGCCCACGACCGTGTCAAGTGCCCGTTCCGGAAGGCCGAGTGCCACAACTGTGGCCGCCGGGGGCACATCGCCAAGGTCTGCAGACGATGGCGCAGGGACCAGAAAAGCTCGCCAGACCGCTCGCCGAGGACCAAGGAGGGCGCCCGACCCGCGAGGAAGCAGGACGGCGTAGGCCGCATCTCTGACGACAGCGGCGACGACGCCCCAGTGTACAGCGTGTCCTTGGGACACCCCCGTTACTTTGTTGAGGTACTGGTGCAAGGGGCCCCTGTTAGGATGGAGATAGACTCAGGTTCCTCCTATTCAATCATGTCCCAGCGGGAGTTCTTGGGAATTTCCCCCCACGTGCGCCCTAAGCTCAAAGCGTTGAGGTCCACGCTGCGGGACGCACAGGGTAATAGCATTCCGGTGTTGGGGGTTGGAAAATTCAAGGTCCAGTATAAGCAGCACGCCACAGAACTGCCCCTGGTTGTTCTCAAGGGGGGAAGTGGCAGCCTCCTCGGGACTCAATGGTTTAAGCCCCTGGGTTTGTTCATTGGGGGGGGGGTGCATGCCGTTGGGACTGACCCAATACAGGAGGTGTGCGACGCGCACCCCGAAGTGTTCAAGAAAGGACTTGGAAAATTCAAGGGACCCCCAGTAGCATTCGACCTGGATCCGGAGGTCCGCCCAATAAGACTCAAACCGCAGAGTGCCTTTCGCACTAAAGGACAAAATAGAGGCAGAACTGGACAAACTGGTGGGCCAGGGGATTCTTGTTCCTGTTGATTCCGCGGAGTGGGAGACTCCGATTGTAACTGCACTGAAGGCCAACGGGGAGGTCCGCATATGTGCTGACTATAAGTGCACCATTAATAAGGCGATCCGCCCTAATGCGTATCCGGTGCCGGTAGTCAGCCACCTGTTGGCCAGATTACATGGGGGAAAGTGTTTTGCAAAACTTGACCTGGCGCAGGCCTATCAGCAACTCTCAGTAACCCCTGCAGCAGCTGCTGCGCAAACAATAGTCACACATAAGGGGGCGTTCCAGGTGACGCGCTTACAGTTCGGCGTGAACTCGGCGCCCGGTATTTTCCAGTCGCTTGTGGAACACCTCTTGAAAGGACTGGATGGGGTCTTGCCATACTTTGATGACGTATTGATAACGGGGGGAGCGAGGAGGAGTTGGCTGAAAGGCTAGACAAGGTACTGGCGGTGTTTGAAAAAGCGGGGTTGAGGTTGCAGAAAGACAAATGCGTCTTCTTCGCAAAAGAGGTTGAGTTCTTGGGTTTCCGGGTAACCCCTGCGGGAATTAAGCCCTCCAAATCAAAGGTAGCCGCAATTCAAGGTGCCCCTCGCCCCACCTCCAAGCCTGAATTGCAGTCGTTCCTAGGGCTCTTAAATTTCTACCACTCCTTCCTACCTCGGAAGGCTTCGGTAGCGGAGCCGCTGCACAAGCTACTCAAGAAGGACGAGGCGTGGAAGTGGGGCGAGAGCCAAGAGAGGGCGTTCATTGAACTGAAGCAACTCTTAGCGTCTGATGCCATCCTCACCCATTTTGACCCCAAGAAGCCGGTGGTCCTGATATGTGATGCGTCCCCAGTAGGGGTGGGGGCGGTGCTGTGCCACGTGCTGGAAAACGGGAGGGAGGCCCCGGTAGCATTTTACTCTAGATCCCTGTCCCAGGCTGAGCGAAACTACGCCCAAACAGACAGGGAGGCGCTAGCGATAATAGCGGGGACTAAGAAGTTCCACGATTTCCTCTACAGCCGCCCCTTCACCATAGTTACTGACCACAAGCCCCTGCTAGGCATTTTCACTGCGGACAAGCCCACACCCCAGATCCTGTCCCCTAGGATGTTACGGTGGGCCATCTTCTTAAACGCGTATCAGCACGCGTTGGTGTACTGCTCTGGGAAGGAAATAAGCCATGCGGACGCCCTGTCGAGGTCTCCCCTTCCCCTCACGAGTAGCACAGTGGGCGAGGAAGAAAAAGACCGCCAGGTACTCCTGATAGAGGTCTTAGATTCGCCTCCCATTGTACCCGCAGACATCGCCAAGGCGACCGGGAAGGACAAAACGCTGGCTCTAGTCTGCTCCTGGGTGCAAAAAGGGTGGCCAGCGTCCTCCCCGGCGGCTGAGTTCGCCCCGTTTTTCAGGAAGAGGCTAGAGTTGTCCATAGAAAGAGGGTGCCTTCTGTGGGTGGTGGTCCCCGAATCCCTGAGGCCGAGGGTGCTCAAACTGCTGCACGTCAGCCACCCTGGAATTGTCCGCTCTAAGGCTCTGGCCAGGAGCTATTTCTGGTGGCCCCAGTTAGACGCCGACATCGAGCACATGGTAGGCACTTGCGAGAGCTGCCAATGCTCCCGGCCAGAGGAGGCGCGCCTGCCGCACAGGGAATGGGACGCGGCGAAGGGGCCGTGGTCCCGGGTGCACATTGATTTTGCGGGCCCATTTAGAGGGACACTTTTTCTCCTCATTGTAGACGCCTACTCCAAGTGGTTGGAGGTCATCCCAGTCACGAGCATCTCCTCGCCAACGACCGTGAAGCATTTGTGCAGGGTTTTTAGCATGTTCGGCATACCCGACACCCTAATTAGCGATAACGCTAGTTGTTTCACGTCCGCAGAGTTCAGGGCATTCACCGAGATCAATGCCATTAGGCACATCACCTCCGCTCCCTTCCACCCGGCAACAAACGGCCAGGTCGAGCGCCTCGTGTGCACAACCAAAGATGCGCTAAGGCGCATGGGTCCTGGGGATCTCAACCTACAAGTGTGCCAATTCCTGCTAGGTTACAGGGTCACCCCCCTAGCTTCTGGGTACTCGCCCGCAGAACTCTTAATGCGTAGGAAGCTGACCACGATCCTGACCAGGCTAGACCCCACTAGGGTGGAGGACACAGGGAGGAATATCGGGTTAGTGGACACGAAAAGTTTCGAAGTTGGTGCCCCGGTGCATTGCAGAAATTACGCCAGCGCGTGGCCGGCCTGGGTCCCGGGCGTCGTCGTTGGAAGGACGGGTCCCATGTCCTATTGCGTAGAGACCGTCACGGGTCTGCTATGGAGACGACACGCAGACCAACTCCGTCGCAGGGTTCAAGAGCACCAGGGCGCGGCCGGCGAGGAAAAGGACTCAGCGTTAGGGTTCTCCCCCACCCGTTCAGCCCAAGGGGGAGGTGAGGGGGGCCAATGGTCCCCACCTAGGGGGGAGGAGAGGGAGTCTGTCCCCATAGATATCCTGCGGAATCCTTCTAATGGTACCCAGGGCATAGATATCCTGCGGAATCTTTCGAATGGCACCCCAGGTGATAATTCTGATTTTCATTTACAAAACCGGGGGGGTTTTCAGGAGTGGTCCCCCACCCATCCAAGCGAGAAGCGGGGTTTTTCGTTAGTCCCCAGTGCCCCCGGTTTTTCCGTCCCTTCCCCAAGAGCCGCGGAGCCGCGGCCAGTCACTAACGAGTCTCCCTCTCCCGTTGCAGGACAAGGAACCAGGGGACAGAGAAGCAGTAGCACTCCCGGGACAAGCCAGTCAGCGTCTTGCCCAAGGCGCGTTTGCAATAAGCCATCTTGGTTGAGAGACTTTGTCTCATTCTAGGGGGGGAGGGATGTTGTGTTCTGAGTTCTATGCATTAAAACAACCACCAACTGTATCAATGTATTCCGTGTAATTAGGTCGCGAGCTAATGTCCACCTGGTGGCAATAGCGAGCGCCCAAGCTCACAAGGTTCCAATCCCCAAAGAACTACAGCGCGGGAAGATTCCCGCCACTACCTCACCTGGACAAGAAGGGCGTGACCTGGAATGTAGCCAATGGGCTATCGTGGAGCCACATTCAAATGTATAACCACCGTATATATTGAGCTGTTCGTCCGCCATTACCTCATGTTCCCCCAGACCACCATGCAATAAAGATGTGTTAAGCCAGTGCTACGGCTGTTCCTGTGTCTTGTTTCTCATACACTAAAGTAGGGCTCTGAACTCATCCTGCACAGCTGTTCCTACATTCTTACCAGTGCACTAAATGAAGTCATCTCTTGGTAATATCGACCTAACTTGGATTGTTGCAGTGATTCTTCAAATGTTGTGCAGAACAGGAAATGATTTTTCAGAACAAAAAGGAAGAAAATGTATTTGATTGCCAGAGCTTGAAAAGTCGCTTTTTACAAGTCCCAGAATCCAGTGGCATTGAAGCCATCCACCATGACCGTTAAGCACAAGAGCTAATGGAAGCTCCTGATTCTAGATGCAGTGTGTCACTGAACACCAGTGATCACAGGGGTGGAGAAGATTGCCTTCATGTCCTCCTCGTGTGCTTTCTGAAAGCAACTGTCTTGTGGCTGAAGGACTCAGGAGCTTTGGCCTGATCCAGATAAAGCCTTCTTATATTCATCTTGCAATGTGGCCTTTGACCTCCTATTTCAACATTCATATACTGTCGCCATTATCAAGGCTTTGTTGTGAAATCTCTCACACATATACTCTTAGACATTACCTTACGTCCTCTTTGGCTACACAGGAACAAAGCTTATAAATTCTAATCAGAGGCACAAATCGCCCTTTCCTATATGTTCAGCACTAAATCAACTCTTTATCTTTTTTCGTACTATTTTTTTGGGCAGGTTTGAAACAGAATGAGAGAGATAGGAATGTGCAGGATATACTGAAGTAACTTGCAAAAATAATTGCCCATAAATTTAAAAGATTACAAGTTATTCCTGGGGAAAAATTCATTTGAAAGTGGAAAGGTTGTCTGCAGCAACCGGTGCCCAAATTCTAAGGAGGTTCAGATGTAACACAAGCAGCTTCAAGCTCACTTGCACTCACACCTACCCCCTTCATTTGGTTTAGAGTTTACCACCAGGGATAGCAGTGGGTTTAGAAACCAGATTTGGATGCTATAGTTGGATCAGTTGGGAAGAAGCACAGAAATTCAGCAGACTGCTCCGTCAGCCTGTGAACTCCAAACCATAGGCCAGCATTATGTAGGAAGCACCCCTCTGATTTTTTTTTTAAAAAAAATCTGTCTCCAATATGTAAGATAGCGAAGTGACTAAATGCATTTGTTCATCTGTTGTCTACAGAAAGAGCTAACAATAATTGCGTGCCATCAAGTCAATTTCAACTTCTGGCAACTCTTTCAAGGGTTTCCTAGGTAGAGAATACATAGAATTGGTTTACCATTTCCTTCTTCTGAAGGCACCCTGGGACTGTGCAGCTCACACACAACTTCACAGGTTAGCTTTTCTCTTGGGAGGCACAGTGGGGAATCAAATGCCCAACCACTGGTTCAGCAGCCAGATAGTTACACTACTGAGCAACTAGAAGAATAAAAATCATCTGGATAGGATATCAGCCATATATTTGTATAGATTTAGTACACGCAAGAGGGAAAGAGGGGACCAAACGTCGAATGCAGCGCAGAAAAAGTAGAAAACCGTTTGGTGGGCAAAAGTATAGAAGTATCTTTAATCCAGAAGTAAACCAAAATCAGATCCAAATTCCTTCCGATATTGGAATTTTCAAATTAATTTTCGTCAGGGATCTATATGTACAAACAACAAAGTATCAAAACTGTAATCATATACTATATACATACTATTTACAATATTTGCATTCATCTCGGATTAGTCATATCTTTACATTGATACAATAAATGATAATTTATGAATTACCTGTATAGTCCTTGGTGATTTCATAAAAGTTTTTTAATGAAAGTTTTTAATGATATTCAGCACGTGTCCCAGACCTCTATCAGTGAATTCTTTAGTGTCGATGGACGTTAGAAAATAACTAACCATGGTTCATTTTTAAAGGGTTTTAGAACTCAAACAGGTGAATTGCGGTCAGAGTATTCACAGAAAACACATGTAATCAATTTCCATGTTCAAGCCATGCGAGTGGAGAGTGTTAAAGCGATAAATAAAATAGCATTGCAGGCGCACCCCCCAAAAAAGGACTCAGACACTGGTGAAAGTGGATAACGGCATTGGGCCACATTTATTGATTCATGGCCTAGTCCGAATTATAAATTTCGATTGGTACTCAACCAATTATAATTCTTAAGGCAAGCAGGCCGCAGTAACACTGGTAAGGTACCTCCCAAAATTGCCAACGGCAATTGGTTACAATGTATCCATTTGTATCAATTTGTTTGTTGGCAACAAACAAATTGTTGACCGTAGTCAATAAACTAACTACTGACCCCACCCTCTGATGCGTATCCGTAAAATCACGGGGTGATGTATGCTGCCTAGCTCGTGCCATCACCCCATTGCCTGGTTCGTCGTTGACCGGACAACGTTAACCAACTTGTGCCTATCTAGTGTTGTCCAGTCAATTGCGAACCTGCCGGATACCTGTGGGTCATAAATGTTTACCTTACCAGTGCTACCCGCCCATGTGACCAAAGTCAACAGTCATAAACCCCGGTATCAAACCATAGCAACAGTGTGGGATAGGCAAAAAAGCCAGAACCCAGAGCCAATTGTCGGTTCCAGCCAAAAATTCCCACCCGGCCCCGAAGCGACCAAAATATCACACTGTTAACTAGGGAGGGGGTGGAGGGAAAAACTTCTCAGTCGCTTTCACAAAATGGCAGCTCGGCTGCCTCGTGGCCAGCCCTTTTAAAGGGTGCTGGCCATGCCCCCTAACTACCCGGATGCCCAAGTCCGGTGGGGGGGGCCCGCAAAGAGCACGGTGGCCATTTTGGCGCCGCGCTTGCATTGCAGGCACACCCCCCAAAAAAGGACTCAGACACTGGTGAAAGTGGATAACGGCATTGGGCCACATTTATTGATTCATGCCCTAGTCCGAATTATAAATTTCGATTGGTACTCAACCAATTATAATTCTTAAGGCAAGCAGGCCGCAGTAACACTGGTAAGGTACCTCCCAAAATTGCCAACGGCAATTGGTTACAATGTATCCATTTGTATCAATTTGTTTGTTGGCAACAAACAAATTGTTGACCGTAGTCAATAAACTAACTACTGACCCCACCCTCTGACGCATATCCGTAAAATCACGGGGTGATGCATGCTGCCTAGCTCGTGCCATCACCCCATTGCCTGGTTCGCC
The DNA here is from genome assembly GCA_035047305.1 of Bradypodion pumilum. Classification (NCBI taxonomy): domain Eukaryota; kingdom Metazoa; phylum Chordata; class Lepidosauria; order Squamata; family Chamaeleonidae; genus Bradypodion; species Bradypodion pumilum. The sequence goes on from JAWDJD010000002.1 coordinate 344,751,824, forward strand.
GTTGACCGGACAACGTTAACCAACTTGTGCCTATCTAGTGTTGTCCAGTCAATTGCGAACCTGCCGGATACCTGTGGGTCATAAATGTTTACCTTACCAGTGCTACCCGCCACACGGGGAGGCTTCAATAAAGGCTCACCGCCCCCCCCCCCAGACCGTCAGCTCAGTCAACAGGCCTGCTTGCAGATCTTCCAAAAAGAGGTTCATACCTCCTGGCGACAGATGGACCCCATCCCCTGCATAAAGTTCACAATTTTGAAGACTAAAATCGGGGTGTCGGAGGACGCACCCCCAGCCCTTGTCTACCATGAACCGGGCTACTGCCCTGTTCACCGAGCGACGAGCACGGTCAAGGGCTTGGAGGTTAATGCCCCCCTGTAAGCGTGACGCGGTATCATGTCCGACCAAATCAGGGTTGTGGCAGGCCACACATAATGCAAGTAAGCCAGGTCACCGCAGATCGCATGTTTCAACGACAGGCCGGTGACCTGGCCCAAATCATTACCCCCGAGGTGTATAACCAGGACATCAGGCGGGTCAGCATCCCTGATGGAAAAAAGGAATGGCAACAGTTCCCGCCATAACATCCCGCGCTTACCGTACCACCTTAGACATGCGGACGCACGTAATCCCAGCTGGGGTCCCCACTCTGTCGCCGCAGCATACTGCGCTGCACATAGCTATGGCCCACCAGCCATACTGCCACCGGTGTAAGTCGACACCCAGGGTCTGTCAAAGAAAAAAAGGAAGAGGACAGTGACTTACTTGGTACTCACAATTGAAGTGGGCGCACATATAACTGAAAACACTGCGATCCCCACCTTCCCATCTGGCGTATCTCAGCCCCAGAGTACCCGAATGCAGCTGCAGTAGAAGCAGCCCCTATTCTAAAAGAATGGGTGCCATAACGAGCCCCGGGGAGGCCCACACTGGATAGTGCCTTACCGGTCACCTTCCAAAATTGAAATTTAGTAAGGGGAGACCCATCCTGGTGGCAGAAAAATGGGCCAGGGCGCATACCACGCAGTGCAAGGAACTCTTGTAGGGCACCAACCAGACAGATGTCTGCCATTGAACATCGTAGCAGTCTTACACCACTGCCTACACCGTACTGATCAACGTTCGAGGAACGTATCCTCAACTGAGCCCACTCATCAGAAACATAGACATCTTCGAGTTCCAGTGCCCTACGCGTCGCATCTGCCTTAGACAGTAGCACAAGCTCACTGATGCGGAGCGCTCCAAAAAAAAAGGCCACCGTGGTAGCCGCATGAAACAGGGTTGCCTCATACCTGTCAAAACACAGGTCATGCCAGCCCCGTGCAAGATGGGTAAGTACCCCTGGAGAGATTGGGTGGCGGTCGTCCGGGCAGCGTCCACGCTCCCGTGCCCACCCTTCCAAAACATGTCGTATACAAAAGTCATTTGTGCTGTCAGCATAACCCCCCACCTTGGCCATAAATGCCAGTGCTGACAGCCTGGATGCTATGGTGCGGGGAGCTAGGCCCTGACTGTGCAGGTAAACCATGAATTGAAGATTCTGGGCCACTGGTATAGGCCAGGTCTCTGGTAATCGAAATTGCACACAAAAAACCTGGAAGGTACTTAATGCGTGGAGATACGCCTTACGCGTTCGGGGCGCCAGCGACATGCCGATGGCCCGGTTCACCTCTCCTTGCCAAACGTCCATATGTTGTCCGGGAGCGGCGAGGGAAATTCCTCTGCGTCCGGGGCCAAGGCATGGAACCGGGAGATCTGCAAGCGGGACAAAGCATCAGCAATTTTGTTATTAATACCTGGTATGTGCCTAGCCCGAAATAGCACATTGAGGCGTAGGCTGTAGAGAACAAACTGACGCACCAATTCCATTACTCTGTGTGATTTAGACGTCTGAGAGTTGACAATGTGCACAACCGCAGCATTGTCACACCAGAAATGGACAACCGAATTGGCCCACTCCGCACCCCATAGCATCAAAGCCCCCAGAATGGGAAAGAATTCAAGGAATGTGAGATCGCGTAGACGATCCGTGCCCTTCCAAGCTGCCGGGCATTGACCATATGCCCACTTCCCCTCGAAGTAAATCCCATAACCCAGGGACCCAGATGCATCCGACTGAACCTGGAAGCGAGGGGATACCAGTAGGTCAGATCTCCAAAATGAGACCCCATTGAATCCTTTAAGGAATTGAAGCCACATCAGCAAATCATCCCTCATGCCCCTGTTCAGTCGGACCCTATGGTAGGGCCTGGACAAGCCAGCCATGGCGTCGCACAAGCGTCGAGCAAAAGCTCTGCCAGGTGCAACCACCCTGCAAGCGAAGTTAAGGTGACCATGCAGTACCTGTAGCTCACGGAGGGACACCTTGCGTTTGGCCAGCAAGGCCGAGATCAACAAAGTGATCCGGGACACCTTGTCAATGGGTAACCTAGATGCCTGCGCAACCGTGTCAATTTCGACACCCAGGAACGTGAGCTTGGTAGATGGGCCCTCGGCCTTTTCGGGCGCTAAAGGGACACCAAGTTCCTGCATTAGCGTCTGAAATGTGTTAAGGAGACGCGTACACGTGTCCCAGCCCCGTTCACCCCCGAACAAAAAATCATCGAGGTAATGGGCTACAGACCGAGATCCCGACCTACGAACAAAGGCCCACTGGAGAAAGGTGCTAAAGCGTTCGAACGCCGAGCATGAGATGGAGCAGCCAAAAGGCATGGCTTTATCAAAATAAAATTTGCCCTGGAATTTGAAACCCAACAACTCAAAGTCGCCCAGGTGCACAGGCAGCAGGCGGAACGCCGACTTGATGTCACACTTAGCCAATAGTGCACCCGGGCCACAAGAGCGCACCATGCACAGGGCCTGGTCAAATGACGTATACCTGACCGAACAAAGGTCATCAGGGATAACATCATTGACCGAATGGCCAGCTGGGTACGACAGGTGGTGAATCAGCCGGAACTCCCCCGGCACCTTTTTGGGGACCAACCCCAAAGGGGAAACCTTCAGATTGGGAAAGGGCGGGAAGTGAAAGGGGCCAGCAACCCTACCTGCGTGGACCTCCTTGGCAATACTAAGGGCGGCCACCCCCTCCCTGCCCTTAAGGGACATTAAGTTGGGTGCATCTTGGGGGGACCTCTCCCCTTCAAACGGAATGCGAAACCCCCGCTGGAAACCTTCCAGCAAGTAAGCAGCGTCTCCCCTCCTTGGGTATGCTGCGAGCCAACGCTCCAACATGACCACATTAATTGGGGAGGGGGCCTTTTGACTGGCCAGAACCCTCAGCGGCAGTTCTGCCCGTTCCTTGTCCACCTCTACCCCTGCCCCGAAACCCGCCCGCTCGCGGGCACGCAGCAGCGGCGTGGGGGCCAGCGCAAGATGGACACTCGTGCTTGTACCGGCACAGTTTTCTATTGCACGCACCATTGGCCGAGAAGCTCCAGCACAGCAGGCGGGCTGGAACCCCCTGCCCCGCCACCTGGCGGGGTGCCTGCGCTGGAGCAGCTCGCTGGACCGCATGTCCACAATGATACCTCTCCCCAGGCGCAGGGCGCGTGGGGGTCATATACAGAAGCCACAGCTTCTGGCAGGGCTCATCCCACCTCATCTCCGGGTGTAGAGGCACTCTCATTCGAAATTCCTCGTCGTAAGCCAACCACGACGGGCCAGGGAAATCAACCATTGCCCTGTAAATGTTGTCCAAATACTGGACCATCGGAATGGCCAGATCAGGCCGGGCCCTAAGGTACACCGCCATGTATATGAGATATGCGGGCAACCAGTTGGCCCACGTACGTGGTGGCTTACGACGGCGGGACTGCTCCTTGTCCTTTTCGTCTTGCCCCTCCCGCTCCTCCTTGGTGGGTTCCCTGTTCAGCAGGGAGAAAATATCCAGGTACTCCCCCGCCAAATCTTCTCTTTAGTGGCTTGTGCCAAATGATCTCCGAGGGGCAAAGAGTACCCAGCTGTGGGGAGTGCCGACACCGGCACATTGACAGTGCGGGGCATCAAAATTTGGGCTGCAACCTGCCCTGAAACCCCCGGAGCACTACCTGTAACAGGGGGACCCCCCACCCCATGTGGGGCCTGCCGTCGGCAAGGCCGCACCTGTGCACGCTGGGGGCTGCTGTCCCCCAGGTCCCAGCTGACATGGCCACGGCCACTGTAATCCCTCCCCCGTGTTGGATGGAGGTGTGGGTGCATTAGTTTGAACCGGATACTCACAAGTTGCACCCCCGCGGGCTGCCCCCACTGGGGGTTCCGGCCTACGGCGGGCATTGGAGCTCGTGACCGGAATCGAGCTCGGCGTACACACCTGACCACCACCAGCTGGAGGTATCTGCTGCACGGGGAGCTGCAATGCCGCGGCGGGCACCGGCCCATGGGCCTCGAGCAGCTCAACCCGGCCGGCCGCCTGCTGAAGAGTGGCCGGCGCCGTGGTGAACTGTAGGCCGAAAGGTGCCCCCGATTGAGTGGATACCCCTATGGACGCCTCCAAGGCCACCACGTGGGCAAGAAGGGCGTCCACGTTCACGGAGCCCCAAACACAAAGGGGGCCAAGGGGGGCGTGCGACCCACTGGCCGCCATGCCTGGGGCTGGTGCAGATGCACTCGGGCCCGAGTATGGCCATGGCCGAAGCTCCGGCCCCTGAGGTAACTGGGGCATACCGTGCCAAGGAAGTGGCCCCAGCCCACCCTCCTGGGAAAAAAATGGCCGGGGGGACCCAGGCCCATGGCCGAGGATTGCGGGCCAGGGGCCGCAGCCCCTGCCGGGCCGGCCTGAGGCTGTCCAGCCTCGGGCCATGGATTAATCTGCCCCATTCCACTGGTCCCGGTGGTCGCCCCCGGAAAGGGGGCCAGCTGAGGGGGCGCAGTCGTGGTCCTCCGACCCGGCTGCTGCCTCCTTGTCGGGCGAACTGCATTCGCCATCGCCTTCCTTTTGGAAGGCATCGATCCTGGATGGGAAGCCTGATAAAGAAATAGCTTGCTGCCCAAAAGAGGCTTCCGTGCAGCGCGGAGAGCGACGGAGCTAAAAACTTCTCCTCTCCGTCGCTTTCACAAAATGGCAGCTCGGCTGCCTCGTGGCCAGCCCTTTTAAAGGGTGCTGGCCACGCCCCCTAACTACCCGGATGCCCAAGTCCGGTGGGGGGGCCCGCAAAGAGCGTGGCGGCCATTTTGGCACCGCGCTTGCATTCTTTTTGTCTAAGAATTTGACCCATGTTTTTACGAGAGAAAGGATCCTTTTTGTGACATTCCAGCACCACAAATCTGAAATCCCGATTGCTGTGTTCATCCTCAATGAAGTGACTCACCAGAGGGGCAGAAGTACTACCTGCACGTATTTTCGAACGGTGTTCTCCTGCCCTAATTTTCATAAGCCTGGTGGTCACCCCCACATATCCTAAGCCACATTTACAGATCAATAAATAGACGCAGTTAGCGCTTTTACAATTTGAGAAATGGGCTAGTTTTAAGGAAAAAGTACTGCTGGAGATCGAAACCTCAGTAGTTTGCCATGATAATGGGCATTGAACACAGTCGCCACATCGGAAATGCCCTACAACAGTGGGACAGACAGCTGGAAGACGAGACTCATGATCCGAACTAGTAACTATCTGCCTTATAGATCTAGATCTTCTGAGCCCTATCAGGGGAAAATCCGAACACTCTGGTAAGTGCTGGACAATATGCCAGAAAATCTAGATCTATAAGGCAGATAGTTACTAGTTTGGATCATGAGTCTCGTCTTCCAGCTGTCGGATACTAGGTTTAGTACACTACAGAAATAAATTGATAGATAAACAGCAAACCAATAAAATAAAGAGGGGTGCAATGTGTGTATCTATACCTATCTCACCCCGTCCAAATCACTTCACATCCTGAGTAAACACTTTTGGGGGGGATATTGAATAGCATCACTGTAAAGCCTTATGAAAAAAATCTCTGAATGTATCTTGTCACTATTTGCTGCATACCTCCCCTGGGACGCCATGACAGAAAACTGAAAGTGCATACTGTTGTATCTGAAGAACAAACAGTGATGGGAAAAGTTCTTTGAAAACACCTGAAAGCCAACTGAAATCTGAATTGCTTTTCCAAAGAAAACAGTAAAAGAAACATATACCCACGCACCTCTGTACACATTCAATCTTGGCACTCGGTGTTATCTCTACAGGGACATATTATCACACAGACAAAGCTCCCTCTTTCCCAGAGATAACTTAGATTACCAAGATCATTTTATTCTCCCTGATAGAGCCTGGCTCTAACAAGTAAAGCATATTTAATCTAGATTCCCCAACATGTGGCTATAAATAACATGCAGGACTGCTGCTTACAAGGAGATGTGATTCTTTTACCACTTGTTCACTTTAATCTGAGCTACTCATTGCAATTCTAATGAGTTTCCCAATTGTATTCTACTGGTAGTTTACTTATCATCATGATTCATATTGCAAGACTGTCAGAGAACTTCCAGCATGAGAAGTGTGTCCATCAATTCATATAAACAGTGTAAGCACACACAAAATGCAGGATGTCAGAAACATTGGTTTGCTAATGTGCTTAGAAAATAAATCAAATGCACCATATTTCATGAAAAACATCTATCAACTTGAAAACAAAGATCCCTTATGGGTCACAAACTAAAGGACTGGTTTTTAGACACCGGCAAATGTTATGTGCCATCAAGTCACTTCTAGCTGATGACAACCCCAACAAGAATGTGAGATTTTCAAGCAACATTTACCATTGCCACTTGCCAATAAATTCTCATGGACAAGCAGGGATTTGAATGTGAGTCCTAATCTAGCACTCATCACACTGCACCACACCAAATGTCTTTGAAATATAATGATGCAAGAAACCATAACACTAAGGCATGATATTCACAGAGTGACACCCTTTAGCTATGCCCAAGATCCTGTTGATTAGTGTAGATAGTTGCAACTAGTGTAATTAGTTGCAAATAGGGTAGGCCAATTTGAATCAGTAGAACATATGCAAACAATGGCTCACCCAATTCCCACTGATTCAATGGCCCTGCTCTAGTACAATTTAATATCAGGATTTCAGATGCTCCTTTTTAAAATTTAATTTTATAATAACAAAATTACAAACACAAAGAAAACACATATATAATAGGTACATGACATTAATGTCTGTGTGTTCCCTCCTCCCGTGAAACTTATAAACACTATCATATACATTTTTTTTTCTTACATTGCTATCCCTTCAACTCTAAAAAAGACAATATATCTATGGAACTATTAGCAGAAATGATTAGGCGGGATGATGATATAGAAGGGTTGTTAGAAAATAAGATAGGCTTGTATGCAGATGATACTTTAGTTATAATGAAGCAACCTTTGAAAACTTTAGGAAAGGATTCAATTGCATTTGAATGATTTTGAAGATATGACGGGGTTTAAGATTAATTGGGAAAAATTGGAAATGATTACATGCAATGTAAATGAAGTTGAAAAACAAGAGATCTTGAATAGATATAGAATTAAGGTTGGAGACAATATAAAATAGTTGGGAGTAGTTTTGACAAATGATTTGGAAGAAATTTAAAAACTGAATTATGACAAACAGTTGAAGGGGATTAAAGAGCAAATTATACAATTTAATAAATTGAAGTTGTCTTGGTTTGGTAGAGTGGCTCAATGTAAGATGATGTTATTACCAAGAATTAATTTCCTGTTTGACGCTCTCTCGATTCGCTTGAAAGAAAGAGAAATTAAGGATTTTCAAATCATGTTTAATAAATTTTGCAATGGAGGGAAAAGAGCTAGAATTTCTAAAAGTTTGTGGTACCTTCCTCAAAAAGAAGGTGGTTTGGGGATCCCTAATTTGAAAATTATTACAATGCATTTCAAATTAGGAACATTGTCAAGATTTTAATGAAGGAGAAAGCATTATGGGAAGATTTAGAGATGGAAGATTTTGTACAGTTGGGTAAGGCAGCTTTTTTAGATAAGGAAAAAGGGAAAATTATTATTAAAAATAGGATGTTAAGATCAATGTGGGAAGCATGGAAGAGGTCAAAGGGGAGCTTGGCTCCCAGTGTATCCCCTATAATAGAGATTGAGGATATAAAATCCTTTCCAATTGAAATAAATCAGGAAATTAGAGCAATGTTAATTGAAAAGGATGTTATGTTGTTAAGTAAATGGATTAGAACATGTATGGATGAGGAGAAGAGAACAGAACTTTATGTTGATTTGAAGCTTAATTGGTTCCAAATTTTGAGATTGAATAATTAGAATAATAAATATCTAAATTATCATAATTTGGAGAGGGATATGACGGATTTTGAAGAGTTAGTATTGAAAATAAGACAAGGGGAGATTGGACTGAAGAGTTGGGTAGCTAAAATTTATAAGCTCTTGAACAAAGATGCTAATTCACAAGATTCTTTGAGAAGAATATGGGAAGAGGATTTAAATATAAGAATATCAGAACTAAAGTGGCGGTCCTTCTGGAAACAGAGGACAATGAGAACTTTGTCTGTTAGAGTTAAAGAACATAATTATAAAATGTTATGGAAGTGGTATTTAACTTCAGTGAGGTTGAATCTGATAGATAAGTCTACTAACAATTTATGTTGGAGATGTAAGAAAAGTGTAGGAACTTATAAACATATGTGGTGGGATTGTAAAGTTGTTGAAGTTTTTTGGAAAGGGATTGAAAAAGAAATAACAGAGATAATGGGGAAACCAATTAAGCTTGACCCAGCAGTTACTATGCTTACGGATCTAGAAAGTTTAATGTTAAGTAAGGATGAACAAGAACTTGTAGCGATTTTTGTCTGTGGGCAGACAGTGCATAGCAAGGAAGTGGAAGGATCCAGGGAATTTAGAATTAGAGGACTGGTATAGGAAAATTTGGCAGTTGGCTTTAAATGAGAAGTTGACATGGGAACTAAACAAAAAGAAAGGGATAGTTAAAGAAAATAAATTTGGGAAGATTTGGAAAGTATATCTTGATTATACATTAAGGGAATGGGGAGGTTTTTTGCCGGTACCAGATCAATTGAATTTTTGGATATAATGTTTGTTGAAGGCATTGACCGCAGCTCTTTCTCTTGGCATTGTATTATATCACTGGGTGAAGTATCATGTTCTTATTTGAAATGTTTTTAGTGTGTTGGAGAGGAATAGAAAATAAGATAACTAGTATATAATGTAGTTTTATAGTAATTTGATGTCTGTTTTTGAAAATGTTAATAATATTATTCAATGTAATGTTTCCTTTCCTTATCAAATATTTCTGTTTTATTGTGTTTTCATGTTTCTAAATATTTAGTTATGTAAGATTTTTTATGTAGGTATTAAAAGCCTATAATAAAAATTTATTTTAAAAAAATAAAAAGGCAATATATCTTGTTCTGGCTTTGTCCTTTACATTCTTAGGATCCAAGATCACTGCAGATGGAGATTGCAGCCATGAAATAAAAGGGTGACTAATTCTTGGGAGGCAAGCTATGAGAAAACTGGGGAACATAGTCAAAAGTAGAAACATCATTTTGCAAACAAATATTGACATAGTCAAGTCAATGGTATTCCCGGTGGTAATGTATGGTTGTGAGAGCTGGACCATTAGGAAAGCTGAGCGAAGAAGAATAGATGCCTTTGAAATATGGTGTTGGAGGAGAGTTTTGAGAGTACCCTGGACAGTGAGGAGAACAAACAGGTTGATCTTAGAAGAAATCAACCCTGACTGCTCCTTACAAGGTCAAATAGTAAAGTACTTTGGACATCAAATGAGAAGAGAGGATTTACTTGAGAAAGCCTTGATGCTGGGGAAAGTGGGGGCAAAAGAAGAAGAGGGCGGCCAAAAATGAGATGACTAGATGGTATTGTAGACACAATGAGCACAGAGCTGGGTAGGTTGAGGAGGATGGTGGAGGACAGGGGTTCCTGGAGAGCGGTGGTCCATGGGGTCACAAAGGGTTGAAATCAACTGTGCAACTGTACAACAACAACAAATTCCACTCATATGTAATCTAAAAATTCTCCCTGTATATCTCCAATATCATTTTATTTCACTAATCACTTTTTACTTTAATTTCATGTACTAATTTATCTTTAATCGCTATATTCCATACCTCTTTAAAACAAGCCATGACATTCAAAATCAAAGTCAACATTCCAAATTTTTTTACTGTAATTAATCTTACTACTGTAACTTTTTTTGCCATTCTAATTGTGTATTTCCAAAGTTATATAATAATGCTCTTCTAGGACACAATTCCAAGTTAATAGACAATATTTCATTAATCTCTGCAAAACCATTTTCCTCATATTTTCTTCTCACTCTTGCATTCTCACCATAAAAGCCACTTATTTTTTAAGATACTCAATTCCATCTCCAGGTATCATAATGGCATTGTGTTACTTGCTAGTAACGGAAGCTGACAAGAAAAAAAGAGATTCATTTGAAATATGGTGCTGGAGGTAAGCTTTGCAGGTTGCCCAGAAGACAAACAAGTGGGTCATAGAGCAAATCAAGCCTGAACAATCTGTGTCCTAATTCAGACACGACATCATTCTTTGGAAAAGACAATAATGCTGAGAAAAGTGGAAGGCAGCAGGAAAGGAGAAAGGCCAAAGTGAGATTGATTAATTCCTTAAGGCAGTGTTTCCCAGTGTAGGGCCCACACCCCACAAGGGGATTTCAATTCCCAGAAGCCTAAAATCAGTACATTGTCTGATCAGTGCTTTGGGGAATTGACTTAGGCTTCTGGGAAATTGAAGTCCAAAAAAAGTTTGAGATACACTGTCTTAAGGAAAACCAAGGAGCCATAACTTGCCGGAGTTGAGCAGGGTTATTGAGAACAGGCCATTTTGGTGATCTCTTATTCATAGGGTCAATACAAGTTGAAGACAACTTGACAGCACATAGCAACAACAACAAAGCAGCATTATGTTTTTGAAACAATGAACAAACAGTCGGGATAGTGAGAAATCAAGTCTGATTATGACAGTTGGGTATCCAAGAATAGGCCTGAAAAAGTTGTGGACCAAATTATGACTCATGAAGTCAAATCCACCAGCAATCAGGCTTGGCAAATCACAGCTAGTTAGCTTCATGCAATGCATACCATAATGTCCTATATGGGGTGCCCAAACTATGGCCCGTGGGCTGGATCTGACCCCTGACACCAATTCATCCGGCCCACATCACCCTTGTCACACCTGGAAGTGGAAGTAAAACATCCATGCCAGAACACTGCCATAAATGCACCCATGGTTGTTTTAAATGCATTACGACAGCCGCGTGTGCATTTACGGCAGCATTCTGTGCATGTGTGGGCATGCTTTACTTCCACTTCCGGTGGAAGAAACCACATGACCACCCTGCTGAACCACATGACCAGCCCATGGCCCAAAAAGTTTGGGCACCCTGGTCTAGTATGACTGAGTAATATGTGTGTTACAATTATCTGTGCTGCTGTTGTGTTCTGATGGTTTTACTGTACACATGGATTGCAATGTATCTGAGTCAATGTAATCTTGCCTATAGCAACAATGTAACCTTCAGCTGTATCATATAAGCCCTGTAATAGGACGCGAGCTAATGACCACCAGCTGGCAGCAGCGAGCGTCCAAGCTCTCTTGGTCCGAACTCATCAAAGGCAACAGCGCGGGAAGTTTTCCCGCCACTACCTACACCTGGACAAGAAGGGCGTGACCTGCAATGACGTCACGCAGACAGTAGCCAATGGGCTACCATGGCACCACGTTCAAATGTATTACTGCTGTATATAAAGAGCTATTGATCCGCCATTACCTCATGTTCCCTCTGTCCACGATGCAATAAACCTGAGTTAACCCAGCCCGAGGCTGTGTCCCGTGTCTTGGTTTGCATACACTAAATTGGCGACGAGGATGGGATTATGGATCCCCACGGAACAGCCAGGGCACAGAGCGGGTTCAACATCACCAAACCGCAAGACTGGGAGCTGCTTGAGATGGACTTCCAGGCGGCACTGGTGGAACTCAGAGTCAAACAAGACGACGAGGAGAGGAAGAGGGCCATCCTCACCAGAATGCTCGGGATGGAAACCAAGCGGACGCTGGTGGGCATAATCGCTCCGAAGAAGGTGAGCGACTTTAAGGCGAGCGACATCATGAAGCTGCTGCGAGAGCGGTTCTGCCCCTCGAGGGCAATGTTTCCCGCTCGGAGCGCGTTTTGGAGGCGAGTCCAAGCGCCAGACGAGTCGGTTGAGGCATTCGTGGCCGCCATGAGGATAGCCGCCGCCCCCTGTAAATGGGGCGACATCCTGGAGATGGTCCTCAGGGACGGCGTGTTATGTGGCCTGAAAGACAAGGAGGTGCAGCGCAGCTTGATGAATAAGGAGCCGCCACCCACGCTGGCCGAGGTCATAGAGGCCGCGGAAGCCGCAGAGTCCACGAATGCCGGAGTGGACGAGATGCATCAGTGGCGTGAGTGGCGTCCTAAAGCCGGCAAGGCGGAAAATTCGGTGCACGGGAAGGCCGGACAGTCGGTGCACGCGACTCGGCGGGCCTCAAAGTCGTCTACGGAAGGCAGCGACGGCGAGGAGGTCCAGAAGGTCCGGAAGGGCGGTCGACGCTGCGAGGGTTGCGGAGCGGCCCACGAGCGCGCGAGATGCCCGTTCAGGAAGGCCGAGTGTTACACCTGCGGCCGTCGGGGGCACATCGCCAAGGCGTGCAGAAAGCGGAAAGAGGGCCGGAGGCAATCACAAGACCGCGCGGCCAGGCCGGACCGTCCAGCAAGGCCCAAAGATGGCGCCCAGACCACGAGGAAGCAGGACGGCGTGGGCCGCGTCTCGGACAGCAGCGAGGACGACGCCTCAGTGTTCAGCGTGTCCGCGGGACAGTCCCATTACTTCGTTGAGGTATTAGTACAAGGGGCCCCTATTAAGATGGAAATTGACTCGGGGTCCTCCTTTTCCATAATTCCCCAGAAAGAGTTCCTGAAAATCGACCCCCACGTGCGGCCAAAGCTTAAAGCGTTGAGGTCCACACTACGGGACGTACAGGGAAACAACATTCCGGTATTGGGGGTTGGGAAGTTTCGGGTCAATTTTAAGAGACATTCTGCGGAACTGCCCCTAGTTGTCCTGAAAGGGGGAAGCTGTAGCCTCCTGGGAACACAGTGGTTTCAGCCCTTAGGGTTGTTCATAGGGGGGGTGCATACCGTGGGGGGGGACCCAATACAAGCGGTTTGCGATGCGCATCCCGCCGTTTTTGAGAAAGGACTCGGAAAGTTCAAGGGACCCCCTGTAGCTTTCGACATAGACCCGGAGGTCCGCCCGATAAGACTCAAACCACGCAGGGTGCCGTTTGCACTCAAGGACAAGATAGAGGCGGAATTGGACAAACTGGTGGGCCAGGGGATTCTTATTCCTGTTGATTCCGCGGAGTGGGAAACTCCAATTGTAACGGCTCTAAAGGCTAACGGGGAGGTGCGCATTTGCGCAGATTATAAGTGTACAATTAACAAGGCGATCCGCCCTAATGCATACCCGGTGCCAGTGATAAGCCACCTTTTGGCCAGGCTAAATGGGGGAAAGTGTTTCGCCAAGCTCGATTTGGCACAAGCCTATCAGCAACTTCCTGTGACCCCCGCCACGGCCGCGGCACAAACGATAGTTACACATAAGGGAGCGTTCCAGGTGTCGCGGTTACAGTTCGGCGTGAACTCGGCACCCGGTCTTTTTCAATCGCTCGTGGAACGCCTCCTAAAGGGCCTGGAGGGGGTGTTGCCTTATTTTGATGACGTGTTGATAACAGGGGGGAGTGAGGCTGAACTAGCGAAAAGGTTGGACAAGGTACTGACCGTGTTCGAGAAAGCGGGGCTGAGATTGAGGAAGGATAAATGTGTTTTTTTCGAAACAGAGGTCGAGTTTTTAGGGTTCCGAATCACACCCGAGGGGATTAAGCCGTCTAAATCCAAGGTAGCAGCCATTAAAAAGGCCCCTCGCCCCACATCCAAGACCGAGCTGCAATCTTTCCTGGGGCTCCTAAATTTTTACCATACATTCCTCCCGCGGAAGGCGTCCGTGGCCGAACCGCTCCATCGGTTGCTGAAAAAGGAGGAGCCGTGGATGTGGGGTGATGAGCACGAGAGGGCGTTCAAAGAGCTAAAGCAACTCCTAACATCTGAGGCAATCCTGACGCATTTCGACCCCAAACGGCCTGTGGTCCTAGTTTGTGATGCATCCCCGGTGGGGGTGGGGGCGGTGCTTTGCCACGTGTTGGAGGACGGAAGGGAGGCCCCGGTAGCATTTTACTCAAGGTCCCTGTCCCAAGCGGAGCGGAATTACGCGCAAACCGACAGGGAAGCATTAGCAATCGTATCGGGGACCAAAAAATTTCACGATTTTTTGTATGGCCGCCCGTTCAAAATCGTGACCGATCACAAACCGCTGTTAGGGATTTTCACGGCGCACAAGCCCACGCCGCAGATCCTGTCCCCGAGAATGCTGCGATGGGCTATTTTCCTCAACGCGTACCAACATGAGTTGGAGTACAGGCCCGGAAAGGAGATCAGCCATGCTGATGCGCTTTCGAGATCCCCTTTGCCATTGTCGGACGCCCAAAAGGCGAGAGCAGAAAAGGACCGCCAGGTGTTGCTAATTGAGGTTTTAGACGCTCCCCCAATAGTACCAGCCGACATTGCTAGGGCGACAGGCAAGGACAGGACACTGGCGAAGGTTTGTTCATGGGTGCAGAAGGGGTGGCCGGGTTCGTCCCCGAGTACGGAGTTCGACCCATTCTTTAGGAAAAAGCTAGAGTTGTCCCTAGAGAGGGGGTGCCTTCTGTGGGGCCAACGGGTGGTGGTCCCTGCGCCCCTGCGGACGAGGGTGCTCGAACTGCTGCACGTCAGCCACCCGGGCATAGTTCGTTCAAAGGCGCTGGCCCGGAGTTACTTCTGGTGGCCGCAGCTGGACACGGATATTGAGCACATGGTTGGCACTTGCGAGGCTTGCCAGGGGTCCCGCCCTGAGGCGGCCCGTCTTCCACATAGGGAATGGGACACAGCACGGGGACCATGGTCCAGGGTGCACGTAGATTTCGCTGGCCCATTCCGAGGAACCATGTTTCTCCTAGTCGTGGATGCGTTCTCCAAGTGGCTGGAGGTTATCCCGGTAAAAAGCACATCCTCCGCCACGACAATTAGCCGGCTACGGAGAGTCTTTTCCACGTTCGGTTTACCCGACACTTTAGTCAGCGATAACGCTAGTTGTTTCACCTCCGCTGAGTTCGGGGCATTCATGGAGGCAAACGCCATTCGGCATATCACGTCCGCACCGTTTCACCCGGCCACGAATGGCCAAGTGGAACGGTTGGTGCGTACAACGAAGGAGGCGCTGCGGCGCATGGGCCCGGGGGACCTGAATCACCAAGTGTGCCAATTCCTCTTAGCGTATAGGGTGACCCCTTTGGCGTCCGGCTACTCGCCGGCAGAGCTCTTGATGCGGCGAAAACTGACCACGCTCCTGTCCAGGCTAGACCCAACGAGAGTCGAGGATAAAGGGAAAAACGTGGGGTTGGCAGTCTCGAAAGGTTTCGCTGCCGGTGACCCTGTTCACTGCAGGAACTATTCCAGCGCAGGGCCAGCCTGGGTACCAGGGACGGTTGTAGAACAGACGGGACCAGTGTCGTACCGGGTCGAGACGAACACCGGCCTCCTCTGGAGGAGGCACGCAGATCAACTGAGGCACCGAGTGATTGGGCCAGTCAGTGGAGCTAAGCAACAGGATTCAGCGTTAGGGTTCTCCCCCACCCGCTTAACCCAAGGGGGAGACAGCAGTGGACAACAGTCCCAAGCATGGGGGGAAGGAAGCAGAAGCAGCGGCCCCGACTCATATCCTTTTGATACGCCAGCTCTAGCAGGGGCCGGGGAAGGGGGAGAGGAGTTCGCGACCGCTGCCCCCGATAGTGATTTTGATTTTGATTTGGCGAGCCGGGGGGGTTTTCAGGAGTGTTCCCCCACCCATCCAAGCGAGAAGAGGGGTTTTTCGTTAGCCCCCAGTGCCCCCGGTTCCTCCCTAAGAAAGAGCACACCTCCCAACAGCGCCGCGGAGCCGCGGAAAGTCACTAACGAGTCTCCCTCTCATATTGCAGGACAGGAGACCAGGGGACAAAGAGAAGGTAGCAAACCCGGGGAGAGGCAGCCCGCACCGAGACCCCAGCGTGTTCGAAATAAGCCATCTTGGCTGAGAGACTTTGTCTCCTAAGGGGGGGGGAGTGTGTTAAGGTGGGCTCGAGACTTTGTCTCGTCCTAGGGGGGAGGGATGTTGTGTTCTGATGGTTTTACTGTACACATGGATTGCAATGTATCTGAGTCAATGTAATCTTGCCTATAGCAACAATGTAACCTTCAGCTGTATCATATAAGCCCTGTAATAGGACGCGAGCTAATGACCACCAGCTGGCAGCAGCGAGCGTCCAAGCTCTCTTGGTCCGAACTCATCAAAGGCAACAGCGCGGGAAGTTTTCCCGCCACTACCTACACCTGGACAAGAAGGGCGTGACCTGCAATGACGTCACGCAGACAGTAGCCAATGGGCTACCATGGCACCACGTTCAAATGTATTACTGCTGTATATAAAGAGCTATTGATCCGCCATTACCTCATGTTCCCTCTGTCCACGATGCAATAAACCTGAGTTAACCCAGCCCGAGGCTGTGTCCCGTGTCTTGGTTTGCATACACTAAAGCTGCACAGAACATAGAGCAACAGTCATCAGGATACTAAGGCTACTGTGACTAGGCTTTGAGTTAGTTAGTATTTAGTGTTTAAATAATTTTACTTTTAGAAATAAAAAGCAGCTTTTAGTGGGGAAAGTTTTCTGTCCCTATGAGCAAAGCCCTTGAAACCATCAGATGTATTCTTTCATAACCATCATTTTTCATTAAGAGTAGGTAATGACTCCTAAATAAGGAAGTCTGGAATGGAACTGTACAAACATAAAAGCCGTCAGTTCTCTAGGGGAAAAAAACTGATGTCACCATATTTCAAAGGCCTGAGCGGATATATGCATCCACAGACTACTGAGGGAATTATATGAAAATGATGCACCCAGAACTAAGGAAGTGAAATTATTTTTTCATGCTTTGATGTTTATTTGTATTTTGCACTGCAGGGCACTTGTGAAAAATAGAAGGAATAGCTAGGAGGATGAGTGAACCTTAATCAAATAATTTTAGAAGATGGAATGGCAGAGAAAACTCTTTGAACTTGGCCTGATGACATACTGCTGTCTTTTTTTTAAAAAAAAAAATCCTGTATGTTATCATAGTTATTTGTTGGTTGGGAAAAGTGCCATACCAGTACCAGAATTTTCAATGTGTAACTGAAACACCACCAGTTTTGGATCAACCTTGCAAGATATGGACTAGCCTTAATAAAATACGTACAGGTCACGGTAGATGTGCGGACTTTTTGCAAAAAATGGGGGAAACTACCATCACCAGCATGTGAGTGCGGGGCACCATGACAGACTGTGCAACATATTATACAACAATGTAGCCTCAGAGCATATGTGGGCAATAGAGAAGATTTTTCAGGGCGACTCCTGGTGCAATCGAATATATAAATTGTTTAGATGTGTGTTTATAAATTAATGCTTAGTTTTATATAGTTTATATATTTTTTCTTTCTTGTTATATGTTGACTCAATGTGTACAAATGCCATGCACTAAATAAATAAATAAATAAATAGTAATTTGTACAGTTAATCTCATTGTAAGGATACTAACAGAACTCTGATAAAACTTGATTGGTTGATTTGATTGATTTGAATTTTTGGACTTGTATGCCACACACTTGGCTATGTGAATCAGGGCGGCTAACAGCAATCACAATATATCACAATACATTTAAAATTAAATACAATAGAAAATACAGTATAATATAATGCAGCAACAACAAAATAGCAACAAATACATCAACAGTATCAACAATATCATCAGTGCATGTCATAAGACAATTACAATTACAAAACAGCTACAGTCACTTCCCTCCAAACGGGCAACAGGAAAGTGGGAAAATGGGAAAGTGAGGCCCAAAGTCAACTGGGTGGCAATATCCAGCCACCCGGAGAGCCTGCGACCTTTCTCCTCTCTGGCCCCAGGGGGTGGGACCCAAAGTCAGCTGAGCGGCAAGGTCCAGCTGCCAAGAGAGCCTGCGGCTTTTCTCCTCTCCGGCCCCATGGGGGTGGGCCTCAAATTCAGCTGGGCATCGATGTCCAGCCACCCGGAGAGCCTATGGCTTTTCTCCTCTCTGGCCCCAGGGGGTGGGGCCCAAAGACAGCTGGGCGATGATGTCTGGCCACCCGGAGAGCCTGCAGCTTTTCTCCTCTCCACCCCCGGGTGGAGTGGGGCTCAAAGTCAGCTACAAAGATTGTCTGGATGTCTGGAAATCAATCAAACTAGAGCAGTGAAGGCCAACCTTGGCACTCCAGGTGTTCTTGGATGTCAATTCCCAGAAGCCCAACTCAGTTCACCTGCTGATCAGGGCTTCTGGGAATTGATGTTCAAGAACATCTGGAGTGCCAAGGTTGTCCATCACTGGCCTAGAGTAATCTGCCTGTCTTTTTCATCCTATGATCAGGATGAATCAGAACGACTGAGTCTATGTCCATCATCCCTGGACTAGCCATGTACAAAGATAACCATCAAGGCAGAACTGCTGACAAGGGGCCAGGATTTAATATAAGATCGTTGAAATGATCATTGCAATTGAATGGGAATGCAAAATTGCACACTAATGCCTGTACTATCCTGGTCATTTTATTTTACTTACATATTCTAACAATTGTTGAAGCAGATAATAAGACTCTCAAGCCTGACAAGGGGCCACGATCTCTTTAGTCAGCCTGGCCAAAATCACATAAAATATATATTATTATTATAATTGTATACTGTTAATCAATTCTGTCTCGGCAGTAGTTATGTGGAGGGTAGGATTCCATTTATATTTGGAATTTTCTAAACCATGTACCTTTCACTCTCTGTCTGGTCCCTGCCCCAAATCTCTGCCAGCTGGAGTCTCAGCATTTCCCAGCTCCAAGAGACTTTAGCAAGGCCAAACAGATACCTGTATAACATTTCTAATGATATTATCCAGTTTTTCCTGCTGCTGATTGCGTCTTAGCTTGAATAGTGCTATTATGGTTTTAATATTTTTTTATGCCATCTGGTTGTTTCTGCCTTTTTTTTCTTGTTTTTATTACGAGATTATTTTTTAAATATTTATATTAGATAGATAAAAAGATACGTAGTAAAGGTTTCTCTTGCTCGAAAGCCAGTCATATCCAACTCTAGGGTTCAGTGCTCATCTCTGTTTCAAAACTGAAGAGCTAGCACTGTCTGCTTCTGCAGACATTTCCGTGTTCATGTGGCAGGCATGACTAGACACTGGAGCACATGGAACACTGTTACCTTCCTACCAAAGTGGTCCCTATTTATCTACTTGCAATTTCTTGCTATCGAACTGCTAGGACAAAGACAGGAGCTCATTCTGTCCTGCAGTACTCGGGAATCAAACTGCTGACCTTCCACCTCCCAGTCAGCATCTTATCTATTTGAGCCACTGCAGTCCATAGATAGATAGATAGATAGATAGATAGATAGATAGATAGATAGATAGATAGATAGATAGATAGATAGATAGATAGATAGATAGATAGATAGAAGTCATCCTGAGTGGTACTTGTACCAAAAGAGTGGGGTATAAATAAATAAGATAAATAAATCTAACTTCTGGAAGTATTTTCCTCGCACAGTGGTGGCTCCCCAATCCAGCCTCACTTTCCCTTCCATGTGTGGGGGTGAAGGTAAGAAAACGACCTTTCCTTTGTGAATAGCTCTGTGTGAGTGTGGTATACTCAGATGAATCTCTTTCAAGATACACTATTGCCATAGTTTCCAGATCCCCTATGGATCATTCGTGTGCTCTCAGAGCACACCCGGTAACAGCCTCAGGTTTATGTGTGTTTACAATCTACAAGTATGTTACAATCTCAGCAACAGTAGATTAAAGTGTTGCATTTGCCCAGGTATTGTAATCTGTTTTGGTCTGTGTTATGTGAGTTTGTGTGTGTTTGCTGCTTTTATTAATTAATGTTATTCATATTTCTGCACTGCGAGACAACCAATTTACATTTTTTTATACTCTGCCTTATACTCTGCCAAACTGGATAAAGGATGGCATGTAAATGGAAATAATAAATAATTAAGCATCTTATCTCATGAGGACTGGTGGGTTTATTATTCTGAGGATTGGACAAAGGAAAAGCAATGGAATTATTGACAAGTGTTTGTGTAGGGAAGCCCCATTACATACCAGAAAGCATTTCAAAGAGGGCTTGGAAAACAGTCCTTATCATAACAAAGAAAATGATAGAGGAAAGCATTAGTTTTTCAAAAAGAAAATATTTGGACACTTTCAGCCTGGAGAGTGAAAGTTACACGGTTTAGAAGATTCCAAATATAAATATAAATGTAATCCTACCCTCCACATAACTACTGCTGGGACGCAGTGGCATTTTTCTTAGGGGACTGTCTGGTTTTGTTATTTTCAAAAGGATAAAATATTAAGACATGCAAAGCTTTTATCTCCAGACTCTGGAGCCTAAAGAATGGATGTGAAAATAGGATGATGACATGAGTTAGTCCCCAAATGATCCTAGCCAGGAGCATAAGAAACATGCCTTAGGAACAGCATTCACTTTCTTTCTGAGAAAAGAGCTGGGGCCCTCAGAGAGAGTCACAGGCAGGTCACCAGGTGTCCACAAAGACTCTTACAGCTACTTAGTCCCAGTCCCAGTCATTACAGTGCCCAGGTTGTAGATATTTCATTGTAAAAACCGCAAGTTTCTAATAATGTCACGAATTAGGAAATAAAACTTGCGCATTTTCAAATGGTATAAACTGTCCAGAGCTTTGCTCATTCTGCCTTTCTAAATGTTCTTCACACACACACACACACACACACACACACACACACACACACACACACACACACACACACACACACACACACACACACACACACACACACACACACACACACACACACACACACACACACACACACACACCATTAGGAAAGCTGAGCGCAGAAGAATAGATGCCTTTGAAATGTGCTGTTGGAGGAGAGTTTTGAGAGTCCAATGGACAGCGAGGAGAACAAATAGGTCAATCTTAGAAGAAATCAAACCTAACTGCTCATTAGAAGGACAAATAGTAAAGATGAAACTAAAGTACTTTGGACATCAAATGAGAAGGGAGGATTCACTTGAGAAGGCCTTGATAATGGGAAAGGTGGAGGGCAAAAGGAGGAGGAGAAGGCCAAAGATGAGATGGCTAGATGGTATTGTAGATGCAATGGGCACAGAGCTGGGTGGGTTGAGGAGGATGGTGGAGGACAGAGGTGCCTGGAGGTCAATGGTCCATAGGGTCACAAAGGGTCAGAATCGACTATGCGACTGAACAACAACCAAAACAACTCACAGCAGACATAAATTCCTTTTATACATTACTTTTACCAAAATGTAGGAGGAACAGCAGGACCACCTAACTATCCTCACAGAACCCCCTGGGAAAAACAGAAGTTCTTAGTCACCTACTGTGTCATGGAATCTTATGCTTTGACCGACTGAGAACTTTGATAATTGAGACCGGTTGTTGTTGAGTATTTTAGAGCAACCCCAGCATGCAATGAGTGTTAATATTAATTTACACTTGACTAACCAATAGGAAAGTTTTCTATCTTACCACTTCTAGGGTCACCTGACATATTTTTGCATGTATTAAGCCCTTGATGTTTCAGGTCTCTCCCTTCTTACTATTTTTGTCTTTCAAGCCACTCTTCAAATTTCAGTCCTTCTTTGTGCAGTCATTCCAAATCTTCTGCACAATTCAATCTTGAAGCCATTATATTAACCCATTGTGATACTGTATCTCTAACTTTTTCTCAGAAACCCATGTCTTCTTCTTCTGTATCTGAATCTGAATGTTGGTGATCCTCATAGTGATCAGCCATGAAGACTGTCCAAAGAATAGAATGCAGTGGCCTTTCATCTGCCTTCCTCATCACAGCATGACACCTGTACCACTGATCAAGTTCCACAAGTCACTTTCTGGTCCTGACCCCTTTTGGTGCGCAAAGTCCTCATCAGCCCCAGGCCAGCATTGATGGAGCTGCTGCCTTCCATCAAGATGGAGTCAAGTGGGATTTACATAAGAACAGCCTTGCTGGAACAGGCCATCCAGTCCAGCATTCTGTCTCACATAGTGGCTCACCATTTGCTTCAGGGTATTCCCAAGCAGATGTCTTCACATGCTTAGGATTCCCTGGAAATGGCATTGAGAGATATCCTGCCTATCTCTCCAGCCTGGAGGTTGTCCTTAGGTATCCATAATTATAGCCATTGATACCCTTGTCCTCCATGAACTTGTCTAATCCTTTCTTAAAGCTGTCAAGACTGACAGCTGTCACCACTTCTTCTGGCAGGGAGTTCTATAAACCAGTGATCCTCTGGGTGAAAAAGTACTTTCTCTTATTTGTTTGTACTTTCTCTTATTTAATCCACTTGGGGACAATGACTCTTCTCTGTGGACTTCAGCACCCAAGCCATTAGTTCTCAGGGTTTTCAGGTTAGTTAACCGCTGCCTGACACTTGGAGTTGAGTTGCTAGCAGTATGGTCTACTCTATTACCATAGAAGGTTAGCCTGGCCAGACTAAAAGAAATCTATGTAATTCTATATTTTTCTTCCATCTTCTGTACTTCAAACTAATACACTTCAGTGAGTTTATCTTCATACATATATAACTTTCTGGCATCAGACTTGCCCAATCTATCACACTCTTAATTTTTGTGCCCAGCATTTTCACTTCATCTTTAATTTCTGACAGGCTTTCTGTATCTCTGTTTTAATTTCAATCACTTCTTTTTCACTTTTGTCATTTTGAAATCTTTATAAAATTGCTGTTGTGTTTTACTGCATTGTTTTCTCCATTTCTGTTTTAATTTCTGGTACATTTTTTCTTTTTTCAATTTTAGCTAGTAATCTAACCTCTTCTTTCACCATTTCCCATTTAGGAATAACTTTAGACTTTCCACACTGAGCCAGCCAACTCTTTAGCCACTTCCTCCTTCTAATAGCTGTGCTCCTCCCAACGCTTATCTGGGCTAGAAATCTCTGAGCTCATTTCAAAATCTGCAGACACTTCAGCTGCTTCAACTCTTGTAGTCTTGTTGAACTGAACTCTAATTGCTTTGAAATTTGGCAAGTCGGAGTGAAGTTTTTCACTTTTTCTCCACCCTTCCTCATCTACCATTTCAGCCTCCATGCTGAGAAACCTTCTGACACTGGGAAGCGCTCAGCAAACATTCATTGCTTGACACTATTAATAAAGTGTTGCTCTCCCTCTTTCAGATTAGAAATAGTACTCATGATCTCAAGGCTATATGTAGGAGAATATTTATCAATCCTTTTCCAAAGATTGATGGCCTCTTGGCACAGTGTCTGGTCAGATTGAAATGGAATGTCTATATACAGTGGTGAGCATTAGCAGGTTCGCACCGGTTCGCCAGAACCGGTAGCAGAAATTCTGGCTGGCCCTGCCCATCCAAGTTTTGAAATAAAGTAGTCCTAATTTGGATTAGTCCTAATTCGGGTTAACAACAGTTAGGACAGAATACGGAATGACAGAGTGGTTTGTAATAGGAAAAGGAGTAAGACAAGGCTGCATTTTGTCACCCTGCGTATTCAACTTATACAAAGAACACATAATGTGCAATGCAGGGATGGAGAAATCACAAGTTGGGATCAAAATTGCTGGGAGAAACATCAACAATTTGACATACGCAGATGATACCACCCTAATGGCAGAAAGTGTGGAAGACTTAAAGAAGCTGCTGCTTAGGTTGAAAGAAGAGAGTAGAAGAGAGTACAAAAGCTGGCTGGAGACTCAACATCAAGAAAACCAAGATAATGGCAACAGGCCGTATCAGTCCCTGGGGAAGAAGTAGAAGCAGTGACAGATCAGTGCAGATGGTAATTGCAGCCATGAAATAAAAAGGCGACTGATGCTTGGGAGGCAAGTTATGAGAAACCTGGGGAATATAGTTAAAAGTAGAGACATCACCTTGCAAACAAAATTAGCATAGTCAAAGCAATAGTATTTCCAGTGGCAATGTATGGTTGTGAGAGCTGGACCATTAGGAAAGCTGAGCGCAGAAGAATAGATGTCTTTGAAATGTGGTGTTGGAGGAGAGTTTTGAGAGTCCCCTGGACAGCGAGGAGAACAAATAAGTCGATCCTAAAAGGAATCAAACCTGACTGCTCATTAGAAGGTCAAATAGTAAAAATGAAGCTAAAGTACTTTGGACATCAAATGAGAAGAGAGGATTCACTTGAGAACAGTGGAGGGCAAAAGAAGAAGGGGCCAGCCAAAAATGAGATGGCTAGATGGTATTGTAGATGCAATGGGCATAGAGCTGGGTGGACTGAGGAAGATGGTGGAGGACAGGGGTGCCTGGAGGGCAATGGTCCATGGGGTTACAAAGGGTTGGAACCGATTGTGCGACTGAACAACAACAAATTCGGGTGAAACACAGGGCTTCCCCCTGGCCACGGCCACCATACTACGCCCATAGAGTAGGTAGTAAAAAAATGCATCCCACCACTGTCTATTACCAATTCCTGACATGCTTTGCTTTTTTAAAAAAATAATTTAATAAGATGAAAGCATATTTAGAATGCACTGTTGCCTCTAACCTCTGTAGTTACGGCAGGGCATACCTGTAGTATCACTCTTCATACATCAGGATAGGATTTCTCAAGTCTATGTATTTTGCCCCAAACTGCTCAGTCTGTAAAGAAGTAGGAAGGGACACATTATCAATAAATGCTGGTATGCTGGTAAATGCTGGTATGCAGAGAAATGCAACAGATTCTCTTATCCTTTAACATAATATTTTAGCCAAAAACATAGAGAAAACATATGACTGACAGAAGAAATCCGCTGCTCTTTGAGTTGTTCTTGCATTTAGATCCAGTTGCAGTACCTGCTCAAAAGCTACCTACAGAATTCACACGCTTCTCAGATGAAAGGTATAAAAGGAATTGTCAGGACAAAAGAACACATCAGATCTGTTCAGAGGGTAGCATTTTTTGCCTTTGGGCTATAAAAACTGCAGGCTTCAAAAGCAGACAAGAATTTAGATAGCAGTCTAGCATGGCAGTTAGTGGTGCGAAGGAGGAGGCAGGAATGGGGGGAACGACATCAAAACTGAGAGAGAGCGAAACATTTTCCTACAGGACTGCGGACAAAAGGCTTGCCTATGTAATTCCTTTACAAAGGAAAGCTGCAATCTTTAGCCACTTATTCCAAATGCATTGACACATCGTGTGTCTCAACTCTTTAACGTATATAAATCAAGAACAAATTCCCCCTTAGATCTGATAATCTCTTCTCGCCTGTTAAGCAAGAATGGCTTCCTCCTTTCCAGTCTCAGAGGCAAGATTAATTCATCTTATTGTGTACTATGTCCATGTGTTATTCTTCTACCACATTCTCCTCAATGAGTATGAATTATTGTGAATGATTTTCATCTTAATTTCCTAAGGCCAGCAGTCTTCTGTCTGCTTCATTGTCATGTTGGTACTTCCATCATTACCAACTGTTTCCATTTTATTTTTCATTAATCATTTGAGAGTACTTCATAGCTGGAAAGTATTGTAAAAATTGGTAAATGTAACAAGTGGTGCCATTTTCTAGCAAGACCAAAAAAAAAAAAACCTCTGTTTATTTGCGTATAAGGCCATGTAGCACAGTGAGACTTCCTTTGCAGGCGCACCCCCCAAAAAAGACTCAGACACTGGTATATGTGGATAACGGCATTGGGCCACATTTATTGATTCATGCCCTAGTCCGAATTATAAATTTCAATTGGTACTCAGCCAATTATAATTCTTAAGGCAAGCAGGCCGCAGTAGCACTGGTAAGGTTCCTCCCAAAATTGCCAATGGCAATTGGCTACAATGTATCCATTTGTATCAATTTGTTTGTTTACAACAAACAAATTGTTGACCGTAGTCAATAAACTATCTACTGACCCCACCCTCTGACGTGTATCCGTAAAATCACGGGATGATGCATGCTGAAGAGCTCCTGCCATCACACCATTGCCTGGTTCGTCGTTGACCGGTCAACGTTAACAAACTTGTACCTATCTAGTGTTGGCCAGTCAATTGCGAACCTGCCGGATACCTGTGGGTCATAAATATTTACCTTACCAGTGCTACCCGCCCATGTGACCAAAGTCAATAGCAAAGCCCCTGTATCAAACCATAGCAACAGTGTGGGATGGGCAAAAAAGCCAGAACCAGGAGGCCAATTGTAGGTTCCAGCCAAAAATTCCCGCCCGGCCCCGAAGCGACCAAAATATCACACTGTTCACTAGGGAGGGGGTGGAGGGAAAAACTTCTCCTCTCCATTGCTTTTCCAAAATGGCAGCTCGGCTGCCTCGTGGCCACCCCTTTTATAGAGGGGTGGCCATGCCCCCTAACTCACCCGGATGTCTGAGTCCGGGTGGGGGGGGCCTGCAAAGAGCGCAGCGGCCATTTTGGTGCCACGCTTTCATTGCAGGCGCACCCCCCAAAAAAGACTCAGACACCGGTATATGTGGATAACGGCATTGGGCCACATTTATTGATTCATGCCCTAGTCCGAATTATAAATTTCAATTGGTACTCAGCCAATTATAATTCTTAAGGCAAGCAGGCCGCAGTAACACTGGTAAAGTTCCTCCCAAAATTGCCAATGGCAATTGGCTACAATGTATCCATTTGTATCAATTTGTTTGTTTACAACAAATTGTTGACCGTAGTCAATAAACTATCTACTGACCCCACCCTCTGACGTGTATCCGTAAAATCACGGGGTGATGCATGCTGAAGAGCTCCTGCCATCACCCCATTGCCTGGTTCGTCGTTGACCGGTCAACGTTAACAAACTTGTACCTATCTAGTGTTGGCCAGTCAATTGCGAACCTGCCGGATACCTGTGGGTCATAAATATTTACCTTACCAGTGCTACCCGCCCATGTGACCAAAGTCAATAGCAAAGCCCCTGTATCAAACCATAGCAACAGTGTGGGATGGGCAAAAAAGCCAGAACCAGGAGGCCAATTGTAGGTTCCAGCCAAAAATTCCCGCCCGGCCCCGAAGCGACCAAAATATCACACTGTTCACTAGGGAGGGGGTGGAGGGAAAAACTTCTCCTCTCCATTGCTTTTCCAAAATGGCAGCTCGGCTGCCTCGTGGCCACCCCTTTTATAGAGGGGTGGCCATGCCCCCTAACTCACCCGGATGTCTGAGTCCGGGTGGGGGGGGGCCTGCAAAGAGCGCAGCGGCCATTTTGGTGCCACGCTTTCATTGCAGGCGCACCCCCCAAAAAAGACTCAGACACCGGTATATGTGGATAACGGCATTGGGCCACATTTATTGATTCATGCCCTAGTCCGAATTATAAATTTCAATTGGTACTCAGCCAATTATAATTCTTAAGGCAAGCAGGCCGCAGTAACACTGGTAAAGTTCCTCCCAAAATTGCCAATGGCAATTGGCTACAATGTATCCATTTGTATCAATTTGTTTGTTTACAACAAATTGTTGACCGTAGTCAATAAACTATCTACTGACCCCACCCTCTGACGTGTATCCGTAAAATCACGGGGTGATGCATGCTGAAGAGCTCCTGCCATCACCCCATTGCCTGGTTCGTCGTTGACCGGTCAACGTTAACAAACTTGTACCTATCTAGTGTTGGCCAGTCAATTGCAAACCTGCAACCTGTGGGTCATAAATATTTACCTTACCAGTGCTACCCGCCACACGTGGAGGCTTAATAAAGACTCACCGCCCCCCCCCAGACCGTCAGCTCGGTCAACAGGCCTGCTTGCAAATCTTCCAAAAAGAGGTTCATACCTCTGGGCGACAGATGGACCCCATCCCCTGTGTAAAGATCATAATTTTGGAGACTAATGGTGGGGTGTCGGATGACCCGCCCCAAACCCTTGTCAGCAAAGAACCGGGCCACTGCCCAGTTCACCGAGCGACGAGCGCGGTCAAGGGCCTGGAGGTTAATACCCCCCCCCTGTAAGCGTGACGCGGTATGATGTCTGACCATAGCAGCGTTGTGGCAGGCCACACATAATGCAAATAAGCTAGGTCACTGCAGATCGTATGTTTTAAAGAAAGGCCAGTGACCTGGCCCAAGTCATTGCCCCCGAGGTACAGCACCAGGACATCAGGCGGTTCAGCATCCCTGATGGAGAAAAGGAATGGCAACAGTTCCCGCCATAACATTCCGCGCTTACCATACCACCTGATACATGCGGATGCACGTAGTCCAAGCTGGGGTCCCCACTCTGTCGCCGCAGCGTACTGCGCTGCCCAGTGCACATAGCTGTGGCCCACCAGGGGACACACAGGGTCTGTAAGATAAAAAGAGACAGGACAGTGACTTATCTGGTACTCATACTTGAAGAGGGTGAATATATAATTCAAAACACTTCGATCCCCACCTCCCCATATGGCATATATCAGCCTCAGAGTACCCAAATGCAGCCGCAGTAGAAGCAGCTCCTATTCTAAAGGAATGGGTGCCATAACGAGCCCCGGGGAGGCCAACACTGGACAGTGCCTTACCGGTCACCTTCCAAAATTGAAATTTAGTAAGGGGAGACCCATCTTGGTGGCAGAAAAACGGGCCAGGTTGCGTACCACGCATTGCAAGGAACTCTTGTAGGGCACCAACCGGACAGATGTCTGCAATGGAACATCGTAGCAGTCTAACACCACTGCCTACACCATGCTGATCAACCTTTGAGGAACGTATCCTCAACTGAGCCCACTCATTGGAGACATAGACATCTTCGAGTTCCAGTGCCCTACGAGCCGCATCCGCCTTAGACAGCAGCACCAGCTCGCTGATGCGGAGCGCTCCAAAAAAGGCCACCGTGGTAGCCGCATGAAACAGAGCTGCCTCATACCTGTCAAAACACAGGTCATGCCAGCCTCGTGCAAGGTGGGTAAGAACCCCTGGAGAAATAGGGTGGCGATTGTCCGGACGGCGTCCACGTTCCCGTGTCCACCCCTCCAAAACATGTCGTATACGGAAATCATTCGTGTTGTCAGCAGAGCCCCTCACTTTGGCCATGAATGCCAGTGCTGACAGCCTGGATGCTATGGTGCGGGGAGCTAGGCCCTGACTGTGTAGGTAGACCATAAATTGGAGAACGTGTGTAACTGGAATGGGCCACACCTCGGGCAACCGGAGTTGTGCACAAAAATTTTTAAATTGACTGAATGCATGGTGATACGCCTTACGCGTGCGGGGCGCCAGCGACATGCCGATCGCCCGGTTCACCTCTCCTTGCCAAACGTCCAAATCTCGTCCGGGAGCGGCGAGGGGAATTCCTCTGCGTCCGGAGCCAAGGCGTGGAACCGGGGGATCTGCAGGCGGGATAAAGCATCAGCAATATCGTTATTAATACCTGATACATGTCTGGCCCTGAAGAGCACATTGAGGCATAGGCTGCGCAACACAAACTGGCGAACTAACTCCATAACCTTGGGCGATTTAGATGTCTGGGAATTGACAATGTGCACTACCGCAGCATTGTCACACCAGAAATGAACCACTGAATTGGCCCACTCCTCACCCCATAGCATCAAAGCTCCCAGTATCAGGAAGAACTCAAGGAATGTAAGATCACGTAGACGATCCGTGCCCCTCCATGCTGGAGGCCATCGGCCGTAGGCCCACCTCCCCTCAAAGTAAATCCCATATCCCAGGGACCCCAAGGCATCCAACTGAACCTGGAACCTAGGAGAAACCAAAAGGTCAGATCTCCAAAATGACACCCCGTTGAAGTCCCTCAGGAACTTAAGCCAAACCAACATGTCAGCCCTCATGCCCTTGTTCAGTCGGACCTTATGATAGCGCCTGGATAGGCCAGTCATGGCGTCACATAAGCGTCGAGCAAAAGCTCTGCCAGGCACGACCACCCTGCAGGTGAAGTTAAGATGACCATGGAGAACCTGGAGCTCACGAAGTGACACCTTGCGTTTGGCCAGTAAGGCCAAAATCAACGCAGTGATCCAGGTAACCTTATCCATGGGTAACCTGGATGCCTGCGAGACCGTGTCAATTTCGATACCCAGAAATGTGAGCTTAGTTGATGGGCCCTCGGTCTTTTCGGGTGCTAAAGGGACACCCAGTTCCTGCATTAGCGTCTGAAATGTATTGAGGAGATGCGTACACGTGTCCCAGCCCCGTTCACCCCCGAACAAGAAATCATCGAGGTAGTGGGCTACAGACCGGGACCCAGACCTGCGAACAAAGGCCCACTGAAGGAAAGTGCTAAAACGTTCAAATGCTGAACAGGAAATAGAGCAGCCAAAAGGCATGGCTTTATCGACATAAAATTTTCCTTGGAATTTAAAACCCAATAACTCAAAGTCACCCGGGTGCACTGGCAACAAACGGAATGCCGACTTAATGTCACATTTTGCCAGAAGTGCACCCGGGCCACGAGAGCGCACCATGCGCAGGGCCTGGTCAAATGATGTATACCTGACCGAACAAAGGTCATCAGGAATGGCATCATTGACCGAATGGCCCGCCGGGTATGACAGATGGTGAATTAAACGAAACTCCCCAGGGGTCTTTTTGGGCACCAACCCTAAAGGGGAAACCTTCAGGTTGGGAAACGGTGGCATAGGAAAGGGGCCAGCAACCCTACCTGCATTAACCTCCTTAGCAATACTTAGGGCGGCCACCTCCTCCCTACCCTTCAGGGAAAGTAAATTAGGGGCATCTTGGGGGCACTGCTCCCCTTTGAATGGGATGCGAAAGCCCCGCTGGAAACCCTCGAGGAGATACCTAGCATCCTCTCTCCTCGAGTAAGTCGAGAGCCACCGCTCCAACATAGCTACGTTAACCGGGGAGGGGGCCTTTTGAGTGACCAGCTCCATCAGCGGCAGGTCTGCCCGCTCCCTGTCTACCTCTACCTCTGCCCCGTGACCCACCAGCTCGCGGACACGCAGCAGCGGCGTGGGGGCCAGCGCAAGAGGGACACTCATGTTTGTATCGGCACTGTTTTCTATTGCATACACCATTGGCCGAGAAACTCCAACACAGCAAGCGGGCTGGAACCCCCTGCCCCGCCAGCTGGTGGGGAGCCTGTGTTGGAGCAGCTCGCTGGACCACATGGCCACAATGGTACCTCTCCCCAGGCGCCGGGCGCGTGGGGGTCATGTATAAAAGCCACAGTTTTTGACATGGCTCATCCCACCTCATCTCCGGGTGTAAGGGCACTCTCATTCTAAATTCCTCATCGTAAGCCAACCACGATGGGCCAGGAAAATCCACCATTGCCCTGTAAATATTGTCCAAATATTGGACCATAGGAATGGCCAGGTCAGGCCGAGCCCTGAGATACACCGCCATATAGATGAGATATGCGGGTAACCAGTTGGCCCAGGTGCGTGGTGGCTTGCGACGGCGAGACAGCTCTTTGTCCTTCTCATCCTGCCCCTCTTTCTCCTCCTTGGTGGGTTCCCTGTTCAATAGGGAGAAAATATCGACATACTCCCCCCGCCAAATCTTTTCCCTTGTGGCCTGGGCCAAATGATCCCCGAGGGGCAAGGAATACCCGGCCGTCGGCAATGCCGACACCGGCACAGTATTAACACGTGGTATCAGGAGAGGAGCCTGGACCGTCCCTGCGACACCCGGTGCAGCCCCGGGGGCGGAAACCCCCCCCCCGCCCAATGTTATGCCAGTATGGGACCAAGCTGCACCCGGGTAAGCTGGGAACTGATGCCCACCCGCCCCGACATTACGAGGCCATGGCCACTGAAACCTGTCCCCGGAAGTGGAGTGTGATGTGGGAACATTAGCTTGAACCTGATACTCACTGGGTGCACCCCCGTGAGCCGCCCCCACTGGGGGTTCCGGCCCACGGCGGACGTCGGAGCTCGCGACCGAAATCGAGCTCTGAGGACACATCCGACCACTACCTGTCTGCAGTTCCTGATGTACGGGGAGCTGCGAGACCACGGCGGGCACAGGCCTGTGCGCCTCAAGCAACTCAACCCGACTGGCCGCCTGCTGGAGAGTGGCGGCTGTTGTGGTAGCAGGCTGGCAAAAGGGGGCCCCAGATGGCAATGAAGCCCCCCCAATGGGGTTATTGGTGATCCCTAGGGATGCCTCTAGCACTGCTACGCGGGCCAGTAATGCATCCACCGTTGCAGATCCCCCTGCATAAAGGGGGCCAGGTGGGCCGGACGGCCCACTGGGCAATGGTCCAGGGCCCCTGACTTGAGAGCCAGGACCCAAATAGGGCCATGCCCAGAACTCCGGCCCATGAGGGGCCGGAGGTAAGCCCTGCTGTGCAACCGCACCAGGCCCTCCCCCATGCTCAAAGCCCATGGCCGGCAATTGCGGGCCGGGGGCCGAAGCCCCTGTAGGGCCAGTCTGAGGCTGGAGAGCCGCGGGCCATGGCCTAAGCTGCCCCATCCCACCGGTCCCGGTGGGTGCCTCCGGTAAGGAGTCCTGTTGCGGGGGCGCAGTCGCAGTCCTCCGACCCGACTGCTGCCTCCTGTTTGGGCGAGCCTGAGTCGCCATAGCCTTCTTCTTAGGAGGCATAATGAAAGCACGATCCCTATCCAGGGATCAGAAACCGATGGCTGGAAAGCCGAAGATTGAGAAGCAAAGATCCCGCTAAGGCTCAGCAGCCAAGCGCGGCTCTCTGAAAGAGACGAAGAGTGACGGAGAAAACTTCTCCTCTCCGTCACTTTTCCAAAATGGCAGCTCGGCTGCCTCGTGGCCACCCCTTTTATAGAGGGGTGGCCACACCCCCTAACTCACCTGGATGTCTGAGTCCGGGTGGGGGGGCCGCAAAGAGCGCGGCGGCCATTTTGGCGCCGCGCTTTCATTCTCCAATTACAGATCAGCAAGACATTGGTCATCAGGATAGTACTTCAGATCTACACTTTGTAAACACACTGCCACTATCAAAGCCCATGTTTCATTTCTGCACTTGTATATCTCTAACAATAATGGGAGTCTGATGGCTGGCAGGATTTGGCTGTAGTGTTTATTTGGAATCGAATACAAAGTACAAGAAGGATATATTAGAGGGCCCACTGAGGGAACAGGACTTGTCCTGAACTATAAAGCATGTAACAGCCAACCAGGCAAAAAGCTCTTAACCTCATAATGTAACATTTAGCCCAAAAACATAAAGAAAAGTATTTAAAATTGAAAATAAGCACTAACCACTTTTCTTTACAAATATTGCTTTCTAGTATTTATCTCAGTAATTTCCTTCAGCCAAAAAAAAAAGATGAAATTTCATAATCTCATGTTTCCCCTTGGGATTCCTTCCAGGACCACTTAGGAGGATGCTCCCCACACACTTTGGAAACAAATACGCTAACTTTTCAGAGTTCACTGAGAGTGTTAACCAGCACTTGGACAAGGGTTATTCAGTCAACTCCAGTAATTGAGCTTGGGAATAGTTTTGGAAAAATATCTCACCAAATATTCATGAACAGTCATGTGATAAGAGGAGAGCTCTTCTTCTTGAGAAATAAGTGGTTAAAAGAAAAGAAAGCAGAAAGTGAGAATTAACAGATAGTTCATGAGAAGGAACTATCTTGAGATCAATGTTTTCTAAGAGGTATTGGAGAAAACATTCCTGATTATATATAAACATTGGTATTGGCCGATCTAGCAATCTTTGATCAAGAAAGGTATCTGTTTCAACAAGGGTTCTTTCAGAATTTTGGTGACAAGGGACACATCAATTGAAAAAAAAGGCACAAAAGTTTAATAAAGATACAAGAGGCAGTGTGTGAGGGGACCAACACAAACAGTAAAAGAATGCAGCAGAGAGAATCCCTCACAAAGAACTTTAGAAGAATGGTAGTGAACAGCCCTTGGGAGTCAGGTATTGTACAGTACCACTCCAGAGTCTGGTCTACACTGAGGTTTAGCAATGGTCTTTCCATGGCCTATTGAGACACACAACCCTGTATGCCCAACTTCTTCAATGTTTATAATTCACTTACATGGGTAATAACAAAGCATAACAACTGCTAAGATTGTCTGATCTGGGTATACTTTATGATTTGTTTTGAACTTCTCACTCGAGAACATCTGGGATTTTTGGCTGGATAAGGTTATTTTGTTCGATAAGACTGCTTTCTGACAGGTTCCAGCACTATCCACATAACCTCTAGTAAGCTCTGACACCTTTCTACTGCCCAACAGTAACTCAGGCATTCTACAGCATCTTAAAAGTTTTTGCATTTACCTGTATATCTTAAGCACTGGACACAGAGGCATGTCATGTGAGACCTTATTTTGTTCACTAGCACTACAGGATCTTGTGGGTTTATGATGGATGAGTCAATGAAAATGGTAACCTGACCACTAATTTGAGAATATAATTCAAAAACAAAACTGGCAATATCATAAGGGCCATATGCAAACTCATAGTACAACCACATTTGGAATTAGGTGAAATGCCTTGTTGACTGTAGAGCTGCAGAAGGCATGAAGCAATTCATTTGTGAGGAAAGGTTGCAATATTTGATGATGTTTAACTTAGAGGAGGTATAATTTGTAATATTATGTATAATGCAAAAAAAGGGAAGAATTCTATCCAGTCTCTGTCATATTGCCAGAATCCATGTTTATTCATTGAAGCAGTAAGTAAAGTTGATTTAGGTCAGATAAAACTGAATATAGTTTAAACTGCCAGTGTGATGAAATTATTAGAGTGATGGACTGACAAAAACTTCAGAGAACACACTTCCACTCCCCTCCCCTCGAGCCATCAAACTCACTCTGTGATCGTGAGGTCACTGGGAGAATACAGCATGGAGCAGTGCCATGCCTTGAGCTCTCTTTAAAAAGCAGAATACACATATAGCCGTGAAAAAATTAATACACTATGGAATTTACTGTCTCAAAATATAGTGTTGGCCTTTAATGTAGATGACTTCAATAGAAGATTAGGCAACTTAATGAACATTAAGGCTATTGGCTACTATTAGTCATTATGGCTGCACAGAGGCTGTATACCTTATTTATACCAGTTGCTATAGGCTTGAGTTTGTGAGAGTTGAACAAAGCTGTTGAGGACAGGACATTTTGAAGATTGCTCATTCCTAGAGTTGCCACAAGCCAGAGACAAGTTGATGGCACATATCAACAGCAACAACAGCAAGGAACATAAGCAGGAGAATGTTAATGACTCATCTCTTGAGTGTAGCTCTTCTTTTGTTAAGGATTCTAGCCCTATTTCTTTTCCTACCTTCCTTTTTTTCTTTGCACAGGAATATTTCAGTGAAGAGATCTGCTGTTATATAGGCCAATGCCTCAAGGCTGAGAAGAATGAGCTTAAATCTACAATATTATTACCTCAATGACATGTCTAGTGTTAGTGTTGGGGAACATAGGGCCCATTTTGACCTATGGAAACCCTTTTTAGGATTTCCTAGTTAAAGAATAACAGAAGGAGCTTTTATTCACTTCTTCGGTAATTCTGGCACTGTGCAGCTTGAAGAAGGGAGGAATTGAACACACAACTCCTGGCTCCACACCCAGGCATCTAACTTGCTAAGCTACATAACCAGCAATTACCATATTTGCTGGCATATAAAATGCATCAGAGTATATGACGCACCCCATTTATTTATTTATTTATTTATTTATTTATTTATTTATTTATTTATTTATTTATTTATTTATTTATTTATTTATTTATTTATTTATTTATTTATTTATGAATTTATATCCCACCCTCCTGATGTAGAACATCACTCAGGGCGGTTAACAACAACCAAAAAACAAGAATTTTAAAAACAAGATTTTAAAAACACATAAAACTAAACAGATTATCATTTAAAAAAACTACGCTAACCTTCCCCCTCCCACCTCACAATAAAATAGCAACAGAAAAAAAAACAGGATGCCTCAGACAAGCTAAACAAGCCAGCAGGCTTGCGTGGTAGAGTCAAGCATACCCCACACCCACTGGCATAGCCAGGTCTTCAGCATTTTTTCTGAATGGGAGAAGTTCCGACTGGAGTTGCAGTTCTAGTGGCATAAGGTTCCACAGGGCTGGGGCAGACACATTTTAAATGAAAAAATAAATTTCTACATGTTCACTACAGGACCCGGGGAGGGCAAGATCGGTCGAGCAAGATCATTCTAAAAGGAGTAATCTTGCCAGCCACGACCCACCTCCCACCCACCCCACACACACACACTGCCCCCAGCTGCCAGGAGGTGATGGGGGCAGGCTCAGCTGGGCTAAAACACTCCAAAAGGAGCGATCTTGCCCACCCAAGACAATACTGGGCTCCATTGGAGGGTGGTGGACAGGGGCAAGGTGCAGTGACCAAGGGATGGGGGAGAAGGCTGCCCCCGGGAACAGCTTGGTCACCCCCCTCGCTTGGTTTGCCCAGCGGGCTGCATTTTAGAATAAGCTATTGTTCGAAGCTGAAGGAGGGAGCTTAGAGCAATGGCTTAATTTAAAGTGCAGTGCATCAGGCAGATAAAATAACAATAAAATTATCATTTGCGCCCCAGGGTGCCAGAGGTGAAGGCGCACCGGGATGAATCCCCCTGCCCAGCCCACGGCACCTGCCCCCACTGCCAGCTGCCAGGAGGTGGGGAGGGCAGGATCATCCAGGCAAGATCGTTCCTTTGGAGACCACCCTTCACCCAGCTCCTAGTGGTCAGTGGCAGCTGCACGGGTGGCGGGGGAGGTTGTTACCAGTGTATAAGATGCACTCCATTTTTCTGGTGTGTTTTAAGGGGGGTGCATCTTATATGCCAACAAATACGGTACTAGATTCCAGCTTCCATCAGCCTCAGCCAACCTGATCTATGGACAGGGAAGATGGAAATTACACTCTCATATAGGCTTTCTATTCCTAATCTTGCAAAATATTAAGTTTTTTTGCTTGCAGTACTTTTACCCTTCTATTCAGTATATGTTTCAGAGTTCAGAAAGTTTAGAAAAGTTGAAAGCTTAAACTATATGGCACATTAAAAGTACAAATCTATGGCATACAACCTCATTCACTTGCTTTTTAAGTGCTACTTGCAGATTTTTTTCCCACTCGTGAGAGTAATTCAAAACATTAATCTGATGTTTTCCATGTTGACATATTCAAGTTCCTTCAATTGCTTGACTGAAATAATTTTCATATAGTTGTTTACATTTCATAATTTATTTTATTTTACTATAAGTAAGAGCAAGTAGTACTCAAGAGCACTGGAGCAATTCACCTTATCAGTGAAAACTCTGTTCACTCCTCTTCTTTCCCAAACACATCCCTGCTGAAACATCACACATTACATTTTAAATTTCTTATTTTCCTTTTCTGCTCAATGTATCAGAAAGCGCTACACATTTATTTAATACAAGGTCTCCATAATGCCCAAGGATCATTTTTTTATTAAAAGTGACACATGTAGAAAAACACAAAGGAATATCTTGCTGTTTATTTTAAAGCTTGGTCAGTTTGATCAAAGTGTTTCAATGTCAAGGAAAAAGTGTCTGGTGCTTGTATATATTCCCTTAATAAATACCTTGTAGTTAATTTGTCTTGTATGCTTTGGCTTACGTTTGCCGCAGTTCACAAGAGCAAATTCATACAAAATGATGTTCCATTTCACAATGATTTTTTGCTATACAACCAGAAATTCCCCAGAGTAGATCGCATCTGGTGGGTATATAAAACCACCCGCAGGCAGTTTGGACTCTGTGGGTGGTATGTCTGTTGCAGAGTTCAAATGGGTTATCTGTGTCAGCTTTGGCGCCATTTTTGAAAATGGCAACCATCCCCCCTTCTCTGATTTTTCATTGCAGGCGCACCCCCCAAAGAAAGACTCAGACACCGGTATATGGATAAAGGCATCGGGCCACTTTTATTGAATAATGCCCTAGTCCGAATTATAACTTTCAATTGGTGTAATCATCCAATTGTAATTCTTTAAGGCAAGCAGGCCGCAGTAACACTGGTAAGGTTCCTCCCAAAATGCCAATGGCAATTGGCTACATGTATTTGTATCAATTTGTTTGTTAACACAAACAAATTGTTGACCGGAGTCAATAAACTATCTACTGACCCCACCCTATGACGTGTATCCATTAAATATCAAGGTGATGCAGGCTGTGAAGCTCCTGCCATCACCCCTTGCCTGGTTCGCCCTTGACCGGCCAAACCTATTTCCCCTGTACCTGTCTAAGTGTTGGCCAGTCAATTGCGAACCTGCCGGATACCTATGGGTCATAAATCTTTACCTTACCAGTGCTACCCGCCACACGGGGAGGCGTCCATGATGACTCACTGCCCTCCCCCAGACCGTCAGCTCAGTCGCCAGGCCTGCTTGCACCTCGCCCAGAAAGAGGTACATACCTCCAGCCAACAGGTGGACCCCATATCCTGCCTACCAGCAAAAGGTTTTGTAAGCCTATCCGCAGGTTTCCAATGGCTGTCTCCCAGCCATGCTCAGCAAGGGACCGAGCAACAGCCCTGTCCACTGACTGCCGGAACAGTCCGAACCACAGAGATCCACGTCTCCCCTAAATTGGTGTCTCGGCACGATGTTAGACCATAGCGACCGTGTGTAAGCCATACATGAGATAAAACGCCAGGTCACTGCACCTTGACAGCTTAAGGAATAGCAGTGATCCGTATAAGATCATTGCTGCCGAGGTGCATAATAAGAACGTCGGGCGGTCCAGCATCCCTGACAGACATCAGGAATGGCAACAGTTCCTGCCCCCTTGTGCCACGCATACCATACCATCACATACATGCGGATGCACGCAGCCCAAGTCAGGGTCCACACTCTGTCGCCGCAGCATATACTGCTGCCCAGTGTACATAGCTGCGGCCCACCAGCCCCACTGCCACCGGTGTGCAGAGACACACAGGATCTGTAAAAGAGGAGAAGAGGTGAAGGACATAACTAGGTACTCATACAGTGAGGGGACGTACATATAAGAAATTAGGCGTACACATATATCCGCCTCCGAGTACCCCAAACGTAGCCGCTGTCAACGCGACGCCTATCCTAAATAAACGGGTGCCAAACAGGCCCCACACCGCAAAGCACGGCACCGGTCACCCTCCGTAACTTTACTTTGGTAAGGGTAGACCCATCCTGGTGGCAGAAAAACAGGCTGGGGCACGCGGCAGGCACTGCCAAAATTCATATAGGGCACCAACCGGACAGATGTCTCCAATGAAACCTCGTAGCAGTCTAACTCCACTGCCTACACCGTGCTGAACAACCTTTGAGGACCGTATCCCCAAATGAGCCCACTCATGCGTAACATAGACATCGTCAAGTTCCAGTGCCCTACGAGACATATCCACCTTACACAATGGTACCAACTCTGGCACCAACTCACTGATGCGGAGCGCTCCAAAAAAGGCTACCGTGGTAGTTGCGTGACCAAGAGCCACCTCGCACCTATCCTATCATAAGTTATGCCAGCCTCGTGCAAGGTGGGTCAGAAACTCTGGCGAACTGGGGTGATGCGTGTCCGGGCGGCGGACACGTTCACGTGTCCACCCCTCCAAAACACGACGCATGCGGAAGTAACTCACGCAGTCATTGAAACCCCCACACACACACGTTGGCCATAAATGCCAGTGCCGAAAGCCTGAAGTCTATAGTACGGGGGCCAAACCCTGACTGCGAAGATAAACATGTATTGTAAAACCTGGTCCACTGGTATTGACCACACTTGAGGTAACTGTAGTTACTCGCAAAAAGTTCTAAATCGTATGAAAGCATGTTGATACGCCTTATGCGTGCGAGGTGCCAATGACATGCCCGGTTCACCTCTCCTCGCCAAACGTCCAAATATCGGCCGGGAGTGGCGAGTGGAATTCCTCTGCTTCCGGAGCAAGGCACGGAACCGGGGGATCTGCAGGTGGGATAAAGCATCAGCAGTATCGTTATTAATACCTGGTACATGTCTGGCCCTGAACAGCACATTCAGGCGTAGGCTTCTCGAAAAGAATTGACAAACCAATGCCATGACCCTGGGGGATTTGCACATCTGGGTGTTGACAATGTGCACCACTGCCGCATTGTCACACCAAAAATGGACCACTGAGCTGGCCCACTCGTCGCCCCATAGCATCAGTGCTCCCCAAATTGGGAAGAAACTCAAGGAAGGTAAGATCGCGAAGGCGATCTGTGCCAAGCCATGCGTGAGGCCCTCGGCCATAAGTCCACCTACCCTCAGAGTAAACCCCCATAACACAGGGAGCCGGAGGCATCTGACCATACTCGAAATCTAGGGCAGACCATAAGGTCTGATCTCCAGGAAGAGACCCCATTAAAACCCTGGAGGAATTTGAGCCAGATCGAAAGGTCCGCCCGTATGCCCCTGGTCAGCCAGACCCTGTGGTGGCGTTTTAACAGGCCAGCCATGGCGTCACACAGGCGCCTGGCCAATGCTCTGCCGGGTGTCACCACCCTGAAGGCAAAGTTAAGGTGGCCATGAAGTAGCTGCAGCTCACGAGGGGACACTTTACGTTTGGCAATCAATGCCAAAATCGCCACGGAGATCCGAGCCACCTTATCCATGGGTAACCCGGATGCCTGTGCGACAGAGTCAATTTCAATGCCTAGAAATGTGAGCTTAGTAGCTGGGCCCTCGGTCTTTTCAGGCGCTAAGGGGACTCCCAGTTCCCGCATGAGTGTCTGAAATGTAGTGAGGAGACGCGTGCACGTGTCCGAGCCCCGTCCACCCCCGAACCAAAAGTCATCGAGGTAATGGGCTAGAGACCGGGACCCCGACCTGCGAGCAAAGGCCCACTGAGGGAAAGTACCGAATCGTTCGAATGCCGAACATGGAATAGAGCAGTCAAAAGGCGTGGCCTTACCTAAGTAAAATTCCCCTTGGAACCTAAAACCCAATAGCTCAAAATCCCCTGGGTGCACTGGCAGTAATCGGAAAGCCGAGTGCATATCACACTGTGCCAGGAAAGCACCGGGACCGCATGAGTGTACCACCCATAGGGGCTGAACAAACGAAGTGTACCTGACTGAAAGAGGTCATCAGGAATTGCATCACTGACCGAAGAACCCGCAGGGTAAGCTAGATAGAAGATTAGACGACATTCACCCGGGTTCTATTTCGGTACTAGCCCCAGAGGGGAGACCTTCAAATTAGGGAAAGGTGGTTCCAAGAAGGGGCCTGCTACTCTCATAGCCTCAACTTCCTTAGTTATGCTCAGGGCAGCAACCTCCTCGTTACCTTTCAAGGGAACTAAATTAGTAGCATCTTGGGGCCCTTAACACCCCTGAATAGAATACGAAAGCCCCATTGGAAACCCTCCAGCAGGTACCTCGCATCATCCCTTCTTGGATAAGCTGAGAGCCATCGCTCCAGCATGAGTACACTAATTGGGGAGGGGGCCTTTTGCCTGGCTAGTTCCATCAGACAGAGCTCTGATCACCCCCTGTGCACCCTACC
This sequence comes from Bradypodion pumilum, assembly GCA_035047305.1. Classification (NCBI taxonomy): domain Eukaryota; kingdom Metazoa; phylum Chordata; class Lepidosauria; order Squamata; family Chamaeleonidae; genus Bradypodion; species Bradypodion pumilum. The sequence goes on from JAWDJD010000002.1 coordinate 344,793,430, forward strand.
TCTGCCCCGTAACCCACCAGCCCGCGGGCACGCGGAGGCAGTGTGGGGGCCAGCGCAAAAGGGACACTCATGTCGGGAATGACACTGGCACTTATTACACGCGTCGCTAGCTGAGAAGGTCCAACACAGCAGGCGGGCCGGAAGCCCCTGCCCCACCGGTTGTTGGGGAACCTGTGTTGCAGCAGCCCACTGCACAGCGTGACCACAATGGTACCTATCACCAGGCGCCAGTCACGTGGGAGTCATGTTCAAGAGCCACAATTGCTGGCAGGGCTCATCCCACCTCATCTCAGGATGTAGGGCCACCCTTATCCAAATTCCTCATCGTAAGCCAACTACGATGGGCCCAAGAAATCAACCATCGCCCTGTAAATATTATCAAGGTATTGAACCATCGGGATGGCCAAATCAGGCCGGGCCCTGAGGCATACCACCATATATGTAAAGTATGCCGGCAACCAGTTGGCCCAGGTGCGCGGTGGCTTACGACGACGGGACAGCTCTTTGTCTCTGTCATCCTGTCCCTCTCTCTCTTCCTTAGTGGGCTCACGGTTCAATAGGGAGAAAATATCTACGTACTCCCCTCACCAAATCTTATCCCTCGTGACCTGTGACAAATGATCACCCAGGGGCAAAGAATAACCAGCCATCGGTAAAGCCATCGACGGCACATTCTGTATAGCGGATATACGCAGCGGGACCTGGACAGCCCCTGCGAAGCTCGGCACGGCCCCAGGAGCGGACACCCCTGCCCTCAACAAGGGACCATTTTGGAACCAGGAGTTATTGGGATAATGTGATAACTGCTGCCCACGCGCATCAAGTTGACGCGGCCATGGCCACTGAAACCCCTCCCCCAGTGTAAGTGGACAGTGTTGGTGGTGCACTAAATTGAACCTGATACTCACTAGTCGCACCCCCGTGAGCCGCCCCCACCGGGGGTTCTGGCCCACGGTGAGCGTCAGAGCTCGCGACCGGAATCGAGCTCTGGGACCACACCTGGCTGCTCTCAGCCTGTACATCGGGACGGACGGGGAGCTGCGAGGCACCAGCCGGTGCTGGCCGTACAGCCTCAAGCAGCTCAACCCGGTTGGCCACCCGCTGAAGCATCCCGGCAGGCAAGTTGGCCGGGGTCGACGAAGGGGCCCCTGTCGAAGAAGCAGTAGCACCCCCCTCAGAAGGTGGCTGGGCAATGCCCAAGTATGCTTCCAGCACTGCTATACGTGCGATCAAAGCATCCACTGCCTCAGAGCCCCCAGTGTAAGGTGGGCCGGGTCGGCCGGACGGCCCACCAGGCAGTTGGGGCCAGAATAGGGCCATGCCCAGAACTCAGGCCCGTGGGGGGGGGTGGAGGAGCTGTGAGGCGGACACCCACACCAGGCCCCCCTGGGCCAACCTGTCCCGGGCCCTGTAATGGAGCGCTCAGGGCCAAAGCCCCCGAGGGGCCAGCCTGTACCTGCCCAGCTATGACGCTGGCACCCGACTGCCAAGTGGTAGCCTGACCGGCCCCACTGGTACCAGTGGGCAAGGGTCTGTCACTGCCCCGTCGTGGGGGCACAGCCCTGGTCCTCCGACCCGCAGGCTGGCCCCCATCCGATGAAGGGCCAGTAAAAACCCTTCCCCTTGGCCGCAGCTTCAATGCAGGAGCCTTTCGCTTGGGAGCCATGACTCCCTAAATTAATATGCTGCAAAGGATCCCTATCCAGGGATCGAACTCCTGCGTTAGAGTACCGCGAGCAAAGAGGCAAATCTAAAACGGAGGTCTTTTCTTTTTCCCAGCCGGGAAAGCTAAAAGGAGAATGCGATGGAGAAAACTTCTCCTCTCCATCGCAATTCTAAAATGGCAGCTCGGCTGCCTCGTGGCCACCCCTTTTATAGAGGGGTGGCCACGGCCCCTAACTTACCCGGATGTCTGAGTCCGGGTGGGGGAGCCCCGCAAAGAGCGTGGCGGCCATTTTTGGTGCTGCGCTTTCATTCTCCTTCTGCCGGCTCAACTTCGGCATGGGCAAGGGAAGTCCTGCTGGCCACAACTCTACTCGCCCACCAGTCCCTTCCTCGTCAATGTACAGCAAAAGAAGCTGGCAGAAGGAGAACGCTGGCTGAGGACTCATCCCTCCGTCCGGCCAGGCCGGTGCTGGGGTGCAAATTTAGTGGGATGGGCAGCTGCGCACCTCTGCTCAAAACCCATACCTTAAATGGAAATGCCACCTCGGCAGTTTCCACTTCAGCTCCTCCAACCAGGCTCCGCTCTACTCTGTGGGAGAAAGTCAGAAGCACTTTGGCAGCTTCAGGAGAAGGGCCATGTTGCCCCTTCACTACTTGGGTCGCTACCACTCCTTGTGCGGAGCTTTGGGTGGGTAAGAAAGAGGAGCCCTTTGTCTGGCCACCTCCTGGTTGTCTGGCCCCACTGCAGGCCTCACCACTGGGCAAGGGGAACCACTCACCATGCTGTCCCTTAGCGCTACCCCTTTCTTACCCTCCTGAACCTCAACACAGGGAATGGCAGTGACCCAGGAAGTGGAGGGGCAGCACTGCCCTTTTCCCTAAGCTGCCAAAGTCCTTCTGACTTTCTCCCACATCATTGGCAAGGAAGGCACACCCACCACCCACCACCAGGAAAAAGCTCTGGAGCCCAGAAAAGTCAAGCGGTGGAAAAGGTAGGGAGCCTTGCATCGCCTTTTATTCAGTTTAATTGTGTTTTGGGAGGGATTTGGGGGGAGATTTTTTGGGAGGTCATGAACATTTTTTCCCTCAATGCATTCCTATGGGGAAATGTGCTTCAGGTCACGATTGATCTGGTTTCTGACAATACTGTTGGAACGGACTAAAATCGTGAACCGGGGTTTTACTGTATTGCAGCTATCTCCTAGAACAGTGATGGCGAATCTTTTAGAGACCAAGTGCCCAAACTGCAACCCAAAACCCACTTACTTATCTCAAAGTGCCAACAAAGCAACATGGGAGGAAGGAAATGCTCCCATTGGGCTGCTGGGCAGAGTAGCAGGGCAAACACTGTGCTGGGGGAGGGAGGAAGCACTCCCATTGGGCTGCTGGGCAGAGAGGCAGAGCAAACTCTGTGCTGGGGTGACTGCATGGGTGCCCACAGAGAAGGCTCTGAGGGCCACATCTGGCACTCATGTTGTAGGTTCGCCACCACTGTCCTAGAAACACACAAGTATTACAAGCTGTTTGTGTATTGTACTCAGTAACAACAAAAAGTGGATTTAACTTCATGTATCAAAGGATTTCTGTGTCCACACAGATTCCAAAACACCGGGAAATAGCATCTGTTAAGGGCCACACCCGGAACAGGTAGGATACCTTTGGAACTTGGAATCACATCATGGCTGTGACATCAGATCCCATGCTCTGGTTAGATCAAGCTTCTCCATTGTTTTGGAGTCAGAAAGCAGTAAATTGCAATAGGATGTACCTAACTTCCAGAGTTCTTTGTTCACTTGAAGAGACACAATGATCTTATTCACCTGAGGTTATCATGTATTTGAAAATACTGTTTCAAAGTACAAATTTCCACTTTTTAAAAAAGTTTTATTTCTATCCCACTTTCCTGGCACAGGTGCCACTCAAAGCGGCTTACAACATATATAAATACAATAAACAGAGCAAGATATACAATAAAATACAAAAGGCAATGCACAATTAATACAATCAAAACATCAGAATATGCAAAAATACAATACAAAATATAAATAAAGAATTAAGCAATGTCACAATGGGAAATTACACAAAAAATCAACCTCAACCACCCAGCAGCCACAAAGGCATCCCGTGAGGGCAGCTGCGTCGGCGGCGGCAGTGGCTCCCACCTGTCTCTCACCAGCGGGGCCGGTGGCATGGGCTCCTGGGGCAAGACAGAGAGCTGCTCGAGGCGGTGGGTGTCGTCGTCCTTTTCTGCTCTCCGGGCGGGCCGTCCCGGAGAGCGAGGGCAGCTGTGTCAGTGGCAGCAATGGCTCCCACCTGTCTCTCCCCAACGGGGCTGGTGGCATGGGCTCCCGGGGTGAGGCAGGGAGCGCAGAGCACCTGGGATCAACCAATTGCGATGTTCAGGTCTCCAGCTGCAAAGTGAAGGTGGGACTTCCTCTGGCCAGCTGGCGGATTGAATCGTGCTGGTCTCGGCAGTGGCAGGGAGCAGCTTTTGAGGGCGTCGGGCAGCCCTCAGGTGTTCCTCGTCTCCCTCCGGCCGGCCGGCGGTCAAACCACGCTGGTCTCAGCGGTGGCGGGGAGAGGCATTTGAGGGTGTCGCGCAGCCCTCAGGGGTTCCTCGCCTCCCTCCGGCCAGCCGCTGGTTGAACCGCGCTGGTCTCAGTGGTGGCGGGGAGAGGCATTTGAGGGCGTCGGGCAGCCCTCAGGTGTTCCTCGTCTCCCTCTGGTCGGCCGCCGGTTAAACCGTGCTGGTCTCGGCAGTGGCGGGGAGAGGCATTTGAGGGTGTCGGGCAGCCCTCCGGTGTACCTCATCTCCCTCTGGCCGGCCGCTGGTCAAACCGCACTGGAACCAAAACTTTGCAACCAAAACCATGGACACCAAATTTCAGGCCAGCTTTTACATTTTTCACCTCAAAATCACCTTGGACATGCTCAAAATTTGTCTTGCACACCTTAGTATAAGCTATAGCACCCTTTCCTGCCACTCCAGTTTCTGGTTATAGATACTTTGCAATTAATCCACCTGAATCTTAACACAGTATTACAGCTGTGATCCTAAAATGGTGGTCTGAAATACTCACGTCAGCTTTCAGCTTACATAAATTCTATACAAACATTTGGCAACAAACAATTTATTTAGCACTAAGTTCCAGTTGGTTTCCATAATTTGAAAAGTACTGGTTTAAGACTTTGGTTTGCTAGGATCTGTACAAGTTAGGAATCTCAGTTGTGATGTAACACTATACCATGCAGGGATGCTGCCTGGTTTGTTTAACTCAGGGATACCCAAACGTTTTGGGCTATGGGCTGGTCATGTGGTTCAGCGGGCCGGTTACATTGTTCCTCCCACTGGAAGCAGATCCCACTGTGATCTGTTTTGCAACAGAATGGGATAGATTTTAAGCTGCCATTTTCTCTGCTTAAAGCAGGGGTGCCCAAACTACGACCCATGGGCCAGATCCAGCCCCCAATGCCAATTCATACAGCCCACACCACCCTCATCACTTCCAGAAGTGGAAGAAAAATATGCTGTATGGTCACATTTTACATCCACTTCCGGGAGCGATGAAGGCAGCGTGGGCCAGATGAATTGGTGGCAGGGGTCAGATCTGGTCCGTGGGCCATAGTTTGAGCACCCTTGGTTTAAATACTCTCACAGGCAAGGAGAGCTGAGTAACTGGGCAGTGAACATTAGGGTGCTTGCTTGTTTCAAGTAACATTATGTGTAAACAGACAGAAAACATTATATGTGTGTATGTTGTATATTCCTAATCGCTAGCTGATTGTATAAAGACAACATTGAATTACCTAATCACTGTTCTTTTCAGTTTCTCCCGCTGAAATAATGCATATTCCATTCAGTTAAATCTAAAAGAAATATCCGTTAATGTTTACTCATGTAGAACATGTACACTACATTAACCACAGTTCCAGAAATAAACAAACTTTTCTAAATATACCATGTTTCTTGCATAAACAATACCTGTTGATTTCTACGTTTCCCTCTTCTAGAAAGGAAGTTACTCTGCCAAATGAAGCATCTAAACTTCCTCTCACATCAGATAATAGAAGATTAAGTAATATAATTTAAATTATTAGATAATGACAGCACGTTTATTGTGGAGGGGAAAGCGATATTATCTAAGGAACATGTATATATTTATGTATAATAATACTGACTTTACTATTGTTATGTTTAATAGTTGGTGTTTCTGCAAAGAGCATGAAACACAGTCTTGAAAAGCAGCTCCAAAGAAACTGGATAACAATGAACCCTTTTGTGCTAGATACTTACAAAGCTCCTTGTGTAGACAAGGGCAAGAAGTATGGTTTCATAGCATCAAACTGTCTTGGGGCTACACAAAAATGTGCCCGATACACATTGACTACAACAAAATCTTGAACATTTTTTACCTCACCCTAACAAATTTGGTTCAAAAGAGAACCGACATTCCTGCACAAAGCAAGTGAAGCTGTAGGGGAGGAAGAATATTATTGTCCTCTCAGAAATAGATTTTAGAAAGAGGATTGCAGTCTTCATTTACCAGTACAGTCTCAATTCCCTGCAGAGCAAGGCCACGTGTATGAGTTAAAGAGCATGACACCTCTTCTTAATAATGAATGAGGATTGCAGTCACACAAGCATCACCTCTGCGGTATCAATAACTATTTATCCCTGTCTCTGTGTGTGCTGCCATTGAAGATTAATGTGTGCATTGTAGACTGCAGCTCAGAATTAAGCAATAGCTGAGTTCTGCTAAAAGTACCAGACATTTCAAATCAGATTTGACACTAAAAACAGATGGATTCAATGATAATGGGTAACCAGAGTATGTGAATACTTTTAATTGCAAGAAAATTAATGCTGAGGTTGTGTCCTTGAAATCTGTTGCTGGCATTTGCCATATGGATGCAGTTCTGACTCTTATAAAATTTTGTATTATGCACAGACAGATTGTGTTAATGCAAGAGATTTTCCAAATGTGACTGGAGTACAGCTTCCACCAGCCACACTATTGCCTGGATTGGGTAGAGCTGATGGATATTCAACAATATCCAGTGGGCTACTTATTCTAAACACACCTCTGATGTAAATAATTTTAGAATGCATACCCAGGCCAGGTATATTTCAAGATCCTAGTTCTCACCCTTCTATTTCTTACATCCCACTTACTGCTATATCAAAGAAGTTGGAACTGTCCGTGATGGAAATATAATAATTATGTGCAGTGATGGGCACCAAAAAAATTTACTACCACACCATAGGCATGGCCTAACTGGTGGGTATGTCCTAACTGGTGGGTGTGGCCTAATCGATGGGCATGTGACTGGGTGGCCAATCTAGTTATGCCTGCCGCATAGCCCATGAAAACATCTGCAAACACAAACAGCACTGGCTCTTTGGCTGTAAATGGAGATGAGCACTGCACCCTAGAGTCAGATATGACTGACTTTTGAGCAAGGGCAACCTTTACCTTTACCTATTGTTAGATCCAAAGCTGCCAGTCATATCTGAATCTAGGGTTCAGTGCTCATCTGTTTATAGCCAAAAAGTCAGCACTATCTGTTTGTAGATGTTTCTGTCGACATGTGGCAGGCATGACTAGACACCAGAATGTTGTTACCTTTCCCACTGAAGTGGTTCCTATTTATCAACTTGTGGTTGCCAGGAGCTGGGACAAAGACAGGAGTTTAAACGGTCATGTCAGCCTTCCAGCTAACAAGGCAAGCTTCTTAACCACTGAGCTCAAGTGGCTAAGGCTCTGACTGGAAGGTGGCAGGTCAGCAGTTGGAGACCCAAGTGCTGGACATTGGAGTGAGCTCCCGTCTCTGTCCCAGTTCCTGCCAACCTAGCAGTTCGAAAGCAAGAAATTGTAAGTGGATAAATAGGGACCACTTTGGTGGGAAGATAAACAGTGTTCTGTGCACTCCGGTGTCTAGTCATGCCTGCCACATGACCATAGAAACGTCTGCAGAAGCAGACAGCGCTGGCTCTTCAGCTTTGAAACAGAGATGAGCAACCTGAACCCTAGCATGGGATACGACTGGCTTTCGAGCAAGGTAAAGGTATCCCTTGCTTGAAAGCCAGTCCTATCCAACTCTAGAGTTCAGTGGTCATCTCTGTTTTACCGTGGAGCTCCCTGGGCCAGCTGCAGTCTACCTCGAAGCAGCAGTGAGTCTTTAAGGTGCCACAACATTTTTTGTTTACTCTCTGATATGCTTGCACAGAATAAAATGGCTACCAATTCTAAAGTTTTATTCTGTGCAAGCAGATCAGGCGGTAAACAAAAAAAACAAACACAAAAATGTTGAGGCACCTTAAAGACTCACTGCTGTTTAGGGAGCTTCATGGCCCTCATTCCCCCGGCACACACATACCCCAGGAAATCCCTTTAGCCTCTGCTCCCCTACACACACACACACACACACACACACACACAGGGGAAGTAAAAAAAACAAAAAGACACACTTACCCAGAAGGTGCCACGTCAGGCTGCTCCTTCCTTTTCCTGCTTGCCCCCCCCCTACGGCCCACGGGGGGGGGGGAGAAGGAGTGCTCACATGACGGCTTTGGCTTTCCCTCCTCCTCCTCTAGTCCTCCAGTGAGTCCAGCGCAGCACCTGCTGCTGCTTCCCAATCCCTCCCACCTCCTCCCAGGAGAGCGATGACGGCTCTTCCTTCCTTCTCCTCCTCCAGAGCGGCTGCTTCTGCCTCCTTAATAGGCTGTAGGTGCCACTCGGGTGGTGGAGGTGGCAGCGTGTGCGTGCCTGGCCCTGGGGGAAGGGGAGGGGGAGCTGACATTGCGCCACCCAGAGCAGCTCACCTGCCCCTGCCACCGCTCCTTGCCTCCTTCTAGCAGCAGCAGCAACAACTTTCGCGATGCCTGGACCTAGTCCTTCAGGAAGAGAGCTTCCTGCAGGATGTCTGTCTGAGCATTGCAAGAGGTGTCCAGGCAGCATGGCGCAAGCAGGGCAACTCTCGCAATGCCCAGTGTCAGAAAGACATCCTGCAGGAAGTTCTCTTCTTGCAGGACTAGGTCCAGGCAGTCATCGTGAAAGCTGCTGCTGCTGCTAGAAGGAGGCAAGGAGCGGTGGCGGGGGCAGGCGAGCTGCTCTGGGTGGTGCAACGTCAGCTCCCCCTCCCCTTCCCCCAGGGCCAGGCGCGCGCATGCTGCCATCTCCACCACCACCCGAGCGGCACCCGCAGCCTATTAAGGAGGCAGCAGCCACTCTGGAGCAGAAGGAAGAGCCGAAGCCGATGCCATTGGGTCACCCAGTCTCCCAGGAAGAGGTGGGTGGGGTGGGGAGGGGGCGTGGCCATACAGGTCTACTACCAGTCCACTCGGACCGGGGTGGACCGGCTGATGCCCAGCACTGATTCTGTGCCATCAAGTCAACTCTGACTTATTGCATCCTTCCCAGGGTATACTCAGAAGCAGTTTAACATTCCCTTCTTTTGGGGGCACCCTAGGACTGTGCAGTAGGCCTATGACTGCACAAACTGGCTCTTCCCCAGGAGACATAGTGGGGAATTGAACTCCCAGCCTCTGGCTCTGCAGCCAGATTCCTAAGCCACTGAATTAACCCATTCCAAGAAGTTCACTTACAGATTTAGGCACAATTTGTTTCTGTGCCATCGATATGTTTATTATTTATGGTATATTTGAGGGAATTTAAAATGCAATCATATTGTTGGAAGTTAACACACAGGGCAGTGTCTTGTTCAATATTTATTGGGCACAGAACTCCAACCACAGAAGATCCTGTAGTGATTGAATAACCAGGCAGAGCCAGCATTTTGTCTGATCACAATGGAACCTCCTGCCAATGGAACTAAGGCTGCAGACGGAATTGCTGCCCTTCAGGAAAGATCTGAAAACATGGCTGGCGGGGCAGGTGTGGGATCCTGAAGATGTTGTGACCCCCACCTGCTGGTTGGTTTAATATCAAAGTAATCTTCCACTTTTTAATGTGTGGGGGGTTTAGCGGGGTAATTTGTTTTAATGGGGTTGTTCTTGTTTTAAGGGTTTTAAGATTGTATGCCGCAGAGTCTTTGTGAATTGGGTGGCTATATAAATATGAATATAAATAAATTAAATCACAGCAGGAAATTCTGCAGTCTAGGCATGCAAATATTAAACAGAGTTTGGCCAATGGAGGTAAGCCAGTCATATCTGACTCTAAGTTTTGGTGCTCATCTCTGTTTATAGCTAAAAAGCCAGTGCTCTCTGCTTCTATAGACATTTCCGTGGTCATGTGGCAGGCATGACTAGACACCGGAATGAACAGAACACTATGGGAGAGTATATAAGTGTAATTGCTATTCCTAAAGTCAGATGTGGAAGAATAAGTAAAACCTCTACATACGATTTTCACCATTACATGTGGTTATTTGTATGTCAAAAAATTATATGTCGAAAACACATTGCATTACCAGAAGAGGCCATTACATGTCACCATATTTTTTTGTATGTAGATTTTTTCCTATTTAAAATGTTTATGTCAAAAAAAAATTAGCCAGGATTTTTATTTGTATGTCAATTTGTTTCGTAAGTCGAACCATTTATATGTCGGGGTTCCACTGTACTAAAATTATTAGCGACAGTTAAAGCAATCTCCTAATGACTGGGTTGGTTTTTTTTTTTACATTAGTGGAATGTAGCCATAGTATTAAACTTGGTTGTCATTTTCAGACAGTTGAAGAAGAAGCTTTAATTAAGAATAATAATACATGCAAGGACTTCCTTATTGAGGCCATGAAATACCATTTGCTTCCACTGGATCAAAGACAGCTGATAAAGAATCCAAGAACAAAACCAAGAACACCAATTAGTTTACCAAAGGCAAGTTAACCATCTTACTGAGAAACTCAGATGCAGTCCATGCAATTGCCAATCCAGAAACCCAGTGTTTTCTGTTTGTATCAAACAGAAATTTTGTGACACCATACTCTAGCATCTTTTTGGGGGGGTTAAGGTAAAGGTTTCCTTTGCTCGAAAGCTAGTCGTATCCGTCTCTAGGGTTCAGTGCTCATCTCTGTTTCAAAGCCGAAGAGCCAGCGTTGTCTGCTTCTGCACATGTTTCCGTGGTCATGCGACAGGCACGACTAGACACCGGAGCGCACAGAGAGCTGTTACCTTCCCACCAAAGTGGTCCCTATTTATATACTTGCAATTTCTTGCTTTCGAACTGCTAGGTTGACAGGAGCTGGGACAAAGACGGGAGCTCATTACATCCTGCAGTATTCGGGTCTCGAACTACTGACCTGCCGCCTTCCAGCGATAGATAAATTAATTAGTCAGGTTGAGTCCCTATGCCTTCAGATGCCAGTTACTTTATTTTAGTTTAGTTTAGTTTGTGACACATTTGTCAGTAGTTTGTTTTGATATGCTGTGTGTTCTGTTGTTATTTGTTATCTGTTTGTACACCGCGCAGAGTGGGATACCACCCAAATGGGCAGTATAAAAATGCAATAAATAAATAAATACAAAAAAATTGTGGCACTTTAAAGATTAATACCAATTTTAACAAATGAAAATAATAATGGAAAAATGAAAAATGAAAATGTTTAGAGGAGAATAAGGGGATTGAGAATGAGCCAGTTCTTAGATATTATTATGGAAACCTCTGTCCCATCAGTGGTGCACATTAAAAACCACTGAGCTAAAAGATATGGGAAAAGCTGTTGGAGGGGATAGAAAGGGTGTTATGGACTGACTGTAAGATTTTTAGCCAAAAAATTCTTATTTTTCTTTTTGGTCATATATTATCTTTCAAATGACATTTGTAAGGCACCATATAAATTGGTTCTTTAACAAACTTGACCTATTACTCTTCATTTATTGCCTACTATTTTCAGGAGTATAGAAGTGGATCAAAATGAATGGTTCCATTAAAAACAACATGTTGCAGCTTGAACCTGTGCAACGTTCCATCTTTCATGAGTTTCTCATGGGTTTACTATTCCACAAATGGGCTATTGTCAAATGTTCTGTTAATCAACATGATTTATTTGAGGTATAACTTCAAATAAGCCAACTGAAAAAAGTTTACGACAATGCTAGATGCAACTCCTCAGTCAGAGAACTATTATCAATTTGTAACTTCTGTTTTGGATTGTTCTTGTGCCTCCATTCCAAGAGAGCACCAGACTAACTATATTCCAGGACTCACCTCAAAAACATATACCCAGTACTTAGATCATATTTCAAACTTTAAAGAAAATCCTTTTAATGAAATCACCAAAAAATGCTGTGAGAAATTTGATCTTATCCCTTGTAGAAACTAAAAGAACTTGCTGAACAAAAATATTCTGTATGCATTTGCATAAACCCAGACCAAGTAGCATGCAAACTGCTTATGGCAGGGAAGATCAACCAATGCATAATAAAAATAAAATTTCAAAGGAATTTTCAAAGTGAATCCAATGAACTTTCTACTACTTCATATTGACATAACTAGAGAAAGCCTTAATAAGATGTAGGAATGGTAATGCAGCAAAACTCAATGAGATCCCAATCAAGCAAATTCAATATTTTGGGCAAGACACAAATGAATGTCTTCTTCAACTCTTTAATAACTATTGGGCAAGTGAACAAATACCCAAAATATGGCAGAAGATGAAAGTAATCACTATACTGGAGAGCCAAGTTTGAGGAACCCTGGTCTAGTACAGTAAGATACTTCTTTTTTTCCCTTGTGGTAACCAGTAGACAGCATACATTACTAGTACAAACACTGATGAACTGAACTGAAGGAGACTGCAAAACTGATCTCAGAAAAATCATCCTGAGTATTTAATCAAAGTGTGATGTGACCAGAAATGGTGAGGTTTTGCTTGCTTGCTTTTTATAATACAACACCCAGAATCCCACACCAGATGTGGACTATTGGGAAACACAGTCCCAAAATGCAAATCTTCCTCATTTTTGTATGACTTTGTAAAGCAGTACACAACCAAAACACAACTATGCCAATATAAACCATAAAACAGGTTTGCATTCATACATCTGTATGCAGTAGACCCTCACATAATGACGTTGCTTGGTTCCCCAAGTAGCGTCATTATGCAGTTTCCTATGGGAGATCTCCCGCAGAAGGTCAAAAAAGGTCGTTATTCACACAACGGCGGTAAAAAACCGTTGTTATTCGAATAACGACGTTTTTGTCATTGTGCAGGAGATCACGTGGTGGCGTCGGTAGCGTTGTTAATCGAAAATGATGTTATTCGAACATGTCATTAGTCGGGGTTCACTGTAGTTTGTTTTCCAAAGAAACAGTTCAGGTCACCTGTCTGTCCCATGCCTAATGGAATCTGAACTGACAAAAACCAATCATCTATTACAAGGTTTATGTACACCTTGTTTCCACACTGCATTCTTTCATATAATATTTTAAATGGCCAAGATAACACATATTAATTTAATAAATCATAATATCACAGTAATTCTTCATTCTAGGAGTATATTGCAGTCCACACCAAATGCAGTTTCTAAAGTTAACTGACAATTACTTTCTCAGGAGGCATGGAAAATCTTTAGAAAAAATACAGAATGATGACCTTTAACTTAAAGCAACCAATTACTTTTCCATTTTTAAGTTTTTTAAATGCTGACTTGGGATATACTATAATGTGGATGGATTTCTCACAGTTTTGCTGAGTGAATGCATTGATGGCACTCATGTACCTAGGTGGAATTCAAAAAAGGCAGAAGAATTTTCTATGAGGTATATGTAGCCATTAGTAAACACTTCTTGTCTTCTTCATTGATTTCTTCCTCAGTCTATAACTTTAAAAGGTAACTGATGCTACACAACTAAAAAACAAGTTCTGGCAGTTAATAGTTATGCTTCACTGGGAAAAAGCAAATAAATTCATTTTGCTCCATGCTAAAAAAAATCCTTGCCACCTCAAAAAAAGTATCCTATTTTATCAAAAGACAAAGTGTTGAGCATCCTCTTCCTCTCTAATATCTTGAACAAAACAACTTATATAGTACAGTACAATGGAATTTCACACATAATCTGGAAATCTTAGCACCATGATGGCAAACCTTGGCACTCCATATGTTCTTGGACTTCAATTCCCAGAAGCCCAAGCCCCCATGAATCCACACAAATGGGTTTACTGCGATTCATCCAGCCCGTGATACCCTTGGTGGGAATTGAAGTCCAAGAACATCTGGAGTGCCAAAGTTCGCCATCATGGTCTTAGCACGCACACACACACACACACACACACACACACACACACACACACCACTTTAAGTTTCATTAACCACAGCATCCTTCTGAGCAACTTCTTGAAATGTGACTTGGAAGCCATTTTTAAAGTAGGCAGATCTCTGGGCCCATCCGCACTGATCATTTGCTAAGCCCTTCCCCACAGTTGCCACCTGATGCCCAGTTGACACAAGGCCAAAACTAGTATCCAAACAAGGCAGAACAAAACACTTTGCTTTTCTTGGAGTTTTTTACAACAGGACTAGATGGAGGTGTATCTTTGCTTTCCTCTGATTTGTTTTCTGCGAGCCCTGATACTGCATTGATACATTCTGGGTAGGGCTGTATCCAGTGATGCGCTGCAAAAAAAAAATTACTACCCCCACCCTGGGCGTGGCTAACTCTGTGGGCATAGCTAACTCTGTGGGCCACTTGGCTGGCCATTCCATTGCCTGGGGTAGGGAGGTGGGTGTGGCCAGCCAAGTGGGCATGGCCTGGGGGAATTTCTGGTACCGGTGCCCATGCACCTGTGGGCACTGGGAGCACTGCAGATCACTGGCTGTATCATGTGTCTTTAAGGGCAAGCTTCTGGTGGTCAATCTTCAGCCCAGCAATTAAAATTAAAAATGTAAATTAAACATGAACATTTGAGAATAGTGAAAGGATAATACCAAGAAAGGAGAGAGAAGAGAGTGAAGAGGGCAAAGAAGTTATAAAAAAAGATAAAGGTCTCCCCTGCTCGAAAGCTACTCATGTCTGGCTCTAGAGGGTGGCGCTCATCTTTGTTTACAGCCAAAGAACCAGCACTATCTGCTTCTGCACACGTTTCCATGGCCATGTGGCAGGCATGACTAGACAATGGAGTGCACGGAACACTGTTACCTTTCCCACCTTAGTGATACCTATTTATCTACTTGCACTTGCTTTCAAACTACTAGGTTTGCAAGAGCTGGGACAGACAACGGGAGCTCACTCTGTCACATAGCACTTGGGCCTTGCGCTGCTGACCTTTTGGTTGGCATTGGACTGAGATAACAGGAATGGCATTTTAAACTTTTATTTCAAACTACCTTCATTCAGTGTTATGAGATATCACATATCAGCTAATGAATGGAATGTCTCCTTGCTCCTCTTCCTCATTCGACATGTCATGATCCTCCAAAACAAAATCCCCCAATAATTCACCAGCTCATCAGAGTATATCTGAGAAAGATGGAGGGTGGGATGGAGTGGAAGCAGAATTTATTCTTTTCGTGAGAAACTCAAGGAATGTTACATTTCCCGAGTTACATTTTATATATTCATGTGTATTAGGATTTGCATCATAAACTGACTTGTCATCTTCTGACACTCATCTCCCTAAGTTTTTCAGAGTTTACATTCTTCTTTTTCTGTTAGACAAAACAAGTCAGAATTCTGTGCCTTACTGCAAGATGTCAGTTTTTCAAAATGAAAACTGACAGGGAACAAGCTGATATCACGACATGATGAAAGACTACATGCTTTAGCACCAATTAAGGGAACCTTTGGTATAGAGGGAGGTTGTTTTTTTTTTTGTGTGTGTGTGTGTGTCCTTTGGGTCACCGAGAGTAAAACATTTAATCTGAGGGCTGCACAATGAAAAATTACACACAAACACACACACACAAACTCACACACACAAGAATTATGTTCTGCCACTTTAAAGTCCAATGCGAGGTTACCACTGCAATCCAGAAATCTGTGTTTCCTGGGCCTGCGGGATTGCTCTGGGCTTAATTAGGTTTTGGTTTTACAAAAGCATCTGTTGCCTGTTGCATACTCTGCAATTCAGAGGGGGCCACTGAAAGCTTGGTATATGTTTTGCTTTTCCAGAAGACAAAGTATTTATCAAGCTTTGAGCAGCCCTTCAGTCCCTGAGGCTGAACATGCTGCACAGGCATGCAAATGTAGGAGACAAAAACAGCACAGGCAGCAAACTGAGCCCTCTGATGGAACCCACATGCCCTGGATGCTCTTTGCCATGCATTCATCTTTTCAGTTCACTTTAGCCTACTAATCTCAGAGGATTGGTTCCTAAAAGAAAAGAGAGGATGTGGTGGGAATGGGAAGGAAAAACAGACTCTGGATGGAGGGGTAAATGGCTGTAAGTTAACAAGCACTGTAAAGTCATGACATGAAATCAAATCATCTCAATGTTCTTATCATCAAACTGAGTTGCAACAGGAAGAAATTAAGTATATTAAAAGCTCTTGGTTCTTAGCATCAAATCGAAAGCTAAAGATTTTTACAGTTTTATCATTAAGAAAGAGAGATAGTGGCAATTTCTTCCAATCAATGGAGCTTTTTTCAGGATCAAATGTTACTATTCACACTCACAGAACGATCCACTTTTCCTTTATCAGCCAGGATAGATCAGCACATGTAGCCAAACCAATTCCTTAGCAGGGAAACATAGGTGAGCCTACATGAAATGCTCAGGAAATGCTCCTTTATAGGGAATGTACAACCCTGAAGACTAACGGCCTTGGGTGGTGAAGTCCACAGAGAAAGGTGCCCAAGTGGATTAAATCCCTCTTGAATCCATCTTGAAGGAGGGCAGCAACTTCATCAATACTGACCTGGAGCTGGTGAGGACTTTGTGTGCCAAAAGGACTCAGAACCAGAAAGTGACTCTTGGAACTGGATCAGTGGTACAGGTGCCACGCTGTGATGCAGAAAGCAAATGAAAGGCCACTGCATTATATTGTTCCCAGGACAATCTTTCTGGCTGATTGTCATGATGTTAGTCAATATTCAGAATCGGATGCAGCACTTGAAGATGAAGAGTAGGGAATTTGTCTTTTCTCCAAAGCTAGCTTTGTATCATCATTGGGAAAGCAGTAAAGCAGAGGGCCCCATGGTCACTTCTCTTAGCCAGTCTTGCCAATTTGGCTGAATCCAAACTTAGCCATACTTGTAACAGACTCGCTGAAATTAATGGAGCTTAATGAAGAAACCATGGATGACTGTAAGCCTGCTCTAACTATGACGAAGTCTGGATCCAACCCACTATTTATGAACAATCAATGTAACATTTATGTGCGATTGGATAAGTTTCATCAGCTCATTCAATTCTCACCCACCCACAATAGATGTTGCTTTAGTGTACCCTCTATGTGTGTTTCAGAATTAAACTATGCAGTACAACATACAAATATATAGCATGCATTTTAAAGATGATTTTGCATTTTATTAAGCATGGGGAATCTCAAACTGGATCAGCACCATGATTCTCACTGAAACTTTTCCTCCCATCTGTTTTTTATTTTAAAACCTGCTCATTAATGAGCACATGTGCTCACATGCACACATTCATTTTTTCACCCTGGATTGGGATTTTATAATAAAAACATGATGAAAGGAAAGGTCTAAGCCTCCTTTATCCTTGCTTTCCCAACCTGGATTGAGACCAAATGTCCTTCCAAAAAATTAAAACAGAAAAAGATCTTCATCATATTGATACAGATTTATTATACTGTGTTGTTTCACCCTGAGATATTTATCTGTGGCCATTGCAAAATAAATTTTGGATGTCTGGCAAACCATCTCTTACTCTGTTAGTAATGGATTATCAATTTTATTTTACACACAAGATTTAAGATTTCAGGCTAAATTAACAAAAGGTTGTATGAATTCTGCACAGACACACTTTGGCTGAAATTCTGTTCATGTTGCTACACTATGTGTAAGGCTTATGATGTCATTAGCTATGGTGATTTTTTTGGAAATAAAAATATTCAACTATCTCCCTCAAAGCTCTGGAGCTCTTGTGGGATGCCTTTCACCGAAGGAAAATTCATCTAAATTTCTGTAGTTAACAATTTATTGCATGCATTTTACATAATGATTTCTCTAAATGTAACATTTTGATAATTAATAAAGTTGAAAATCCCAGACTGCATTTTAACCTTTGAAAACATTATTATTCAGAGCTGGGAGCAGAGAAACTAACACGAAAAGTATTTCTGCCACCATAAACTGTGGTACCTGCACCAAAAAAGTATAATCCTCAGTGAGTGAGGTTTTGTACTACTCTTGGTGACATGCTGCAGTTTGAATTGTGTGTGTTCATTGACATCCCAGGTGGCCAAAGAGTGGCCTTTCTGATGTTGGACCACAATTGTCAACATTCCACCAGCCCCAGCAAGCGTGAGAATGATGACTATGGCTGAAGGGAGTTTTGAATCCAACATCCTCTGGATAGCAACACACTGCCCAGCCCTTGACTACAAAAGACCATCTTGTGGCAGGTGATCGAACTAATCTCTAGATTTCATGCAACTCTGTCTAGCATTCAACTCTCATTTTAATGAAATAGTGGTCATTGTTTGGCAAATTCAGAATCACACTTCCCTCCCAATTGTTGTTGTTCAGTCACACAGTCGATTCTGACCCTTTGCGACCCTATGGACCATTGTCCTCCACCATCCTCCTCAACCCGCCCAGCTATGTGCCCATTGTGTCTACAATACCATCTAGCCATCTCATCTTTAAACTGATCCAGATCTGTTTTTCACTGAAGAAATGTGGTTTTATGAAAACAAAATTCTGCCCTACAAGTGTTGGAAAAAAGCAAGAAATGTATCCCTTCCTAGTGGGTTGAATCATGTTTTAGTCGTAGAGCAGACAGGGAGAAAAAAGCAGTGGGACTTCTCATAAAAGCTTCACAATGATGAGGGCAGGACTTAAAATAGACACAAAAAATCTTTTTTTGCTTTCACTCCATGCAAGAGAATGAAATGGGGAAAATATGCTTTTCAATGAGGAGGAGGAGAAGGCAGCTACATCTAGAATGAGAGCATGTGCTGACTGACTTACTTTTTGGCAAGGGACTCACGGAGGGTGATTTCAAGTGAGACTCTTAATTTCTTTATTGAAACAGAATTCTGACTTAACCAAGAAATAACACATCTGATGCTCTGACTCTTTCATTCACACAAGGAATGTCTGTTCCACTGGCAGCGATTGACAATGAACTTTTATATTATTCAAATACACATTCACCTGAAATGTTCTTGCCCCAGCCAAGCGGCAGAGCTACTTAGAGACAGCAACATTCTTGACTTTTTGAGTAAATGCAATTTCACTTTAAATTAATGTACTCTATTTACTGTACCCCCATAGGATCCTCTAATATGAAATGTGTGTCCTATGTGGGTAGTACTTTTTTCCACAAGAAAAAAAAATGTGCAATCCACATACTGAATGTTGTGAGCACATTCTGTGTCTGTATTCTCTGTATTCACAGAGAATCTGACAAATGATGACGTCCCCTAGCGCATGTACAGATAACAAAACAAGTGTAAATACAATTGGTATGCAGATGATTGCAGATGTTTACCCACTGTTCTGAATGCACAATAGCTATCCCAGTAGGAAATTAATCACTTTTGAAGTGGCCCTTATCTCTGGTGAAAACAAAACAAATGAAAAGACTGAAGCTGTCAAAATAAGGACTTTATGGAATTAATAGTAGAAAAACCTTCCCCAGTGTCAACTGAGGGGGAAAGATTCTAAATGTAATAGAAAACAAATATAATTATAATAACAATCCTAGATATAGAAGTATTATATACAATTTCATACAGTCAATAAGGAAAACACTTTATTCTGACAACAAGGAATTCATGGACACTTATTTTGGACAAATGTTCATATGACCTTATTCTACTTCTTCTTGATCAGTCAAACAAAGAAATGGACAGCATTAATACAGAGATTCAGACCCTTAAAGACTCATTGCAACAACAATATTCTGCATCTACTTTTGATTCTAACATTAACTCATTGCAGGAAAAACTGGATGAATTTCATCAAGCATTAATACAGTTTAAAAATAGGAAATTTCAATGGGATTTGCAGAATTATACCAATCTCAAAATTTACTGTTGGCAATCTACTTCGAGACCATCACGCCAGAAGTGAGTCACCTGGAAAGACCAAGTTTTGAGCTCGGACATTGATACTTCGGATTTGGACACTGCATCTTCTCTCACTGATGTTAGAACCTACAACACTCGACGATCTAGATTTTCGGCTCAACCTTCTACTTCCACCACGCCTTTTTTAGTTAAGGGAAGGAATGCACAGAGGAGAAAGAAAAACTAGTTTTCAATTTTTCTGATTAGGTATTAAATGCCAGGGAACAATATTTGTTGTCCCTGGGACTAAGTTTTGTCCCCACTCCTGACTATAATTCCTTCCGCACTAGGGTTGACATCTTTAGATTAGTGAGACAACTAAAATTAAAAGCCTTTTACAGAAATATGGACACAATGGACGCTGTATCTTTTAGACCTAAGTCCATCTTTGTACCTTACATTGACAACCCTAATATTGAGGTATTTCAGCAACTAGTATTGAGGGACGTGTCACGACTTGAAGATCAACTTACCAGACCTTATAAAAATATTAAACCACATGATTGGAAACTTCTTAGCAATTTAGCACATGATCCAACTATTGTAATTAAGTCTGCGGACAAAGGGGGAGGGATCGTGATTTTGAATAAATGTGATTACATCTCTGAAGCTAATAGGCAGCTTTCTGGTGGTTGAAAGTGTGTTGTTCGTCCTTTTGGTAAATGGGTGAAGACTATTGGTGGAAAATCTGTTCGTAGTTTGGTAAGCTTGACTGGTTTTTTGCAATTATCTGTTGTTTTTTAGCAATCTTAAAGAGCGTAAATGGATGCTTATTTCTTTAGTTTAAAATAAAGATTGTTTGCTGATTATTTTCCTGAGTTCATGTGTTGCTTATTATTTAGATTTTGCAGCACTTGTTGATATACAATGTTTTTTGTTTGATTGTTTGTTGCTAGTATGAATAAATTATCTGCTGAAACCACTCTAGAGCACGCAACATATAACTGTCCGTGAGAGAAACATGGCTTTGAAAGATGAACTCCACAATGTTGCAGTGTCTGTCCTTGCAATTTTTTAATGGTAATTGCGAATGCTAGTCGTACATGGAATTTTAGTCTTTTGAATGGTATAGTTTGATCAGTTGGGATCAATGGAATACGTGGAATGCATACTGATTCCCCTGCTCCTTTTCCCGTAATAATTGTAGCTTCAAATAATCAAATAATATTACTAAATAAGTGGAATAGTAACTACCTGGGAAGTGTAAGCATGGAAAGAGATAAGACAGATTTTGAGGTAATATTACTTAAAATTAGAAAAGGAGAAATGGATATTAAGGGATTGGTAAAATTTACAAAATTTTAAATAAAGAGACTAATTCACAAGAAACTTTGAGGAAAATATGGGAGCAAGACCTTAATGTCAGTATCACAGAATCGGATTGGAAAAATAAGTGGGGGGAAAGGATTATGAGAACAATGTCAGTCAGAGTAAAAAAACATAATTTTAAAATGCTTTGGAGATGGTATCTGACCCCAGTTCGATTACATCAGATAGATTTTTTTAAAAAGCCCAATGTGTTGGAGGTGCCAAGGGAATATATGAACATATGTGGTGGAGTTGCAAGGTGGTAAATGAATTTTGGGCAAAAATAGAAAATGAGATTTCTAGAATTTTGGTGGGAAATATAAAACTGGGGCCAGCTATAGCTTTGCTGACTGACACAGAACATATGAGTCTAGGAAAGGATAAAAAAGAATTGCTTTCAATATGTTTGACAACTGCAAGACAATGTATAGTGAGAAAGTGGAAGTGTGATCAGACATTAAGGATAGAAGATTGGTACAGGGAAATGTGGGAGTTAGCTTTGAACGACAAACTAACATGGGAGCTGAACATAAAAAGGGTATAGTAAAAGAGAATAGATTTTGGCAAATTTGGCATTTATTTGTGGAGTTTGCTGGTCAGGGGGATGACCGAAGTAAGCCAGTACAGGAACATCATAGTTTTTGGAAATAGTGATGAATAAAGGACACCACATTCTCTAGGGCAATGTATAGTCACATATGGTGTAATGGTAATTTCTGTTTTGAATATTTTGACATGGTCTAGAAAGGAGAGTTAATATAAAGATAAATAAGATAAGGTAGATTGAAATTAGTTGGTTTATTCAAACTCATTACTCTATTGATAATTATTATTGGGCTAAGAGGACATGAATTGTGGAATATGGTAATTTAAAGCTTTCTACCATTATCCTTATACTTTCAGTATATATGGCTACCCTATATTCATATTTTTCTATGCTCTTGTTTCATTTTCGTATTGTATGTGAATTTTTCTTTCTTTCTTCTTTTATAAGCATTTTGTATTTTGTATTACTTTTAAAATTTAATAAAAATAATAATAATTGTAGCTTCTATTACATTTGGCATGAGGTTTTTAACACAGAGCCTGGTGCCATTACATAAGTTTGGCGGGTTTAAATTTCTAAGTAGAATGATAGGTGCTCTTTCTTTCAGTAATAGTTGGTGAGAAGGCATTCCTGGTAGTTCTAGTGAGTTTAAAAACTCTTTTGGAAAATTTACAGCATCATCTTTGTCCACTACTGTATCAATAGATTTGTATACAGTAGGTTGGTCTGGTAACATGTCTAGAATTTCCTGATTTATAATGTTAACATCATCATTCCTTGCTGCTAAGATTGCTCTTTCTGTAAGCCATTCATGATGATGATAATTGTCATTAATTTTTGTGTATATGGCATTTATCAGTTCAAATGCAGATGTTACCATGGTGCAGAAATATTCAGGAAATTCAATGTTATTTTCTTCATTTTTTGGTACTTTTCCATCACCTATTTTTAGAAGGAAGTTAGTAAAGAGTTGAGTGTTTGTATTTTGTCTTACTCTCATGTTTTCTGTTAAGGTAATGGTTTGAACATTTTCCCATAAATAGGATTGGATGATACATGCGTTGATTTGATCTGCAGGTGTAGATTTTGGTATTACTGGGAGTGTTTGTCTGAAATCTCCACAAAGAAGTAGAAGAAGTCCACCCATTATTTTTTCATTTTCTCTAATGTCGTTTAGATTCAATAGATTTTTTATGTGCCATTGTACATTCATCCCAGACAATAATTTTTGTTTCTTTAAGTACTTTTGCATGGGCACTACCTTTTGTTATATTACATGTTGGGGTTTCCTGTTTAGCTATGTCAAGTGGTATTTGCAGTGCAGAATGAGCAGTTCTTCCACCTTCCATTAATGTTGCTGCTATCCCTGAGGATGCTATGGCTAATGCAACATTTCCTTGTGAACGTATTGCTGCTAGAATTAGGTTTGTGTGGAAGGTTTTTCCCATTCCTCCAGAAGCTTGTAGGAAAATTATTCCTCCATCTTCTGTTGTTAGTTGTGTCATTATGTTGTCATAGGCAGATTTCTGTTCATCATTAAGCAGTGGTTTGTATTGATTTATGTATTCTTTTAATCTTTCAATGTCATAGTTTGTCTCCCTTATATAATCTGCATTTAATGCATCTCCTTCATTGCGTGTTAGTGCTGGTAAGCCAACTGCTTCCAGTGTTTTATTTGCCATGCGTATGCATTTGTCTTCTATGTCTATAAAAGCCATGTTGTATATGTCTGCTCCATACTCAATGTTTAATGTGGGATGTTTTTTTTCTGGCTTTCATCATCATCATCATTATTATTATTATTATTATTATTATTATTATTATTATTATTATTATTATTATTATTATTATTATTATTATTATTATTATTATTATTATTATTATTATTATTATTATTATTATTATTATTTAGACTTTTATACCGCTTTCCTCCCCATAAAGGGAACTCGAAGCGGTTTACAACAAGAATGCCAAATAATATAAAATATGATACAAATAATACAACAAAATACAGTTACAGTATGATTTATCAAAAACATATTCAATACAATATCAAAATTACCCTAACAATCATAAGAGTCAAACAAGTTCAATAATGCAAAACAAAATAACAAACCACAAACTCAAAGTCAAAGAGGGAACACCCCCCCCCCTCACATCTAACCCTTCTGCCACCAAACCGCACCTCCCTACAGTCTCGGTCCCAGTGGCGTGGGAGCAAAAGCCCAGGGGTGTGGTTGCTCCACCAACACTGAAGCTGGCAGCGTCCCTTCCAGCCGCGCCACACTCTCCAGCCTTTGTAGCCCCGATGGTGTGGGGGCGGGGGCTCGGGGGTGTGGCCGCTCACACACAGCTGCTGCTGGAGCTGGCCAAGCTCTCCTTCGCTGAGCAGCTCCTCCCTGCATTCTCAGTCCAGGTGGTGTGGAGGCAGAAGCCCGGGGGTGTGGTGGCTCCACCAACGCTGAAGCTGGCAGCATCCCTTCCTCACTAAGTGGGTTTTTAAACATTTCCCACAAATGTAGTGGGTTTGATGGGCTACATGAAGTGAGTATTATTGCTATTAAGGTTCTCATTTGGTGTAGCATAGAAATCATTGCTGCTGCTTCCAAAGTTGTTTCCCAATGATGAACAGCCTCTAATAACCCCATGTGCTGACAAACTTCTCTGTATGTTTCCAACACTTTTCCATCCACAGTTTTGAGTTCTTGAAAAGATGTTGGTCCAGGTATTGTATGGAGCAGCATTCTTAGATAGAAGCATTCACTATTATTTGGATGCATAGTATACAGTCTTCCTATGGCATCACTTTGATAAATGTCATGTTCAGGTACATAGGTGCCAGTTTTTCTTCAGCAGAATTGTTTATTACTTTTATTCCAGGTGTAATATGTTGCCACATCATGATATAGAATAGTTTTTGCAAATTGATCTTTCTGGCACAATTTTAAAAAGGCAGTTAAAGTTGTTTCCTGGGGATTCTCAGCAACACTTGTGGCAGAATCAGGAGTAAAATATACTCTTTGGCCATTTTCTAGGTGTACACTTAGATGAAGGACTGCTGGATGTCTAGCATGTATGTTGAACCCTAGAATATGTCAGAAACCCTCATTTGTACTAATTTACCTTCCACATTGGTACTGTAAAATCTCATTGTTTTTGTTCATGTTTCTAATATCATAAATGGCCATGTTGCTGCCTTTGTTTATATACTTGCACACATACTTTATTGATTTAACACTATTACAATATTCAACATTAATGTGTGCCTTGAATATTTTGGATAGTAGAGCACAGTATGGCACTATCCAGGTGTTGTCAATTACTATTTCTCCTTGTGTTTTCATTTTTAATTTAGTTGTCTGCCCTCCATCCTCCACAGAACGTCTTCTGTATTGTGGGTATCCATCTTCTGAAGTTTGAGTTTCTTTTAGGAATGCTCTGGGGTATCTTTTGGTGCAGCTTTTATCTTTCATGCATGGTGTTTGTGGGTTAAGAAGACCACAGGGACCATGAACCATGTTTTTCTTAACAATGGCATGTAGTTCCATGTCTTCATTTTCATTGGGTATTTCAGCAGATGTTTTATCAATTTCAGTGGGATGTATTTTGTTTTTTAGCCATATTAAGTTGTAAGCATGTGGCAACCCACGTTTCTGCCATTCAATCGTATACATCCAGCAATTACATTCACCAAATATTTGATTTTTTGTGATAAGATTAATTAATTGTGTTTGTTTTAGTCTAAACATTCTGGCAATTAAGTCATGTCGGTCATTAGATGTTTTGTCATTTCTGAGGTGATTTTTTATCTCAGGCCATGTTGGGATACATGTGAGTGTTATAAATAAGTCTGGTTTTCCATGTTTCCTAACATAGGTCATAGCATCCTGAGTATATTCATGCATATGCCTTGGGTGTCCTGTATATGTTGCTGGTAGGATGAGCAGTTTTCCAACATTGTGCCACAGCATCTTTTAAATGTATGTATTGTTCTGCTCTGAGTGATTTTTTATTTGTTCTAATGTAAAGTAGTCTTTCACTCTCTATTTTGGCATACATATCCACAACGAACTGGTTTAACAATTTTCTGCAGTGGATTATGCAGTTTTATTCTTCATTTCTAACCATTAGAATGTAGGAGTAGTAGTCCATGGCTGAATTTTTTTTCTCACTTTCTTTGCCTGTTTTGGGATCAATGCACTTCAAATTAAAATGATAACCATCTTCACCATATGGGAAAAGAATGGGATACTGAAGAGCATCATAGGAGTGATGTGTTTCTGATATACGTTGTAGTTTTTTGTCATGTCGTTTAAGTATAATATCTCTGGGATGGAAAGTGTCCCCTGAAATGAGTGCTGCAACTTCATTTGTTTCTGGAGCATTATATCTCCATATATGCTCTCCTGTTGGAGTTTTCTCTGCAGCTATGACAATTTAGTATTCATTGGTTGGCATGTTTTGCATTGCATTTTTGAAAGTAAGGATGAGATTATTGTGTTCATGTAACATTCTTTGTATTTTTAGCACAATATGTTGTTTTGTTCCTTCAATGTATGTACATCATTGAGCTGTTTCTTTTTCCTCATCTTCCATGAAATAAATTTGCAGGAACTTTGGTTCTTCTTGTGGTAGTGGTAGTAGTGAACCAATATTGAGGTAAATCTGTCCTTGAATGGTGAATGTTGGATTGAACCCTTTGTTTTGTATAATGGCTGTGGCTCCAAAAGAAGACATTTGAAAACATGAGTTGTATTATCGAATATTCTTTAAGAAATGTTTAGAATCTGCTGTTACTCCACTTGTATATTCTATCAGTTCTTGTGGTGGCATGTGCTGTTGAATTCTAATTTTACCATCTTTACAACATAGTGATTTGGTTTCAGTTTTAAATTTTCTGTCTTGGCAGAATTGGCAAATTGTATCTAGATTACCAATCTGTAACTTGGCATTTTCTGAATAATTAGTTTCTGGATCATTGGAGAAGGCAGCCATTTGTAATGTTAATTTCTTAGCTTTACTTCTCTGTTTTCGTATTGCTCTTGTCTTTTTATTTTGTTCTAATTTCATATCATGTCTCTTTGTAGTTTCATTTGCCCTTTCATTACTGTCAAGTTCTCTATGATCTGTTAACATGGCCTCATGTTCCGGAGAAGATGTTTTGTTGTGCATTTTCTGCATATTTCTTTCTCCATTTATTAAGTTTCTCTTCCCTTTCTTGTGTTGTTTCTTGTGTTTTTTGTATTTTTCTTTTCAATCGTTCACTTTTTCTTTGTCCTATATTTACATGTTTTTTGTGGCATTTTGTTGTTCAAATCTAGTGTAAGAAGTGTTAATATGAGATTTGTAAGGTTTTCCTTTATTTAGTTTAAGTGTTCCCAGAGAAAATGGAGTGTGGTCTGTCTTTAGTTGGAATTGTAAAGAACCTAGAGGGTTATTTTTCCTCAAAGGTCTCCCCTAATCTGTGTGTGGTTTTTAATTTTGTTGAAGAGCTGTAACATACACTTTTATTTTAGTAAAATACTTGTAGCATATGTCGAAGGATATGTTTGCGAGGTGTTTCCTTTAATTAGTTTAAGTGCTCTCAGAGAAAATGGAGTGTGCTCCGTAAATATATTTAAGTGCAATTGTAAAGAACCTTGACGGTTATTTCTCCTCAAAAGGGTCCCGTAAATATAAATTCTCCTCTAAACTGTGTGTGGTTTTTAATTTTGTTCAAGTACTTTAATATACTTTTATTGTTCATGAAATACGTGTAGCATATGTTGAAGAAAACATTTGCGATGGTTTTCCTTTATTTAGCTTAAGTGCGCCAATAGAAAATGGAGTGTGCTCCGCAAATATATTTAGGCGCAATTGTAAAGAACCTTGATGGTTATTTCTCCTCAAAAGGGTCCCCTAAACTGTTTGTGGTTTTCAATTTTGTTTAAGACCTGTAATATACACTTTTCGTTTCTGTGAAATAATTGTAGCATATGCAGTAGAATAATTTTTCGAAATTTGTTTGGTTTTTTTTTTTTTAGTTTTACTGGTCAAAGCTTAAATGGTTTTGGCTGTGTAACTATCTTTAGTCACAATTGTACGTAACCGTGGCGGTTATTTCTCCTCTCAACTGTGTGGTGTTTGTGATGCATCTCCTTTTATTGTTTTTTTTCTGCGCTTTTCCCAATGTGTGATGCGTTCGCGCTGCTGAACATGATTGGCTGTTCTAAACGCTTGGTATTCTGGGAGTTGTAGTGCAAATTGTTATGTTAGACTAATTGTCCCCGGTTTTTGTTTTGTTTTGTTTTGTTTTCAACCCTGGCTCAACGTTTCTTGAGGCCGGTGATGGTCTTGCTGTGTCTTCGGCGGGGTAGCATGGAAGAGAGGGATTCCCTCTTCTCCCTGTTGCTCCGGGAAAGAAGGACGGCCGGTATCTCATGGTGGCTTTTTATTTTATATGGCTGCGAGGCGCTGAGTCTGGCTACTGGGGACTCGCGCTCCCATTGGTTTTTGTAGGTTTATTTTTCGTGCGATGGCTATCTAAGCACGCTCATGGCACGCAGGATGCTGGGACGTGTAGTTTTGTGTTTGTGGTTTGCGATTCTGCAGCGTTTTTTTCCTGCGGCTCGATTTTGATTGGCCGCGGTGCGTTTCCCAACATTCTTTTTGCTCACACCTCTCAGCCTCATTGGCTGTGGCGCAGCGTGGCGCAAGGAACGTTGGGAATTGAGGTTCTTTTCCTTTGTTCGAGTTTGTGGGTCTCCTGCCCCACTGGCGCATTTCTAAAATATTTGTTGACCTCCGGATCCATTTCGGGAAAGTGCACGAATGCTTGGTATGGGCTAGTATGGCCGGGTGTAGGATCCTTTGTCAAGTTCCAATGGTTAACGCTCGGATTTATAGGTAAAGATCTACTTATGTGTCCATGTGATTTATTTTACATTGGTATTTCTACATGCCCTTTAAGAATTCATGTGAATGAGCATCGTTCTTGGATTAGAACACAGACTCTCTCTGCTCCATTGGTTTCCCATTTTTTGCGCTACAATCACACTGAAGATCAGATTCGCGTTCTAGCCCTTGAGACTGTTAAACCCCTTCATTACGAAAAGTAAACATTAAAAGGCGTTTCCGACAGTGGGAGGCTTTCTTTATTCACATGTTTAAAAGTTTGGAACCTTCAGGGTTAAACTCGGAACTTGAACTCTCCTGTTATCTGTAGCATTGCTCCCTGGTCTTTTGTAGATCTCCTTTAACAGTTTCTTGCTCTGACTTTGTCCCACTTTGTACAGATGTTACAAATTTAATGCATGATTTTTCATTTCTGTATATATTGTGTTGCTCTTACCTTCTCTTCAACATGCTGAGCACTAATAGAACACACATTTAGAGGGTCTTCAACGCATATTACAGGTATTGTAGTTTTATTATATCTTTTTCCCACTGTTTTCATTATTGTCTGTATGATATTGTATATAATGATTCTACATACAAGATTGTTATTATAATTATATTTGTTTTCTATTACATGTAGAATTTTATCCCCGGCCCCCGGCCTTTGGCCCCTTCTTCAACTCATAACTTGTACTCTCCTGTTATCCGTAGTATTGTTGCCTGGTCTTTTATAGGTCTCCTTTAACAGTTCTTGCTCTGACTTTGTCCCACTTTCTACAGATGGTACAAATTTAGTAGATTTATTATGCCTTTGTCCCACTGTTTTCCTTATTGACTGTATGAAATTGTATATAATGCTTCTATATATAGGATTGTTATCATAATTATATTTGTTTTCTATTATATTTAGAATCTTTATCCTGAGGAAGCTATATGTGAAAGGCTAGTTATACCAGAACAGTCTTGATGTATTTTGGATTTGTCTTTACATTGCCCCTATATTATTCATATCATCACTGATATTGTCTTGGATTTTTACATTAGAAGAAGAATTCCACTTGATTTATCTATGAATTTTAAAGATAATTTGAAGACCTGATTTTTGGATCTTGATATTTTGGAGTACTGTATGAAGCTAATACTTTACCAAATACATATATTCTTTAAAGACACAAAATTTTGATTTGTTCTTTGAGTGGTTTTTGTCTTTTTTCTGGTATTCATATCGCTCTGCCATTCAGTGTACTTTTAACTGAGGGGGAAAGCCTACAAAATAATCAGGTACAGTACTACAGTTTTCACTTGTTTCCTCTTGAAGTTGGGGCATGTGAAATGTATCTTTGGGCATCCACAAAAACCTGGTTGAAGCTCTCTGGATCTCCAATAATGTTTTACAAACACAGTGGTTTTGTAACAATATGTTGTACATACCTGTCATAACACTAGAACTAGGGGACACTCCATGAAACTTTTGGGTACTAGTTCTTTTTTTTTAAAATAGATTTTATTGCATAACATATAACATGTATAAACATAAACATTTATAACATTACATTACAATACGATACGATAAAAAAGTACAAATGAACAGATATACATTGAATACATGGGTACTAGTTCTCAAACAAATAAGAGAAAGTACTTTTCCACCCAGAGGATTACTGGTCTATGGAACTCCCTGCCAGAAGAAGTGGTGACAGCTGTCAGTCTTGACAGCATTAAGAAAGGATTAGACAAGTTCATGGAAGACAAGGGTATCAATGGCTATAATTATGGATACTTAAGGACAACCTCTGGGTTGGAGAGATAGGCAGGATATCGCTCACTGCCATTTCCAGGGAATCCTAAGCAGGTGAAGGCATCTCCTTGGGAATACCCTGAAGAAAATGGTGAGCCACTGTGTGAGACAGAATGCTGGACTGGATGGGCTGTGGCCTGATCCAGGAAGGCTGTTCTTATGTTCTTAATCGCGGCTCCGTACAATCCGGGACCTGCGCAGAACGGTTCTGCGCAGGTCACTTTTTACGCATGTGTAAAAGCCTTCTACGCATGCATAGAAGCGAGCTGCGCAGAAGGAATGCGCAGTAACGCCTCCCCCCCCCCCGCTGCCAAATTTTGGGGTTTTGGCAGCTCCGGGCGGGAAATGGCAAAAATCGGCACCAAAAAATGGGAAATCCCGGCCAATCTGGGAAGGTTGACAGGTATGATGTTGTAGCATGACACACTTCTGTTTAGGATTCCAGTCAGTTTATCCTTTTCCCTCACCTGCTCACCTGTCCATTGGTACAATAATGACAACATTCCATATTCCATGCTAGTAGCGAAATGTACCCCCGCTGAGGATTTTCCACCAAATATTTAAAAAGCCTTTAAAAGGGGAAATTTCATGGTAAGACAAGTTTGAGGGGAAATGGGCCACCTATCAAAACAGCAATGCTAACTGCTTCACTTCTTATCAGTGTTGATAGCATAAACCTCAGAGCATCTTGAAGTGAAACTCTCCTGGAACAATACAGTGAGCATCACATTCTCCTAATAGCAAGCTGAGCCAACTAAAGTAACTTCTTGAGCATTTTTATATCCTAAAATCCTAGTCCCACACCATTCTACCATAACAACTAATCAGGCTTCTTACTTTCCAGAAATTTCACTAAGAAGAGTTTTGCACCCTTTCCCTATACATCCGCTTCCAGGAGCGACGAGGGCAGTGTGGACCGGATGAATCGCAGCAAACCCATTTGTGTGGATTTGCAGGGTGCTTGGGCTTCTGGGAATTGAAGTCCAAGAACATCTAAAGTGCCAAGGTTCGCAATCACGGTTCGAGAAGGATAAGGAACTGCTTCGAGGAACAGCTCATCAACCAGCTATAAATGCACCTAACATTAGCAGTCTCTAGCCCACATGATGATATTCTTGCAGGATTTTCCACAAAGATTTTGAAACTGAATCTGTAGTTATTTATTTACCACATCAACATTCTGAGCTATTACAGATGCTGAAACACAAAGCTGTGTTTGTTTGATTTTCCTGCCTTCAAAATTAATTAGAATTTTAACTCAGCATCAGTTTAATTAATTTTATCATACCTGGCAACACTACTATAGAGGCTGGAGGGGGTGCTTCTGTATCTTTGCTACAAAATGAGCAAAAACAGCTCCCAAACAAACCAAATCAACCTTACTAATTTTAATTTCATTACTGACATCTTGGCCCAAATGTGAATGATATTTGCTTCCAAATGAGTATGTTTAGAATCCTAATTTAATGGTCCTAAAGCTGAACACTGAACTCATTTCTTTCAGCATCAACAGACTTCGGACATAAGAGTTATTTCAGGGTTTGCAGACTAGATCCTCTTGGTACTGCAGCTTCATGGTAATTAGTAAAGGTCTCCCTTTCCCAAAAATCAATCAGATTTTTTTTAAAAAAACTCAGAAATACTTTTTTAGTTTATATTTCTCTGTTTCTTGAAATTTAAATTAATGTTCTGGTATGTTCTAAGACAGGGATTCTCAACCTGCAGCCCATGGACCAAATACAGCCTGTGGCACCATTCATACCTGTCAACCTTCCCGATTTGGCCGGGATTACCCCGTAATCCTGTGCCAATTGATGTCATTTCCCGACTCGCGCTGCCAAAACCCCGTAATTTGGCAGCGGAGGAAAGGAAGTACTGCACAGCCCTTCTGCACAAGTCGCCTTCTACGCATGCGTAGAAGGGTTTTACACTCGTGTAGAACCCTTCCACACATGCGTGGAAGCCTATGCTGCTTGCGTAGGGGGCTGCGCAAGCGGCGTAGCCTTCCATGCATGCGTGGAAGGTGACCTGAGCGGAACCGCTCTGCGCAGGTCCCGTTTTTTCCGGAGCCACGGGTTGACAGGTATGGCACCATTTCATGTGGCCCACCACCACCACTACACCAGGAAGTGCCATGTGGTGAAGGAAGAGCAAAATGGCTGTCTGGCTCCCAAAGCTGTCTGAGGGAGCATGACCCTGCCCCTAGCTTTAAAAGATTGAGAACTCCTATTCTAAAGGACTGTGGTGGCTTGGTGGTTAAGACACTGAGCTTTACGACTGGAAGGTTGGTAGTTCAGCAGTTCGAAGCCCGAGTCCTGCACAATGGAGTGAGCTCCCATCTCTGTCCCATCTCCTACCAACCTAGCAGTTCAAAAGCAAGAAATTGCAAGTACTGTACAGTAAAACCCCGGGTTACAATCACCTCGGTTTAAGTTTGCTGTGGTTTACAACGGCAAATCCTATGGAAATGCCGTCCTGGTTTACTAAATTGTAATCATTATTTTCCAGTTTACAACGATCAATTTAGGACCATCCCTATGGATGTTTTGGTTTACAATTTTTTCGGGTTGCAACAGAGTCTGTTGGAATGGACTCTGTCATAACCTGGGGGTTTACTGTAGATAAATAAGTACTACTTTGGTAGGAAAGTAAACAGCGCTCAATACATGCCAGTGTCTAGGCATGCCTGCCACATGTCTACAAATACGTCTGCAAGCACAGACAACACTGGCTCTTTGGCTATAAACAGAGATGAGCTCTGAACCCTAGAGTCAGATATGACTGGCTTTCGAGAAAGGGCAACCTTTACCTTTAGCTATGTTCTATTATTTTCTAGATTTATTTTATTTTTTTATTTTCAATTTATATTGCCACCCAACTCAAATGACTCTGGGTGGCTCACAAACAATTAAAATCGACATCACAATCCAATAGCTAAAAACCCATAAAAACCCATAAAAACGTACAAAAATTACCCCATTAGCTAAAAGAGAGAGGGCACAAACTTATATCAGCCAGCAGGTGGGAGTCATCACATCGCCAGTGCCCCACACCTGCTTTGCCAACCAGGTTTTTAGCTCTTTTCTGAAGGGCAACAACTCCATCTGGAGCCGCAACTCGATTGGCAGGAGGTTCCATAGGGCTGGAGGAGACACAGAGAAGACCCTCCTTCTGGTGCTAGAGAGATGAGCCTCCCTAGTAGATGGCACAATGAAAGAGCCTCTCCGGTTTGCTCTGGTGGGACGAGCAGATGTTCTTGGGGTGACGTGGTCTCTTAAGTATCCTGGCCCACTACTATGTAGGGCTTTAACAGTAATTACCAGCACCTTGAATTGAACCCGGAGGCACACCGGTAACCAGTGCAGCTCCTGAAGCAGTGGTGAGGCACAGGCATAATCCTTGCACCCCATCACCACCTGGGAGCTGTATTCTGGACCAGTTGCAGTCTCCAAATGGTCGTCAAGGGCAGCCCCATGTAGAGCGCATTACAACAGTCCATTCTGTAGGTGACCAGATCATGCATGACCATGAGCAAGGAGTCCCAATCTAGGAACAGGCATAAGTGGCGTATAACATGAAGTTGTGCAAAAGCCCTCCTGGCCACAACTGCAACCTGTTCATTGAGCAGGAGTTGTGAGTCCAGGAGGACCCCCAGATTATGCACCGTGTCTGTTTGGAGCAAGATGGCCCCACTGAGAACCAAAGTTGGTAGTTCCCGAGAAAATGCAGGGCCCCTGACCCATAGCCACTCAGTCTTGCCGGGATTCAGTCCCCCATCCAGACCCATACAGTCTCCAGACACCTGGGTAGGGCTCTGACTGCACTGCTAGGATCACCACAGGCCGAGATGTACAACTGGGTGTCATCAGCGTACTGATGGTACCTCACCCCGTGGGAACAGATGATCTCACCCAGCGGCTTCATGTAAATGTTAAATAGGAGAGGTGAGAGTCCTGAGCCCTGAGGCACCCCATATTGGAGGAGCCTAAAGCTGGACCTCTCATCCTCCAAGCACACCAACTAGGTCCGGCCCCTCAGAAATGAGGTAAACCAGGACCACACAGTGCCCTGGATCCCCAAACCTTGGAGCCATCCCAGAAGGATACCATGGTTGACGGTATTGAAGGCTGCTGAGAGGTCAAGAAGAGCAAGGACAGATGGGTTATCTCGGTCCAACTCCTGCCAGAGATCATCCAACAGTTCAACCAATGCAGTCTTGGTACCATATCTGGGTTTGAATCCTGACTGAAAGGGGTCCAGATAATCTGCTTCATCCAGAATCCCCTGTAACTGCCATGCCACTGCCTTCTCCAGAACCTTCCCTAAAAAGGGAAGGTTGGATACCAGCCGATAGTTGGCCATTATTGTTGGGTTGAGCGTGACTTCTTAAGGAGGGGGCACCTCAAGGCATGTTTTAATGCTGCAGGAAACACCCCTTGCCGCAAGGATGCATTGACTATTGCTCCAACCCAAATACCTGTCACTGCCTTGGATGCCTTGACCAACCAGGCGGGACAAGGATCTAATAGGCAAGCAGTAGCACAAACAGATCCAAGGAGCCTGTCCACTTCCTCAGGGACAACTGGATCAAACCGATCCCAAATAACATGGCAAGACTGCGATCCAGTCAACTCCAGACCCACTGCATCCATGCTAGGGTCAAACTTCGAGCGAATCCGAGTGATTTTCTGCATAAGATAATCAGCAAAGTCCTCAGCTGACCTCTGCCAATCAGGGTCAGGCCCCCTCTACTGAGGAGGGACCTAGTCACCAGGAACAGAGTGGCTGGGCAATTATCCACAGAGGCAATAAGGGTGGTGAAATATTGCCATTTCACCACCTCTATCGCCACAAGGTAGGCTCTAGTAGTGGCTTTACCCAGTGTTTGGTCGGAATCACTTTGACCCAACGGCACTTTCGGCATCTCTTCGCACATTTAAACTCCCTCAATTCCTCAGTAAACCATGGGAATAAGTGGAGCTGACGTGCGTGAAGAGACCATAGTGGCGCAATTACATTCAAGGCCACTGCCATTCCCTCATTCCAGAGGTCAACGAGAGTCTCGGGTGAATCGTGTAGCCGATCCAGAGGAAAAAAAACCCAGTTCCCTTAGGAAACCTTCAGGATCCATCAGTCACCTGGGGTGGGCCAATTTAACTTGATCAATTTAACTAGATCAGGTAGAGAGCATGCAACCTATGGGGGACAAGCAGTCTGGCAAGACTTCTCCAAACTACTTTATTGTTGGAAAACACTGGCCTAAAAAAGAAGAGTTGTGTGTCGAGAATGAAGGCCTCGAGTCCCTCTGCTCTTTGTAATATCTATGACACAGAAATTTGCCATTTTTATGGAAATCCAGACCAAAACCAGAATGAACCAGGTTTTTGGTTTGATTGTTTTTTAAATGATCTTGTCCACTTTGATATTCACACAGTCCACCTTCTATTTGACATTCCTTCTGAACCATTTGGGGATGAAAACAGCTTTTTTAAAAGGTGTTATAAGGATTACTATCAAGGCTGATTTTATTCGCTTTTTTGTATCAGCGATCTGGAAAAATGTGTAGCAAGGTGATAAAGAAAAGGATAATGGTACAAACTGGAAGGGTGAATCATCAATTTAAGAGGCTATGGTAATAAACTTCCAAGTGATTTGGGCCATGCAGGAGTGAGTTAGTAAATGATTTATGTGGTTCACTGGAGGGAAATAGAATGTGATTATTAAAGGTGCAGCATTTGTCACAGGATTGGTTTGGTAAAGATTCTGCAGAAAGAACAAAAATGATTATATGTGATATTCAACATGCTTCAAATTAGCCTTTTTTATAAAAAAAAATATCCAATAAATGTTTATGTTTACCTTACAGTGGTTGAGGTGTACTGGTGTATCTAAGCTAACTAAACCCAAGGTGTAGGGGTACCTCAGGAAGTATAAGCATCTATCTCTATTTATTCATGAAGCACTTCTTTGTATAATTGATGCACATGAAAGCGCGGCGCCAAAATGGCCGCCGCGCTCTTTGCAGCCCCACCCCCACCCGGACTCAGATATCCGGGTGAACTAGGGGGCGTGGCCACCCCTCTATAAAAGGGGTGGCCACGAGGCAGCCGAGCTGCCATTTTAAAAATGGCGACGGAGAGGAGAAGTTTCCTCTGTCGCTGTTCCTTTGATTCTTCGGCTCTTCAGCCCTTGGCTTTCCCGGCTGGGAAGGAAGGAGTTGCACAGAGCCTTCGGCTTGCTGGCTGCCCTGTGCTTTTTGGCATAGGTTGATCCCTGGACAGGGATCCTGCTATTTCTATAGATATGCCTCCCAAACGGAAGGCCCCGGTGACGAAACCGCGGCCAACGGGGAGGACTTTTGCCGGCCCTGCGCGGCGCGGGGGGCAGCCCTCAGGTCAGAGGACCAGGGCTGCGCTCACGCGGCAGGGCACTACCCCCACCGATACTGGTGGGGCGATGCAGGCTGGTGCTTGGCCCTCGGCTGGCCGGCCTACGACCGGCCCTTCCGGGGCTTCGGCCCTCGGCCCGCAGTTGCCGGCCACGGGTCAGGTCAGCGTGGGAGGGCCTGGTGCTGGTGCACAGCACGTTCCCCCTCCGGCCCCTCATGGGCCGGAGTATTTGGACATGGCCCTATTCAGGCCCAGGCTCTCATTTTGGGGTTCCTGGTCAAATGCCTGGGGGGCCGTCTGGCCCACCCGGCCCACTTTATACTTGATCTGTGGCAGTGGATGCATTGCTAACGCGTTTAGCTGTGCTTGAGGCATCCTTGGGGATTGCACACAACCCCATGACAGGGGGCCCTTCTCTCTCTGCCGGGGGCCCTTCGTGTCCACCGGCTACCTCGACGGCCGCCACACTGCAACATGCGGCCAGCCAGGTTGAGCTGCTTGAGACGCTCCAGCCTGCGCCTGCCGGTGTCTCGCAGCTCCCTGTCCGTCTAGAGCTACAGCAGGAGAGTGGTCAGGTGTGGCCCCAGAGCTCGATTCCGGTCGCGAGCTCCGACGCCCGCCTTGGGCCGGAACCCCCAGTGGGGGCGGCTCACGGGGGTGCACCTAGTGAGTATCAGGTTCAAGTTAATGCACCCACATCACAGTCCACTTCCAGTGGTGGGGTTCAGTGGCCGTGGCCTCGTCAAGTCGAGGCGAGTGGGCATCAGTTGCCAGCCTAGCCCAGTGCCCCTTGGTTCCATACTGGCACAACGTTGGGGGTGGGGGTTTCCGCCCCCGGGGCAGTGCCAGGCATCGCAGGGGCTGTTCAGGTTCTGCTGCGTATGCCCCGTGTACCTAATGTGCCGGTGACGGCCTTGCCGACGGCTGGTTATTCATTGCCCCTTGGTGATCATTTGTCCCAGGTCTCGAGGGAAAAGGTTTGGCGGGGGGAGTACAGTTGATGCGAGCAGGCATCAGTTACCATCTTATCCCTGTATCCCATGGTGCTAAATGGTCCCTCATTAAGGGCGGGGGTGTCCGCCCCCGGGGCAGTGCCGAGCATCGCAGGGGCTGTCCGGGTCCTGCTGCGTATGCCCTTGATACAGAACGTGCCATCGATGGCTTTGCCGACGGCTGGTTATTCCTTGCCCCTGGGTGATCATTTGCCACAGGTCACGAGGGGTAAGGTCTGGAGGGGGATATGCAGATATTCTCCATATTGAACTGTGAGCCCACTGAGGAGGAGAGAGAGGGACAGGACGACAGAGACAAAGAGCTGTCCCATCGTCGTAAGCCACCGCGCACCTGGGGCCAACTGGTGGTCAGCATACCTTATATATATGGTGGTATGCCGCAGGGCCCGGCCTGGTTGGGCCATCCCGATGGTTCCATCTATTGCTAATATTACAGGGCGATGGTTGATTTGATGGGCCCATCGCAGTTGGCTTACGATGAGGAATGTGGATGAGGGTGGCCCTACACCCTGAGAGGAGGTTGGATGAGCCCTGTCAGCACTTGTGCTCGCGTACATGACTCCCACGTGACTGGCGCCTGGTGATAGGTACCATGGTGGTCATCCTGTGCAGCGGGCTGCTCAGACACAGGCTCCACGCTAACTGGTCGGGCAGGGGGTTCCAGCCCGCCTGCCGTGTTCGACCTGCTCAGCTGGCGATGGGTGTACTAAGCGCCAGTGTCGTTACCGACTTGGTGTCCCCTTTTGCGCTGGCCCTTACGCCGCCTCCGCGTGCCCGCGGGTTGGTGGGTTACGGGGCAGAGGTAGGGGTGCACAGGGGGCGATCAGAGCTCCGTCTGAAAGAACTAGCCTTGTCAAAGCCCCCCCTCCCCAATTAGTGTACTCAAGCTGGAGCGATGGCACTCAGCTCATCCAAGAAGGGATGATGCGGGGTACCTGCTGGAGGGTTTTCAATGGGGCTTTTGTATTCCATTCGGGGGTGTTAGGGGTCCTAGGATGCTACTAATCTGGTTACCTTGAAAGGTAACGAAGAGGTTGTTCCACTGTGCACAGCTATGGGAGTTGGGGCTATGAGAGTAGCGGGTCCCTTCTTGGAACCACCTTTCCTATGTTGAACGTCTCCCCTATGAGGCTAGTACCGGGGTAGAACCAGGGTGAATGTCATTTAATCCTCCATTTAGCTCACCCTGTGGGTTATGCGGTTAGGGATGCCATTCCTGATGACCTTGTTCAGTCAGGTACTTGTAGTTGGTTCAGCCCCTATCGGTGGCTCCCTCATGCAGTCCCGGTGCTTTCCTGGCACAGTGTGCTATGCACTCGGCTTTCAGATTACTGCCAGTGCACCCAATGGATTTAGAGCTATTGGGTTTTTAGGTTCCAAAGTGAATTTTACTTAGATAAGTCCAACCCCTGCTGACTGAGTTAATTCATGTTCAGCATTCGAACGATTCGGGACTTTCATTCAGTGGGCCTTTGCTCGCAGGTCGGGGTCTCGGTCTCTAGCCCATTACCTCGACGACTTTTGGTTCGGGGATGAACGGGGCTCGGACACGTGCACGCGTCTCCTCACTACATTTCAGACACTCAGGTGGGAACTGGGTGTCCCCTTGGCACCTGAAAAGACCGAGGGCCCAGCTACTAAGCTCACATTTCTAAATCGACTCTGTCGCACGGGCATCCGGGTTACCCATGAATAAGGTGGCTCGGATCTCCGCAGCGATTTTGGCATTGATTGCCAAACATAAAGTGTTCCCTTGTGACTTGCCGTTACTTCATGGCCACCTTAATTTTGCCTGCAGGGTGGTTCCACCCGGCAGAGCATTGGCCAGGCGCCTGTGTGACGCCATGGTTGGCCTGTTAAAACGTCAACACAGGGTCCGGCTGATCAGGGGCATACGGGTGGACCTTTCGGTCTGGCTCAAATTACTCCTGGGTTTTAACGGGGTCCCTTCCTGGAGATCAGACCTGATGGTCTGCCCTGGATTTCAAGTACGGTCGGATGCCTCCGGCTCCCAGACTTATGGGGGTTTACTCTGAGGGTAGGTGGACTTACGGCCGATGGCAGCACCCATGGCTTGGCACGGATCGCCTCCGCGATCTTACCTTCCTTGAGTTTCTTCCCATTTTGGGGAGCTATGGGGCGATGAGTGGGCCTACTCAGTGGTCCATTTTTGGTGTGATAATGTGGCAGTGGTGCACATTGTCAACACCCAGACGTGCAAATCCCCCAGGGTCATGACATTAGTTTGTCTATTCTTTTTGAGAAGCCTACGCCTAAATGTGCTGTTATGGGCCAGACATGTTCCAGGTATTAATAACGACATTGCTGCTGCTTTATCCCGCCTGCAGATTCCCCGGTTCCGTGCCTTACTCCGGAAGCAGATGAATTCCACTTGCCACTCCCGGCCGATATTTGGACGATTGGCGAGGAGAGGTGAACCGGGCATGTCATTGGCACCTCGCACGTGTAAGGCGTATCACTATGCGTTCATGCGTCGTGTTTTGGAGGAGTGGACACGGGAACGTGTCCGCCGCCCGGACACGCGTCACCCCAGTTCCCAGAATTTCTGACCCACCTTGCACGAGGCTGGCATTACTTATGTTCGGATAGGTGTGAAGTGGCTCTTGGTCACGCAGCTACCATGGTAGCCTTTTTGGAGCGCTCCGCATCAGTGAGTGGGTGCCAGAGTTGGCACCATCTGTGTAAGGCGGATGTGTCTCGTAGGGCACTGGAACTCGACGATGTCTCTGTCACACATGAGTGGGCTCAAGTGGGGATACAGTCCTCACAGGTTGTTCAGCATGGCGTAGGCAGTGGAGTCAGACTGCTACGAAGTTTTATTGGAGACATCTGTCCGGTTGGTGCCCTACATGAATTTTCGACAGTGCCTGCTGCGCACCCCAGCCTGTTTTTCTGCCACCAGGATAGGTCTACCCTTGCCGAAGTAATGTTACTGAGGGTGACCGGTGCCACGCTTCGTGGTGTGGGGGCCCGTTTTGGCACCCATTTATTTAGGATAGGCGTCGCGTTGATCGTGGCTACGTTTGGAGTACTCAGAGGCGGACATGCGTGTACGCGCAATTTCTTATATGTACGTGCCCTCACTGTACGAGTACCTAGTTATGTCCTTAACCTCTTCTCCTCTTTTACAGATCCTGTGTGTCTCTACACACCGGTGGCAGTGGGGCTGGTGGGCCGCAGCTATGTACACTGGGCAGCAGTATATGCTGCGGCGACAGAGAGTGGACCCCGACTTGGGCTGTGTGCATCCGCACGTATGCGATGGTATGGTATGCGTGGCACAAGGGGGCGGGAACTGTTGCCATTCCTGATGTCCGTCGGGGATGCTGGACTGCCCGATGTTCTTAATAGGCACCTTGGCGGCAACGCTCTTTTCCGGATCACTGCTGTTACTAAACTGTCGAGGGGCTGTGACCTGGCATTTTATATCACGTATGGCTTACACACGGTCGCTATGGTCTAACATCGTGCCGAGACACCAATTTAGGGGAGACGTGGATCTCCGTGGTTCGGACTGTTCCGGCAGTCAGTTGACAGGGCTGTTGCTCAGTCCCTTGCTGAGCATGGCTGGGAGACAGCCATTGGACACCTGAGGATAGGCTTACAAAAATTTTGCTGGTAGGCAGGGGAAGGGGTCCACCTGTCGGCTGGAGGTATGTACCTCGTTCTGGGTGTGGTGCAAGCAGGTCTGGCGACCAAGCTGACGGTCTTGGGGGGGGCGGTGAGTCATCATGGATGCCTCCCCGTGTGGCGGGTAGCACTGGTAAGGTAAATATTTATGACCCATAGGTATCCGGCAGGTTCGCAATTGACTGGCCAACACTTAGACAGGTACAGGTGTAATAACGTTGACCGGTCAACGACGAACCAGGCAAGGGGTGATGGCAGGAGCTTTTCAGCATGCATCACCCCGTGATTTGACGGATACACGTCAGAGGGTGGGGTCAGTAGATAGTTTATTGACTACGGTCAACGATTTGTTTGTGTCAACAAACAAATGGATACAAATGGATACATTGTAGCCAATTGCCATTGGCAATTTTGGGAGGAACCTTACCAGTGTTACTGCGGCCTGCTTGCCTTAAGAATTATAATTGGATGAGTACCAATTGAAAGTTATAATTCGGACTAGGGCATTATTCAATAAAAGTGGCCCAATGCCTTTATCCATATACCGGTGTCTGAGTCTTTCTTTGGGGGGTGCACCTGCAATGAATTGGGGAGCCCTCCACATACATCAGGAGTGGGCAACATGTGGCTTTTAGGCAAGATTGCCTTCTCCATGGCTGTTCTGTAGCTCTATCCTCATGTCATCAAAAATGTTTGTTTGGTGGAAAAAAAAATCTCATTGTGACATCATGGAGAGAGGGAAACATTTTAATTTTTAATTTTTCATTAGAAGGGGGCTTCTACAGATTAAAATCTCCCTCTTTTAAAACTTTTTCCAGTTAACCATAAATTATCTATTTTGTTGACTATGTGTCTGTTCTTTTAGATGTCCTTCTTTGGGAATCCAGTCCTTGGACTGCCAGCAAAAATCTAAGTTCATCTGTCCCAATGGGTGGTCAATTACTATATACAGAATGAAAAACATCCCTTCATAAATTGTGTTATACACTATTATCTATTTTGAGATGTTATCCAGACAGTCACAATGTCTAAATCAGCACTTACTGTCTGATTGTAAAACCAATCAAGAACAAGAGTACCAATTCAAGTAGTTCACAGTTCATGCTTTGTTCCTATGACAGTGATGGCAAACCTTTTAGAGACCAAGTGCCCAAACTGCAACCCAAAACCCACTTATGTGTTTATTCAAAGAGCCAACACAGCAACAGAGGAGGAAGGAAACACTCCCATTGGGCTGCTGGGCAGAGGGGCAGGGCAAACTCTGTGCTGGGGGAGGGAGGAAGCGCTCACATTGGGCTGCTGGGCAGAGGGCAGGGTGAACTCTGTACCGGGGTGACCGCATGGGTGCCTACACAGAGGGCTCCGAGTGCCACCTCTGGCACATGTGCCATAAGGTCACCACCACTGTTCTATGATGAACAAGTGGGGAGCAATTCTGGGCAGGCAGAGAGCCAAATTCCAGTTTCACCAGTAGACTGATGGTTGTGGCCCAACCCTCACCACACCCCCAAAGACCCTTCCAACATGCCAAAGAAATCTTTGATATGATCTGCTGGTCCCCACAAAATGCTCAAATTGCTCCAAGCCATGTTTCTAGTTTTCTGTAGTTTTATTATACTTAATCTACCTAGCAGTAATAATAATGAAAAGTTGTGGGGTGGAGGGTTAACCTTAATTCAGGACATCTTCAACTAGATTCCTTCCAGGTTCATCTGGCTTCAGAAAGTAGGAAGAACTCAGTCTGATTAAAGTTCTCCAGAATCACCTAGGTTAGTTCATATAAACAACACCTAAAAAGAGATGAACACTAAATAAGGATAAACATTTGAGTATTAAACAGCTGCAGATAAACTACAAAAACATCTGAGAGTAGTATAGCAAATTTTGTTTAGCAGCAGATGGAATTTTTCCTGTAAAAAAAAATCATGATGTAAAAATTAGCTGGGTGGATTACTTGCAGCCAACAACTCCCCAATAATGCCCATCCCTATGATAAATGATACCTGAGTAGCAAGGCTAATGGAAAAACTTACAAATTAATTAAGTCAATTCATCTTATTTCAAATACAAAAAAATCTGGGTCTCGTGCTGTTAAACACAACATGAAAGC
This sequence comes from Bradypodion pumilum, assembly GCA_035047305.1. Classification (NCBI taxonomy): domain Eukaryota; kingdom Metazoa; phylum Chordata; class Lepidosauria; order Squamata; family Chamaeleonidae; genus Bradypodion; species Bradypodion pumilum. Next base: position 344,836,950 of record JAWDJD010000002.1, read on the forward strand.
ATCCTGCTAAACTTATGAATAGGTTCTGGAATCAAATTGCTGTTCAATCTTAACCTATAAAACCAAGGGTTAACCATTGGAACTTGCTATAGGATCCTACGGCTGGCCCTACTTGCCTGCACTCACCCTTCTGGAACACGGGCGGACTGGGTCCGCAGGTCAACGAAGGATTGAGTAAAGCAGCAGTGGGGCAACAGCCCCACAAATGTGAAAAAAGGGAAACAACTTCATTTCCCAACGTTATTTGTGCCGCGCTGCACCACAGCCAATCAGGCTGAGAGGCGGGAGCACAAAGAACGTGGGGAAACGCAGCGAGGCCAATCAAAAACGAGCCGCACGGGGGAGGGAGCACAAAGGGAAAGCACAAATAAAAAAATACAATCTCCAGTGTCCTGTGTGCCGTGAGCACGCAGAACTCTGGGAAAGCCGGCACGTCCCAGGGAAACCAGCCCCCGGTAAGTAAAGCCCCCCCCCACCGCTGGGCTTTCTAACCGCGGGCCGCAAGGCAGCCCCCGGTAAGGGAAGCACACACACACACACACACCGCTGGGCTTGCTTACCGCGGGCCGCAAGGCAGCCCCTGGTAAGGGAAGCCCACAACACCCACCCACCCGCTGCTGGGCTTCCTTACTGCGGGCTGCCTTGCTTCTCTTTCTTTCTTTCTTTCTTTCATTCTTTCTCTCTCTCTCTCTCTCACACACACACACACACACTCACAGCTTCTCTTTCTCTCTCTCACACACACAGCTTCTCTTTCTCTCTCTCTCTGTCACACACACAGCTTCTCTTTCTCTCTCTCTCTCTCTCTCTCACACACACACAGCTTCTCTTTCTCTCTTTCTCACACACACACACAGCTTCTCTCTCTCACACACACACACACACATACAGCTTCTCTTTCTTTCTTTCTCTCTCTCTCTCTCTCACACACACACAGCTTCTCTTTCTTTCTCTCTCTCTCACACACTCACAGCTTCTCTTTCTTTCTCCCTCTATCTCACACACACACAGCTTCTCTTTCTTTCTCTCTCTCTCTCACACACACACAGCTCCTCTTTCTTTCTTTCTCTCTCTCTCTCACACACACACAGCTTCTCTTTCTTTCTCTCTCTCTCACATACACACATATTCCTCTTCTACTCCTTTTCCTAATGAGCTCTCTCTCACACACTCACACACACACACAAACACACACACACACAAACAAACACACACACAGCTTCCTCTCTCTCTCTCCCTCTCTCTCTCTCTCTCTCTCACACACACACACACAGACACGACACTCCTGCCTTGCCATAAATTTTTAATATGTGTGTTGGTGATTGGAGTGGTATTCTATGGGTGGTGGTGGTTGTGCACACCCAAAACCACCCTTAACCACCAACACACCTCTCTCACACACACACACACAGCTTTTCTTTCTTTCTTTCTCTCTCTCTCACACATTCACACATATTCCTCTTCTGCTCCTTTCCCTAATGAGCTCTCTCACACACACACACACACAGCTTCTCTTTCTCTCTCTCTCTCTCTCACACACACACAGCTTCTCTTTCTCTCTCTCTCTCTCACACACACAGCTTCTCTTTCTTTCTCTCTCTCTCTCACACACACACATATTCCTCTTCTACTCCTTTCCCTAATGAGCTCTCTCTCTCTCACACACACACACAGCTTCTCTCTCTCTCTCTCTCTCTCTCACACACACACACACACACACGACACTCCTGCCTTGCCATAAATTTTTAATATGTGTGTTGGTGATTGGAGTGGTATTCTATGGGTGGTGGTGGTTGTGCACACCCAAAACCACCCTTAACCACCAACACACACTTTTTAAAAAAGACACATTATAAAACATTATTGGTAAAATAAAAAAGGGAAAAAATATATCATCCTTTGTTCTTTATTTTAATCCCCCCCCCAAAAAAAAAAACACCAACAACAACTGATCACAGTTTATAACAGCCCGGCAACGCCATCCTCCTCAGTCCACACAACTCCGTACCCATTGTATCTACAATGCCATCTAGCCATCACATCCTTGGCCGTCCCCTTTTTCTTTTGCCCACCACCTTCCCCAGCATTAAGGCCTTCTCAAGTGAATCCTCTCTTCTCATTTGATGTCCAAAATATTTCAGCTTCATCTTTACTATTTGACCTTATAATGAGCACTCAGGGCTAATCTCTTCTACTATTGACCTATTTGTTCTTCTCGCTGTCCAAGGGACTCTGAAAACTCTCCTCCAGCACCACATCTCAAAGGCATCTATTTTTCTTCGCTCAGCCTTTCTAATGGTCTATTTTAAAAAAAAACTCATTTTAAACAGCCTGGCAACGTCGGGCAACCTCTGCTAGTATAATAATAAAAACACTGTGCTTCACAAGAAAGCAGTGTCTTCCTGTGTTATACCTGTCCATTTCAGCAAATCCAAAGAAAACTAGATGTTTTCTAGAAATAAAATTAATGAAGACTCAAAAGTCCAGTCCTTTAAAAAAAAACTTCAAATTTTACTTACATGATCAAGGTCAGTTCTTTGGTTAACACAGAATAGAAAAAGGAAAAAACCTAGCAAAGCCAGTTATCCAATGTCTTTTAATTAGCCTTCAGCATTTTCTTCTTCTGCCATATCTGAATCCAAATATTGGTGATCCTCATGGCAGTCAGCCATAAAGTTTGTCCTGGGAGCAAAAAAAATGCAGTGGTCTTCCCCAACCAACCTTCCGCATCGCAGCGAGACATCTGTACCACTAATCCAGTTTCATGAGTCACTTTCTGGTCCTGAGCCCTCTTGGTACACAAAGTCCTCATCAGCTCCAGGCCAGTATTGATGAAGCTGTTGCTCTCCATGAAGATGGATTCAAGTGGGATTTAATCCACTTGGGGACCATTGCCTTTCCCTGTAGACTTCAGCACCTTGGGCCCTTAATCCTCCGGGTTGTCAGGTTAGTTAACTGCCACATGACACTCGGCGTTGAGTCACTGGCAGTAGAGTCTACTGTATTACCATAGCAGGATAACCTGGCCAGTCTAAGTAAAACTACCAGAATACAGTATCCCATTTCATAACCAAGTGAACACCATATAGAATTATTCTCTATGCCATAATGTACCCTGCTTGATCTCTTTATTTTCCCCCAGAAGGTACAAAGCAGACATAAGCAGATAAAAGAAAACCTTGCTATGTTTTTCCTGACCAAATTTATGATTGAAAGGAATTGTTTTAAAAATGCAAATGTAGTGCCAGATTGATTGATATGGATCTGCAAGATGCCACTGAGGTTTTTCACAACAGTTCTATTATACCGCAGAAGCTTCTGATAGCATTTATTAATTCATTTAATATATAAGGGCTTAGGTACTTATATGCGGGGTGCCCAAACTATGGCCTGGGGTCCAGATCTGGCCCAGGGGTTGGATCTGGCCCCCAATGCCAATTCATCTGGCCCTCAATGTCCTCATTGCTCCCAGAAGCAGAAGTAAAATGTGCCCGTACGGGAGCGTTTTACTTCTGCTTCCAGGAGCAACGAGGGCTTCGTGGGCTGGATGAATTGGCATCAGGGGCGGATCTGGCCCCCAGGCCCTGAATCAAGTGATCGGCCCATGGCCCAAAAACGTTTGGGCACCCCTGCCTTATATAAACAACAATTTTACGCTGAATGATCATTTTATTTTAGTTTACCCTGAATGATCACTGCAACAATCTATGTTGTTCATTTCTAACCACTGTGCCCTGATATTGTGTTGTGTGCAATGGAGTAATCTAAAAGAGATACATGTGCCACTATATATATGATAATTCTGAAATGGAACTTGTGCTGTGGCCAAGAAGCCACTATTAAGACAGAATGTGGAAAACCCTAAAAATTTGTAATAGGCAAAAGTGTTAAATAAAAGTTTATTTATCTCCCTGTTTGTTCAGTGTTGTGTCCTTAAAGCCTGTGCCTTTAAACAACGTACCTATCCATGTGTATCCAATGTAACCTTTTCTATGTGTAACATTGTAACCTTCAGCTGCATCACTGTAACCTTAATAGGACGCGAGCTAGTGACCACTAGAGGGCAATAGCGAGCGTCCAAGCTCATTGGTCCAAGACTCACCTAGAACAACAGCGCGGGAAGATTCCCGCCACTACCTTCACCTGGACAAGAAGGGCGTGACCTACAATGACGTCACGCGGACAGTAGCCAATGGACTGTCAAGGAGCCACATTCAAATGTATAGCCACTGTATATATTGAGCTGTTCATCCGCCATTACCACATGTTCCCTCTGACCAGCATGTAATAAAGTTGTGTTAAGCCAGCTCTTCGGCTGTCCTGGTGTCCTTGGTCCCATACACTAAATTCAGCCTAGGTGCAGATCGTATCATACAAAATATGGGGTTATATTCAGAGGAACAGGATGAAAACTGGAGGTAGAAACATCATTAATGTAAATAGATGATGCTGTATTGCTAGCAGAAAAGAGCACTGATTTAAGATAAAAAAATTAAAGCACAAAATCAGGATTGTTTATTTATCTACATTTCTGCACTGCCATGCTGCCACCACTGCAAAACCTCCAGCGAGACCTCCAGTCTTTTTCCAGCAGCCAGAAGCGAAGGAGAGACGGTTGCTGAGGGCAAGTGGCCAGAAGACCATGCTGCCGCTGCTGCAAGACCTTCAGCGAGACCTCCGGCCTTTTTTCAGCGGCCGGAGGAGAAGGAGAGAAAGTCCTGGAGGGCAGGCAGCCAGAAGACCATGCTGCCGCTACTGCGAGACCTCCGCAAGACCTCCAGCAAGACCTCTAGCCTTTTTCCAGTGGCCGGAGGAGAAGGAGAGACATATGTGGAGGGAAGGCAGCCAGAAGACCATGCCGACACTGACATAAGGCTTTCTTCCCCTTTCTCAACCACCACCAAGTGTCGCAGGAAGATGGCGGCAACAGCAATGGCAGCGGCAGCAGCAGCTCTTCCATTTCCTCTTCTAGTTGCAGCTGGGTCGGCGTTGGGTGTAGCAGGCCCAGCATCGGTTTGAGCTGCAGCTGAGTGGGGAGCTACGGAACAGGTGGCTCAGCCACACAGGGGTTGGTGGCAGGGACCCTGATGTGATGGAGTTTCTTGACCCTTATGTTGTCTGGTGCTGTGGACTTGGCCATTGGGGCAGTGGACGGACATCACCCCCTGGCCAGCCTAGGCCTTGGACTCTTTTGCGGTTGACTTGTTGAACTTTTTAGATGAATGACATTTTAATGTTTAATGATGGTAGCTGATTTGTGATGCTTTGACTTATGTGATTTTTTGATACTGTGATTTATTTCTACTGTTGTATGATATTTGTATCTTATTTTGTTGTATTGCAATATATGTATAGTGTATTAGATGTGGTATTGTTGTGAGCCGCCCGGAGTCACGTTGTCGAGTGGGCAGCATACAAGTCCAAATATAATAATAATAATAATAATAATAATAATAATAATAATAATAATAATAATAATAATAATAATAATAATAATAATAATAATAATAATAATAATAATAATAATAATAATAATAATAATAATAATAATAATAATAATAATAATAATAATAATAATAATAATAATAGGGATTATGCTTGAACAATAAGCAGACAAAAACAATGCTACCAAAAAAATGTATAACTCGTATTGAGAATAAAAAACTGAAACTGTTAAAAGATGTTCTGTATCTTCAGGAAACCAACCATCAATCAAAATGGGCTGCTGTCAATAAATTAAAAGATGGGGTCTTGGAAGGGTTGTTACCAAAAGAAATGAAATGAAAAAAAGCTTCTTAAGTGTAAGAAGCCAAGATCATCTGTCCTGTAGTGTTCCTGATTATTTTCTGTGGATGTAAAAGCTGAAAAATGAACAAAGCTGATGGAGGAAGGGAATGATTTGTTCAAAATATGATATGGGCCAGCATAAAACAAAATAAATGGGTACATTGCTCCATGTGCAGAGTACTTGGCTGCAGAGTCAGAGGTGTTTGGTAGTTCAATTCCCCACTGAGTCTCCTGGGGGAACAGCCATTCTTATGTCACCTTGAGAGAATTGTGCACTCTGATGGCATCCAGATAAAAAGGGAATAGTATACCATTTCTGAGCTTTATACCTAGATAACCCTAGAAAGGGTTGCCTCACATTGGAATCGACTTGACAGCATGTAATTATTTATTTTATTGTAGGTCAAAACAAGCCTGAACTCTCACTAAAACTTAACAGGACTAAACTGAGAATGTCATGTTTTGAACATATTGTGAGAAAACGAGAGTTGCTGGCAAACAGAATACATGTACCATAAAAAGTTCAAACAGGAGGAAAAGAAACTAGGTTAACTTTGTCTCTGACATTTTTTTTCAATTGAGAGAGACTTTTAATGTGAAATGACAGAGTGGTGATATGACAGTACAGTCCCAAAAAAGCTGTACCATGTTATTTTGCTGCAGATGTAAGATTAGTTCTTGAAAGGGGGTAATATGCTCAAACTGATACTTCTTCTTCCGTATCACAATACGAATATTGGTGATCCTCATGGCAATTAGCCATGAAAACCATCCTGAGAATATAATGCAATGGCCTTTCATCTACCTTCCACATCGCAACATGACCTCCATACCACTGATTCAGTTCTGTGAGTGATTTTTGGCACACAATGTCCTCATTGGCGCCTGGTCAGTATGGATGGAGCTGCTGCCCTCCATCAAGATGGATTCAAGTGGGATTTAATCCACTTGGGGACCATCACCCTTCCCTGTGGACCTCGTCACCCAAGGCCCTTGGTCCTTAGGGTTGTCTGGTTAGTTAACCTCTAACTGACACTCAGTGTTGAACCGCTGGCAGTATGGTCTACTCTATTACCATAGCAGGATGACCTTGCAAGACACCATCAAAATGATACACAGTTGATTTTTGGAAACTTAATTCAGTCCATGTTAATGCAATAAGATATCCAACTTATCATATGATAATACAGCTGTAAATGTAGCTGCCACAACTAGGAAGGGCTACTCAGCTGACCCATGTTGCTGACTTTAACCCAGTCTGCTTCTTTCTGTTGTTCCTTTCCTCCCAGAAAGCCGAGTGTCACAATGGTTTATTTTGTTTTTGGACACAACAGCTCCATATAATGACATTCTGTAGCACCAAACCAGTTTTCCATGTTTGTTAGCCAACACATTCTTCTCTTTTATGCATTACCTTTTCCACTTATTTTACCCTGAACAATCAGTTACCAGTACAACAATCTGTGCTGTTCATTTCTCATTACATGATTGAAGATGGCTAACTTTTGTAATGTAAATTTTTTGAAGTGGTAGCCATGTTAGTCTGTGCAAGCATATCAGAGATTAAACAAAACAAAAAAGTTGTGACTCCTTAAAGACTAACTTCTGTATTTTAATATTATCTTTCGTACATCATGTCCACTTCATCAGACTTAAGAGTGAGATGTTGTGACATCAATTTATACATACTGTATCAGGAACAGAGGTACACAGTGGTTGGTTGGCATAACAGATAAGTTTGCAAATCAGTGTGCTATTTACAACCAGTAATAACAGAAGATTAGTGTGGCTATTTAAAACAGTAATAACAGAAGATCACTGATTGAGGTTCAGATTGATTACATTACATTTTGTAATGTGCTAGGTTGGCAGGAGATGGGACATACGATGAGCACTCTCTCTGTCATGCAGCACTTGGGCCATTGAGCTCAGTGTCTAAACCACTAGGCTACTGTGGTCCTTCTTAGTTGTTCATGCAGAAGGTAAACAGTGCAAGTTTCAGTCACTTCCAGCTGGCTACTAACAAGCTGCAAGAAAGATTGTCACTGGTTTGACACACAATCAAGAATCCCAGTAGCAATCCTTTAATTGCCAGCTAGAAGGCAATAAAAAATATTCCATTTGCTTTCCATATTCATGAGCAAGCAACAGGATTTTGGTCACTGTAATCTTTCCCATTTAGATGAACATATTTGAACTTAAACTTCCAAAATGTTTCATTTGCATACAGGGCATCTGTGAATTGTACTGGGAGTCTTTACTAGCCACATGCTACAAAAGGCAGACCCCTTGTGAGTGACGCCTAAACCAGTCTTCAGATCCACTAAGAAAATAATCAATCCCACCCTGTCAGAGGCCAAACTTTCACAGCAGGAGATTTCTGATCACTAACATTTAAATACTTCAAAAGGAGTATAGAAGCTAAACATTTAATAAAAACAACATTAAATCACTAATGGCCTTCAGTGTGGGCAGGAAAGGGAAGCATCCTGAACCCTTGAATAAAACATATAAGTCATGTGATTTCTGGGACTCAATATGAATCAAAACACAATTATTTAGAAAGAAACTAGGAAGCCCTGTCATATGTTCCACCAAAGCCACCGATCTATCATGGATTAGCAAGTTAAATCCCAAAGTAAGTAGGAAATATTCCTCACTTGTGCAGCTACCAGTATTCTTGTTTTCAGACTTGTTTCTGGAGTTTGTAGCTCTCTGTTTTGCCACACATAGAACTCAGGAGAAAATAAATAAAAAATGAAAAGAATTTTTTTTTTTTTTTTTTTGCTATCTAACCCTTTTCCCAATGAAGGGACCCAAAATGGCTCAAGGATGACTGACTCTCACCTTTACCTTTGCAACACTGATTTACTAACCATTTTTTCACTACATACAATTTTTGCTTCACTGCAGTATTCAAGGCAGTCATGTTATCAAGTAGAGCAAAACTAAACTGAGCTTCTTAGATCAAAATAAAACTTTATAAAATGGTAAGTAGCAGCAGACACCGAGAGAACTAAGCAAGATAATGACCCTCAACATCCTCTGAATGGATAAGTGCCTCAAGTCCACTGACAAGGAATAGCTTTATGGTAAGAACAAACATTCTTGAGGGTGTTCAAGAGTAAAATCAAATTAGGAGGTAGAGGAAGGAGCTCACTTGGCAAGTAACAACATTAAAGGAGATTATAGCTGAGGAGCTCAACCTCTCCTACATCATTTGGCAGACCCTGAATAGGCTGAGGGTCAGAGTGCCTAAATGTAAGACCAATATGCACAAGTTGGGGCTAGTCACAGACAACAATACACTGTGTGAATGTGGAGAGATATAGAATCCAGCACATTTGCTAGTCTGTCAATTACTAACAGTAACATGTACTAATGAAGATTTGATTTTGGCCATGACAAAGCCAGGAAGGTTTAGAAATTTGGGGTTTGTTCTGGACACGAAAGAAGAAGAAGACCTCACTGGTATCTTTTGCAACTTGATGTAACCACAATTCAAGTTTAACTGCCTGTTGTGTATTAGTATTGGTTATGTTATAGCGTGCTTTGCAAAAAAGGCCCCATCCATAAGATTATTGTTAAAAGCTGATTCATTAATTTTCCCGCTTCTTCAGTAGCCTGGGTAAATGTATCTATTCTGTAACCATTTTGTTCTATATATAAGCTAGTGTCCCTGAACCTTTTCCCACAGTCTGATTTGCTCCTTGCAATAAATATGTTGCTGTTTGATTCAACTATGTCTGAGTAACTTACTCTTTGGGTTCGGACGCAACAATTGGCAATGAAGGTGGGATTACAATGGCGACGGCCGCCCCCATGTCAATGGGGCCTTTCGACATCTCAAAACCAGATTCCTGGTCGATGTACGAGTTCCAGTTCAAGAATTACTGCACTTCTCAAAGGATCGACCCGGCACTAAAAAAAAGTCGACATTCCTCACTTTTTGCGGGTTGCTGACACTTGAACTTCTTAATGATCTTGTGCTGCCGAGGTTGCTAAAGGACACCTCACTCAAAGACATTTTGACTGTCCTCCGGGACCACTTCATGCCCAGGGTTGCTGTGATCCCTACTTGCGTGGCTTTTTACAGACGTGACCAGGAGGTTGGGGAATCCATTGCCAAGTACGTTACCGCACTTCGACATGCCGCCATTCCTTACCAGTGGGAAAATCTTGACAGTGCTTTGAGGGACAGACTTAGAGTAGGCATTAGGGACGAGGCCACACAGCGCCGCCTGATGAAAAGGTACATCCCAACTTTTGTGGCAGCACTCGAGGAGGCTCAGGCCGCCGAGATTGCAAATCCAGGAGTTCAGTTCCTCCAATCAAGGCCTATTACTCCTGTTAACATACATAAGAACATAAGAACAGCCTTGCTGGAACAGGCCACAGCCCATCCAGTCCAGCATTCTGTCTCACACAGTGGCTCACCATTTCCTTCAGGGTATTCCCAAGCAGATGCCTTCACCTGCTTAGGATTCCCTGGAAATGATATTGAGAGATATTCTGCCTATCTCTCCAACCCGGAGGTTGTCCTTAAGTATCCATAATTATAGCCATTGATACTCTTGTCCTCCATGAACTTGTCTAATCCTTTCTTAAAGCTGTCAAGACTGACAGCTGTCACCACTTCTTCTGGCAGGGAGTTCCATAGACCAGTAATCCTCTGGGTGAAAAAGTACTTTCTCTTATTTGTTTGAGAACTAGTACCCAAAAGTTTCATGGAGTGTCCCCTAGTTCTAGTGTTATGCGATAGGGAAAACAGTTTTTCCTTATCTACTTTGTCCACACCGTGCATGATTTTATAAACTTCAATCAGGTCACCTCTTAGACGTCGTCGTTCAAGAGTGAAGAGGCCCAACCGTTGCAGCCTCAGATGGTAAGGAAGGTGTTCCAGTCCCCTAATCATTCTGGTTGCCCTCCTCTGCACTTTTTCCAGCTCCATAATATCCTTCTGGAGGTATGGCGACCAGAACTGTACACAGTATTCCAGATGGGGCCTCACCATAGATTTATAAAGAGGCAAAATGACACTTGCTGACTTATTTTCTATACCCTTCCTAATGATCCCTAGCATTGAGTTTGCTTTTTTCACTGCTGAGGCACACTGGGTTGACACCTTCATTGAGTTGTCCACCAGGACACCAAGGTCCCTTTCCTGGTTTGTCGCAGAGAGTTCAGACCCCATCAGTTTATAAGTGTAATTGGGGTTCTTTGCCCCAACATGCATCACTCTGCACTTACTAATGTTGAAACTCATTTGCCACTGTTTTGCCCACTCCCCCAGTGTCGAGAGATCCCTCTGGAGCTCCTCACAATCTCTCACAGTTTTCACTACCCTGTATAATTTAGTGTCGTCAGCAAATTTGGCTACCTTGCTTTTTACTCCTACTTCTAGATCATTTATGAAGAGGTTGAAAAGCAGGGGTCCCAATACTGAACCTTGGGGGACCCCACTCTTGACTTCCCTCCACTTGGAGAAGTGTCCATTTAGTGCTACCCTCTGTTTCCTGTCCCTTAGCCAGTTGCTGATCCAGGACAAGACCTGTCCCTTTATTCCATGACTGGTAAGTTTATTCAAGAGCCTTTGGTGTGGGACCTTGTCAAAAGCCTTCTGAAAGTCCAGATAAACAATGTCAACTGGATCCCCCTTATCCACATGCTTGTTGACACTCTCAAAAAATTCCAACAGATTAGTGAGGCATGATTTGCCCTTGCAAAAACCATGTTGGCTCTCCTTTAGCAGCGCCTTCTCTTCTATGTGCCTATTAATTCTATCTTTTAGGATGGTTTCCATCACTTTTGAAATGCTTAGCTGTTCACAAGCACCAAGTTTCAAGTCAGTCCACGTCTTCCGATGGCTCAGAAGGAGGGGATGGCATCAGCCAGGTCCAGAGGTGACACGCCGTGCCATCAACTTCACCCAAGAACAACATTGCGCCGTGTCGGGGTGCAGGAGATGACACCTCTGCACAGAGTGCCCATTTAAAAATGCTGAGTGTCACTGGTGTGGCAAGAAAGTTAGGTTGCACTTACCAATGATAACTTTTGTTCTTCGAGTGTATAGTTTGTGAATACACACTATTGGGTTATGCGCCTGCACAGACCCTAGACCGGAGGCTTTAAAGCTTATTGGCTAAAAGTTTTAGCGGTAAGACCGCCCACCATACCGCCCACCCTTAGGCTCCAGTCCACCATTTTACCTCAGTTTCATACTTAAGCCAAGCACAGGATAAACCAAAAGATCTCATCCATGCAGCTCAAGAGGGGACATAGGGTGGGTAGTGTGTATTCACAAACTATACACTCGAAGAACAAAAGTTATCACTGGTAAGTGCAACCTAACTTTCTCCTTCGTATAGTTTGTGAATCCCCACTATTGGGAGATTAGCAAACTCTCACTTACTTGGTCGGTGAGCAGCCAGATGAGATGAATCCACGATGAAGTATGTCAGTCAGGCAGGATGGACCCTCAAGGGCGAGGTGCCTGGAGCCCTCTGGCAAGGACGACATGACCAAGTCTGGCATCCACAGTGGCTCTGGTGTCCATCCGGTAGTGTTGGACAAATGTGGAAGGTCTGGACCAGGTGGCAGCCTTACAAATGTCCTCCAGTGGGGTGCCCTGCCGAAATGCTGTGGAGGTGGCAACTGCTCTGGTTGAGTGTGCCCTGACGTGAGGAGGGGGTGGAAGAGAAGCAGCCTCATAAGCAAGGTAAATGGTAGATGTAATCAATTTGAAGAACCTCTGTGATGAGATGGGTTCACCTTTGGACTTGCCCCCATAAGCAACAAAGAGACACTGAGACTTGCGAAACTCTCTGGTCCTGCTGGTGTAGAATAATAATGCCCGTTTGATGTCAAGAGTGTGCCATGTCCTTTCTTGAGCATTAACGGGGTTGGGAAAGAAAGTCGGTAGCGATATAGCCTGAGCCAAGTGAAACTGAGAAACAACTTTTGGTAAGAAAATAATGTCTGCATGGAGCACCACACGGTCATTGTAGAATTTCATGTACGGGGCATCAGCCCAAAGAGCAGTCAGCTCACTAGCTCGTCTGACAGATGTGATGGCAACTAGAAATGCTGTCTTCCAAGTAAGAAGGCACAGGTCCACCGTCGCCAGAGGTTCAAAAGGAGCCTTGGTAAGGGCAGTCAAAACTGTAGACAAAGACCACTGTGAGGTTGGAGTCTCAACAGGAGGGAAGGTGTTCCGCAATCCTTTGAGAAAATGCTTCACCATTTGGTCACGGAAAGTGCCTGAAGCAGGAGATCCAAGCGGGGAGTGGGCCACCACAGCCACCCAATAGACCCTGATGGATGCAAAGCTGAGACCAGTCTCTGCCAAATGGAGAAGATATTCCATGACATCATGGAGGCTTGCCTCTTGTACACATCTGCGATGAGAATCCAGGAAGCCACGGAACCGCCAATACTTGGAGGCATATGATTTCCTGGTAGACAGGTGTCGCGCTAACTCCAGAATTCTTGACAATCTGGGGTTATCTGCCACACGGTAAGGTGAAGACTGGGCAAGTCCAAATGGAGGAGACGTCCCCGATCCATGTGGAAGAGGGAGGGAGAGTCGGGCAGCGTGAGCGACTGTGAGGAGAGTTCCAGCAGAAGCGGATACCATGGTTGCCGAGGCCAAGCCACTGCGATGAGGATCGTGTATGCCCATTGCTGACGCATCCTCGTGAGGACCTTCTGAACCAGAGGAAATGGAGGAAAGGCGTAAAGGTAGTCCTTATCCCACCGTTTCATGAAGGCGTCGCCCTTGGAGCGCTGTCCGATGCCTGCCCTGGAGCAGTACCAGAGACACTTGCGGTTGGACTCTGATGCAAAAAGATCGAGGCTCGGGGTTCCCATGACCTGGAAATGGACTGAAAAACCTCGTTGTCCAGTTCCCATTTATGAGTTGTCGTGGTGAGGCGACTCAGCCGGTCTGCCCGCACATTCAACTTGGCCTGAATGTGGACCCCGATGGGAAAGATGTGTCGCTCCAGACACCACTCCCACAGTTGCACCGCCAGGTACAGCAACGTTATGGACCTCATTCCTCCCTGTTTGTTGAGGTACGCGATAGCGGTGGTGTTGCCCGATGTGATCTGGGCCGCTTTGCCCAACAGCATCGTCTCGAAGGAGCACAGCGCCTTCCAAATGGCAAGCAACTGATCAACCATTGACCCAACCAGGCAGGACTGGCACGGTCTGGACATTGAAGTGATGAGTGCCAGTCCATCGACCTGCCCAGGCCATACTGGCACGAACCCGATGTGACTTCCAGGGTCTCTCCCTCATCCTCTGATGATTCCAGCTCATCGGAGGATGAGGTTGAGGTAGAGGTGGATGCGGATAAGATGCCTGACCTGGTGGAGGGAAGTAAAGAGTGGGGTCCCCCAAGGTTCAGTACTGGGACCCCTGCTTTTCAACCTCTTCATAAATGATCTAGAGGTAGGAGTAAAAAGCAAGGTAGCCAAATTTGCTGACGACACTAAATTATACAGGGTAGTGAAAACTGTGAGAGATTGTGAGGGATATTAGGTAAAGGTAAAGGTTTCCCTTGCTCGAAAGCCAGTCGTATCCGACTCTAGGGTGCAGTGCTCATCTCTGTTTCTAAGCCGAAGAGCCAGCGCTGTCTGCTTCTGCAGACGTTTCCGTGGTCATGTGGCAGGCATGACTAGACACCGGAGCGCACGGAACGCCGTTTCCTTCCCACCGAAGTGGTCCCTATTTATCTACTTGCAATTTCTTGCTTTCGAACTGCTAGGTTGGCAGGAGCTGGGATGAAGACGGGAGCTCATTTCCGTCCTGCAGTACTCGGGAATCGAACTGCTGACCTTCCGCTTCCCAGTCAGTGTCTTAGCGACTTGAGCCACTTAGCGACTTGAGCTGGAAAAAGTGCAGAGGAGGGCAACCAGAATGATTAGGGGACTGGAACACCTTCCTTACCATCTGAGGCTGCAATGGTTGGGCCTCTTCCCTCTTGAATGATGACGTCTAAGAGGTGACCTGGTTGAAGTTTATAAAATCATGCACAGTGTGGACAAAGTAGATAAGGAAAAACTGTTTTCCCTATCGCACAACACTAGAACTAGGGGACACTCCATGAAACTTTTGGGTACTAGTTCTCAAACAAATAAGAGAAAGTACTTTTTCACCCAGAGGATCACTGGTCTATGGAACTCCCTGCCAGAAGAAGTGGTGACAGCTGTCAGTCTTGACAGCTTTAAGAAAGGATTAGACAAGTTCATGGAGGACAAGGGGATCAATGGCTATAATTATGGATACTTAAGGACAACCTCGGGGTTGGAGAGATAGGCAGGATATCTCTCAATGCCATTTCCAGGGAATCCTAAGCAGGGGAAGGCATCTTGAACCCTGAAGACCTTGAACTATAGTCTAAGTAGTGAGCAGGTCGGAAAGTCACAACCACCATAGTCTCTAAATCAAGAAGCAGGATGAATGCAGAACTTAACTGAATTTACACATGACAAATGCTACATTTGCTTTTGAATTATTTTGTGCACAAAATCAAGCACATCCACTGCATTAGAATTCCATCATTATGGTTATTAAGATGAATTATATGCTTTGATGTGATGAACAAAGAGTGTTTATTTAGTGGTCTCCTGAGAATTCCACCCTTCTTCTAACAGGGGATTGAAAACATTTAATGTATGTGTTTCTAAATACATCTGATGTAGTTGTTTCTAAAAAGAGATGTAAACACAGAATTGAGCTTAGGGCATCTCTAAATCTTTATTGGAGCAGGGGGGAGGCTGCCTCCCCCTTGGGATCTGGTGTAGCCATCTGTTGGCAGCATGTTTTTTACTGTACTTCTGACTGTGTTCAACCTCTGTCATCTGTGAATATGTTCAAATATTATAAAACACCTTAAGCTTTCTGTGATCTCGTGCCAACTGAAATCAAACCCAGGTAAGCACTCTCCCTCTGAAACTTTTAACGATTCAGAGAATGCAGCAACATGATATACACTACAAAGAATGAAGAGATACCCTGCTGCTGCCTTCTAGTCTTTAGAGTTCAAGGAACTGTGATGCATCTAAAAGGTTAGCACAAACTCTTGGCACCAAGATATATTAGATGGCAGGTATGTGTAATAGCAGAAGAGGATGAGATGGCTAGATGGTATTGTTGATGGAATGGGCGTAGAGCTGAGCGGGCTGTGGAGGATGGTGGAGGATAGGGGTGCTTGGCATGCAGTGGTCCATGGGGTCACAAAGGGTCGGACTCGACTGTGTGACTGAACAACAACATTATGTAATGGTTACTGTTGTGTTTATAACTTAAATAGTGCTTGTAAAACAGTTGTATTAATAGTGCAGGATCGGGGTGATCCTCCATTTTGTCTTCTTCTTGGTACTGACCTATTGCGGGACTTGCATTCCCACCCTTTCTAGCAAGACACACGAAGTCTTCACTCAGGTCCAGTAACCTTCCAATCAGCCCACTCCTCTTCTAACCAATCATATTGTTTCCCACCCAAATGTATCCACTGTACAGTGTATATAAGGCGCTGTTGCTCCACTGCTGTTTGTGTTCGGTTTGCTTACAATAAAGTTATGTTTGGCCCTTTTGTGCTGGCTGCTTCTCTTCAATTTCCGAACATCAAAGTTACATTGGAATGAAAGTCATCAGAAGGAATGAGTTTTACAAGAAGCAGAAGGAGGTTCTTTATTTTTCTTACATTAGCCACTTTCACCTAGACTAGAGCTTTCCCATGTCTGCAGCTACTTTTCCTTTGCAGACCCATATTTGTACCCTCAAACTCAGGTTATTATCCCTCAAAGATAACTGCAGCTGCAGTTCAAAAATGCATGACTGATGCATTCGAAAAAGCTTCTCTTCCACTGCAAAGCATCTCTTTCCTATGAGAGGTCTGCATTAGCAGTGGCAATTACACTACGTTACTGCATTGTTACATTCTTTGACCTCATATTGACTCATAATTTGCCACTGTAAAAGAGAAATCCTGGAAACATTTGCTCTGCAACCAAACCCAAGTACAGTACTCAAGATGCTGCTCATATACAGTTTTGTTTAAATATTTTCGGTAGCCATCCAATGCATATTAGAAGTAGCTTTTCTCTGTGATGTACAGACATTTATGAATTAACAATGACACCTAAAACATTAGGCTCTGTTAAGTATATAGAGGAATACAACATGGATTCTCAGCATCAGCAGAATCAATCATGAGCAGCAGAAATCAGACTGAAAAACAGATTGACTAAAATAGGTTGTTTGGTTTTGTTTTATTTGAGGTTTTTTTTTAAATACAGTGCATGCTCTTACAATGTTACACTAGGATATAAACTATTGATCTAAGAAGCAAATTGGTGCGAAATCTAATACTAAAATATACATGTGGTCTAAAGAGAGATAAACCCTCCTAAATATTCACAGATGCTTACAGAGAGAGGCTTGGAAAAGTCAGAAGAAAACTATTCCTATTATTGTCTCCTGAAAAAGAAAATTAAGATCTCCAACTTTGGCATTATAAGGCCAAACCCCCATAATCCCAGTCTGTCAGCAAATCCTGATGATCTCTGACATGAGCCAGGTCCAGCAGCAATCTGTTCAAAGACTCCTTGACCAAACAAGTCTTAGTTCAAGCTAGGAGTCAGTTTCAACAAAGTGAATGACAAAAATAATACCGAAACACAGCAGGTTGGCCAAAATTAATATCTCTCAGGTGAGAATGCATAGTACATGATGAATTTCAAGAGAGGAGTTTGGGGCAGAGCAAGGGACACACACATATTGGGACTCTGAGAATGAGCTCTACAAGGGAAGGGTGGTCTGTTGCCCCCTGGCAGCTCTTTCACAGAGTTTCTATTGTGTATGCAAGCAGCTCCCCCGATCCCGCACACAACTCAGCTGCCAAAGTAGCGCAGCTGAGGAAACTCAGCCCATGCAACTCCAATCACCCAATTAATAGCTAGCACGGGAAACTCCCTGCCTCCAGGTGTTCATGGTCAGGAATACAACACATTAGGTAGTGATGGTCAGGAATACAGTGATGTCAACCAATGGGTATTGTTGGCGGGGGATTCAAATGCATTATAAAAGGAGCTGCATCTCCTACATGTGCCCATGTACAGATTGACCATGCTGAAATAAAGAAGTGTTTGGCCCGCCTGCCGGCTCCGTGTGCAATCAATCTGCCTACATCAAAGTTTCCTACCAGCAGCTTTCCTGTAGATTGAGAAAAGGCTGACACCACTGGGGCATTTGAACTGTATGCAGTGGGAGAAATGCAGAGGTAGAAGGTAGGATTGTAAGGGAATGTTAGAGAAAGAGAGGGAACAGTGACAGTAGATGAGATAGAAAATGGGATAGTTAATGTTGTGATAGAACAGATCAAGGAGGAAAAGATAACTGGGAAATTAGAAACAGAGAAAGGACCTGAAGAAAAAGAGGAAAGAGTGAGAAGTACTAGAGGAGGGAAGCCTGGGGTGACCAAACAGGACACCTAGACAGGGGAGTGGATCTAGTTATGAGTCCCACAAGAAGTGGTGGACCAACAGTGTCCACCACTGTCTCTTGACACTGGGGGAGTAGGCAAAACAGTAGCAAATGAGCTTCAACATTAGTAAGTGCAGAGTGATGCATGTTGGGGCAAAAAAACCAATTACATTTATAAACTGATGGGTTCTGAACTCTCTGCGACAAACCAGGAAAGGGACCTTGGTGTCCTGGTGGACAACTCAAAAATAAAGGTGTCAACCCAGTGTGCCTCAGCAGTGAAAAAAGCAAACTCAATGCTAGGGTTCATTAGGAAGGGTATAGAAAATAAGTCAGCAAGTGTTATTTTGGCTCTTTATAAATCTACTAGCATATTTTGCCCGCGGTGCCGGGCTTTTTAAAATTGTGTTGGATAGTAAAGGGTTTCATTTTTTTTCTTGAAACAATGGTGCTGGGCTGTTTTAAATCATGTTGTAAGGTTTTGTGATTTTGTGGCTTCGAGGTGCTGCGTCTGCCTGCGGCGGACTTGCACTCCCAGTGGGGGTTTTTTTGTTCTTTTTGGGTTTTTTTTTTTTGCGTGCCGGCTTCCTCAGTGCCGGACTCTTTAAATTGTTTTTTTTGAAGGTTTTTGTTTTATGTTTATGCAAATTTTATTTTATTTTAATTAATTTAATTTAATTTAATATTATTTAGTTAAAAATTTAATTTTGGTTTTTAAAATGTTTATTTTTTATGCATTTTTATTTTTTGTTTTGGTTTTTTGGAGTGAAAAGTGATTTCTGTTTTTTTGGTATTTTTGAGATTAGTGTGATTATTTTTGAATGTTTTTATAACTTATTTGATTAATTTTAGAATTAATCTTATTTAGTTTTAATATTTTTGAATGTTTTTTTCTCTTTTGGCCTCTGGGTGGGGGTGGTGAGCTTTTCTGCCTCTCTACAATTGTTCTCTTCTGTCCTCTGGGTGTCACTTCCGGTAAGTTTTCTCTTTCTTTTCTCATGTGAGTTCCGGTCCTCATGGATAGAAGACATCTTTTGGTAAGTTCTCTGGGGGGTGGGGAAGTGGGGGGGATTTCTTTTTTTGGGGGGGGGGGTTCTGTGTGTTTTTCCTTGTTTCTTTTTGGCTGTTTTTGTGTTTCATTTTTGGATTTTTGTGTGTTTTTGATTGTTTTTGGTTTGTGTTTTTGTGTTTATTTTTTCAGGGGGGGTGGCTTTCTTTCCTGCGGGCCATGCTGGCTGGCCCGTGGGAAGGAAGGGCAATGGCGGGGGTGGTGCTTTCTTTTCCACGGGCCATGCTGGCTGGCCCGTGGGAAGGAAGGGCAGCGGCGGTGGGGTTTCCTTTTTTCCCCATGGGCCATACTGGCTGGCCTGTGGGAAGAAGGGCAGTGGCGGGGAGGGGGGGTACTTGTATTTTTCACGCGCCGGCTGGCCCTTCGAATGGAAGGGCAGCAGCGGCGGGGGGGTTTCTTTTTTCTGGATGGGCTGTGGCCTGTTCCAGCAAGGCTGTTCTTATGTTCTTAACAGAAAATGAATATTCCTGTTATTTTGCATAAAAGGCGGACTCCTCATTTGTTAGAAGATATGGAAGAGGATAGGAGACTAACATGCATTCAGCCAGTTTTGCTAGAAAATGTCATACATCTGGTCTGTGTTAAGACGGTTGAGATAAACAGCTTATCAAAATAATAGGACTCAGAGCCATTTTTGTCACATAGAGATAGGGTAACGCTGAACATTTGGATTCCTTCCTTCATCCATAAGACATTCTTCTTAGCTTGCATTAGATCAAGCAATTTCTTTGGGAATTTGGCACTTTTTGTCCATCATAAAATGAAGGGGTTTTCTGTATTGCATGTTCCAGGCTGTTTTCAGCACTTACATGTCTCTTTATCAAAATATGCCAATTTCTCATACTGGGTAGCTACTTCGTTACATGAGCTCTGACATTGCCCTTTGACAGTATCTTCTCTCTCCACACGTGGTTGCATTCCACACAACTTTTCCTATTCCCAGATCCATCCTTTTCTTTGCACAATGCTCATGGCGACATGGATACAATTGTGTCATTCCAGTGCCATGTACCTGCTTTTGTTTGCCAGGTCTGTGTGGCCCTCTTCTTTAATTCCATGTGCACTTTCTGTGATTCTTGGTAGGTATTGTTTAACTGAAAAGTATGAGCTAGTACTAAGATACTTCCAATGTCACTTACTCCTTGTCTGCTAGATCACCCCTCCCAAACCCTAGATCACCATCACAACTTAAAACTATCCCAGTGTCACTAGGGTGCACTGCACTCTGTGTGAGTGTGTTTTTCAACAACAACTTCAGCATGGCTTGCACTATGGAAATGCTATCAATGAACCCTCCCTCCTATGAGCAAATGCGCTGAGCTACTTCTTCCATTTTCAGGCACTGCTTCATTACTTTATTCCACTCTATATTTGAATTCTTTTCATCATGCTATTCTCTGGGAGTGTGGAAGCACTGTAGCATTAAGAATCATGTCAGCTTTCATTATAGAAGTTAACAACAGAACTGAGTGAAAGTAATGAGGCCTGTTTTTTCCCCCTCTTACAAGGTGGCAAACATGCTTTCCACCAGGAACGAGCTAGTTCAGCACTAGACTATGAAACTGGGATATACAAACCCTGCAGAGGTTGTGGCACCAAATGAGGTATACAAAACAAACAAATTCTGCATTCACTGTTACCAGAGCTTTGATGTGTCATGACTTTTGTGCCAGGGTGGGAAGAAGTGGTTAGAGATGGTGGTAGTCCCATTGAGAAATTGAGCTAAAAGGGCAGAGAATACCCTAGTGCGGGAAGAGGAGGGGGGCAATTATTTAGAAAGGATACTGTTTCCATTGTTTGTAAGGGTGGGGTGGGGGGGAATGCTATTACACTATGCCACATATGTAGATCCAGAGGACAGAAAGTACTGTTGCACATCATTAAGAGATGCAAACAGAGCAAAATGTTGCACTGAAATTAATTTCACCTGGAAGCGTGCAGGGAAATAATCATATAGAAATCTGCTTGATAAGTAGCTTATTTTTCCCTTTGATCAGAAGAAATGCACTTTTATTAGCATCAGCTAAGCAGATGCAGCCATTGTGTCCTGGTGCCACCTTGTGGTGAAGAGAAGATAGGCTAACAGTGGAATCTTTTAAATGCTTACTTCGGAGGAAGCCTCACTAAGTTGCGTGGGGCTTACTCCTAGGTAAGTGCATGTAGGACTCTTACTACAAAAGAAATTGAAGTTTATTCCATATACTTGGTATTTTATCTAGTGCTATGTTATTTGATCACTGATTTTTACATCATTACCAAATATTTCAAAAAGCCTATATCCTTCCTTTTAATTGCATCATAGTGTCCTCCCAATGCCTCGGCTCTTTGTGCTACCCAGACCTACACAGTGGTGGGCATCTGCAGGTTCGCACCAGTTCGCCAGAACCAGTAGCAGAAATTCCGGCTGGCACCGCCCATCCAAGTTTTGAAATAAAGTAGTCCTAATTCAGGCGCAATGCAGGGCTTTCCCCCTGGCCACGCCCACCATACCACTCCAGCAGGGTAGGTAGTAAAAAAAATTGGAGCCTACCACTGGACCTACATGATTTGGGGTCTGCATACCCATATACATAATGCACTTGTTTCATTAAGACACAACCTTCTTTACTAAATGACAAGCAATATTGCATTTGCAGCTGTACATGTGTTGTTGCTAGACTTCATTTTAAACAAGGTTGTAACCATTAATTTCAATTCTTATTCATCATTTACAGATATTTATTTGGACCCCATCAACCATAAAAAAACAATTGGTTACAATAGTTTGAGCTGATCACATTGTCAGCTAATTTATTTTGAAACCTACAAAAATCAAAGAGGATTAAGACTGAATGCCATTCAATATGTTGGTTTAGGATCATCTATTATAAATGTCAAGGGACTGTGGTGGCTTAGTGGTTAAGACGCTGAACTTGATAACTGGAGTGCTGCATGATGGAGTGAGCTCCCATCTCTGTCCCAGCTCCTGCCAACCTAGCAGTTTGAAAGCAAGAAGTTGCAAGTAGATAAATAGGTACCACTTTGGTGAGAAGGTAAACAGTGTTCCATGCATTCTGGTGTCTAATCATGCATGCCACATGTCTGCGGAAATGTCTTCAGACACAGACAACGCTGGCTCTTTGGCTATAAATAGCGATGAACACCAAACCCTAGAGTTGTATACGATTGGCTTTCAAACAAGAGAAACCTTTACTTTTACCTTATTATAAATTTCAATTAACCCATTCCAATCCAGCCCCAGACAGGAGAATCTTGCCATACGTGCATAACACACAAAGAACTAACACACCAGTATTTGTTTATACAAATTCAGTGACTCATTACTCAATATATGACTGGTTTACATTGGCAAGTACCACATTGCTCTAAGAGTTTTGTGATATTTGACTATTAATGCAGGTGAGTCTCTAAGTAACCAGGATGATTAAGCTTACATTTTCAAAACAGTGGAGGTGTACTGTTGTCACTTATCTCTAGTTAAAAACCAAGCCTCTCTGCCTTATCAAGTTATTTTAATCTTCAATTACTCCATTACACTGGTAACACATCCTACTGATGATTAATTCTTTCCACTTCAGAGATAAACAATGTGTAAACCTCTCCCATGCCTTGGAAAGATAATGCATCTTAAAAGACCAATGTTCGCACTAGACTACAAATGGTGGGAAGGTAGCATTTTCCAGATAAGAGAAGAACATGTTCAGTGCACAGGAAAGAAAGAATTCTAGTTAATGTCATGTGGCAGCATCTCCCTGCCCACACTATTCTACCTCTGACCTCCAGTCAAGGAGAAGGAGCCCACAAGTCATTGGCAATGATGTGCCCGGGCACTTTCTGCTTGAGCTGAATTTCTGAATCACTGTCTGTGGAAATCTTTCCAAAGTTACTAAAATCTGTGCATTACTAGTGAAGCATAACCAGCAGCAACGCGGGTATCTCTTGCCTTTGGTTTCTACATGGCAGCTATTGTGACGCTTGCTTCATTTATAGGAGGAGACATGACAAAGATAAATGTGGAAAGCCACCCACCATAGCACCAGCCTTTTCTTCTCGTATGCTCCTCCAAAAGTCTTTTAATAGTACTTCAGAATGAATGAAAGCAAGAGAAAAGAAACTCAGCTCCATATATAACAGCTTTCAGAGACCAACTTTACCTAGTGATACATACAAAATCATCAGGTTAATATTTCAGCTATGATTATCTAAAGTAGCAATGTTTTTTATTAATTGCTTGTGGGTACTTTTTCTTATGCACATAAATTTTAAAATGCCACAGTATGAACCTCTGAATCTTCGAGCCCCAATGATTATACCTGCACTAAAAACTCCTGATGATCAGCCCCAAGGCATAACATTAATTTTGCTACTTACACCTTCATTATGCATTGACTCATTAATTACAACTTTCACTTGTAAGACAGCAGGAACAGCCAACAGCAGTGTGTTAGAAAAGGGCTAGAACTTTTTCACACTTCTTTTGTTGAAAGACTGAGTTGTAAAGTAATATATCCATCCAAGAACAGATTTAGCACACACACCCATCCAATTTCTCCCAAAAACATTTCTTACAACCATTAGTCCGTTTATTTTAAAAGTATTACCATCCGTAGATTCCATGTAGTATGAGAGTTGTGCGTAGAAGATATCATTAGTGCACTGCTCAAAATGAGGAAAGAAGGCTAATATACAAATGATATTATCTCAATTTGAAATTAATTCTATGAAGAAGTATATGCAATGGTACCACTCTTCAAGAAACCTGACAAACTGACATTGAGGCAGGCTCAGAATAGTAGCAACTGCCACTCAATATGAGTAGGTACCTTAGAGGTGAAGAACATACCTCAATTTTATTTAATTTAATTTACTATTTCAATTTGTTCGCCGCCCACTCAGGGAAGCCTGACTCAGGGTGGTTTACATAATCTAAAACCCCATACAATAAAAGCAGTTTAAAAACCCCACCCACATTAAAAGTATCCCACCCACCCTGAGAAGCAGAGAGAGGATACATCTCATGGTACAAGCCAATGGGCAGGAGCCACATTGCCCTCAGGATTCCACACCTGCCCCGCTAGCCAGGTCTTAAGTCCTTTCCTGAAGTGCAGCAGCTCCGTCTGCAACCGTAGTTCTACTGGCAGGAGGTTCCAAAGGGCCAGAGCGAACACGGAAAAGGCCCTTTTTCTTGTGTCAGAGAGGTGGGGCCACCTGGCTGATGGAACAATTAGGGAGCCCCTCCGGTCCACTCTGGTTGGACGGACAGATGTTCTTAGGACGATGCAGTTTCTTAGGTATCCTGGCCCACTACCATATAGTGCTTTAAAGGTCATAACCAGCACCTTGAATTGCACTCGGAGGCAACTGGTAACCAGTGCAGCTCCCGGAGCAGAGGCAAGGCACACACATAATGCCCTCAGCCCATCACTACCCAGGCTGCCGCATTGTGGACCAGCTGCAGCCTCCAAATGGTCGTCAAGGGCAGCCCCATGTAGAGCGCATTGCAATAGTCTAGTCTGGAGGTGACCAGGGCATGTGTGACCGTAAGCAGGGAGTCCTTATCCAGGAGCGGGCGCAACTGGCGTATCACACGGAGTTGTGCAAAGGCTCAAGTCCAATACTGACAGCGTAAACTTGAAGCTCACTTGATTAGGCAATGACTCATAAATATACCGTGTTTCCCCAAATATAAGACACTGTCTTATATTTTTTTAAATTCCAAAATCAGCACAATGTCTTATTTTTGGGGATGTCTTATTTTTCCCAGCTGGGGGTGTGGTCTCCAGGTCCGGGCCGGAAGCCACACAGCCGCAGAGGTAGCTGGCCTTCCTTCCCATCACAGCCCAGCTCCTCCTCACCCCCGGCTGGGGGTGTGGTCCCCAGGTCCAGGCGGCCCACGGCAGTCTCCGGACTGCGGCGGTAGCTGGCTTTCCTTCCCACCACGGCCCAGTTCCTCCTCACCCCCAGCTGGGGGTGTGGTCTCCGGGTCTGGGCGGCCCACGCCTGGCTCCGGACGGAGGCTACGCGGCCGCGGCAGTAGCTGGCCTGCCTTCCTTCCTGCTGCGGCCCATCTCCTCCTCATCCCCGGCTGGACCTGGAGACCACACCCCCAGTCGGGGGTGAGGAGGAGCTGGGCCGTGGCGGGAAGGAAGGCCAGCTACCGCCGCAGCCGCGTAGCCTCTGTCCGGAGCTGGGCGTGGGCCGCCCGGACCCAGAGACCACACCACCAGCCGGGGGTGAGGAGGAGCTGGGCCGCAGCAGGAAGGAAAGCCAGCTACCGCCGTGGCCGCGGTCCGGACCGGGGTGTGGGCCGCCTGGACCCGGAGACCACACCCCCAGCCGAGGATGAGGAGGAGCTGGGCCATGGTGGGAAGGAAGGCCAGCTACCGCCGCGTAGCCTCTGTCTGGAGCCAGGTGTGGGCCGCCTGGACCCAGAGACCACACCCCCAGCCGGGGGTGAGGAGGAGCTGGGCCGCGGTGGGAAGGAAAGCCAGCTACCGCCGCGGCTGGGTGGCCTCCGTCTGGAGCCGGGCAGGAGGTAAGGGGGTCTTATTTTTGGGTGGGGCCTTATATTTCAAAGGCAGGGGGAAAAGAGGGGGTGTCTTATTATGGGAGGAGGTCCTATAATCGGGGAAACACGGTAGTTGGTATCTGGGACAGAAAGTGTCTTACAAACTGGTTCTTTGCATGTACACCCAGAAATAAACTGCAGGGTCTCCTATTAGAATTATTCTCCAGTAGGCTTCTCCAAAGGACTGTGGTGGCTTAGTGGTTAAGACACAGCTTGATGACCAGAAGGTCAACAGATCAGTAGTTTGATAGATAGACCAGAGTCCTGCACAACAGAGTGAGCAGCCGCTGTCTGTCCCATCTCCTGCCAACCAAGCAGTTCAAAAGCCAAAATTGCAAGTAGATAAATAGGTACTGCTTCAGTCAGAAAGGTAATAGTGTTCCCTGTGCTCTGCCACATGACCATGGAAACATCTGCAAAGGCAGTCAGTTCTGGCTCTTTGGCTGTAAATCGAGATGAGCACCAGCACCACCCCCTAGAGTCAGACATGAATGGCTTTCGATCAAGGGAGACCTTTACTAGGAGTGCTCCAAGATTACAGATGAAGATACAACAAATAGGTAAAGGTCTCCCTTGCTCCAGCCAGTCGTATCTGACCCTAGGGTTCAGTGCTCATCTCTGTTTCATAGCCGAAGAGCCAGCATTGTCTGCTTCTGCAGACATTTCTGTGGTCATGTGGCAGGCATGACTAGACACCGGAGTGCACGGAGCGCTATTAACCTTCCGACTGAAGTGGTCCATATTTATCTACTTACAATTTCTTGCTTTCAAACTGCTAGGTTGACAGGACCTAAAACAAAGACGGGAGCTCATTCCGTCCTGTAGCATTCGGTTATCAAACTGCTGACCTGCCAGTTGATGAGCCAGTATTGAGTAACAATTTCACCTCCAGAAGTACCAGAGCTGTCTCACCCTCCTGCAAGCTAGTTATCTCAGAATCAAAGCATCACATGGGAAGGGTTGAGGGAGAAAGACAAGGCCTCAGCTTCCTAAGCTATGGTTTATAAAGCTATAGGTCAGGAGTGCCCAAACTTTTTGGGCCGCAGGACAGGTTGGTCATGTAGTTCCTCCCACTTAGGGTTACCATATTTCCCTCTCACAAAAACGGGACAGAAGTAAAGGTTCCCCTTACTCGAAAGCCAGTTGTATCCGACTCTAGGGTTCAGTGCTCATCTCTGTTTCAAAACCAGAGTCAGCGCTGTCTGCTTCTGCAAACATTTCAGTGGTCATGAGGCAGGCATGATTAGACACCAGAGCGCACGGAATGCTATTTACCTTCCTACCCGAGTGGGTAGGAAGGTAAATTTATCTACTTGCAACTTCTTGATTTCGAACTGCTAGGTTTGCAGGAGCTGGGACAAAGACGGGAGCTCATTTCGTCCTGTTTGTGTAACGACGCCACAAGAAAAGGCATGCAGCGCCCCCCCCCCTTTTCTTTCTTCCTTGTTCACTGCTGCTCACTGCTCCACCTACTGGTGGTTCCAATGGAAGTACATGAAAAATGTGTGGATTTCCCCCCCCCCAAATCAAGTGATTTGAAAAACGTGAGTTTTCAATGTTTTTAATGGACCCATGCAGGACAGTTATAAAACGTGAAAATTACAGTTTTCCGTGGCATATGGCAACTCTACTCCCACTGGAAGCCGAAGTAAAACATGCATGTGTGGGTGCATAACACACATTGCATGCACATAACAACTGAACATTTTTCAGGCATGAAGATGGAATGGGAAAGCTACACCTGTTGTATTTCTACCTGTGATCCAGTCTTTAATCACACATTTTCTAGGCCTTTGTTTGACATATAGTTAGCTAACAAGCTTCAGGGTCCTTAGGGGTTTGGACTCAAAAAGCCTCAAATGCCCCTTTCAACTCAATTATTATATGATCTGAATATAGGGGGTCAATGTCTTTAAGCAGTTGCAGGACACTAATAGAAGTCTGCACTTACTCAAATGCCCATTCTGTAGGTCTCTGGCTGCAAGACAAAAAGCAGAATCCTACTGGCTATAGAAAGTTAGCAGATGCCAAACAGAACAGCATGATGAAGTGCAAAATTCTCTCTTTAATTTCATACCTCTGGGTAGTCCTACAAGCACCATGAAAGAAAAGCCTAGGCCCATGATGGTGAATTTTGGCTCTCCAGATGTTCTTGGACTACAATTCCCAAAAGCCCAAGCACCCTGTGAATCCACACGAATTGGTTTACTGTAATTCATCCAGCCCATATGGGTGCGTTTTATTTCCGCTTCTGGGAGTGACAAGGGCACCGCGGGCCAGATCAATTGCGGTAAACCCATTCGTGTGGTTTCACAGGGTGTTTGGGATTCTGGGAATTGAAGTCCAAGAACATCCGGAGTGCCAAGGTTTGCCATCAACGGCCTAGGCTGCCTGCAACGGTGCTGAGCTTGTAACAATTAAAGCTCCTCCATTTGCCAAAGGAGAGTGGTTTGGAATAGGAAAAGCAGTAAGACAAGGCTGCATTTTGTCACCCTGATTATTCAACTTATACACAGAGCACAAAATGTGCAATGCAGGGATGGAGGAATCATAATATGGGATCAAAATTGCTGGGAGAAACATCAGCAATTTGAGATATGCAGACGATACCACCTTAATGGCAGAAAGTGAGGAAGACCTAAAGAATTTCTTGATTGGGCTGAAGGAGGAGAGCGCAAAAAGTGGCTTGAGACTCAATATCAAGAAAACCAAGATAATGGCAACAGGCCCTATCAGACCCTGGAAAATAGATGGGGAAGAAGTAGAAGCAGTGACAGATTTTACTTTCTTAGGATCTAAGATCACTGCAGATGATGACTGCAGCCAAAAAGGTGACTGATGCTTGGGAGACAATTTAATTTAATTTAATTTAATTTAAAATTTAATTTAATTGTCAAATTTATATACCACCCACTCGGCGAAGGCCAACTCAGGGCGGTTCACAATCACAACTTAAAAACATGTTAAAAACAGTTAAAACTACCCACCCCCTAAAACAAGGGGTGCAGGATCCAAAGGCACCATGGGGAGGAGTTCTTCTACATCAGCCACCCAATGGAGGTTACCCTTCCACCTGCACCCCACACTTGGCCCGCCAGCCAGGTTTTAAGTTCTTTTCTGAAAGGCAGCAATTCCATCTGGAGACATAGCTCTGTTGGCAGGAGGTTCCAGAGGGCCAGCGCAGACACGGAGAAGGCTCTCCTCTTTGTGCCAGAGAGGTGAGGCCCTCTGGCTGATGGAGTGATTAGAGAGCCCCTCCAGTCCGCTCTGGTTGGACGGACAGACGTCCTCAGGGCTATGCGGTCTCTTAGGTATCCTGGCCCACTACCATATAGGGCTTTAAACGTCAAAAACAGCACCTTGAATTGCACCCGGAGACAAACTGGCAACCAGTGCAGCTCCCAAAGCAGTGGTGAAGTGTGGGCATAACGCCCACACCCCGTCACCACCCGGGCTGCCTCATTCTGGACCAGCTGTAGCCTCCAAATGGTCGTCCAGGGCAGCCCCATGTAGAGCACATTGCAATAATCTAGTCTGGAGGTGACCAGAGCGTGAGTGACCATAAGCAAGGAGTCCTGGTCCAGGAGTGGGCACAACTGGCAAATCACCCGAAGTTGGGCGAAAGTCCTCCTGGTCACAGCCACCACCTGTTCTTCTAGCAGTAGCCACAAATCCAGGAGGACCCCCAAGTTGCGCACCGGTTCTGTCTGGGGCAAAATAGCCCCATCCAGAACCAAAGATGGTAGCTCCCAGGATAATGCAGGACCCATTATCCATAGCCACTCAGTCTTGCTGGGATTCAGTTGTAGCCCATTAACCCCCATCCAGACCCCAACAGCTTCCAGACACCTGGAGGATTTTGATGGCATCACTGGGGTCCCCACGGGCCGAGATGTACAACTGAGTGTCATCCGTGTACTGATGGTACTGCACCCCATGGGAACGAATGATCTCACCCAGCGGCTTCATGTAGATGTTAAATAGGAGAGGAGAGAGCCCCGAGCCCCTGAGGCACCCCCCATTTGAGGGGCCTGGCCTGGACCTCTCACTCTCCAACCACACCGACAAGCCATGAGAAACCTGGTAAACATAGTGAAAAGTAGAGACATCTTCTTGAAAACAAAAATCTGCATAGTCAAAGCAATGGTTTTCCCGGTGGTAATGTATGGGTGTGATTGCTGGACCATTAGGAAAGCTGAACGCAGAAAAATAGATGCCTTTGAGTTGTGGTGTTGGAGGAGAGTTTTGAGATTCTCCTGGACAGCGAGGAGAACAAATAGGTCGATCTTAGAAGAAATCAACCCTGACTGCTCCTTAGAAGGTCAAACAGTAAAGATGAAGCTAAGGTACTTTGGACATCAAATGAGAAGAGAGGATTCTCCGGAGAAAGCCTTGATGCTGGGAAAGGTGGAGGGCAAAAGAAAAAGAGGGCGACCAAAGATGAGATGGCTAGATGGCATCGTGGACGCAGTGGGCACAGAGCTGGGCGAGCTGAGGAGGATGGTGGAGGACTGAGGTGCCTGGAGGAGGATGGTCTATAGGGTCACAAAAGGTCGGAATCAACTGTGCGACTGAACAACAACAAGGCTGGCTAGCAGTGGATAGAAGCACAGAAGACAAGCATAACTTTGATTGTAATGGTGGAATCCTTACGGCATCTGCTTTCAAAATGCCTGCTGTCTTATACTTCAGATCTCTATTTGGGTTCCCAGAACTGCTTCATCCCACTTCAGTGGGCCTACCCACAGAAAACATTCTTACACCTATCACCATAGGGGCAAACATTTAACAAACTATGGCTCTATACCAAACAGCACAGTGTTGTTGGGTGGTGGGGAGAGAAAATGGTTCTTTCCTGCATCCCTGGAGTGTTGCTTATGATCCTAATTGGCTGTTCCTTGTGACAATTGCAAAGAATCTGTGCCACGGGAGAAGAGAAGGAAAAGTTAAGAGCTTGCAGGGTGCAGAGAACCAGAATGCGTCAGTTTTTGTACATAGATAGATCAATACAACTGCAAACAAAATGTACAGGTATAAAGGCCTGCTGCTCCACAGTTAGACAGAGGATGAAAATTTTCTATTTCATCTATAAAGCTGCTTTTAAAATATATCTACAAATGACATACCACTTCTGAGTTTTTTATGTGAAGCTTTTGCCAGTAGCTGTTTTGTCCCTTAAAGAAATCAACTAGGGTATATGTAATTGTATATATTGTTCTGATTTTAATAATGCTGTACTCAGTTCCCAGCTTGAATTTCAGCCTCCTTCCAAAAACCTAAACTAGGAAGTTTGTTCTGAGTGCAAGAGGCAGTTATTTCCAGATGATTTTGAAAAATTAGGCTAAAGCATAGTGACAGAACTTTCAGATCTGTTGTCTCGTTCCTCTTTCAAAAATGGCAGCACCGAAATCATGTCTCCAGTAAAACAATATTTCCACTGTACTAGTGTTAGATTTCTATATTATTTTCCATAAAGCTTCTTCCAAACTTATATAATTTTACTTCCACATTATGCCAAAATCCCTCTTGTCATGCAATTCAACAGGGTGTGAAACTTCACAATTAATCCAAATAACAACCAGAGATCTTCTTACCAGTTGTATACTTATCTGTTATGCTAACCAACCATTCTGTACCTCTGTACCTGATGTGTATAAATTGATCCCATATGTAATGAAATGATTCATACCCTGTGCTTTAGCCTAATCCAAGATGGAGATTTCAATGTGGGGGAGACACTTTAGAAAATACCTTAGTGAGACTGGAATGTAAACATGCTGGCCTCGTGAGTTGGAAGAGATGGAGCCTAATGTGAGGGACACGTCATGCTGTAAGATCATTGGTTAGAATCCCTTAGGGAAATGACAAGGAGGCACACCCTGAGGGAGGAGATATAACCCAGAGAAGGTGGGGGCCGAGGAGACACTCTCTTGGATCTTAACTGCAATTTAGCCAGAAGGTGGGCCTGTTGTGTATGTACAATGTTGCTTTAAGAAATGTATGAATGTAACCTGACCACAATTACAATGTAGCTCAGCTGTTAAGGAACACGAGTAAGCTGCCTATAGAGGGCAGCTGCGAGCGTTCAGCTCACATGGTTCACATTCCCCAAATCACCGGCAGCCGCGGGAACCTTTCCTGCGCGAGGATCACCTGGAGAAGATGGGCGTGACTCAGAATGACGTCACGCTGGTAGCAGCCAATAAGCTACCGTGCAACAAGATTCAAATGTATGTACTGCAGTATATAGTGAGCTGTACCTCCGCCATTACCTCATGTTCATCCTGATCATCACCCAATAAACCTGCGTTTAGCCCTCACTGCGGCTCCTTCTTTGTCTTCCGTGCAAGACACTAAATTGGCGACGAAGGTGGGATCAATGGCGAATCCCAAGGTCAAGCCTTACCACTTCGATATCAGCGACCAGGAGCAATGGGAGCTGTACGAGTGCCAGTTTCGGCACGCAATGGAAGCCGCGGGCGTCGACGACGACGCGAAGATGCGCTCACACTTTCTGGCCCAGGTGGGGCCGGCCGCGCTGCGCATCCTGATGAACCTGGTGGCCCCACGGAAGGTGGACGTGGTGCCCCTCGACCGCATCCTAGAGTTACTGCGTGATCATTTCCAGCCCCCCGTGTCGATCTTCCCGGCCAGGGTCGCGTTCCACAGGCGAGACCAACGCCCGGGAGAGTCCGTGTCTGCCTACGCGGCGGCCCTCAGGCTGGCAGCGGTGCACTGCCAGTGGGAAGACCTGGACACGGCACTCCGAGACCGCATGCTGTGTGGCCTGAGGGACGAGGAGGTCCAGAGAAAATTGATGACCCGCGACTATCGCCTCACGTTCAACGAGGTACTGCGGGAGGCCCAGGCAGCCAAGGCGGCCAGGAGCGGGGTCAGAGTATTCAAGTCCCGTGGGGCCACATCCGAAAGGGCCAAGTCACCAGTGCAGGCGGCCCGGCGGACACCGGCGAAGACGGCCTGGCGGGCCCCCAAGTCACCCGCTGGCACACCAGCGACGTCTGAGGAGTCGTCCGCGACGGCAGACTCCTGCTCCAGCGAGGAGGACGACGTCCAGAGAGTAAAGAAATGCGGGGAGAAGCAACAGACCCGCGAACGACAAGACCGCCGCTGCGACGGGTGTGGGGCGTCCCACGACCGGACGAGGTGCCCGTTCCGGAAGGCCGAGTGTCACAACTGCGGCCGAAAGGGGCACATCGCCAGAGTATGCAGGCGCGGGTGACCTGAGGACAAGGGCGCCTTGAGCCACCCCCAGGCACACCAACGGAAGGTGGCCGGCACCAGGAAGGTCTCAACCAGCTACAGCGAGGAAGGCGTGAACCGCGTGGGCCTGGAGCTCCGGCGTTTTTTCATAGAGGTACTGTTACAGGGGGTCCCGGTGAGGATGGAGATAGACTCGGGGTCGTCATATTCCATCCTGTCCCAAAAAGAGTTTATGCGCATTCCCCCAGATGCGCGGCCCAAACTGCGGGCCATGAGGTCACACTCACGGGACGTGCAGGGAAATGGGATCCCAGTATTGGGGGTGCGGAACTTCAAGGTGAAGTTCAAGAGTTACTCCGAGAAACTGCCCCTAGTGGTACTCAAGGGGGGAAGATGCTGCCTTCTGGGAACGCAGTGGTTTGCTCCCCTGGGAATCGAACTGTCCGGCATTAACGCCATCGAGACTGACCCAATGCGGGACATGTGCAATGCACACCCAGACGTTTTCAAGAAGGGGCTCGGGACATACAAGGGCCCCCCGGTATCCTTTGAGCTGGACCCAGAAATCCGGCCCATCCGCCTCAAGCCAAGGAGAGTGCCCTTCGCCCTCAAGGACAAGATTGAGGCGGAACTGGACAAATTGGTGGGGCAGGGGATTTTGGTTCCAGTCGATTCGGCGGAGTGGGAAACGCCGATTGTTACGGCTCTTAAATCAAACGGAGAGGTCAGGATTTGTGCGGACTATAAATGCACGATCAATAAGGCCATTCAGCCAAATGCATATCCGGTGCCCGTGGTCAGCCACTTACTGGCCACGTTACATGGGGGGAGGTGTTTTGCCAAGCTAGATCTGGCGCAGGCATATCAGCAGCTCTCTGTAACCCCAGCTGCTGCCGCTGCGCAAACCATCGTCACGCACAAGGGGGCATTTAAGGTAACGCGCCTACAGTTTGGCGTGAATTCGGCCCCCGGGATCTTCCAGTCCCTCGAGGAATCCCGGCTACCCCATAGGGAATGGGACACGGCCCACGGGCCATGGTCCCGGATTCATGTCAACTTCGCTGGCCCTTTCCGCAGGGCCATGTTTCTGCTAATAGTCGACTCCTATTCCAAGTGGTTAGAAGTAATCCCCATGAACAGCACCTCCTCTGCGGCAACCATTAAACAGTTGTGCAAGGTCTTTGCCTGTTTCGGCCTGCCGGACGTCCTTGTTAGCGATAACGCTAGTACCTTCACGTCTGCGGAGTTCAAGACCTTTATTGAAAGAAACGCCATCAGGCATATTACCGCTGCCCCGTTTCACCCCACCACAAACGGTCAGGTAGAGCGCCAAGTGCGCACTACGAAAGACGCACTGCGGCGCATGGGTCCCGGCGAGTTAAACCTCCATCTGTGTCAGTTCCTCATCTGCTACAGGACAACCCCCCTAGCGTCAGGGCTGTCGCCAGCCGAACTCCTCATGAGGAGGCGTCCGGCAACACTTTTTGACCGGATGGACCCGTCCAGGGTGGAGGATGAAGGGAGAAATATAGATATCGGGGTAGGAAGCTCCAAAAGTTTCTCGGTAGGGGACCCGGTTCACTGCAGGAACTACGCGGCTTCCGGGCCAGCGTGGGTACCAGGGACGATCATTGAGCAGACGGGGCCAGTATCCTATAGAGTTGTGACTAGCTCGGGTCTACTCTGGAGAAGGCACGCCGACCAACTCAGAAGGCAGGTCACCAGTGACAGGGAATCAGCGTTAGGGTCCTCCCCCACCCGCATTACCCAAGGGGGAGACACGGCGGAATCCGCGGATACAAATGCATACCCTGGATTCCCAGCCACAGAGGAGGATACTTTGAAAGAGAGGGATGAGCTTGATTATGATTTGCGGTACCAGGGGGGTGTAGCGGAGTGGTCCCCCACCCGTCCTAGCGAGAAGAGGGGTTTCAGTTCAGCCCCTGGTACCTCCAGTCCCCCCAGCCCTTTTGTTTTAGAATACACCATAACTCCAGCCCCCCGGAGACAGACACCCCCGAGACAGGCAGCAGGGGGGAATCCGCCCGCCTCAGCCTTTAGAACGCCCGGACAGGCAACAGGGGGTGGCGAGACCACGAGGGCCTCATCGTCAGTCCCGAGATTCGTGCTGGGAGGCACCCCAAGCTCCTCAAGCGGCAGGCAGGAGTTCACGTCACAACTGTTCATTCCATTCCCGTCCCCCAATGCAAGGTTGTCACAGAGTCCCCACTTCACCACTAATGAGTCCCCCCTTTCCGTTGCAGGACAGGACTCCACGGAACCAGGAGCCCCCGGCTCCCCTATGTTAAGTCAAGCGGCCGCGCGCCCCAGACGCACGTGCGGCAAGCCACAATGGTTGAGGGACTTCGTCCCATCCTAGGGGGGAGGAGTGTTGTGTATTACAATGTTGCTTTAAGAAATGTATGAATGTAACCTGACCACAATTACAATGTAGCTCAGCTGTTAAGGAACGCGAGTAAGCTGCCTATAGAGGGCAGCTGCGAGCGTTCAGCTCACATGGTTCACATTCCCCAAATCACCGGCAGCCGTGGGAACCTTTCCTGCGCGAGGATCACCTGGAGAAGATGGGCGTGACTCAGAATGATGTCACGCCGGTAGCAGCCAATAAGCTACCGTGCAACAAGATTCAAATGTATGTACTGCAGTATATAGTGAGCTGTACCTCCGCCATTACCTCATGTTCATCCTGATCATCACCCAATAAACCTGCGTTTAGCCCTCACTGCGGCTCCTTCTTTGTCTTCCGTGCAAGACACTAAAGGGCCATAGTTTTCCCTTGAATAAGCAGCCTTCTTTATTTCTTTATTTTGAAATGCTTTCTAAGCTTCTGATGAACTTATTCTGTACTTTGATTTCAATATACAGTACTTTTAAAATACCTGAAGACGCCTGGAGTGTTTACTCAGCTCATGTTACCTGAATCTTCACTAATTTCATGAGCACCCTTTGTTCACTACCTAGATTTAGGTCAGGAGTGACTGGGCACACTTTTAGGAAAAGCCTGAACTGCTGGGCCAGAGAGGGCCAGGGAAGCAGGATCAGGCACAATCCCACCACCAGGAAACCAGAGGAAGTTCGAGTGCTACTTGGGAGTAAGTGGATTGTTACACCATAAAGTCTCACTCCTATGTCTGATGAAGTGGACTTGATCCACAAAAGCTAACATTAAAATACAGCAGTTAGTCTTTAAAGTGCTACATTGTTTTTGTTTTGTTTACTCTCTGATATGCTTAAATTTTATCAGTATTCACCTCCTAAAATTACTGGCTTGCCCTGCACTTCACCAGACCCTGCTTCCACACATGTCACCTGCAATTTGTCTATTAGTCGCCTGTTGCAACAAAAATCTGAATTTAGTAGGCATATCTCCCCTGCCATAGAAGTTTCTAAGAGGAAACATATCAGTTTGTCAAAACTCACCCGAAAAGAGCAAATAGTTCAGTCTACAGAAGCTCCAGCAAGAAGCACTCAGCAAAATAAACAGTCATTTAAAGATTAGTATTCACATCTACAGAATATGAAGTTGACATATTTGCCATATGTTGTGTCAGTTCCTGTTTGTGCTAAGTAGTCCTCACTCCATCAGGTCTTACACATATTTATTATTCTGCAGAATGCACATACAGACTGGTAATCACCACTTCCTACAAATTGAGGGCATGAAGCTAATCTCTCGCTCATCAAAAACTGTTTTTCTTCTTTGATAGCATTTATTATATTATATGAAATAATTAAGCAAATTATGTATTTTTAATCAGTAGGGCCTGACAAATACCCTTTTACAAAATGGGAAAGTAATAGGAGCATAACACTAAGAATAACCCTTTGTTTTGCCCTGTCATCATTGGCTGAAATCCAGTACTAAGTTGCAACCTGAGTAGACCCATTAAAACAATAAAATTTAAGCAGGAGTTGAGTCACCAAATACCAATTAAGTAAATGGGCCTCTTCTAGTTGCATGTTAGTGCTGGGTATGTATTTGCAAAGTAAAACAGAGCAATTATTAGGATTTGGATTGTTTGCAAGCCCCGCCCCGCCCCGCCCCTGAAGATCCCCTCATGCTCAGCATATGTGCCAGCCAAAATATAATTATTCAGGCCTAATCAAATGTTTGAGATAAAAGAGAAAACATTACTTAGATATCTTAACAGATTGGTTTAAGATTTGTTAGAAGAGAATTAAAGTTTAGATTAGTTACAAGGGGGGAAATGAAGAGGATTTTCTATCCATCATAGCCATGAGGTTGGAAAAAAATACAGAGAGTTCAAAAGGGCTGCACCTTCCTTAAAAACAAACTTCCAACTGCTTCCAACAGACAAGAGACAAGAGATTAGTAAATCAAATTTCAAGCAGAACAACATGGACTTTTTCTAATTGGTTAGCAAACAAGACATGCAAGCAAGCTAATCCCAGTAACAGAAGCTCCATCCACCTAAGGATTATGTAGATTTCCATAATCCCAACATTTAGTGCTGAATTTTAGTCAATGCATTCAGTTTCCCCCTAAATTTAGTGTGTTAAGAGACATTTAACCCCTTGAATCAGCACTGCACTGCCTGCTTGCCTCTATCCATCTAAGCATATACAACAGGTACAACAGGCTTAGTACTGACTACAAATCAAACATGAATTTTGAAGACTCACCTGTTCAAACTTAGTGATATAAGAACTTCTCCAATACCAGATACTAACACTGATTTTCCACCAGCAATGGATTATAAGGTCTGTATGAGGCAACCAAATTTCAAAAGTGACAGATCTTATGAAAATTTAAGGTGCCTGATAAATAGATTGCCCACAACTGTAGTTTCTCACACTATGTGTCCTAAGGAATAGCAAAATTGTTCCTAAGGGGGGGGGGGAGAGAGAAGCTGTTTTAAAGCTGTTAAAGTGGCTGAAGTTCCATCCATTTTTGGATTACAGATAACTAAACCACTGCTAGGTTGAGAGTTTGATTCCCCACTGTGCCTTCTTGACAAGGGTTGGATTTGTTAATCTATAGGGTCTGTTCCAGCTCTGCAATTCTAAGACTATTATTATAAACACTCTTGAGATGGGAACCTCTTGGGAAGTCACTTGAACTTGCTATATGGCTAACAAATAGTACCTGTTTTAGAGTACTATACTTTGATGAAAGATTGGCAGTGGAAAAGTTTGATTTTCTCTCAGCAGTAGAAAACATTTCTGGGAAATTAGGATGGGAGTAAAAATGTTATCAGATTATTGCTATAGTTGCTCTTTTTCATGGATGAACACTGGGTTGAGATAAATATCCAAGAGTTCCAATTTCCACCATGCTGAGTGCAAAGAACAAAAACTTAAGGCAATTACAGTACAGTAAAACCCCAACTCACGCATGCCTCAAGTTACATAAAATTCGACTTACATAATGATTTGTGCTAAAACCATGTCCCGATTTACACGATTTCCTATGGGTTTGCTTTGAGTTACATAAAAATTCATTTCTCTATGAGTTTGCTCCGATTTACATAAAAATTTCATTTTTCTTATGGGTTTGCTTCGAGTTACGTAAAAAAATATTTTTTCCTATGGGTTTGCTTTGAGTTACATAAAAAACCGATTTAAGAAAAAGCATACAGAACGGACTTTTTTCATAAGTAGGAGTTTTACTGTAGCTCCAAGTACTATTGAGTCACAGCATAGAAATAAGAGGATACAGAAATTGACTTTGAGATGCTTCTCAGAAATATTTCTCTTTTGACAGCCAGGTCTAGGGACACACTGGCAATGCCAACAAAAAATTCTGCACCAAATTCAAAGAACATTGGAGGATTTCCTGATGAGAAACATGTGAGTTCCCAAAGAGGTGAGAAATGTTAAAAAGAATAAAAAGTTTGTGATGTGCGAGAGAAAACAAATTTGTTTTACGCACTGGTTGCCAGGGGATCTTCTGAAATCGAGTGTTTAACCTTTATCAGAAACAGACTCTAGGTAATGTTGAAAAGGTAAAACGCATATCCCCGAAAGAGTCTAATCAGGCTATTGATGAAGGTACAAAGGATCTCAGAGCAAAACATTGTTGAACTGTATTTAAGACATTTTATATAGTCCAGGGTGTTTGTGGTGTAGTGATAAGGTTAAGTTGCTATGCTGTATTTTACAGAGGACATGCCAAGGGTATTTTATTTGCAGCAGCTTAAGCTTCCTACCTGTGAGATAACAGTACTGTACAAGGTTTTCTTCTCCTTTTAGATGAAGAAGGGGATCAATACAGAAGAATAGTAATAGTCACATTTTAAAGAAAGCTGCCCACCCATTGTACTTATCTGATTGTAATTCAATTCAATTCAATTTATTCAATTTCTATGCTGCCCACTCGATCAAGATTGAGTCAGGGCGGCTTACCAACATAGAATAAAACTAAATAAAAGATAGAACATACACAGTCATTTTAAAACGTTAAAACATCATCATTATCATAAAAACACTTAAAATCACACACACAAACATCATAAAAGAGTGCTGCAGAGTGAGAGGGGAAGGATTCTGATTCACACCAACCATCCAGCTGGGGTCACACTTCCACCAATAACCCAAACTTTGAGTTCTTTTCTTGTTGTTGTTGTTCAGTCGCACAGTCGATTCCGACCCTTTGCGACCCCATGGACCATTTTCCTCCAGGCGCCTCTGTCCTCTACCATCCCCCTCAACCCTCCCAGCTCTGTGCCCATTGTGTCTATAATACCATCTAGCCATCTCATCCTTGGCCTCCCCCTTCTTTTCTGAATGGCAGCAATTCCGTCTGGAGCCATAGCTCTATTGGCAGGAGATTCCAAATGGCCTGTGCAGACATGGAGAAGGCCCTCTTTCTTGTGCTAGAGAGGCGAGCTGCTCAAGCTGATGGAACAATTAGAGAGCCCCCCCCCCCGGTCCGCTCTGGTTGGATGGACAGATGTTCTTAGGGAGATGCGGTCTCTTAGGTATTCTGGCCCACTACCGTGTAGGGCTTTAAAGGTCATAACCAGCACCTTGAATTGCACTTGGAGGCAGACTGGTAACCACTGCAGCTCCTGAAGCAGTGGCAAAACACCTGGGCAGCCGCATTCTGGACCAGCTGTAGCCTCTGAATGGTCGTCAAGGGCAGCCCCATGTAGAGCGCATTACTATAGTCTAGTCTGGAAGTGACCAGAGCATGAGTGACCATGAGTAAGAAGTCCTGGTCCAGGATCAGGCGCAACTAGCAGATTACCCAAAGTTGTGCAAAAGCCCTCCCGGCCACAACCACCACTTACTCTTCTAGCAGCAGTCGAGAGTCCAGGAGGACCCCCAAGTTTTGCACCAGGTATGTCTGGGGCAAAAGAGCCCCAGCCAGAACCAAAGATGGTAGCTCCCTAGATAACACAGGGCCCCTAATCCATAGCCACTCAGTCTTGCTGGGATTCAGTTGTAGCCTGTTGTCCCCCATCCAGACACCGACAGCCTCCAGACACCTGGACAGCATCACTTGGATCACTACTGGTCAAGATGTACAGCTGAGAGGTGAGAGCACCGAGCCCTGAGGCACCCCATATTCGAGGGGCCTCGGGCTGGACCTCTCACTCTCCAACCACACCGACTGGGTCCAGCCCTTCAGAAAAGAGGAAAACCAGGACCACACA
Source organism: Bradypodion pumilum (assembly GCA_035047305.1). Taxonomy (NCBI): domain Eukaryota; kingdom Metazoa; phylum Chordata; class Lepidosauria; order Squamata; family Chamaeleonidae; genus Bradypodion; species Bradypodion pumilum. The sequence goes on from JAWDJD010000002.1 coordinate 344,877,727, forward strand.
GTGCCCTGGATCCCCTTGAGCCATCCCAGAAGGATACCATGGTCGATGGTATTGAAGGCCGCTGCGAGGTCAAGAAGAGCAAGGATGGGTGGATGACCCAATTATGATGATAATTGTGAAGAGTAAGAGTGTTATGTTCTGTAAAGCTGTGCCTTTAACAATGTACCTTTGCCATGTGTTATCAATGTAACCTTTCTGTGTGCAACATTATAACCATCAGCTGTATCAATGTAAACCTAATAAGGGGACGCGAGCTAGTGACCACCAGAGGGCAGTAGCGAGCGTCCAGCTCTCATGGATCATATTCACCTGGTTCAGCAGCGCGGGAAGATTCCCCGCCACCTCTTCACCTGGTCAAGAAGGGCGTGACCTCCTACGACGTCACGCAGGCAGCAACCAATAGTCTGTCAACGAGGCACATTCAAATGTATAGCCAGCTGTATATATTGAGCCACTCATCCGCCATTACCACATGTTCCCCCGGATCATCATGCAATAAACCTGTGTTAAGCCAACCCTTCGGCTGTTTCATTGTCTTTGGTCCCTTACACTAAATTGGCGACGAAGGTGGGATATGGCAGCCCACGGGACCAAGACATGCGCCGGTTTCGAAATCAGGAAACCAGGCGACTGGGAGATCTTCGAGATGGACTTCCAGGCCACACTGATTGAGTCCGAAGTCACAGAAGAGGCAAAGAAAAGGGCCATCTTCACCAGGATGCTCGGACAAGAAACCAAAAGGACCTTGGTGGACCTGATTGCACCGAGGAGGGTGAGCGAATTCAAGGCCAAGGAACTCATGCAGATGCTGCGTGAGCACGTCCGGCCCGCCACGGTGATGTTTCCCGCTCGGAGTGCGTTTTGGAGGCGAGTCCAAGCGCCCGGGGAGACGGTCGCCGCATTCGTGGCGGCCCTGCGGCTGGCGGCCGGCCCATGCAAATGGGAGAATGCCGAAATCACCCTCCGGGACTGTGTGCTGTGCGGCCTGAACGACGCCGAAACCCAGCGCACATTAATGAACCAAGAGCCGCCTCCCACGTTGCAGGAGGTCGTCAGAGCGGCCCAGGCCGCAGAAGCTACGAAGGCCGGGGTCCAAGAACTCCAGGACTGGCGGCCGAAGTCGAGCAAGGCAGAGACTCCAGTACAGGCGGCCCGGCGAGCTTCGAGGTCGTCCACAGAGAGCAGCGACGACGAGGACGTCCGGAGGGTCCGGAAGGAGAGCCGGCGATGCGACGGCTGTGGAGCGGCCCACGACCGCGTAAAGTGCCCGTTCAGGAAGGCCGAGTGCCACAACTGCGGCCGCCGCGGGCACATCGCCAAGGTGTGCAGGAAGAAGCGGGAGACCCGGAGGAGCTCCGCAGACCGCTCCGCGGGACAAGACCGCTCAACGAGACCAAAGGACGGCGCCCAGGCCACGCAGAAGCCGGACGGCGTGGGCCGCATCTCCGACGGCAGCGAGGACGACGCCCCAGTGTTCAGCGTGGCTACAGGACACCCCCGCTACTTTGTTGAGGTACTAGTCCAAGGGGTTCCCATTAGGATGGAAATTGACTCGGGGTCCTCATATTCAATCATTTCCCAGAGGGAGTTTTGGGAATTGCCCTCCACAAGCGACCCAAGCTCAAAGCTTTGAGGTCCACACTACGGGACGTGCAAGGGAACAGCATTCCAGTGTTGGGGGTCGGAGAATTTCAGGTCAAATTCAAGGAGCACGCCACATCCCTTCCCCTAGTCGTGCTCAAAGGGGGAGATTGCAGCCTCCTCGGGACTCAATGGTTCCAGCCCCTGGGGTTGTTTATTGGGGGGGTGCACGCCGTTGGGATGCATGCCGTTGGGACTGATCCAATTCAGGAGGTGTGCGAGGCGCACCCCGAAGTCTTCAAAAAAGGACTGGGGAAATTCAAGGGGCCCCCAGTGACTTTCGACCTGGACCCGGAGGTCCGTCCAATTCGCCTTAAACCACGCAGGGTGCCGTTCGCACTCAAGGACAAGATAGAGGCGAAACTGGACAAATTGGTGGGTCAGGGGATCCTTGTGCCTGTAGATTCTGCGGAGTGGGAAACTCAAATTGTAACCGCACTAAAGGCCAATGGGGAGGTCCGCATATGCGCCGACTACAAGTGCACCATCAACAAGGCGATCCGCCCGAATGCATATCCGGTGCCGGTAGTCAGCCATCTGCTGGCCAGGTTACACGGGGGGAAGTGTTTCGCTAAGCTCGACTTAGCACAGGCCTACCAGCAGCTTACGGTGTCCCCTGCCGCCGCTGCTGCGCAGACCATAGTCACCCATAAGGGGGCGTTCCAGGTGACGCGCCTCCAGTTTGGTGTGAATTCAGCGCCTGGAATTTTCCAGTCACTCGTGGAACGCCTCCTGAAGGGACTGGAGGGGGTGTTGCCTTATTTTGATGACGTGTTAATAACGGGGGGGAGTCGGGCTGAATTGGCCAAGAGGTTGGGGAAGGTCCTGACAATATTCGAAAAGGCGGGGCTGAGGTTGCGGAAGGACAAATGCGTCTTCTTCGCAACCGAGGTTGAGTTCCTAGGGTTTTGTGTGACTCCTGAGGGAATAAAACCATCCAAGTCCAAGGTGGCAGCCATTAAGAAAGCCCCCCGCCCCACCTCCAAGCCCGAGTTGCAGTCGTTCCTAGGGCTGCTCAACTTTTACCACTCCTTCCTCCCCCGAAAGGCAGCGGTGGCTGAGCCGCTACACAAACTGCTAAAGAAAGACCAGGCATGGAAGTGGGGCGATGACCAAGAAAGGGCATTTAGCGAGCTAAAAAGCCTCATGGCGTCCGACACCATACTGACCCACTTCAACCCCAAATGCCCAGTAGTTCTGACCTGTGATGCATCTCCAGTGGGGGTGGGGGCGGTGCTGTGCCACGTGTTGGAAAACGGAAGGGAGGCCCCGATAGCATTTTACTCCAGGTCCCTGTCCCAAGCGGAGAGAAACTACGCACAGACAGACAGGGAGGCACTAGCAATAGTCGCGGGGACGAAAAAATTTCACGATTTTCTGTATGGCCGCCCCTTCACCATTGTGACGGACCACAAGCCCCTGCTAGGCATCTTTACCGCAGATAAGCCCACCCCTCAGATCCTGTCCCCGAGGATGCTCAGATGGGCCATTTTTCTCAACGCGTATCAGCACGCGTTGGTCTACCGGCCCGGGAAAGAGATCAGCCATGCGGACGCTCTATCTAGGTCTCCCCTTCCCCTAACGCCCAGCCAGGTGAGCAAGGGGGAGCGGGACCATCAGGTTCTCATGATAGAGGTGCTGGATTCGTCCCCCGTAGTGCCCGCCGACATTGCCAAAGCGACAGAGAAGGACAAGACGTTAGCGGCAGTTAGCTCCTGGGTGCAAAAAGGGTGGCCGGCGTCCTCCCCAGCGGAGGAGTTCGCTCCATTTTTCAGAAAAAAGCTAGAACTGTCCCTAGAGAGGGGGTGCCTCTTGTGGGGGCAGCGGGTGGTGATTCCCACTTCCCTTTGGCCGCGGGTGCTCAAACTGCTGCATGTCAGACACCCCGGCATCGTGCGTTCCAAGGCGCTGGCCCGGAGTTACTTCTGGTGGCCCCAGCTGGACGCCGGCATCGAGCACATGGTCGGCACTTGTGATAGTTGCCAATGCTCCAGACCAGAGGAGGCCCGCCTTCCCCACAGGGAATGGGATGCGGCTAAGGGGCCATGGTCCCGGGTGCACGTTGATTTCGCGGGCCCGTTCAGGGGCACCCTGTTCCTTCTTGTAGTGGACGCTTTCTCCAAGTGGTTGGAGGTTATCCCAGTCACGAGCACCTCCTCGGCCCAGACCATTAGGCATTTGCGGAGGCTCTTTTCCACGTTCGGCATACCCGACACGTTAATTAGCGACAATGCTAGTTGTTTCACGTCCTCCGAGTTTAGGGCATTCATGGAGATCAACGCCGTTCGGCACATCACCTCCGCCCCTTTTCACCCGGCCACCAATGGCCAAGTAGAGCGCCTCGTCCGCACCACGAAGGACGCGTTGTGGCGCATGGGCCCCGGGGATCTGAACCTACAAGTCTGCCAGTTTCTGCTAGGGTACAGGGTGACCCCTTTGGCGTCAGGATACTCCCCCGCAGAGCTAATGCGTAGGAAACTGACCACCATCCTTACTAGACTAGACCCCACGAGGGTAGAGGACAAAGGAAGGAACATCGGGCTAGAGGCCACAAAGAGTTTCAGTATAGGCGCCCCCGTGCATTGCAGGAATTACGCCAGCACGGGCCCAGCCTGGGTGCCGGGCATAGTCGTGGAACAAACCGGCCCCGTGTCGTACCGCGTGGAAACCAATACGGGACTCTTGTGGAGGCGGCACGCGGACCAGCTCCGACGCAGGGTCCCCGACGAGCAGGGCGCAGACCGAGCAGGGACAAAGTCAGCGTTAGGGTTCTCCCCCACCCGTTTAGCCCAAGGGGGAGGGAAGGGGGACCGCGGGCCCCCACCAAGGGGGGAGGAGGATGTCCTCATAGATATCCTGGGGGATCTTTCCGAGGAGGAGGAACCCGACCCCATACATATCTCGCAGAAGGTTCCCACAAATGCGGGTACCCCCACCAAGTTAGATTTTGATTTTCAGAACCGGGGGGGGGGGGTTCGGAGTGGTCCCCCACCCGTCCAAGCGAGAAGAGGGGTTTTTCGTTAGCCCCGACGGCCCCCGGTCTGCCCACAATGGAGTTTTTCCCTTCCCCTAAGGCCGCCAGACAGCGGCAAAACACTAACGAGTCTCCCTCTCCCATTTCAGGACAAGGGTCCAGGGAACAAAGAAGCAATAACGCCCCCCGGGGGGGCAGCCCTTGTCACGGCCCAAACGCACATGCAACAAGCCATCTTGGCTGAGAGACTTCGTCTCATCCTAGGGGGGAGGGATGTTATGTTCTGTAAAGCTGTGCCTTTAACAATGTACCTTTGCCATGTGTTATCAATGTAACCTTTCTGTGTGCAACATTATAACCATCAGCTGTATCAATGTAAACCTAATAAGGGGACGCGAGCTAGTGACCACCAGAGGGCAGTAGCGAGCGTCCAGCTCTCATGGATCATATTCACCTGGTTCAGCAGCGCGGGAAGATTCCCCGCCACCTCTTCACCTGGTCAAGAAGGGCGTGACCTCCTACGACGTCACGCAGGCAGCAAACAATAGTCTGTCAACGAGCCACATTCAAATTTATAGCCAGCTGTATATATTGAGCCACTCATCCGCCATTACCACATGTTCCCCCGGATCATCATGCAATAAACCTGTGTTAAGCCAACCCTTCGGCTGTTTCATTGTCTTTGGTCCCTTACACTAAAAAGAGAAAAATTGCTTTCATGCAGTCTACAAAACTGTAGTTTTTGAGTAAATTTAATGACTAATGTTGTTTAGTTGATGGAACTACCTCTGCCATTTGAGCCAAGGTGGCAATCCTCACTTTCACCAACAGGTCACCCTTGCTCGAAAGCCAGTTATATCTGACTCTAGGGTTCAGTGCTCATCTCTGTTTACAGCCAAAGAGCCAGCGCTGTCTGTTTGCAGATGCATCCGTGGACATGCGGCAGGCATGATTAGACACCAGAGTGCACGGAACACTGTTTACCTTCCCACCGAAGTGGTTCCTATTTATCTACATGCAATTTCTTGCTTTCGATCTGCTAGGTTGGCAGGAGCTGGGACAGAGACGGGAGCTCATTCCATCATGTGGTACTCAGTTTTTGATCTGCTGACTTAACCACTCGAGCCACCGCCATCCAACTTCACTAACAATCCACCTCAAAATTCATTCAGAGCAAGTTTTTACATAGCACTACAAGGAGATTGAAGGAGGCAAAGGCCTGGCACACAGTATTTGAATAGTAGTGCAGTTGTATATTTAAGTCTCTCTGTGTGTTTTAACAAAGATCCATGAGCTTAATTTTGTCCCAACTTAGCCAACGGAATAATTACAAGATATGAACTGGTACAACACACGTAAACCCCTGCAACTCTGTTTCTCATATAAATTTTCAATTAATTGTCTAGTATTTGAACTAGCTGGGAGAAACAAGTCTGTGTGCATGTAGTAATCCCATTGCATACCTCTGTTATTATGCAAACCCACAATTAGCAGACAGGGTTCAAAATTCTGCAAATACTGGGAAGTTTTTTGAGAGGCTTTTGTAAGCAGATCTTGTATTCATATTATTCTGCTATTGGACTGTAGTGACCTCCAGTGTTCTGAGATGGCATTTTCCAAAACTAAAGCATTTTATCCTCTTTGAGCACCAGTCTTTCTAATTGTCAAATACAGTATATACATGCACACACAATTGGGAGGTATTTCTTTGTTTCTTTCTTTCTCACTCACACATGAACACGTGCACATGAGCAAGAGGCATTCTCACTGGAGAGGTTGCACTCTTGAAATTTTAAATAATAATAATTATGTGTCAGAAATTATTCTGGGTTGAAAGGATTTTTTTCTGGAGAAACTCCGCTCAAGGATGCCCGAATGAGACTCCTTTCATGTCCCCAAGATCTTTACCCACCAAAGTAGTCCCTATTTATCTACTTGCAATTTCTTGCTTTTGAATTTTAAACCAACTGCCTTCTAATTGACTGATGTGGAACATTCCTTTATACACTCTTGGTTTTAAATGCTACATGTCCTGGAAACAAGAAAATAACAATGATTAGATACAGAATACAGAGGGAGCAAAATATCTGACACAAGTAATGGGGAAAATTCAATGAAGACTTCAATTCTATGCCTTTTTTGTGAAGGTCACTCAAAAAGTTGAGCAACAAATGAAAATGCTAGTTATGAAGGAACATTTCCTATGGTAAGACAAGAGCAATCTCCTGCAAGTAATTGCTGTATTTGCTGGCATATGACCCACTTCCCCCCTAAATACACTGGGAAAATGGAGTGCGTCTTGTACTGTACTGTATATAGTGGCCTATAGTGAGCTATTTTGTAATAATGGGGTGCGTCTTATACTCCAATGCATCTTATATGCTGGCAAATATGGTAGTTCAAATCGCTGTCAAAAGTCACCCAGTAGTCACTGAATAATAAGGAGCCAGAGATAGGTAAGATGAGAGGAAGTGGAGTGGGAAATGGCTTGTCTCACTTGCTATAGTCTTTTGAATTTTGGAACTCTCATTTATACGTTTCCTGTACTTGTTCAGTCGAACAGTCGATTCTGACCCATTGTCCTCCAGGCACCTCTGTCCTCCACCATCCTCCTGAGCCTCCTGCACTATAAACAAGAAATTGGTGCATGCTTGAAAAAGTGATCTTGAATCACAAAAGGTCATGTAAAGTTTGATTTTTCAGTGATGCAGTAAAGCTATCACCTTGTTTCTGCATTTGTATCCTGTAAGGATTACACTTTTGTACAAATGCGCACACTGCCTTTGTATTGGATAAGGACCTGTTTGTTCCTGCAGTCACTATCTTTTAAGAGTTGATCTTTAAGGTGCCCGTTGATCAGGTTGGAGACATCTGTGGAGTAAATGCTTTTATTTAATTTCTTCCTTGATATATTCTGTATTACCCATTTCAGCTTTCATATTTCTGAATTAATGTTTTCTGCAGATTGATTTGTTATGCAGCCAGGGTTGGAAGAACTCAAGTTTAAAAAAAAAATCAAAAAGCAATATAGCCAAGAAAAGCAAGGATACAAGTCATAGTTAAACACTTTTTACACAGTTGTTTCGACTGGAGAAATTAAACATACAAATCCCATTAAGCTCCCAGGGAATTGTTTCTAGATTAACAGTTACAGCATCACATCTACATCTTTTATTGTAATCAGTTGCTCTTCAATGCACTTAACACTGCCATGTACACATTGTTTTTCATCACCACCACCACACACACTTTTTGGAACATGTTTAAGGAGAAAGAGAAGGTTGCAGAAACAAGGCGGGGAGATAGCAAAAAAAAAAAATATGCCAATTGAGCCTTATCAGAAAAGCCTCCACTGGCTCAAGAAAATGTCTGTGATTTAAAAGATTGATTAGATGCAACAGATTGATAAGAGCAATGAGTGATAGCTATGAGTGGAAAATGTATAAATTAACTCCATAAGCAACAACATAGTGGGTAAGTTTACATATTTCAAACATCCAGAGGTTTTGCTTTTTATTAGCAAAAGTACTCAGTTTGGAATAGCTCTTTGTTTGATATGTTAGGGATAGGTGAAGTTTTCAGTTTATTTTACATGAAATTGAGACAAAGTACAGGTATAAGCCACATGTTCTCAGAATGAAATGATCCTTGTATAGATATAATTCAAGGGGAGCTATATTCCCAATAATAATTTCTACCTACTACAAATAGAATAAATTAACCTGAGTACCAAAAAAGTGTGAGAAGAAACAGGCAACTCATTCCCATATGTCTTGAAATAGGTCAGTTTATGGTTGGAAAACAAGGGTTTAAAATATTGGTCAGAACCTTACCATACACTTTATGGCTACTTTCTTTACCTCTGCCTCACATTTAAGTGGAACTCTAACATACTCATCTTACCATAAACTACATTTAATAAACAGTGGTACCTCGCTTAAAGAGCATAATGCGTTCCACAGGATTGCTCTTTAAGGGAGTTTGCTCTTTAAGCGAAACACCATTGTAAATGACCAATTGTGACTTCTGGTGGGGTGGGGGGATTGTGAACCCCAATTTAGTTGTTAAGTGTTTGGTTTTAGTTGTTAAGCGAGGCGACCATTCAGAGTTAGTTTTAGTCTCTAAGCGAGGCGCTCTTTATGCGAGGTTTTACTGTAACAGACTTTATATGGTCTGGATTGTTGTGCAGGGATTTGTATATGGGTCAGATAGTGAACAATAGATATTGTACATTGGAGCATATTGTCCTTATGGTTTAATCAACAGTTCCTACATCTTCGCACCAAATTCATAATAGACCACAGCATAGACACTATCTATGTAAAATTAGTTGTGGTCCACATAGTCAAAGGCCTTGGTGTAGTCAATGAAACAGAAATAGACTTGTTTCTGGTATTCCTTTGTTTTCTCCATGATCCAACGTATGTTGGCAATGTAGTCTCTAGTCCCCCTGCCACTTTGGAACCCAGCCTGCACCTCTGGCAATTCTCTCTCCATGTGCTGCTGAAGTCTATCCTGTATTATTTTGAGCATAACCTTGCTACCGTGTGGGATGAGCGCAATTGTTCAATAATTTGAACATTCTTTGGCATTACCCTTTTTTGGGATTGGAACATTTACTGATCTTTTCCAATCCTGTGGCCATTGTGTTTTCTAAATCTGCTGGCATATAGAATGCAATAATTTGATTCCATTATCTTTTAGGGCTATGAAAAAATCAGGTAGGATATCATCATCTCCACTGACTTTGTTGTTTGCAGTGCTTTTTAGGGCCTTTCTGACTTCACTCTATAGGATGTCTGGCTCAAGTTCAATGTTCTCATCATTGTAATTATCAGGAGTGTTGAGGTCCTTTTTGTAAAGTTCCTCTGTGTACTCTTGCCATCTTTTCTTAATCGCTTCTGCATCAGCTAAATCCATGCCATTTTTGTCCCTTATCATGGTCGTTTTTGCTTTAAATGTTCCCTTGATTTCCCCTTTTTTTAAAAAAAAGATCTCTAGTCCTACCCCTTATGTTGTTTTCCTCTATTTCTTTGCATTGTTCATTTAGGTAGGTTTCCTTATCTGTCCTTGCTTTTCTTTGAAATTCTGTATTCAATTGATTGAATTTTTTCCTTTCCTCTTTTCCTTTTGCATTCCTTCTTTCCTCTGCTATTTTAAGAGCCTCATCAGATAACCACTTTGCTTTCTTACACTTCTCTTCTTTTGGTATGGTTTTCCTTACGTAAAGGTTTCCCTTGCTCGAAAGCCAGTTGTATCTGACTCTAGGGTTCAGTGCTCATCTCTGTTTCAAAGCTGAATAGCCAGCATTGTCTGCTTCTGCAGACGTTTCCACGGACATGTGGCAGGCATGACATAAGAACATAAGAACATAAGAACAGCCTTGCTGGAACAGGCCACAGCCCATCCAGTCCAGCATTCTGTCTCACACAGTGGCTCACCATTTCCTTCAGGGTATTCCCAAGGAGATGCCTTCACCTGCTTAGGATTCCCTGGAAATGGCATTGAGAGATATCCTGCCTATCTCTCCAACCCCGAGGTTGTCCTTAGGTAGCCATAATTATAGCCATTGATACACTTGTCCTCCATGAACTTGTCTAATCCTTTCTTAAAGCTGTCAAGACTGACAGCTGTCACCACTTCTTCTGGCAGGGAGTTCCATAGACCAGTAATCCTCTGGGTGAAAAAGTACTTTCTCTTATTTGTTTGAGAACTAGTACCCAAAAGTTTCATCGAGTGTCTCCTAGTTCTAGTGTTGTGCGATAGGGAAAACAGTTTTTCCTTATCTACTTTGTCCACACCGTGCATGATTTTATAAACTTCAATCAGGTCACCTCTTAGACGCCGTCGTTCAAGAGTGAAAAGGCCCAACCGTTGCAGCCTCAGATGGTAAGGAAGGTGTTCCAGTCCCCTAATCATTCTGGTTGTCCTCCTCTGTACTTTCTCCAACTCCATAATATCCTTCTGGAGGTATGGCGACCAGAACTGTACACAATATTCCAGATGGGGCCTCACCATAGATTTATAAATAGGCAAAATGACACTTGCTGACTTATTTTCTATACCCTTCCTAATGATCCATAACATTGAGTTTGCTTTTTTCACTGCTGAGGCACACTGGGTTGACACCTTCATTGAGCTGTCCACCAGGACACCAAGGTCCCTTTCCTGGTTTGTCGCAGAGAGTTCAGACCCCATCAGTTTATAAATGTAATTGGGGTTTTTTGCCCCAACATGCATCACTCTGCACTTACTGATGTTGAAGCTCATTTGCCACTGTTTTGCCCACTCCCCCAGTGTCAAGAGATCCCTCTGGAGCTCTTCACAATCTCTCACAGTTTTCACTACCCTGTATAATTTAGTGTCGTCAGCAAATTTGGCTACCTTACTTTTTACTCCTACCTCTAGATCATTTATGAAGAGGTTGAAAAGCAGGGGTCCCAGTACTGAACCTTGGGGGACCCCACTCTTTACTTCCCTCCACTTGGAGAAGTGTCCATTTAGTGCAACCCTCTCTTTCCTGTCCCTTAGCCAGTTGCTGACCCAGGACAAGACCTGTCCCTTTATTCCATGACTGGTAAGTTTATTCAAGAGCCTTTGGTGTGGGACCTTGTCAAAAGCCTTCTGAAAGTCCAGATAAACAATGTCAACTGGATCCCCCTTATCCACATGCTTGTTGACACTCTCAAAAAATTCCAACAGATCAGTGAGGCATGATTTGCCCTTGTAAAAGCCATGTTGGCTCTCCTTTAGCAATGCCTTCTCTTCTATGTACCTATTAATTCTATCTTTTAGGATGGTTTCCATCACTTTACCTGGGACACATGTCAAACTGACAGGTCAGTAATTTCCTGGATCACCCCTGGATCCTTTTTTGAAAATTGGTGTTACATTCGCTACCTTCCAGTCATCAGGCACAAAGCCTGATTTGAGGGAAATATTATTTATTTTGGCTAGGAGATCAGCAATTTCATCTTTAAGTTCCCTGAGAACTCGTGGATGGATGCCATCTGGTCCTGGTGATTTGTTAGTGTTTAGCTTAACAAGACGACACAGGAGAGCACGGAACGCTGTTACCTTCTCACCGAAATGGTCCCTATTGATCTACTTGCAATTTCTTGCTTTCCAACTGCTAGGTTGGCAGGAGCTGGGACAAAGACGGGAGCTCATTCTGTCCTGCAGTACTCGGGAATTGAACTGCTGACCTTCCGCCTCCCAGTCATCGTCTTAGCGACTTGCTGCCTCCTGTATGATGTCCCACGTCTCTGTCTATAGTTCTTCTGATACTCTATCAAGTCTATGCCATAAAATCTGTTCTACACCCCCAGTGTGTATTCCTTAGGGATGTTGTCTAGGTCATACCTGTCTGGTCTAATTGTTTCCCCTATTTTCTATAGTCTAAGCCTGAATTTTGCAATCAGTGGGATTATGATCCAAGCCAGTCTGCTCCAGGTCTCATTTTTGCTGATTGTATGGAGGTTCTCCATCTTTGGCTGCAGAGCATGTAATCAATCTGGTTTTGATGTTGGTGATGTCCATGTGTAAAGTCGCCTCTTGTGTTGCTGGAAGAGGGTGTTTGCAATGACCAGTGCATTCTCTTGGCAGAACTCTATCAATCTTTGCTCTGCTTCATTCTGTGTTCCAAGACCAGACTTGCCTGTTATTCCATTTACTTTTTGATTTCCTACTTTGGCATTCCAATCTCCTGTGATAATGTGGACATCATTTCTTGGTGTCTGTTCTACGAGGTGTTGTAGGTCCTCATATAACTGGTCAACTGCGGCTTCATCTGCACCAATGGTTGGTGCCTATATTTAGATTACAGTGATATTGAAAGGTTTGCCTTGGATTCTGACTGAAATCATCATTTTAAAGATTATATCCCATTACTGCTTTTCTCACTCCACCTGGGCGCGTTTAAATTCAAAACAAAATATTAAAACAGATTATTTTTAACAAAAGTCAGCTACATCAATAGCATTATCTTAGCCTTTTATTAGAATTTCTTTGTACAAAAGAAGCATACTATGGGAATATAACAAATATCTTTTTTTGTCTATAAAAATAAGTTATGGCTTTTATGAAAAGAGACCCAATTGCACGGATGGAGGAAATAATTAGAAGTATTGAGAGAAAAAATAAAATCAGTTCCAAAGTTATTTTTTCACTCTCTGTAGCCTGAAACTATTGGTGGGTTAGAACAAACACAAGATCAATTTTAATTTGCTCAGCTTTATTCAACATGCTGGAGAACAAAGAACCCTGTATGTTGACATGGTAACTTTTAAATGGATTTTAATTCTAAGCTCTGCTGCGGAAATGGAAAATAAAATAATTGTGTTGCATACCAATTGGCCCCACAGCAACAGCTAGCTATTACACACAGCTAACAAATGGGTGCAGTGTGTGGTATGATGGGGGAAAGCTAGCTTAGGTTGCAATATCATACATATTTATTTGGACATTAGTCCCACTTAAAAAAAACCTATTTCTAGTCATATATGTGATTGGACAATTATATCCTACCTAAATAACAGTATGCTGAATTAATTGGATCACAGCTACATTTTACCTCAGTTTTATTTTATTTTTTTAAAAAACTCTGTGCATCCAAGTTAACACTTTTACAATCTTCTGTTAAACTTAAAACATATTTTATACAGTGTATTTACAAATCAGAATCCTTAGCATTTACTTTAACAGGAAAAAGAAAATAATGTAGGATCCCATGAAAAAGGCTGGTTGGTTAGTTTCTTAAGCTCAATTAGTGCACTGAGATTTGATGCGATGGTTTAAACGTCATATATGACCAGCTTTCCTCTTTCTCTTCCTTGATACATTTTCTTCATCGGCCTTTCCATCAGCCACAGCCAGGATGTTAGGAACTGTAGTTCCAAAGTATCTGGTAGGCACTAAGAAATTGCTGTTTTGAAGCTACTTCCTTTTTGCCATAGTGTCCAAATGTGACAAAATACGGTCTACCCAAACCATGGTTTGCCCATAAACCAGGATCATACTCTGAACTTGGCTCAGACACAAAATATTTAGAAATACTTAGTCAGCTTAGAAATGAGGCCAAGCTAGGGGAGTAAGAAATTTGTTTGCTAAAAGTTAATCTGAATGCAGCCACTATGCCTTCAAGAGCACAGTCTTTCTTTCTAGTAGAGCTACAGTTCTTATAGGATTGACATACTATATCGTTATCATTGATAACACTATATTTAAATAGTGCCATTTCAAAGAGTCAACACTTCACATCAGTCACCTGTGTTTCAAATCTGAATCAACTTTAATCACATTGCATTAGTGCATCCATTTGTCTTCTAGATTAATGAGGGGAAGGGGGAGAACGGAAAGCTTTTGGATAAATACAACTGCTTGAATTGTAGGTTTCCTAAATATAAAAATATCAAATGCCTTTGTATAAATTATAGTAGGTTTTCACTGCTTAGTTGTCACAATGTTACACAAATCACAGTTAATCATAAAAGAGGATCCAGTTGAACTGAATTACCTTTATTCAACCAACCTGGTATACAACATTCAAATATGATCAGCAGCAGCCATTTCAAAATATTAGGGCAGTGGAAACAGCTTCTTTTCTGCATTCTGTATAAATGTAGCAATACAGTTCTGAGTACTCATGTGCTCAATGCTTTACACTATAATCCAGAATAATGAATGTGGCTGCTTGAACCCTTCAAACTACTCTTTCCCAAACTTGAACCATAGGTTGGAGATATGCTATAAGAAAGAGCAAAGTAAATGGGAAACAATGGGAAAGGGATACACGTGTAGCATTTCCAAATTTCTTTTGATGTCCTACCAGATTAAATTTTAAACTTGAGGTTTTTAAAAACATTTGGAAGTTTTCTGATAGGAATCTCTAAGAGAAAAGCTTGCAAAGTTGCCAGCACATGTGGAACACAGGTACACACATAATCATCTGGATGCACCATTAAGGTCTAGTGTTAAACCACAGATTCATGGGGAGTCATCTGATCGTGACCCTACAAGCCAGCCTTTTGATGAGAGGTTGGCCAGAAATTTCACAGAACATTTGTAGAAATGGGTTGTGGTTTTTAGATATCTCCAAGTAAACAGTGACATTAAAGGACAACAGAATCCAGTACCATAATTTCTTCTGATTTTATCTTTAAGATTTAGCTTTAGAGCACATTCTGTTCAGACTGGAGAGCAAGACTTTAAGAGCGCAATAATCTTGGTGCGCTCTTCAGGCTGAATGAAAAGTCAAAATACCCTATTCCTTTTTTTAAAAAAAGTAGTTTTATATATCCAGCCACTCATGCCATTATTGATCAAGGATGTAATTGTCCATTGTTAATTAACACATAGTCTAATTGTAACCAATTAATAAAGAGAAAGCTAATTATTGCTCTCTCTTTCTCATGAATAATACAGAAGCCATCATACAAGCACTAGGCTGATGAGAACCGGGCCCATGGTGTAAGGATTAGACACTAATCATAATGCCACCAAATCAAAGAAGAGCCAAGAACTCTTAAGAATCCTTTTACAAAAATAGCTGCATTAAAATTTGCTAGCTCTAAAACTATATTTTCAAGCCCTACAAAAAGGCAGTCTTTGAACAGATCTGGCTCAAATGCTCAGAAATGGCACAGTACAAACATTAAAAATGCACACAATGTAAGATATTTCAAAAAGCAATTCAAAGGTGGCTACTGCAGCTGGTTATTGTGGAGCCATTACGAATATTGCATAGTTGAAAAATGAGGTCACTTGACTTGCATTAGCCCTGCAAGTTTACACGTAGGAGTGACACATAATGTTTGCTTGATGATAAGTGTCTCTTAGGCGAGAATTCCCATGTACTGTATATAGATGCGGACTGTTTATGAACCACCAAAACACCATGGGTTTTTCTCCCCTATCCTTGATGTTTTATTGAAACAAGTGTCAGTTTAGAAAAATTGACTGAAACATATACTAGAAAGGTCATCACTATGAATGACAACTGACATACAGTGTTGGTAGTAATGGAAAGTTATGTCTATTTATTATCTGTGACAAGATATACATCAATATGACATGTGTATGGCCTCAAGAATATTTGATTAGTGCTTCAATTAATATCAGAGGAACAAATTTCATTGTAAGTTGAGGTGCAATGGCGAGAATTTTATTGCTGATTTATGCTTGTGTAAAGGAAGCCATATATGTCTTGGCAGCAAACTGCTATCCATTACAGAGGAGCAGGTTGCATTCCTGGAAATGTGCCTGATAAAACAGCTTACTACAGGGTTTCTCAACCTTGAGCCCCCAGATGTTTTTGAACTTCAATTCCCAGAAACCTCGATCAGGTGTACTGACTTGGGCTTCTACTAAGTGAAGTCCAATTACATCTAGGGGCCTAAGGTTGAGAAACTTTGGCTTATTACATTAAATGATTCTAGAAATTAGCCCCTTGGTATTACAGCTGCAACACAAGATTAGAGACAATTGCTGAAAGCCTGAGCCATAAGTTACATAACATAAAAACTGATGAGATCAGCCATGGCATTTTTTTGGGGTGGGTTTCCAGTCCCCACTCAAGGCTCCTGTGGAATTGGTTTCATTGTCAGGAAACTATTGGGAGCCTCAGGATGGAGGAGATGTCTTTTAATTTTTAAATGATCACCTCTGCTAGCATGATTTTTATTCCTAGGGAGGAAAAGGACTCCATGAGAGCCTCACGACCTTTGAAAAAGGTGGAACTGAAAAGGTTTTATTTCTGAAAAACTGCTGTAGCTGATGACATTGTCCACCTTACATAATTCAATCTGTGAAGCAGGATTTCAGCCAGTATATGGCAGGTCAGCAGAATAAAACATATGAACAAACTGCTGTTTACCTTTCAAAAATACACATTGATATTGAGCAAGCAACAATCAGAGTCCTGCTCACGTGCTTAAAAGAGCAATTACAATTTTTCTACCACTTACATTTTGGGACTATAATATCTGTGCCAAAACACAGGAAAATATTTCAAATCAAATTGATAGATGGAAGCCCTTATAAAAATATTCCAACCTTATTGATTTTTCTCCTTCAATTGTGATTTTTTCAAGTAACAGAAAAGCTGACTATCTGCATAGATAATGTTAGGTGCTCTGACTTAAGAAAGCCACACTGTAAGTATACACAACAAGACAGTAAAGCGCGCCGGGGGGGGGGGGGGAGGTGAACACATTTGTACCAGATTTTTCAACTGAGTTTTCATTGGTTCTCTCTCATGTACGCACACATGCACACACACACTTGGCCAAATAGCACCTTTGTTGCCCAAGATGATACTTCCAATGGAAGAATTGGGAAATTACAAGAATGTAACTTTTCTGGGAATAAATTTATGTTCAGTTTGATTATGGTTTTTTTTTTTTTAGACAAACATCAAACCATTATATTTGGCTTTCCCTAGTTTGCCATTGAAACACTTCCTTGTTAAAGTGTTTAAAACTTTAAATAATTTCTTTACACAGATATAAAGACAACACAGAGGACATTTATGAGGGTAGCTGATGAGAAAAATAGCTGGAAGAATTAAACAGCTGTATGTCAACAAACATTAGGACACTTGTAGCTTTGAAATATCATCTATCAAATATCAACTGATAATGTTTGGCCAAATGCATGACATATGTATATTTAGGGATAGGTGGGCCCACACTGATGTAATTAAGGGTAGTTAGATAATCCCAAATTTATTTTTCAAAACAGCCAGCTGACCATCCAGTTTTGCTTAGGTGATTTGAATAATTTGCACAGCCCTTGACTCATGAGAATATCATCAATGTATGCTACGTCTGAACGTATCAGTATAACTAATACAATTTTCAAAGCCTACTGAACCCATATTTGCCACTATATTCCAGATCTTCCTGAAATGTGATGGCAACCTTAGTAAATTATTTCAAAACACATTCATTAATGGTATCTAAATCCCTTTGGGGGGGGGGGGAGGGAAGCAGGGGTGAAGTTTGAACTTCCTGAATTGTTGGCAGCAGCCAAGAGACACAGTATTATGACTTGAGCACAGTTCATTTTGAAAAAGCAATAACCTCCCCCCCCCACCACCCAAAAAGCCCACTGATCTTTGGATAATGGAAGTGTGATTTCACCCCAGAAAGACACTGCTTGGATCATCTTCTCCTATATATAAAATAGAACTGGTGAATCAGTTCCGTAACTTGGATGTAATTCATATGACACATCTTTCCAGTGTTCTAAATCATACATTTACAGTAGTCAACTAGCATATATACAGATGATGAAGACAAAATACTATATGAGCTAGACTTTCCAGTCTGTTTCCTTCAGGTCTGTTTTCAAGGTAAGTTCTTTTGACATGTATTTCAAAAATCCCAGTCTCAGTAGTAGATTTGTCTAAGAGGTGTGATAAGTAAATAGGAAATGTGTTCTAGACCATACAAGGGTACATCCAAGTTCAGTAGTGAAGTGCTCCAAGACATGCTTCTCCCATAGCAAAGAGAAACATTTCCTTTTTCTTGAGATCACTTCCAAGTCCATCCTGATTGTACATTAGTTAAAAACAACAACCAAGCAACACCCTGCTTTCTGGAACATATCCTCATGTTCACAGAGTTTCACACGGCTGTAGTACGAAATACCAAGCTGAGGTTGATGGATTTAGCATGTGGTTGTTATCTTAAGAGTGCAATGCTAGTGTAGCAGTTTAAAGTCAGATATCAATATATTCCAAAACCCAGCAAAGCTAGATAACCATTTTTCATCCTTGTATTCTTATAAATGTATGTCACAATGGTTTATGGATCACAGCTACACCTGTGAAAGAAAAGAGAGGTACAATAAATAGATGACATTCAACTTTTCACTTGCACTGGAACATTCAGAATGCTCAAGACCTAAACCATCGATTTTTGTGTCCTTTCCAGGTTCTAATATCCCAGACGCTGACTATGTTCATCTACTGTTACCCAGGGACACAAGATAACACAGCTTACCTGGCGAAAGCTTTCAGAGAGTGCAGTCTACTTCATGAGACATGTTGCTTATACAGTAAAATCCCGACTTACATATGCCTTGAATTACATAAAATTTGACTTACATAATGAATTTTGCACTAAAAACATGTCCTGATTTACATAAATATCCCAATTTACATAACACAATTTTCTATGGGTTTGCTTCGAGTTACATAAAAAATCATTTTTCCTATGGGGTTGCTTCAATTTACATAAATATTATTTTCCTATGGGGTTGCTTCAATTTACATAAATATCATTTTCCTATGGATTTGCTTTGAGTTAAGTAAAAAAAATTCATTTTTCCTATGGGTTTGTTTCGAGTTAAGTAAAAAACTAATTTACATAAAAGCCTACGGAACAGACTTTTTACGTAAGTAGGGGCTTCACTGTATCTTTCAGTTCTTCTCCCTCCATCTCCCCATGCAAATAAGATTTGTTTAGAACAAGCTTTTCAGGGAACACATTCCATTTAATCAGATTCATAAAATTTTGCCTCAACTGGCAAAGCACCTTTCATCTGAAACAAAATTCTGTGCTACTATGTAAGTCGAATTCTATGTAACTCAAGGCATACGTAAGTCGTGGTTTTACTGTATAAGCAACAGAATGAAGGGGACATTTTTATCCAAAATACAAGTTGTTAGCGTTTAAGGTGACACAAAACTCTTCAACTTTTTCCCCAAGTACATAATCTTTTACCTATACACAGCATACAGGATTTCAACAGATTCCCCTGCTCAATTTCTGCCTGTCACAAAGCTTGGGACCTTTCTCAAGAGTAAGGCTTTGCCCACAAGTACTATCAAACAAGCCAGTTTTTAATAGTTGTTGAGGCCCTGCATACATGAATCTGTCAGATAGCATGGCCATGTTGACTTATAGTTTGAAAAAGAAACTTCTTTACATTCTGCAGAAAATAGCTAGGTGGCTTGTCAAAAGGCACCAGACGAATTTGAAATCACCCAGACCACCCTTCTATTTTCAAATGACTCAACTCAGTGCTCACCTGCATAACTTCTTCCAGTGCTCATGTTGGTTGGTAATAACATCCATTTATCAGTGACAGGGTTATAGTATTCTACAGATGCCAAGTTGCAAGACCCATCATCGCCTCCAACCACATAGAGAAGACCATTCACTGAACAAACACCTAGGGATGGAAAGGTGCCATTTAAATCCATGCAGCTCTAGCATTCAGGCTGGGCATTAAGCACTCTGGGTTCACCATCTCATTCAGAACAAAATGCATACTAAGGACCTTAAATGCTGTACTCAAATTATGATAAATTAGCTGAGCCCATATTGCACTTGGCATAGCATAGTTACAGTGAGGGAAATAAGTATTCAATCCCCTGCAAATCCATCTCTGACTTTTGGGCACTGGTTTTTTGAGGGTTTGTTTGTTGTTATTCTGTCTCTCACAGCTACAATAAACCTACCATTACAATCATGGCCTGGCCATTTCTTCGTCAGAGGGCATACGGACAAAATCAGCAGTGGATCAAATACTTATTTTCCTCACTGTACATCTACACACACTCACTCACAGAGAGTTACACCAAGGCAGTCTGCGTTGTGTTCCTGATTGCACAATTGATTACATAATGTATGTCATACTATTAATTGCTATTGCAATTAAATTCAACTTTGAAAAATAAGACATAGATAACATCTCTTAAAAATGCGTATATATTTTTGCACCCTCTGTATATTATAGACAATATATTTTGTCTCACCCTATATAGAAAGCATTTTCCCAGTTTTACCATTTTCTGATTGGATACATCGATGACATATCTGACTTTTGAGTCAAAGATTGGGAGTTCATTTCCTCACTGTGCAACCTAGGACAGCCAGCCTATCTGGCCTTTATCAACCTGCACAGCTCCAGAGTGCCCCCAGAAGAAGGGAATGATAAAATACTTCTGAAGACTATCTACCTAGAAACCACTAGAAAAGGGTCACCATAAGCCAGAAGTGACTTGATAGCATGCAGTTGTTGTTGTTGTGTGGTGGTGAAGAAACACTTCATCACGTTTAATTAGGTATATAAATTTGTGGCTTGCATCACAAATCTGTGTACTGATTGTAGTGGCTTCTATTGGGATTTATCTTCTGTTTGTTTCTAATTAAAGATGTTGGCGGCAGCCACAACTCAGAATATACAGGTTTTGCCCCCTGCCTCAGGGCACCGGGAGGCCTGTCTTGGAGGCCAGCTGGTTCTGGGCCGCCTTCGCCTTCTGAGGCAATCAGGAAAAATGCCACTGGCGTAAATTTGTTTAAGGTGGATCCCAGATAACCAAGAAGTTTGTTTTCGTGTCAGAGATTACTCTGGGTCGAAAGGATTTTTGCAGGGGATACCTGAATGGGGCTCCTTTCATGTCCCCAACTGTGCAGTTCTTGGGTATTGGACCCATCTTTTCAGTCTCCAAGCCTAGTGCTTAACCACTTAACCACTAAGCTACCGGGGAAGCTACAAGTGACTCACACACTATGATCACGAAGCCATCGCCTGCAGCACATATGAAATGAGGCATGCAGAATTTAACACTGGAACTGCAATGCACTGCTGCAGCCTTGAGGATATGAACAAAGTGCACCTTCACAGCCAGTCCATCTGGCATGGCCTCTTCTGCCTCCATGACCATTGGGAATCAGAGTTCCTCCTCCGCTCATTTTGCCATTGGGCCCAATATGATGGTTTCCAGTGGCATTTCCTTCACTGAGGGGACCATCACCCCACCTAAAGGGGCTCATCTGCCCTTAGCCATTGGCTCCTTTAAGAAATCAGGTTATTTACCACTGCCCAACACTCTGTTGAGTCGTTGGCTGTACGGTCTACTCCATTACCGTATTTTATTTATTTATTGGATTTCTATACCGCCCATCTGGGTGTTAACCCACTCTGGGCAGTGAACAAACAGGAAACAAATAACAACAATACCCACAACAAATCAAAACCCACCATCGACAAATACATCACAAACTAAACTAAACTAATTGGCATCTGAGGACATCAGGACTGAACCTAACTGGTAGTGGAATGTCTGGCTAAACAAGTAATTAATTAAAGATGTAGATATACAATAAAACAGCTATAAACCAAGTCAGTACCTGCATTTCTCCTACACATGTTCATATCTGCCACTTGTTTCCATGTATTTGTCCCAGGATCATAGACTTCCACACTTTTCCTTACTAAAGGGCCATCATGTCCTCCAGTAGCATACAACAGTCCGCTAAGGACACCAACACCTGCAGTACAGAGCACAACATCTATCAAGAGTTTTACAAAGTTCTACTTATAAATCTCGACTATATGCTTGATACAAAACCCTCTCCAAGCCCTATCTTGTGAGACAGTGGTTCAGGGTCTGAAGGCAAAGGTTCTAATCCTTACAAAGGAAGATAATTCATATTGTCAAAGTATTACTTTGATACACTTCTTCAGTTGCCTCAAACTAGATAAGTGGACTTCATAAGGGAGGTGCTATGGTGGCAGTAAGATATTTAATGAACATTTAATAAAAGCTATCCCAGCCTTTAAACCATATAAATAGGTACATTTTAGTAATCCATCTGACATAAGTAAATGACTGCCATTTTAAAAAAAATGGGATCTAAAGAAAAAGGAAAGAACAAGTGAATGAATGAATAAAATCAGTACTATCTGAAAATGACAGGAAAGTGACACCATAAAGGGAAATATTTTCAGAAGCATCTGAAACTGAGTTTTGAAAGTAAATTTAGGGATTATTGAAAGACATGTGCAGATACCTGTAGATAATAAGAGAGACATGAAAAAGCCACCTTGGAATAAAGTACCTGCACCACTACGCCGAGTACTCATGTCTGATACATAAGACCACTCATTTGAAGCTGGATTATACTGCTCAACAGTACTAAGGCACTGGCGTGATGCTCCATCATAACCACCAACAGCATACAGTTTACCTAGAGTAATATGCAACAAATGTCATCAAAAGAAGTCATTAAGAGAGAATGACAGTGAATGGTTAATACTAATATTTTACAACCAGCATTTCATTACTGCTTATATGTATCACTTACTTTTAGACAATAAATCCACAAGCTTGCTAAGTATCAGTATTTCTAATGCCTTATTAAAACTTTATCACATACATAACATTTATAGATTAGTTGCCATATGCTAAATAAATAAATAAATAAATAAATAAATAAATAAATAAATATCAGTAAGAAATTCTAAAATCCTTGCAAATTAATCTTCAAAAGCACTGGCTAAAGGAGGCGTTTTGGAGTTTTACCCTGATACAGCATGAGATCTTTTGTTGTCCACTCAATTTAAAAAAAAACAAACCTTACTCTTCCTCTTCCCTACAACTAAAAATCAAACAAGAGATCTTGGGAATAGAGGTAGGAATACAGTCAAACTGAGATCTCTTTAAAACCTGAAAAAGAGCAATTTAGTTAGTGGCATACCCAGTGTGATGCAGTGGATGAGAGTGATGGACTAGGACTCAGCAGGCCTAAGTTTGAATTCTCACTCAGCCATAGAAACTCATAGGGGTGGGCGTGATGTGTAATTCGTAAAAAACACTCCTTTAGTATCTCACTTTACCTTGAAAGTGAGTTACTGTAAGTCAGTTCCAACTTGAAGGCACATAATAAGACAACCATATTTATCTAAGGATTAGAATAATTTCTCTCTAGACACACAACATTGTAGGAATTTACACAGTGGTCAAAGACTTGTACGTTCTTGACATGAGTGTAGTTTGTATCCCTCCCTAGGTTTAAAGGTTTCCCCTGCTCAAAAGCCAGTCATATCCAACTCTAGGGTTCAGTGCTCATCTCTGTTTCAAAGCCAAAGAGCCAGCATTGTCTGCTTCTGCAGACGTTTCTGTGGTCATGTGGCAGGCATGACTAGACACCAGAGTGTATGGAACGCTGTTACCTTCCCACCAAAGTGGTCCCTAATTATCTACTTGCAATTTCTTGCTTTTGAACTGCCAGGTTGGCAGGAGCTGGGACAAAGACGGGAGCTCATTCCGTCCTGCAGGACTTGGGAATCGAACTGCTCCCTAACAGGGGAATAAATAAGGATGTAACTTTTTAAAAAACTTCAACTCGTAGAATTCTCCAAAAATTCCCCAGGCAAAATTCTGGGAGTACCAGTACATAAACTCATACCTATATTTTGTTCCTCTGAACCAGAGCCTATCTCCAAGGCTGCTTGGCAGTTTCAAGCCTGTTCCTCGTGTACAAAAAGAAGGCTGCCGCCAATATTACCGGGCTGTTGTAAGTTTTCACCTACACCTTAGCACCAAGTCAGCTTCCCCATTTTTGACATGGAACAAAGCGGAAGCAGGCACTAATAGAGTAAAATACAGCTGGTCTATAGCTCTGTTTATGGGCTGTACCTCCTAGAATTCTGCCTGGGGAATTCTTGGAGAATTCTGGAAGTTAAAAACACTACCAGCCCCACAAAATGGATCATCTCTAGGATTATTCGAGGCCCAGGGATAAGTATCCTCAAGAAGGCCAACAGTTTGGACCTCCTGTTCCCTTCCAATTATTATATCATCCTAGCTTAACCACAGCTTCTGTTGCCTTAGAAATTGAGTCTTGGGTCATCCCTCTTATCTGTAACTTGTCCTAAGACCTTTTGAAGTAAAATTGATCTAAAGCATTCAACAAATGATAATAAATAAAATCAATAGGTGCCAGATAATTAAAAGCTTAGGCCTTAAAAGTGCTGGGCACATATGGGACTGATTTTCCTCCAACATTCCTATCACATCATGTTTTCCATTAATATCATTTTTTGTTTAAAACAAAGAAACCAGTAGTTACAATGGGTGGTGTACTTCTACTAATGTACAGCATATTACACAAGGTAGATAAGGTAGCTAAGGATTTCATTGTTTTGTTGATATCTTGACTTCTATCAGCCCAGATGGTAATATATACATGATACTTTCCAAAGCAGTAAAAAGTATACATGCAATGTGTGATTTTAGATTTGTAGTGTTAACTTTGTTTTAAATATAGATTCTTAACTGTCCTGCACTATAACCAAGTGTGGCATATAAATCAAGTAAATAAACAAAATCCTAATTTGAATAATTCAAGAATATTAGTCACAACTGTGCTTACAGCTATTAAAGTGGACACAACATTTGCTGCAACCTGTCTTGTTTAACTAGCTGAGTCACATGCCCAGAGCTTGGGATATTAGTAACAAAAGGTTAAGACCTTAATCAGACGACTCAAAACTCTATAATTTAGTTTAGATTAGCATTAGTAAAGTTTTCAATTAATTAAATGTAATACTAAATGAAACGTGTTCTCTCTTTTTTTTAAGGAAATGTTGGGAAACTTTTACTATTGTTAGTACCATTTCCAGGGGCATTTTGTCTCCTTCTTTACCTTTCATTGTTTTTGTAGCTTATGTCAGCTTCCCTACCTGGCACCTAACAGGTGCCTTGAACTACAAATCTCACAATTCAATTGTTGGTTGGGAGTGGTGTGGCCTGTAACCCAAAAACATTTGAAAAGTGCCAGGTTGAGAATGCGGCCTTAAGAAATGGTTCTAAGGTCAGGTTTCACTTACCAGTAACTGTCGTTCTTTCAGTATGTAGTCTGTGAATGCACACTCTGGGTTTTGCGCCTGCGCGGGAGCCATTTTGGAGCTTTAAAGCTGATTGGATAAAAGTTTCAAGTTAGGGACTGCCCACCATCTCCACCTGGTACCATTTCGCACTCTTTCCCTCAGTTAATACTAGCATAGATTGCCCGGCGATGCAAGGCTGTTTTAAATTGTGGTGTTTTGTTTTTTTGGAGAGGGGTTGTTATTGAGTTAAAAATCAACAGAGGATGCTATAATTTTTTTAATGTAACATATGTTTGTTATTTGTGTAAACTTTCGATGTATTGTTATTTGCTTGACTTGTTTTTACTCTTGTGGCCTCTAGGTGGGTTTTTATTGTTTTTTAGTTGTTTTTACTATTCTGCCCTGCAGGTGGGGCTGTTAGTGGTTTTGTTTTAGTTTCACGTGTTTTTTCTCTCCTGGCCTCTAGGTGGGGCATCTTCCAGTAAGTAGTCTTTGTTTCTTCATTTCTGCTCGGATCTCGTGGAGGGAGGACGTGCTGGTGAGTTCTCTGGTTTTCTTTCTTCTGGGGTTTTTCTTTTGTTTTGTTTTTGTGGTGGCGGGCTGGGAGGTGTTTCTGTTCTTTTTTGTTTTGGTTGGGCTTTAGATTTGTGTAATTGGTTTGTTTATTTCTGGTGTTGTTTATTTTTGTTATTTTGTTGTTGTTTATTTGTGTAATTTGTTGTAGTTGTGTTGTTAGAGTTAGGTATTTTCATGTTGTAGTTAGGTGTTTTGTCTGCACTTTTGTGGTATTGTTGAAGTTTTTGTTTGTGTATTTTGTGGTTTACTTTTTTGTTTATTAATGGTTTTTTAAATTGATTTATTTGTGTTTTATTAATTTTTATTAATTTTGGTGTTTGTTGTTGGTGTGTAGGTTTGCGTGAAGAACGGGCTGCCTGTCGGTTCCTCTTTCCCCCATTGCTGCTTCGAATTTTGGTTTCAATGCAGCAATGGGGGAAAGGAGGAGGAGGCAGTCAGTCCGTTCTTCCACTGGCTGGTAAGGTTTGTTAGGTAGGTTGGGGGAGAAGGAGGCAGAGAAGAGCTATCTCTGCCTGACGATCGTTATCTCCTCTCTGTCTCCTTTCTCTCCCAGCTTACCTAACCGGAGATTGGCAAGCAGCGATCCGTAAGGGGTGGTGCTCTTCCTTGCGGATTGCTAGCTGCTGCTTTTGTATTACCTCTGTCAGAAGTACAAAGGCAGCAGCCAGTCATCCGCCAGGGAGGGTGCTTCCCCTGATGAACTGCTGCCTGTTTGTGGTGTTTTTTTGGGTGGGGTTCCACCCCGGCTCAACTTTCCTTGAGGCTGGCGGTGGTCTCGCCGTGTCTTCGGCAAGGTAGTGTGGAGGAGAGGGAGTCACTCTTCTCCCCGTTGCTCCGGGAAAGATGGCCGGCGGGTGTCTCGCGGTGGAGTTTTGTGGTTTTTTGTTTTGTGTGGCTGTTGAGGCGCTGCATCTGGCTGTGGCGGACTTGTGCTCCTGTTGCGTTTTGTAATTTAATTTTTTGCGTGCTGGCTTTCTCAGCGTTCTGCGTGCTCACAGCGGGCAGGACGCTGGGATTTGTAGTTTTGCGTTTTTGGTTTGCGTTCATGCGGCGGTTTTTTCCTGCGGCTTGCTTTGAATTGGCTGTGCCGCGTTTCCCAACGTTCTTTTTGCTCACACCTCTCAGCCTGATTGGCTGTGGCGCGGCGCAGAGAACTTTGGGAACTTAAGTTGTTTCCCTTTGTTCGCGTTCGTGGGGCTCTTGCCCCACTGACGCGTTTCTCAACCCTGTGTTAACCTCCGGACCGGGTTTGGGCGAGTGCAGGAGGCTCGGTATGGGATAAGATGGGTGGGTGCAGAAACATATAGCAAGTTCCAACGGTTAACCCTTGGATTTATAGGTATAGATTAAAGCTGTACATTGGAATCTATATAACTAAAATCAAGGTCCGGTGCTGTATGTTGCTTATACAAATCCACACCCCTGCACTGATCGCGCTGAAACTCAGTACATACGTACCTTGGGCCGAAGAGACGGTCACTGCGGGGGTGTCAAGCCCCATGGGGAGGGGTACGCCCCCTAAATCAATCCGTAAAGGGGATACCCCCACTGACAGGAGAAAAAGCAAGGGAGAAAAACCAACTAGGGGGGATTGTGATGTCATCGCCACAGCTCAACCAATTCCAAGCTGACCATGACATCAAAGGGTTCCCTCATACAAAGCGACACCCCTGCACCGATTGCGCTGGAAACTGCGTGCACGCCTACCTTCAACATCTGGGGTGGCCAGCATGGGTAACTGGCAGCCTGTCTTAGGGTCCTTGCCCCTGAAAAGGGGCTGCAACGTGCGTCCCCTGGCCGGCAGAAACAACCAGCGGAGGTGACTGCATGTGCGCGAGAACCAACGCATGTGCCTAACCCTGCCTGACGTTCTAGGCTGTGGCACATGCGTGAAATTCCATGCATGCGCCAAAGTCTGCCTGGCGTTCCAGGTGGCGCACAGCCTAGCCGCCAGTATGGACGGTGGCAATTACAGCCATTATGGCCGCCCCTGCCCCAGCGACTACTGTTGGCAGGCAACCACTGCAGCATGGCTCCTCTGCACTCGAGGCACACCTCGGGAGAAGGGAGAACGCACAGCCAGGGGACGAGTGGAGGACAGGGCCGGGCTGCCACCTTCTGCAGGCCTCCACCCCTAATGGGTCCTCTGCCCACCCACCCAAATGGAGCCTCCCTTCTGTCTGACACAACCCATGGGAGGATGGAGGGGCCGGGCTGTGATGGCTACCCACTGACTGTAGTCGCTGGGGAGGCTGGCGGTGGTGACTAGAGTCAGGCTGAGACAGTGCCTCACGGTGGGGCTGAGAGAGTGGCTGCGACGACAGCAGACAAAAAGGTAAGCCAGCTGGGGTGGGGGCAGGCCTGGGTCTCTCTCCTTGGCCTGGGTAGGGTACCCCTGGGCAACGCTGGGTCCTCTGCTAGTAAGAGAAAAACATCTCATCCACGCAGCTAGAGAGGATGGACTGGTGGGTAGTGTGAATTCACAGACTACATACTCGAAGAACGACAGTTACTGGTAAGTGAAACCTGTCCTTCTCCTTCGTGTAATCTGTGAATGCACACTCTGGAAGATTAGTAAGATCACTTACTTGGGACGGTGGGCGCCCATGGAGGAGATGAATCCAAGGAATGTGTCACTGGTGAGATGTCGTCATTGAAGAAGAACAAAGGCCAGCCGTGAGAACCACTGTGCCCAGCCTGGTATCAGGGGTAGCCCGAGTGTCTAGTCTGTAGTATTTAGTGAAAGTCATTGGTCTAGACCATGTAGCTGCCTTACAAAAATCTTCCATAGGTATGCCCTCTAAGAAGGGCATAGATGTGGCAGTAGCTCTGGTGGAATGAGCTTGCACATGTGGTGGAGGCTAAATGGACGAAATGTCATAAGCCAAATAAATGATACTTGAAGTCCATTTTGAGAATCTTTGTGATGATAGTGGATTTCCCTTGGACTTTCCTCCGCATTGTAAAAACAAATGATCTGATTTACGAAACTCACTTTTACTTTCTGTGTAAAAAAGCAGGAGACTGGAATGCCAAAGTAGGAAATCAAAAAGTGGAGGGAATAACAGGCAAATTTGGTCTTGGAACACAAAATGAAGCAGGGCAAAGATTGATAGAGTTCTGCCAAGAAAACGCACTGGTCATAGCAAACACTCTCTTCCAGCAACACAAGAGGCGACTTTACACATGGACATCACCAGATGGCCAACACCGAAACCAGATTGACTACATACTCTGCAGCCAAAGATGGAGAACCTCCATACAGTCAGCAAAAACAAGACCTGGAGCAGACTGTGGCTCAGATCACAACCTACTGATCGCAAAATTGAGGCTTAGACTAAAGAAAATAGGGAAAACACGGAGACCAGAAAGATATCACCTAGACAGCATCCCTAAAGAATACACCCTGGAGGTGATGAACAGATTTAATGGCTTAGACTCGGTAGACAGAGTACCGGAAGAATTATGGACGGAGATGAGGGACATCATGCAGGAAGCAGCAAAGAAAACCATACCAAAAGAAAAGAAGCGTAAGAAAGCAAAGTGGTTGTCTGATGAGGCTCTTAAAATAGCAGAGGAAAGAAGGAACGCAAAAGTCAAAGGAGAAAGGAAAAACTACAACCATTTGAACACAGAATTTCAAAGAAAAGCAAGGAGAGATAAGGAAAACTACCTAAAAGAACAGTGCAGAGAAATGGAAGAAAACAACAAAAGAGGCAGAACCAGAGATCTTTTCAAAAAAATTGGGGAAATCAAGGGAACATTTAAAGCAAAAATGACCATGATAAGGGACAAAGACGGAAAGGAGCTAGCTGATGCAGAAGAAATTAAGAAAAGATGGAAAGAGTACACAGAGGAACTTTACAAAAAGGACCTCAACACTCCTGATAATCACAATGATGAAGAAATTGAACTTGAGCCAGACATCCTGGAGAGCGAAGTCATAAAGGCCCTAAAGAGCACTGCAAACAACAAAGCTAGTGGAGATGATGGTATCCCAGTTGAATTTTTCAAAGCGCTAAAAGATGATGGCGTCAAATTACTGCATTCAATATGCCAGCAGATTTGGAAAACAAAACAGTGGCCACAGGATTGGAAAAGATCAGTATACGTCCCAATCCCAAAAAAGGGCAATGCCAAAGAATGCTCAAATTATCGAACAATCGCGCTCATCCCACATGCCAGCAAGGTGATGCTCAAGATAATACAGGACAGACTTCAGCAGCATGTGGAGAGAGAATTACCAGAGGTGCAGGCTGGTTTCAGAAGAGGCAGGGGGACTAGAGACCACATCGCCAACATACGCTGGATCATGGAGAAAACAAAGGAATACCAGAAACAAGTTTACTTTTGTTTTATTGACTACACTAAGGCATTTGACTGTGTGGACCACAACAAGATGTGGCAAGTAATTAAAGAGATGGGAATTCCAGAGCACCTCATATGCCTCCTGAGAAATCTGTACATGAACCAAGAAGCAACAGTTAGGACAGAACACGGAATGACAGAATGGTTTGGAATAGGAAAAGGAGTAAGACAAGGCTGCATTTTGTCACCATGCTTATTCAACCTATACACAGAGCACATAATGCGCAGTGCAGGGATGGAGGAATCACAATATGGGATTAAAATCGCTGGGAGAAACATCAACAATCTGAGATATGCAGACGATACCACCCTAATGGCAGAAAGTGAGGAAGACCTAAAGAATCTCTTGATTGGTCTGAAGGAGGAGAGTGCAAAAGCTGGCTTGAGACTCAATATCAAGAAAACCAAGATAATGGCAACAGGCCCAATCAGTTCCTGGAAAATAGACGGGGAAGAAGTAGAAGCAGTGACAGATTTTACTTTCTTAGGATCAAAGATCACTGCAGATGGGGATTGCAGCCATGAAATAAAAAGGCGACTGATTCTTGGGAGACAAGCGATGAGAAACCTGGGGAACATAGTGAAAAGCAGAGACATTACATTGCAAACAAAAATTAGAATAGTCAAAGCAATGGTTTTCTCAGTAGTAATGTATGGATGTGAGAGCTGGACAATTAGGAAGGCTGAACGCAGAAGAATAGATGCCTTTGAAATGTGGTGTTGGAGGAGGGTTTTGAGAGTCCCCTGGACAGCGAGGAGAACAAATAGGTCAATCTTAGAAGAAATCAACCCTGACTGCTCATTGGAAGGTCAAATAGTAAAGATGAAGCTAAAATACTTTGGACATCAAATGAGAAGGGAGGATTCACTTGAGAAGGCATTGATGTTGGGAAAGGTGGAGGGCAAAAGAAGAAGGGGGAGGCCAAGGATGAGATGGCTAGATGGTATTATAGACACAGTGGGCACAGAGCTGGGAGGGTTGAGGGGGATGGTAGAGGACAGAGGCGCCTGGAGGAAAATGGTCCATGGGGTCGCAAAGGGTCGGAATCGACTGTGCGACTGAACAACAACAACAACAACAAAAAAGCAGTGCTCTTTTAACATCTAAGGAGTGCCATTGCCCTCTCTTGTTCAGAGGTTGGGGAAGGGGAAAAGGTTGGTAGAGTAATGGATTGGGCCAAGTGGAAATCTGACTCAATTTTGGGTAAGAAGGCAACATCCGGATGGAGAACTACTCTGTCCTGGTAAAACTTTAGAAATGGTGGGTTGCAATGGAAGGCTGTTAACTCACTCGCTCTTCTGGTGGATGAGATGGCCACCAAGAATGCTGTCTTCCAGGAGAGAAGCCTGAGATCAGTAGTTGCTAAAGGTTCGAAAGGAGGTTTCATGAGAGCATTAAGTACTATGGTCAATGACCATTGTGGTGGAGGGACTTTAACTCGTGGAAACAAATT
This sequence comes from Bradypodion pumilum, assembly GCA_035047305.1. NCBI lineage: Eukaryota > Metazoa > Chordata > Lepidosauria > Squamata > Chamaeleonidae > Bradypodion > Bradypodion pumilum. The sequence goes on from JAWDJD010000002.1 coordinate 344,909,365, forward strand.
CTTCAGTCCAGTGAGGAACCGTTTCGTGTTTCTGTCCCTGGAAGCATGTCCAAAAGACGACACGGGTGGGGAGTGTGCCATCACAGCGGCAAAATGGATTCTGATGGACGAGATCGATAGGCCTGATTCAGTGAGGTGAAGCAGGTAAGTCATGAGGAACTCCATGGGGGCATCAAGTAGGTCTAGTCCTTTTTCTAATTCAAAATTACGAAACGGTGCAAATTTGGTAGTGTACAATTTCGTAGTAGAGGTTTTTCTGCTTTTACTGATGATTTCTAACAGTCTGTCATTATGAATCACGTCGTCAAATGCAGGCTGGGGAGGTTGGCGTGGAAGAGTAGGCCCTTCTCCAGCTGGAGGAGGGACGGTTTAGTCCGAAGGGCCATGGAGTACATTGCTGCTTCCCTGAGTGTCATGTACCAGGGCTGTCTTGGCCAGGCCAGGGTGATCAGGATTCCTCGGGCTCTTTGTTGTTGAAATCGTAGGAATACTTTTTGTATTAGAGGAAATGATGGGAAAGCGTATACTAGCCCGTAGTTACATGGGACCATTAACCCCCTTCCGGCAAGTGCCCCATTCCCACTCTGGAGCAGAATTTTTGGCATTTGGTGTTTTCTGGAGTCGCGAAAAGATCTATATCTGGGACTCCCCATCTCTTACAAATGGTCAGAAAAAGCATCTTGATCCAGTTCCCATTCGTGAGTGAGGGTGGTCTTTCTGCTGAGAAAGTCCGCTGTCATGTTCATTTAGCCTTTGATGTGTATTCTGATTGGGACGATATGGAACCACAAACACCATTCCCACAGGAGGAAGAGAATGGTGCGATTTAGTCTTTTTCTTTTCCCCTTTTTGAGACCTTTTTTAACGAAAAAGTTCAGCGGTGGTCAATTTCTGGTGAGAGACGGAGGGCTCCTCACTTTGAGTGTCTTGCAAAGCTTCAGGGTGCGAAGATAGAGCCGATGCCATTAAGTGCACCTTGAGGAGACTGAGGCGATTTTTCAGTGCCGATTTAGTGAATCCTCGGCAAATGGAGCATGAGTGGACAGGATGACTTTCGCCAAGCAAAGAAGGCACTTGTTGTGGCCGTCGGTACTCGGAAATTTATTGTTGCATGAAGGGCACTGCTTGAAGGCTGCTGAAGAGGCCATGTAATGGCACAGGAATGGTTGAGAAGGCCCAAGAAGGGTAACGCTCCTTGGGTGGGAAAAATTAGTTTGGCCTTTTGGGAGCCTGACATCTCCCAAAGACGAAAAAATTGAATAGGATGAAACATTGGAAAGTGGGCCGAGGGGATGCTATCCCCCCCGGACTGAGGAAAAATTGTTGAAATTTGGCTATCTAAAAAAGAAGGCCGAGAAAAAATTGTCTAAGCTCTCTCTAAAGGTTCCTGCTGCATCAATGGAAAAAAAAGAGAACTGAGGGAAAGAGCGCGAGATGGCGCTTTAGATGGGTGGAGATGGTGGGCAGTCCCTAACTTGAAACTTTTATCCAATCATCTTTAAAGCTCCAAAATGGCTTCCGTGCAGGCGCAGAACCCAGAGTGTGCATTCACAGACTGCACGAAGGAAAACCAGTTGTTACATTTAAGTGGCACTTTTTCTGAGTCAAAGGGAAATCAAAGTATATAATTTTCAGTTTTTAAGTCCCATTGGTTCCCACTGGACTGAGCTGCATGCAAGAGGCAAATCAATTAATCTGAGGTCCTTGCTTTCTCTCTCATTCTTAAGTAAGCCTAATCAAATCAAGTCACCATCCTAATTGAGTTTGGCTCTCACTGGGGCAAAAAATAAAATAGTAGCCTAATACACACACACCGTATTTTCCAGCGTATAAGACGACTGGGCGTATAAGATGACCCCCAAATTTTCAGTTAAAATATAGACTACCCCTCTTCCAATGCACACCAAATAAAAATTAACCCACACTCAACCAAGACCCTCCGAGTCGAATGGGCAGGTTCTGGTGGAGAGCCAATCCACGCTCACGTTCTCCTCCTCGAGGTACAGGAAGATGTGTGCAGCTTGCTTCCCCTTGCTTCATACTCCCCGCACAGAGCAGGGACTCAGCCGCGGCACCCCCCACCATAGGCGCCGGACATATGAAGCAAGGGGAAACAAGCTGCAGTTAAGTACCTGTCCTATAAGATGACCCCCGACTTTGGCACAGATTTTTCGGGGTTAAAAAGTAGTCTTATACGCCAGAAAATACAGAGAGAGAGAGAGAGAGTGTGTGTGTGTGTGTGTGTGTGTGTGTGTAAAATTCTTCCAAGATTTGGTCATGTTTTCTATAATGTTTATAATGAGGTCATATTTAATAAACCTTTTGTGGCTGAAATGAGTTTGCAGCCCTTACCATCCACAACTCCAACTCCAACACTGCTTCTTCTTGTATTCATAGGTGCCACAAAAAGCCATTCATTGGATTTATAGTTATAGGCCTCCACTGATGCTAGACCTATTTTGAGAATGACAGAAAAAAAGGTTTTCTATCTCAGCAGCTTAGCAAAATTAAGTTCCTTCTTCATCAGAGTTGCCACCTTGTTTTTAAAGTTCCCTTCCAGTCAAAGAGGAAAAGAATGCAAGCTGAGATTACCTCAGTAGCCAGGAAGTTTTCTCATGTGGTCATCCTAACTTTGCCTGTTTAGTAATATGCTTTCAGTAAAAATGTGCACATGGGAGCAGTACAGTAAAACCTTGAGTTACGAACGGTTCTACCTACGAAAAATTAGCAATATGAAAGGAAAACTTGGAAAAAATTTACTTTGAGAAACCAATTTTTTCCTAGATACAAATTTTTTTTGGGGGGTTGGGTTTGGTCTTCCGACACTTCCCAAGGTGGTGGGAGGGTGTTTGGAGCATTTGCACTCCATTTTTGGAATTTTGTCATGTTTTGGCACCACCAGCTTTCCCTGCAACCAGGAAGTGCCGGAAATCCCCTCAAGAGCTGATCGGCGAGTACTTTTCCTGCAATTACCAGATTTGGTCACTAGATGGTGCTGTCGGAAATGTGAATATAAATTGAAAACCAAAATTCTCTTCCGGAACTCAGAAAAAAGTCAAATAAACTTATTTTATCTGTTCAAATTTCTTTATAAAATGGCCAAAACCCAGTGAAAAATTACAAAGTGCACTTTATGAAGAGTTTTGAGCAGGGGGGAAATACATATATTTTTTGGCTTTTTTCTGAGCTCTGGAATGGATTTTTTTGCTTTTCAAACCATTCCTATGGGAAACCAGGTTTCAATATTTAATTTTTCAAGGTATGAAAAACCTCAAGGAATGAATTAAGTTCTTATCTTGAGGTTTTACTGTATCCCAGTTCTCATTAGATTACTCAACAAATATTCTGACAACAGTATTTCATAAAGAAGGGCAGCAAAAGAAAGTTCAAAGACATTTGCATAGAATGATATTGATAAAGGAACTTGGGTGATATCTCCAGTTACATTTCTCTTCAGTGAAGCCAAAAGAGAAAGAAAGAATAAGTCTTGCCTGTAAAAATGAACAACCCTTTCCAGTGAAAATTGGCATTTGGAGGTTGCTCTGCATGCCAACAACAATTTATGTAAAACAGTGAAGTTTCAAAACTAGGAGCAGAAGCACTAGATTCAAAGGAGGAACTACAATCCTTGGGACAAAGGATTTAAGGGCAAAGAGATGAATAACTGTTGCCAACTTGTCTCAGCTTTTAATTACCAACCTACCTGTGCTTCCATCAAATCCACCAACAGCATAGAGGAGTTCATTTAGTACAGCTGCCCCTAAAGTGCTCCGTCTTTCCTGCATACTAGCTATTGACGTCCACTGGTCTTTTACTCCATCATACACATCTACCGTTCGGACTCGTAAAGAGCCATTAAAACCTCCCACAGCATAGACTTTGCCTGACATGAATACCACCCCTGCATAAAAACAAATTGGGAGAAAGAAAGACTTAAGGAAAATGAATGAATGAATGATTCCCAACGGAAAACTCGTGTTAAACAGAGACCACCAAGAAACATCCCAGCATGGTGTCAATTTCAAGTGCAAGCCATTATGTCCAGATGCTATCTGCTAAATGTACCACTCCTATCACTAACAAATCATTTAGACTGACACCACATATCTCTTTCTTAGGGTTGTTGGCGTAACATGGAATCTCTACATTCAAGAGACTGCAAAAGCCATCTATCTAAAGGTTACACACTCTGTATGGCTCTAGCACCAGATAGAAGTGTTTCATAGCTCTCTCCAACAGTCATTTGACACATAACACAATAATATCTGGGCCTTTCACCAACTGTAGATGCAGAAAGAACCTAGAAGTAATTAAAATTAGCCGACTAGTTTTCTGATGCATGACACAAAAGTGTTTGAAATCAGGTATTTGTGGCGATCATTTAAAATATCCTTTAAAGTGCACATTTTTTAAATGTAGTATCTGAAATGGCTTTTAATTACTCCTGAAATACAGGATGTAATCAGCAGCAGAACCCAGAAGAGGGTGAGGATGGGATGGGGTGGTGAGTATTCATGAGTCAGATTCAAAAACATAACTTTTCAGGACACAGCACTTGTTAGCAGAGGACAGCTAAATTTAAATGCCGCTAATGCTTTGACACATACGTTACAATGACTTCTCTAACACAAGATGCAAAATGTACCACCCTTAATATTTGGGATTAACATGGAGTAAGAAAGTCAGAGGTATCTGCTCCGCATCTGCTTTGGCCCTGTCGAACCTCCTGCCAACTGAGCTGTGCCTCCAGGCAGAGCTTCTGACCTTCAGAAAAGGTCTAAAAACCTGGCTGACACAGCGGGTGTAGGGTGCTGTCGGTGGGGCAGCCCCCCCCCCCCGGCTGGTTTATATGAAGGCCGTTCGGGTTTTTAGTCTCAGTTTCTAATTTATTGTGGCTGGGATGGTATTTTAATGGTTTTTAAATGTTAAATGCTTTTGTAATTTTATTGTGTGGAGATGTTTTATACTGAATGTTTTTATTTTATGGTGATTGTGAGCAGCCCGGAGTCGCTTCAGCAAGGGGGCAGCAATAGAAATACAAATAAATAAATAAATAAATAAATAAATAAATAAATACCTGCTCTACATCTCCGGGAAGGAAGTTCAGCAACCTGATCCCATCGTTCCTCATCAAAGTCATAACACTCCACACTCCGAATTGCTTTGGGCGCTTGCCCACCCACTACAATCATTACCTTAATAAGAGAGATTAAAAAGTTACACAGTAGAGCAAGTCCCAAGTGATCGGAACATTTACAACAAGTAATAAAAAATATCCTTGAATTGACTGGTGGCCTCCAATAGCAATGGAGTACAGTCTGCATAATAAGAATACACTCAGTCAAGAATACATTCTCTTTTCAAACCATGGGGATATGATATTTGCATATTAAATTCAGGACTGTTGCCAGGAATTTACTGGATAAAATACTGGTCACAGTTGCAGTCTAGCTTTCATACGTTATCTAACTTTCTTTGCAAAAGGAAATTAGTTCAGATCCCCAAAGAGGTATGTTTTAATGAAACCATGTGATAACAGCCTAGGATATGAAAGTTTTAAAAACAATAGAAGTGCCAAGGGTGCTTAATGTGAGGAGAAGCAAGATTTAACACAGGGAAATTAGAATGAAGTCAAGATTATGAAATGGAAATTAATTCACAAATGTTTAATGCTCCTGTATTTTATATGCACCCTATAATTTATGCTTCGAGCTGGCTGCATTTGAAAGGGTCAAGGTTTAAAATCACAGCTCTCCTTTACAGGTCACTGGTTCCAGACACCTTCAAAACTATGTGACAAATCAAACTTTATGTCAAAAATAGGCTAGACTGGGATACAGGTGCAAGATTACCACATTCCTCTCCTTTTTAGGTTTTATCTTATTATTCAGGTTAGGCACAACTTCCCTAATTCACATTGATCATGTTCCAGTGTGGCACAAACTAGTTTTCGGCACATAAGCAAATTTTTGGGGATTTTAAATAGCAGTAAGTGGCTAAGACGCTGACTGGGAGGCGGAAGATCAGCAGTTCGATTCCCGAGTACTGCAGGACAGAATGAGCTCCCGTCTTTGTCCCAGCTCCTGCCAACCTAGCAGTTCGAAAGCAAGAAATTTCAAGTAGATAAATAGGGACCACTTTGGTGGGAAGGTAACAGTGCTCCGGGCACTCCAGTGTCGTCATGCCTGCCACATGACCATGGAAACATGTGCAGAAGCAGACAACACTGGCTCTTCGGCTTTGAAACAGAGATGAGGACTGAACCCTAGAGACAGATATGACTAGCTTTCAAGCAAGGGAAACCTTTACCTTCACCTTAACAAAAAAAAATGATGCTAGAATATGATGTCACAAAATTTCTGTTTGATACAAACAGAAAACACTAGGTTTCTGGATTGGCAATTGAATGGACTGCATCTGAGTTTCTCAGTAAGATGGTTAACTTACCTTTGGCAAACTAATTGGTGTTCTTGGTTTTGTTCTTGGATTCTTTATCAACTGTCTTTGATCCAGTGGAAGCAAATGGTATTTCATGGCCTCAATAAGGAAATCCTTGCATGTATTATTATTCTTAATTAAAGCTTCTTCTTCAACAGTCTGAAAATGACAACAAAGTTTAATACTATGGCTACATTCCACTAATGTAAAAAAAAACCTGTCACCAGGAGATTGCTTTAACTGTCGCTAATAATTTTAGTACAGTGGAATCCCAACATACAAATGGTCCGACTTACAAAAAAATGGACATACAAATAGAAATCCTGGCTAATTTTTTTGACATAAACATTTTTAATAGGAAAAAATCAACATACAAAAAATATGGTGACATGTAATGGCCTCTTCTGGTAATGCAATGTGTTTTTGACATACAAATAACCACATGGAATGGGGGGGGGGATCGTATGTAGAGGTTTTAATGTATAGTACTATTACTTATTCTTCCACATCTGACTTTAGGAATAGCAATTACACTTATATACTCCACCACAGTGCTTAGAGCACTCTCTAATTTTACAAGGTAATTAGAATTTTTGCCCAGAACATGCTGGGTACTTATCTTAATGAGCTGGGAAGGATGGAAGGATGGGTCAACCTGGGTCTCCAGGTCACAGGTCAGCAGTTTTGGCCGCAGTATAGCAGTTTTAGCCATTACAATTATTATTCTGGGCACTATGATGGGAGTGCATTCAGTTGTCTCTCTCTCTCTCTCTCTCTCTCTCACACACACACACACACACACACACACACAGACACACACACACACACACACACACACACACAGAGCTTTCTCCCTTGCTTCGCCTGCTCATTTATACATATACACACATGCTTCCCTCCTCCCATCTCAGATGCACGGAGAGATTTAAACCTCCCTCTCTTCCATGATCAGACCTTTTGGAAAGAGGGAATTGTGCTAATGACATTAAGCCATGGATGTCTCAAGTCCCCCCTTGGGATGGAGAGAACTGTCATTAGGCTTCACTTACTCTTTTCCCAGCCCATCAGTTCGCAAAGAGTTGCAATCACAGAGGGAGGGAGGCAGAAGAATGACACTTTTCATTCACTTCTCCCCTCCTGCAGCTGTGAAGCATATACCTTATTTGCCAGTGTATAAAATGCATCGGAGTATAAGACACACTCCATTTTCCCAGTGTATTTTAAGTGAGGGGTGTTTCTTATACACCAGAAAATATGTTAATTTATAATTCAGGAGGACTAGATGTTCTGGGCACACAAGAAACATTGTGTGTATGCATGTAATTTTGGTAATTACTTACACATAAATGCATGAATATATTCTAAAGAGGCAGCAAATTAAGTGTCTTAACCATTAAATGCTCCATTCACGTACTATGGAAATAAACTTCCACACACCCTTTCCCCCAAAATGCAAACAATTCTATCTCCTTCTCCTTCTATTAGCCAAGAATGGAACAAGCACTGTTTTGCCCGGTCAGCCATCTATCTTATCTGTGATGAGAAGAAATCTGTTAGTTGTTCCAAACAGCATGTTCCAGGGAGCCTAAGTGTCTGCATGCTTTCAAAATCATGAAACAAGGGGGGATGGGCATGTTATCAAAATATGTTTAATGCCAATCCTCTATTATTGTTTTTTTAAACTTTGGAGATTTATAAGTGACTTTGTGGGATTTGAGTGTGTAAAGAAATACTCAAAATAACTGTACTGCAGATATATACATTACTCTAAGAAGATTATGGCCCTCTTTTCCTAAGGAGAAGGGACTATGTATCACTCGTTCCAGACCCAATCTGTTGGTGAAAGAAGCTCTAAAAGAGGATGACTAGTAAGCAGAAATTTCCCAGATTCCTCGTATTATTTTGACCAAGAAGTACAGTAACAGCTGTGTAAATCATAAAGTTCTTCAGAATTTTAGCCACCAGTCTATTAAACTGAACCTTCAAGAAGTGAGGATTTAGAAATGTTCAGCTAGCAAGATGGTGAGCAAGGACTACAATTATTTCACACGTGATCTTCTGCTGGGTGCTGGAGCACAAAAAAGTGTCCAGTCATATATAATTTAAATCCTACAGATGAAAACTGACCTGTACAAGGTAATCCCTGGGCAAGAGAGGGAGACGGACATGCTCCATCAGCTTCGCCATGTGTTCCAAGCGAGACTCTTTCTCATAATTTATCCAAGAAATGACAGCTTCAAATACCTAAACAGAGGAAGACACTGTCTATCTAAAAGCACATGAATGCCAAGGAAAATGTAAAGTATCCTTTGCTTGAAAGTCAGTTGTATCCCGCTCTAGGGGGCAGACATTTCTGTGGTCATGACTAGACGCTAGTGTACAGAACGGTTATCTTTCCCGCCAAAGCAGTACATATTTATCTACTTGCAATTTCTTGCTTTCAAACTGCTAGGTTGGCAGGAGCTGGGACAGACAGCAGCAGGTCACTCCATCACACAGCACATGGGTCTCAAACTGCTCACCTGCCAACTTTTCAGTTGTCAAGATGAGAACATTTTTGTATCATTGATAATATTTATACAGTAGTGAAATCTACAATTATTTTTGTTCTGGGAATTACCGACTGTGACAGTTAGGGGTAAAGTACTGCAAAACCCCGGTTTACAACATAGGTCTGCTCCAACAGCCTCCGTCATATAAAAAACCCCGCAAACCAAAGCACATTTTCCCATAGGAATGTATTGAAAAGTAAAAAAAGCCCCGACCAAACCAAAAATAATAAAAATAATAAAAAACCCACAAAAACTTCCAAAAAATGCCAGGCATGATCATTCCCCACCCCCACAAAGGGGAAACAGACCAAAAATAATTTTGAAAATTCAAAAGCAACCCGAAAAATCCAAAAAATGCCAGACATGATCATCCCCCACAAAAGCAATAAAGTGATCTCCCTACCTTTTCCATGCCACGGCGTCTTCCTGAGTGGTTTGTCTGGGTACCATGGAAGCCTATTTTCTGCCCCTACCAGCAGCGGGAGAGTCTGGGTACCTTATCAGCTTGGTTCCGACCTTCGTCCGAGCTCCCTAAGCAGCACTACAGCCGAAAACGCACTGGGGGAGGTGTGCATTCCCAGCTGTAGAGATGCCCAGGGAGCTCGGACGAAGGTCGGAACCAAACAGATAAGGTCCCCAGACTCTCCCGTTGCCGGTAGAGGCAGCAAACAGTGCAGAAATCGCGGCAGAAATGCTGTCAACGACGGCACCTCCACAGCGGTAATCGATGAATTGAGACTTCTGGTGGAGGGCGCCATTTTAAAGTTTAAAATAACACAATTCCTGGTCGTAAACCGGAAAAAATCATAAACTGGGGGAATACTTTCATAAAATTTGCCATCGTAAACCGTGGCAAACTTAAACCAGGGCATTACTGTATCTGACACCATCTTGACCATTCAGTAGCAGGTCAAAATGTTTTCTTTGCCCAGAAATTTATAGTAGTGCTTCTGTGGTCAGCCTCTTCCACTGTTTAGCTGCCAGTCAATTGTTTAATTATGAGCTACTTCAAACACTTTGGGGCGATAGGTATAGTAGGTATATTAAAAGATACTCAACACATTTAGACTTATTGTCTGAAATCTTGTTCACATAATTACTCCTATGATAAAGTGATGATGTCACCAGTAAGGGGAGATTTTCCATAATTAAAGACTCCCCTTCTGTCCCTCAGCTTGTGCAAACTGCAAATAATCTGTTACACCATATGGAAACCATGAGAGCTGCATAATGGAAGGAAGAGTTTTTTGGTAATTAAATACTTCTTTATTTTGTCCCTTAGCTCCCACACAGAAAAACATATTATCTGCAAGTCAAACAACCTATGGGAGAGAAAATGAGGCCTTTAATTATTGAAAAAGTCTTTCTCTGGTAAGGAGAGGGCGTGAGAATTAAAAGTCATCATCGGTAGGCCTTGCTAGTTTATGATACCAGCCCTTACTTGTATTCACCAACACAGTTAACATACTAATTCACAAATAACTATAATATCATTCCATATGCAGAGCTTGAAAGAGTCACTTCATTGAACTACAACTTCCGTAATCTTCCACCAGCAGACTCACTTGCAGGCTTATATTTGCCAATGCTGTAGTAGCACAATTTAGACAGCTGCAATATATCCTCCTTAGAAAAGTTATAGAATATAATTCTTAGAACAATAATATGGCTTTCATACATATATATGTGTGAGCTCATTGAATCCGTCTTAGTTTTTCTTTAATGATCTGCTGACCCATGGGGAAAAAACAACCTGTGGCTAAAGCCAGCTTGTGTCTTTTACAAAAATAATGTTTTAATTAAATGTTACCTTTTTTTCCTAGCAGCAGTATATGTTAATTTTCCCAATAAGTAAACTATGCTTAACGAAATATTTGATCAGAGTAGAAGAAATATAATCCTCCAGACAGTACAGGACTGTTACTTCCCATCGGCTTAAGCCTAACATACCCAGCCATAACAGATAACAGTTGTCCAAATATTTATTTATTTATTATTTATTTTATTTTTATTTTTTATATTGCCATCCAACTCCGAAGACTCTGGGCGACTCGTATCATCTACTGCCACACAAATTGCATGTTCCTGCTTTACAGGGCTAGTTTTTCTTTGCTCTGCTAGTCTTCCAAGGTTGGACTTTAGAGCTTGTATGAGTCTAATCCTGGACACCTAAAAGTCATGGGCTTTGCATAAGGTGTTCAGAAACATATTGAAAAGTGCCTATCAGACTGTACCTTTTCCTCTGATGAAACTGTGAGCTTGTCACTTGATATCAAGCTGCAAACTTGGTCCAGACTTAGACTAAGAAATTCTTCACCAAGCATCACCTCGGGAAAATGCTGCTCTGTTCAAAAGAAACAGAAGTTGAGAGAGAAAGGGAAGATTACAATGAAATCTATACTCAAAGCCCATTGTTCTTCAGTACCAGATTTGGGTGGGGGGACTTGTGGGAGGAGAGATTTTACAACTTAAGCATGAAAGAAAACACAGGAAACAAATGACAGGAGAAAAACATTATGAGAAACATCAGTCAACAAGAGCCAACAGGATGACCTAAACAGTCCTCCACTTAAGAGCCTCTGGATTCAGGAGCCCCATTTAGCTGCAGGCCTTGCCTGAAAGAACTTTGTCATTTGGGGCATAATTAGAAAAGGAATAAAAAAATAAAACAACTACTGTTGTAAACCAACCATGCCCAAATCTATGCTATCACTCTTTTTGGAATATGATTACCGCTTTGCTTGATGTGCCAGGGAAAATATACTGAAGAGCTGAAAAAGGTATGTGAGTATGGTTGCCAACTTGGAGGGCTTAAACAGGGACTCAAGGAGGATGGGGCAATCAGCGACTATACATATGCCTCCGTTTCTGAAAAAGCAGGTGATAATATACAAAATATATGCTGTCTGTCCCATGATGGCAAACCTTGGCACTCCAGATGTTTTTGGACTTCAATTCCCAGAAGCCCAAGCCCCCATGAATCCACAAGAATGGGTTTGCTGCGATTCATCCGGCCTGCACCGCCCTCGTTGGTCCTGGAAGCGGAAGTAAAATGGGTCCATACGGGTGTGTTCTACTTCCGCTTCCAAAAGTGACGAAGGCGGGGCGGTGAGGCGCAGGCCGGATGAATCGCAACAAAACCATTCGTGTGGATTCACAGGGGCTTGGGCTTCTGGGAATTGAAGTCCAAGAACATCTGGAGTGCCAAGGTTTGCCATCATGGGCTTAAATAAACTTTGTGTTTTTTAGCATGCCTCTCTTATACCAACTGCTGGAAAGCATCATCAGCTGGAGGCTTCTTTTGCACTAATCTCCAGTTTTTGGCCTCTCCAGAGGACCAACTGGTCGGCTGCCTAGTGAACAAAATTCTAAACTAGATAGGCCTCTGATTCAACATGGGATTTCTTATCTTCTCTCGTAGTTGAGCCATAATACTTTGAAAGAAAAGTCTGTATTTAAATGAAGGAAAGTTGAATGATGGTGCATACTAGAGGAAGGCTGGTTTACCCAATCTTGAGTTGGGCAGACTAGTGATCTGACTGTTTCCTCTGGGCAGAACCAACCAGAGCAGCTTCCATAACAGCCACAAAACCATAAAAGAAAATCTTAACTCTTCCAGAGGATCATGACAATTGATTAGTTTTTCTAGCTAATAAGCACCATTGTCAGATATACTATGGTACTGATTTCCGCCCCCCTCCACCTGTATTTCCTGTTTCACTTGATTACATTTTCTCTTGGCAATATTCATTTGTTCCCCAGCAGATGGTGCTCACAGACAGACATTTCGGTTTTAACCTTCAACAGAGCAGTGTCTTACAGACCACCCAACCTTTATTTTAATAGGGGACAGGAAAAGAAATAATCCTATTTTACCAAGCCAAAATTTACACCTATATGTTTGTAATCCCACATTTATTTTGTTTTCAGGGACTTATCAAAGAGGAATTAAATTTTACACAATCTCACAAGCTCCTTTCAGGTTTCTTAACATGCAGATATTTGATTCAACCCAGTTAATGTATAGCCAAAGAATTCTGACAGCATGTTTGAAATACATTTCAGTAACCCTACATAATACATAAAAGTTAAACAAAAATCAAGAAAGGCTAATAAAACAACACAAACAGCTCTTGTAATTACCCAACAACATTCAGAACGCAATAGTTATCTGGTTACATATTAAGTAGGGTTTTAACAAAACAGTTTTCACCGTGAGCCATTTGTCCCAGATCAGTTTCTCCAAAGCTTGTTATGTACCAAAGGGAGATTAAAAAGATTTTAATTGGATCTGCAGGTAACTTGGTTTACATATAGCACTTCTTATCCAGCGTGTTTGCAAAGACCTATGTAAATGGTCTTGTGGAGGTCACAGCAATATCAAACTGGCAATGGCTGATAGTTTAAGAAATATAAATGTTTGCTTGAGTATAAAGCATTCTCAGTATACCTCCTAGCAATCTGTTACCTTCCCCCATACCAAAATTAAATCAGAAAGCCCAGAGATGTCTCTAGGTACTGTATTCTTGTCTTGTCACAAGTTGTTCAGATAAAATCACATAGATCCACCTTACATAGATTCACCAGGATTATGCTTTGTTTTAGACAGTAGATGACAGACAAATATACTTAATATATACGTTTTTGCTTTTTAGTTGTTGATGTTTTATTTACTCTGAAATATGGGACTGCAGTGGCTCAAGTGGTTAAGATGCTGAACTTGACTACTGGGATGTCGGAGTTCGATTCCCGAGTACTGCAGGATGGCATGAGCTCCTGTCTCTGTCCCAGCTCCTGCCAACCTAGCAGTTGGAAAGCAAGAAAGTGCAAGTAGATAAATAGGGACCACTTCAGTGGGAAGGTAAACAGCATTCCGTGCACTCTGATGTCTAGTCATGCTTGCCACATTACCACGGAAACATCTGCAGAAGCAGACAGCGCTGGCTCTTCGGCTTTGAAACAAAATGAGCACTGAACTCTAAAGACTGATACGACTGGATTTCAAGCAAGGGCAACCTTTATCTTTACCTTACTCTGAAATGCTTACACAGACTAACACAGTTACCACTTAATGAATAGTCCTTGTATGTGAAACTTTTTATCCTCTGAAAGCTTCCATGACAGATGAGGTTAAACTCTTACCACTCTCCATGATATGGTGGCTTCTACGAACATGGCTGACAACTCTGTAATAGTTGCCTACATCTCCCAAGAGAAACACCATTCAATCTACCTAACTTCTACCATGGTGCTTTCCCCCTAGCATTAAAACTTTAGAGGGTGGATCCTCAGGCAATTACAGCTGATCGGATCAGACTTGAATTTATTCTTCTCCTAAAGAAAGGTGGGAATTGTCAGACCTATGAAGGCCAACATAGGGGCCCTGAGTACCACTCAATAGAGGAAAATATTGAATAACTTTAGCCTTCCCTAAAATACAGGAGACTATGGTGCTAGAATCTCTTGGAAAACAAGGTGTGTCCCTTGCGGTTACTTTTTTAGTTGTTGGTACAGCCCCCCCTCCTTTTTAAAAAAAGATACTGGGGTTTAAAAAATGAACACATGGCTGTTGGAGTTTATCCATCCCTGCTCTAAAATAGTTCAGAATTCAGTGCTGGGCATCAGCCGGTCCGCCCCGGTCTGAGCGGACTGCTAGCAGACCTGGCTGGCCACGCCGCCTCCCGACCCCACCCCACCCACCTCTTCCCGGGAGAGCGGGCGACCCGACGGCATCAGCTTCGGCTCTTCCTTCGTTTTCCTCCAGAGCGGCTGCTGCCGCCTCCTTAATAGGCTTCAGGTGCCGCTCGGGTGGTGGTGGAGGTGGCGACGTGTGCGCGCCTGTCACTGGGGGAAGGGGAGGGGGAGCTGACGTCACGCACCACCCAGAGCAGCCCCCCCGCCCCCTGCAGTGGGGCATTGCGAGAGTGTCCAGGCAGCATGGTGCAAGCAGGGCAACTCTTGCAATGCTCAGATTCAGACAGACATCCTGCAGGAAGTTCTCTTCCTGCAGGACTAGGTCCAGGCATCATGAAAGTTGCTGCTGCTGCTAGAAGAAGGCAAGGAGCGGCGGCAGGGGCGCGGGGCGGGCAGGCGAGCTCCTCTGGGTGGCGCATGACTTCAGCTCCCCCTCCCCTTCCCCCAGGGACAGGTGCGCACACACCACCACCTCCACCCGAGCAGCACCTGAAGCCTATTAAGGAGGCGGCAGCAGCCGCTCTGGAGGAGGAGGAGAAGGAAGGGAAGAGCTGTCGTTGCTCTCCTGGGAGGAGGTGGGCGGGATCGGGAAGCAGCAGCAAGGCGCAGGCGCTGCACTGGACTCACTGGTCCTGGAGGACTAGAGGAGGAGGGAAAGCCAAAGCCATCACATGAGCACTCCTTCCTCCTCCCCCCACCCCCACCCCCGTTGGCCGGGGGGCAAGGAGGAAGAGGAAAGAGCAGCCCGACGTGGCGCCTTCTGGGAAAGTGTGTCTTTTTGTTTTGTTTACTTCCCCCCGGTGTGTGTGTGTGTGTGTGTGTATGTATGCTGTTTACCTTCCCACCAAAGTGGTCCCTATTTATGCACTTGCAATTTCTTGCTTTCGAACTGCTAGGTTGGCAGGATCTGGGACAGAGACGGGAGCTCACTCCAACGTCCAGCACTTGGGTCTCCAACTGCTGACCTGCCACCTTCCAGTCAGAGCCTTAGCCACATGAGCTCAGTGGTTAAGAAGCTTGTCTTGTTAGCTGGAAGGCCGAAATGACTGTTTGAGCTCCCGTCTCTGTCCCAGCTCCTGGCAACCACAAATAGATAAATAGGAACCACTTTGGTGGGAAAGGTAACAACATTGTGGCGTCTAGTCATGCCTACCACATGTCCACAGAAACATCTACAAACAGACAGTGCTGACTCTTTGGCTATAAACAGATGAGCACTGAACCCTAGAGTCAGATACGACTGGCAACTTTGGATCTAACAATAGGTAAAGGTAAAGGTTGCCCTTGCTCAAAAGTCAATCATATCAGACTTTAGAGTGCAGTGCTCATCTCCATTTACAGCCAAAGAGCCAGTGCTGTCTGTGTTTGCAGATGTTTTCATGGGCTATGTGGCAGGCATGAGTAGATTGGCCACCCAGTCACATACCCACCGATTAGGCCACACACACGATTAGGCCATGCCTACCAGTTAGGTCACGCCCACCAGTTAGGCCTCACCCATGGTGTGGTAGTTAATTTTTTTGGTGCCCATCACTGGTTCAGATTATGAACTGTTGGATAGCTCAGTGCTTTAAGTCTGTTGTTAGGATTTCGATTCCTCACTGTGCCTCTTTGATAGGGGCTATACCAGAAGATCCATAAGGTCCCTCTCATCTCTACCGTTCTACAATTATGATGCCCTAACTGTATTCATGAAAGCATGGGGATTATTGGAACAGTACTTTATCCTTTACTCCAGCTCTATATTAAAGAATAATTTTATCACATTCATTCAAAACAAAGCGGGATCAATGAAGCTGTTGTTGAATAATCATAAACGGAAATTGCACTGGCTGGACACATTTCTCGAATGACAGATAGGAGTTGGACAGTAGCAGTCACTGAGTGGTATCCCAGAGGAGTGAAAAGACCCCTTGGTTGCCCTCCCCACCCCCAAGATGGAAAAACCCAATCATGAAAAGTTTTGGATCGAACTGGAGAAAAGCGTGGCAGCGAAAAGAATGTAAAGCAAGTTGCATCCAGCAGGAATTCATCCCTTGATAGTCAATCGAGGAAAACATTCATTCAGAAACAAAAACATGCCAAAAGTCTGGCAAAGTGAAGCATTCACCATCAAAATCAAGTGGGAATTGTTTCCTAACTTAAGCAAGGGGTAATGAAATGTTTCCTTTTCCAAAGGAGAGCAATTTCATTTAATGGCTTATTGCTCAATTTTGGCATGAAACCATGCTGTTGATGTTCACTGCCATATTTAATTTAATTTAATTTAATACTCATATTTATATATGCCGCCCACTCAGGCAGAACCCGACTCAGGGCGGCATTACAACAAGTTTTAAAAACACATAAAAACACTTTAAAAGACCCATATCCTACCCACTTTAAAAGACCCATATCCCACCCACCCATCCCACCCACTATAAAAAGAAGAGAGAGTTCTTAATTGTTTACATAAGCCAGCAGGCGGGGACCGTGTTCCCATTCGGGCCCCACACCTGCCCTGCCAGCCAGGTCTTCAATCCTTTCCTGAAGGGCAGCAATTCTCTTTGGAGTCTTAGATCTGTTGGCAGGAGGTTCCAGAGAGCTGGTGCGGACACGGAGAAGGCCCTCCTTCGGGTGCTGGACTGATGGCACCATTAGAGAGCCCCTCCGGTCCGCTCTGGTTGGAAGGGCAGACACTCTTGGGACGATGCGGTCTCTAAGGTATCCTGGCTCACTGCCATATAGGGCTTTAAAGGTCAAAACCAGCACCTTGAATTGCAGCCTTTAATAGTCGTTATTTAACTTTTCTTGAAGGGGCTAAAAGGCGCGAAAAAATACTTGGAAGTATTATGTAGCAGCAAGCTTTACTTTGCTCATTCTTGCCCTAACATGGATCATCTGATCAGCTTGGCATGTTATTTCAAAAACACAGCCATTTCAGCACAAAAATATGATATCCCTGTGAAAGCATTTTGGCAAGACAACCACACACATATTGCAATGGATGCACATTTTGACTCTAATGCACATGTCATTTCTAAAATACATCAACTATACCTATTAGATACTATAGTACAGCCAGAATCCTTTAGGATTCTTTATGCACACACAAGATACAACAGAGAAATTACCATGGCTAGTTGTGATTTATTATATGTTCAAGGCACTTGAGTTGGCAAGCAACCAGACACATAACCAGCATGTGACTGCTACTTCATCAGTAAGCTATGGTCACTTGTATGCTTTTATACACACACAAATAAGCACTATATCATCAACTTCAAGACTATTTGATTAGAAAGAAGGGGGTTTGGGCATGCCAAATTTGTTAGCATACTATCGAGCATTCCAAATTAAGAATGTTGTGAAGATCTTGGCAAGAGAAAAGGCAATTTGGGAGGAATTGGAGATGAAAGAGTATAGGAATATTGGCAATATGATCTTTTTGGGAATAAAGGATAAACCAATAAAGACAAGTAATACTATGATGAGAGGCCTCATGGAGGTGTGGAAAAGAGTAAAGAAAGATATGGCCTTTTGACTCTGCATGTGCTCTTAAGCAGAGCTGCTGCTGAGGAGAGCCAAACAAAGGAAGTGAGCACTGGTAAGTTTTGCAGTTGGAGTAGAGCTGCTTTAGAGGCCTCCACTAATTTAAATTGATAATTTAAACTGCTGAGAGCCACCTCTGTTCAAACAGAGGAAGCAGTTTGAAGCTTCCAGAAGCAGGGGGCAGAGCCACACCAGGCCCTTCCCTGAACTGTGACTCATAGGGGCGGAGCCACACTAGCCTTTAAAAGCTCTGAGCTCTTTCAGGGTCAGCCCTTTTGACTCTGCATGTGCTCTTAAGCAGAGCTGCTGCTGAGGAGAGCCAAACAAAGGAAGCGAGCACTGGTAAGTTTTGCAGTTGGAGTAGAGCTGCTTTAGAGGCCTCCACTAATTTAAATTGATAATTTAAACTGCTGAGAGCCACCTCTGTTCAAACAGAGGAAGCAGTTTGAAGCTTCCAGAAGCAGGGGGGCAGAGCCACACCAGGCCCTTCCCTGAACTGTGACTCATAGGGGCGGAGCCACACTAGCCTTTAAAAGCTCTGAGCTCTTTCAGGGTCAGCCCTTTTGACTCTGCATGTGCTCTTAAGCAGAGCTGCTGCTGAGGAGAGCCAAACAAAGGAAGTGAGCACTGGTAAGTTTTGCAGTTGGAGTAGAGCTGCTTTAGAGGCCTCCACTAATTTAAATTGATAATTTAAACTGCTGAGAGCCACCTCTGTTCAAACAGAGGAAGCAGTTTGAAGCTTCCAGAAGCAGGGGGCGGAGCCACACTAGCCTTTAAAAGCTCTGAGCTCTTTCAGGGTCAGCCCTTTTGACTCTGCATGTGCTCTTAAGCAGAGCTGCTGCTGAGGAGAGCCAAACAAAGGAAGTGAGCACTGGTAAGTTTTGCAGTTGGAGTAGAGCTGCTTTAGAGGCCTCCACTAATTTAAATTGATAATTTAAACTGCTGAGAGCCACCTCTGTTCAAACAGAGGAAGCAGTTTGAAGCTTCCAGAAGCAGGGGGCGGAGCCACACTAGCCTTTAAAAGCTCTGAGCTCTTTCAGGGTCAGCCCTTTTGACTCTGCATGTGCTCTTAAGCAGAGCTGCTGCTGAGGAGAGCCAAACAAAGGAAGTGAGCACTGGTAAGTTTTGCAGTTGGAGTAGAGCTGCTTTAGAGGCCTCCACTAATTTAAATTGATAATTTAAACTGCTGAGCTGCTTTAGAGGCACGCGCGCCTAACGGCGCGCGAGATTACAAACTAGTAACAAAAGAAGAATATAATTTTACTAGGTAGAAAGGTAGTAAACGTGTACATTTTTGAGGCCCAGAATACTGCACTTGTTAAAATGGATTCTGAGGGAACCGTTGTAGTTACCTGCAATACTTGTGCCATGTTTGTGTTCTTGCCAAAGCTTATGGAGAACTACACTTGCAGCAAGTGCAAGCTGGTTGCACTACTAGAAGAGAAGGTCCAGCAGCTAGAGGCCCGCATATCTAACCATCAACAAATTAAAGAGCTTGAGCTGTTCTTGGACAGAGCGGAGCAGACTATGCTGGACAAAGAAGAGACAGGGCACAGTTCTGAGGGAGAAGGCCCTTCACTAACTCAGGAGGGAGATGGTTGGAGGAATGTGACTCAAAGGAGGAGAAGAGTAGGGGATCACTCTGAGAGTCTGAAATTACAGAATAAATTTGAGGCTCTTTCCCTCATCACACCTGATGAGGAACACACAGAGGAACAACTGGTTCCACCTGATGATCTCTCCTTCATCACACTTGATGAGATCCAGGAAGATGAACAACAGGAACAAACTGAGGTTCTCTCCCTTAATATGGTTGATGAGGTGCATGTAGATGAACGGATTGCAGGAGAAAGGCTCCTTGTACTAGGCGATTCAATAATTAGAAATACAGAGAAATGGATTTGTGATGCACATGATAACCGTATGGTGACTTGCCTGCCAGGTGCAAAAGTTGCAGACATCACAAGAAATCTAGATAGATTGTTAGAGAGAACTGGGAAAGAGCCAGTTGTCATGGTACACGTTGGTACCAATGATGTTGGGAAGGCCAAGCGGTCTGTCCTGGAAGCCAAATTCAGGTTGTTAGGAAGAAGATTGAAGTCCCGGACTTCCAAGGTAGCATTTTCAGAAGTGCTGCCTGTCCCTCGCGCAGGACCTACCAGGCAGGCAGAGCTCAGAAGCCTCAATGCGTGGATGAGGCGGTGGTGTCGAGAGGAGGGTTTCAGATTTGTCAGGAACTGGAGAACATTTTGGGACAAGCCAAATCTGTTCAGGAGGGATGGGTTGCATTTGAACTATGATGGGACCAGATTGCTGGCACTCAACATCAAAAAGGCTGCAGAGCAGCTTTTAAACTGATAACTGGGGGAAAGCCGACAGGAGCTGGGCAGCATCCGGTTCGGGAAAGTGTGTACTTGGGTAGTGAGGAGGATGCAAAAATTACTGAGCAGAGCGAGGAGCTAGTCACTAGCATTCTAGCAGAAGGATGCAAGAGGCAGTCTAACAATGCAACTGGACACAAAAGACTGTGTCAGAAAAGCATATATAAATGCTTGTATACAAATGCCAGAAGCCTCCGGAACAAAATAGGGGAGCTGGAATACTTAGCAATAGATAAGAATATTGATATTATTGGTACCACTGAAACCTGGTGGACGGATGATAACCAATGGGATACAGTTATCCCAGGCTACAAACTGTACAGGAAGGATAGGAAGGGGCAAGTGGGAGGTGGTGTGGCCTTGTATGTCAAAGAAGTGATAAAATCGTATGATTTGGAATATCTAGGTGATTTGGAGTCACCATTAGAAGCTCTGTGGGTAAGAGTACCAGGCCACAAGGATGGTCTAACAGTAGGCATATACTATCGGCCTCCGACCCAAACTCTTGAGGGAGACAGGCAGTTGGAGAATGTTGTAAAGGAGGCATCCAAGAAGGGAAGCCTGGTTATAATGGGGGACTTCAATTACCCTCACATAGACTGGGTGAACTGTTGTTCAGCACATGATAAAGAGATAAAGTTCCTAGATATGCTAAATGATTGTTCCCTGGGACAGATGGTTGAAGACCCAACTAGAGGTACAAGAATCCTTGACTTGATCCTGAGTAATACTCAGGATCTGGTGCAAGATGTTAATGTGACTGATCCAATAGGGAACAGTGACCACAACTCAATTATGTTTAACTTGATCATAGACCGCAAGTCACTGATAAAATCTAACACAGAGACCTTAAATTTTCAAAAAGGAAATTTCCCAAAGTTGAGGAAACTAGTAAAAAAGAAGCTGAAAGGGAAAATTGAGAGAGTCCAAACACTTCAAGAGGCATGGAGGCTGTTTACAAAAACAATAACAGAGGCCCAATTGGAATGCATACCCAAAAGGAAAAAGGGCACTGCCAGGTCCAAGAGGACTCCGATGTGGCTTACAGGAGCTGTTCGGGAAGTGATCAAGAGCAAGAAAAGCTCATTTAGAAGATGGAAGGCTTGTCCGAATGAGGACAGCAGGCAGAAACATAAATTCTGGCAGAACAAATGCAAGGCAACAATCAGGAAAGCAAAGCAAGACTTTGAGGAGCGTATAGCTAAAAATACTCAGAGAAATAACAAAGACTTCTTTAAGTACATTAGAAGTAAGAACCCAACTAGGAAGGCCATTGGACCATTAGATGACAATGGAAGGCAAGGGGTTATTAAAGAGGAAACAGAGATTGCAGAGAGACTCAATGAATTCTTTGCTTCAGTATTCACTGAAGAAGACAGAGGCCACATGCCCAAAACAGAGCCTATCTTCATAGGGAGGGAAACCGAAGAATTAAGCCAGATAGAAATAACCAGGGAGGAGGTCCTTGCATGTCTTGTTAAACTAAACACTAACAAATCACCAGGACCAGATGGCATCCATCCACGAGTTCTCAGGGAACTTAAAGATGAAATTGCTGATCTCCTAGCCAAAATATATAATCTTTCCCTCAAATCAGGCTTTGTGCCTGATGACTGGAAGGTAGCGAATGTAACACCAATTTTCAAAAAAGGATCCAGGGGTGATCCAGGAAATTACCGACCTGTCAGTTTGACATGTGTCCCAGGTAAAGTGATGGAAACCATCCTAAAAGATAGAATTAATAGGCACATAGAAGAGAAGGCGCTGCTAAAGGAGAACCAACATGGCTTTTGCAAGGGCAAATCATGCCTCACTAATCTGTTGGAATTTTTTGAGAGTGTCAACAAGCATGTGGATAAGGGGGATCCAGTTGACATTGTTTATCTGGACTTTCAGAAGGCTTTTGACAAGGTCCCACACCAAAGGCTCTTGAATAAACTTACCAGTCATGGAATAAAGGGACAGGTCTTGTCCTGGATCAGCAACTGGCTAAGGGACAGGAAACAGAGGGTAGCACTAAATGGACACTTCTCCAAGTGGAGGGAAGTAAAGAGTGGGGTTCCCCAAGGTTCAGTACTGACCCCTGCTTTTCAACCTCTTCATAAATGATCTAGAGGTAGGAGTAAAAAGCAAGGTAGCCAAATTTGCTGACGACACTAAATTATACAGGGTAGTGAAAACTGTGAGAGATTGTGAGGACCTCCAGAGGGATCTCTCGACACTGGGGGAGTGGGCAAAACAGTGGCAAATGAGTTTCAACATTAGTAAGTGCAGAGTGATGCATGTTGGGGCAAAGAACCCCAATTACATTTATAAACTGATGGGGTCTGAACTCTCTGCGACAAACCAGGAAAGGGACCTTGGTGTCCTGGTGGACAACTCAATGAAGGTGTCAACCCAGTGTGCCTCAGCAGTGAAAAAAGCAAACTCAATGCTAGGGATCATTAGGAAGGGTATAGAAAATAAGTCAGCAAGTGTCATTTTGCCTCTTTATAAATCTATGGTGAGGCCCCATCTGGAATACTGTGTACAGTTCTGGTCGCCATACCTCCAGAAGGATATTATGGAGCTGGAAAAAGTGCAGAGGAGGGCAACCAGAATGATTAGGGGACTGGAACACCTTCCTTACCATCTGAGGCTGCAACGGTTGGGCCTCTTCACTCTTGAACGACGACGTCTAAGAGGTGACCTGATTGAAGTTTATAAAATCATGCACGGTGTGGACAAAGTAGATAAGGAAAAACTGTTTTCCCTATCGCATAATATTAGAACTAGGGGACACTCCATGAAACTTTTGGGTACTAGTTCTCAAACAAATAAGAGAAAGTACTTTTTCACCCAGAGGATTACTGGTCTATGGAACTCCCTGCCAGAAGAAGTGGTGACAGCTGTCAGTCTTGACAGCTTTAAGAAAGGATTAGACAAGTTCATGGAGGAGAAGAGTATCAATGGCTATAATTATGGATACTTAAGGACAACCTCCGGGTTGGGGAGATAGGCAGGATATCTCTCAATATCATTTCCAGGGAATCCTAAGCAGGTGAAGGCATCTGCTTGGGAATACCCTGAAGGAAATGGTGAGCCACTGTGTGAGACAGAATGCTGGACTGGATGGGCTGTGGCCTGTTCCAGCAAGGCTGTTCTTATGTTCTTATGTTCTTATATGGTCCCAAATCTCTCTCCAATTTTGGAATTGACTGATATGGTGTGTTTTCCGATAAAAATAGATAAGAAAAAAAAGGAAATATTGGATAAAAATGAAATGTCTTTATTGAAGGACTGGTTAAAAGTTTGCGATGATGAAACCAAGAGGAAAAAAATATTTGAAAAGTTAAAATTGGATTGGTTTCAGAAATTGAAGGTTGATAATTGGAATAAAAAATATAGAAGAGAAGTAGGGATAGATAGAACAAAGACTGAATTTGAAGAATTGGTATTAAAGATCAGAAAAGGGGAAAAGAACATTAAGGGTCTGGTAAGCAAACTTTACATTATACTGAATAAGGGTAAAGATCCACAGGAAGATTTGAAACGGAAGTGGGAACAAAACTTGAATATAAAAATAGGGGATGTTGAATGGAGGAATAAATGGAAAAAGAGGATAATGAGAACAATGTCAGTAAGAATTAAGGAACATAATTTTAAAATGCTGTGGCAATGGTACTTGACACCACTGAGGCTTCATCAGATGGATAATAAAAGGGACAATTTATGTTGGAGATGCAAAGAAACGGTTGGAACATATGAACATATGTGGTGGAGTTGTAAAAAAATAAATGATTTTTGGAGAGGAATAGAAGGGGAGATTGGTGAAATAATGGGTAAAAGAGTTAAGTTGATGTCAGGTACCATCCTCCTAACAAATGTGGAAGGCATGGGTTTGAACAAGGAGGAAAAAGAATTATTGGAAATTATATTAACTACAGGTAGACAATGTATAGCCAGAAATTGGAAAAATGATGTAGTTATACAGATTGGAGAGTGGTATAAAGAAATGTGGAGTTTAGCATTGAACGACAAACTGACATGGGAGATCAAAGTAAAACGAGATAAATTAAAAGAGAATAGGTTTTGGAGTATTTGGAAGCCGTTTGTGGATCATTCTCTTATGGCAAGTGACAGTTCTGGACCTGTACCATTTCAAAGAGGTTTTTGGAGATGAAACAGATACTAAACTCTCCGGGCATTGTATATATTCACAGGGTGATGTGTAATCAGTAAGGAAACAAAAATAGTGGTAGCACTGAAAGTTTTTATGATTGTTATGGTTATAGTAATAACTTACAATGTGGCATTTAATATTGGGGGTTATATGGTAAATAATCAGTTCAATTATTATCATGTGCTAGCTCTTATGAATTTGAGGCAATACTGTATTGATGTTGTTTCTGTTGTAATATTGTACTGTATTGTTATTGTTTTTCTTTTTTGTATGTTTGTTAAAAATTTAATAAAAATTATTTTTTAAAAAAAGACTATTTGATTATTTGCTGTGACAATCAACAGCTAAAATAAGAGAAACACAAATGATCTGAGACAAAAATTAAATACCTGTTTCTGTATAGCACCACAATCAAAGGAATAATCTGCACTGAATAAGGAAAAACGTAATAATGGATAACTAGCAGAATAATGCAAGAGACTGACTGTTTATTCAGAAGATAAGTCCCACTCGGTTCAACAGCATTTCCCCAAGCCAACAAAAATAACACTCAGATCGCACTAGCAGCCACAAATCCTTCAAATGTGGAATTTCTAAGTACTGCTTGCACTGGAGGAAGAATTATGAAACCTCTGATCACTTTATCCTTACATTACAACATTCTGACATGAAAAGGTAAATTATTAGATAATGTGAGGTATACAGAAAGGACCTCCTCGAAGATTGTGTTATTTTTGAATCGCAGTTGGCTGTACCCTGGACAACAGCCATCTTGTGTTGCTGGCTAATCTCTCTCACACTGTCAGGCGAAAGGAACTGAAGAAAGAACTCACCAAAGAATGAACTCACCAAAAGGTGCCTTCATTTTGGCAGTTTCACATCTGACCTAGACACGGAAGAATTAGATAATGTCATTTTTATACATTTATCTTTCAACTGTCTCAATATGGGCCAGGTTTTTGAAGTTTAATTACTTTAATGATACAGAATAGGTATCTTAGGATGGTTTAAGAACTACAGTATATAAATTCCTTTTACTGAAATCTGTGTTCCCCAAATTTCAGCAATCCTTATTTAGTCACATACACCTCTTTCCCTTCTTAACACCCCTGCCCTTTATCCTATTTTTAATGACTTGCTATTTTTGAACCACAATTGGGCATACCCCAGACAAAGGCCACCTTTTGCCAGATAATCTTTCTCACACTAGGTCAGGTGAAAGGAACTACGAAATGAACTCACCAAAAGGTGGCTTCATTTTGGCAGTTTCACCTGGCCTAGGCACAGAACTATAATAATGATCAGCACATTAGACTAGAGAATCAGATCATGGAAATCACATGGTTGATTTTCACTGTTTATTTTAAATGAGCAAAAACAGGTTTTTGTAAAAGTTTTGAAAATCCTCCCAATTTCATTGTAAGATGAGAAAAGTGTTGATGAACAGAAGGCACTGCAGTTTTCAATAAAGATACTACCAAAATGAAACTAAAATAATTAGAAACACAGAACAAAACATGAAACAAAACATGAAAAAATATACTTAACAGTTGCATCTCACCACCTTTAGACTAATCACATTTGAGACTAATCAGTTAGTTTTTTTAGATTAACAAATATTTGTACTTCTACTCTTTCAAGCACCTTAGTCATATGAAGCAACTAAGAAACAAGTACTTTTCTTCCTCCTTTTTGTTACTGAAGCATGAACTTGTCCTCTAGCATCAAAATTTTCTTATTTTGAAATAACAGACATCTCAGGGGCTGCTGCGATCACCTGCATAGGCGTTAGCCTGCTGCAACAGTTCAGTGCATGTATGCACATCTGCAAAGGCGCGAATTCCAAGGCAATTTGTGGGATGTAGTTGAGACTGAAGAAAATCACAACAGTTTTGTCGAACATCCATCAACTGTAACAGGCTGGCTGCTGGCAATAAAACCTGAATGGCAGAGAAGAAAAGTTAAGAGAAAATTAGCAAGTACCAGACATCTTACATGGACAAATAACCTATTGTGACTCACCACAGCGTTCCTTAAAGGTAAACATTAAACTGTTGGCTTGCACAAAGCTGATGATGGCATCAGCCATAGCCTTTTGTCTTATTTATTATTTTCATTTATATGCCACTATATTCCAGTGAGACCCCAAACACTGCACAATATCAAAACAATAAACATAACAAAACACTTCACATAAAACATTAACATATAACATATACCTGTATTACATGCCATGTAAGTGGTGGAACAGCAGTTTCTAGCCGCAGAAGGCCTGCTAAAACAACTCTGCCTTAGATCTCCTCCTGAATCTCTGCAGGAGTGTTTTACTTCACAAAGTCTCAGGAAGAAAATTCTAGATCATGGAGGCAATAACACTGGAGGGATCTTTGGTGTTTGACATCTTAGAAGGGCAGTTACAGATGATCTCAGTTGCACAGGGGCTCATTTGGGTAAAGGCAGTCCAGTAATCACAGTTATTGCTAATGAAAAGTTTTACACACATAAACCCTGCTTCCCAAGTTCCAAGGCTTCCTAAGGTTCCTTTCTGTCATAGGGAAACCTTTGGTGTCAAGGTCAGACTTCTGTCACCTGATCATTACCATAAGAGCCCTGCAGCACTTATAGACTCCAGGGTGGTATGCCCATCACACCAATAAAAGGTTGAATTCAGAATGAAATCAGGCAATCGTTTGCAATCATATCACAATTTATCTGGGTACCAAAGCAGCATTTTTTTCTTTGCCTCACCAATTGCAGGCAATATCAGCTCGTTTATCCCTACAAGCTTTATCTATCTATATTCTATATGCATAAAACACTTCAAAGGTGTGAAACACCTAAAAGTCTCTTAACATTTGAAATAGCATAAAATCATGTGGTGGGCATGCTAGTTGAGCCATCTTGGACCTGAAATCCAAAAATGTAACTTATAGAAGTTCTATAGTCATGAAAGCATGCTGCATTGAAACATGGAGAACATCCAGGTGCCCTTTTGCTCTGCATTGCTCTGCATGGATATAAGATAGATAAATCTTTATTGTCACTGTCCCCTTGCGGGAACAACGAAATTTCTCAGTTGCTATATATTAACTCAAATAAGGCACACCCCATAATTAAAAACAGCTACAGAAACACCAATTAAGACAGTACCATACAGTACAATATAAACAATTTAAAAATTTATCTTTACCTATAAATCCGAGCGTTAACCGTTGGAACTTGACAAAGGATCCCACATCCGGCCATACTAGCCCGTACCGAGCATTCGTGCACTTGCCCGAAATGAGTCCGGAGGTCAACAAATATTTTAGAATTGCGCCAGTGGGGCAGGAGACCCACAAACTCGAACAAAGAAAAAGAACCTCAATTCCCAACATTCCTTGCGCCGCGCCACAGCCAATCAGGCTGAGCGGCGCGAGCAAAAAGAACATTGGGAAACGCGCTGCGGCCAATCAAAATGGAGCTGCAGGGGGGGAAACCGCCACAGAAACACAAACCACAAACCTACACATCCCAGCATCCTGCGAGCCGTGAGTGCACACAACGCTGAGAAAGCCGCTGCGTGAAAAATAAAAATACAAAATGCAGCGCCTCACAGCCATGCAAAACAAACAAGCCACAAAAAAAGCAAGGGGGGAGGTACCTTCACCCCCCCCCTTGAAAGCAAACCAATTGCCCAGGAAGCAAAGGCAGCGAACGGCCCTCCAGTCGCTGCCTTTACCTTCCAAGGAAGTGTTTCGCTTTCAAGGGGGGGAAGGTACTGGTGCCTTCGCCCCCTTGAAAGCGAACCAATTGCCCAGGAAGGAAAGGCAGCGAACGGCCCTCCAGTCGCTGCCTTTACTTACCGAGGAAGTAACTACCCCTAACCAACAACAAAACAACCAACAAAAGTAACCAACAACACCAGAAATATTAAAAAATAATAAAACAAAAATAAATCAATAATTAACAAAACAATGAATAAACAAAAAGAAATAAACCACAAAATACACACCTAAAACTAAACAAACCTAAACCACAAAGTACACGCCTAAAACTAAACAAACCGAAAAATAAACAAAAACAAAAAATAACAAACAGAAACACTTCCCAGCCCACCACCACAAAAGCAAAACAAAGAAAAAACCCAAAATAAAGAAAACAAGACAACTCACCAGCAGCACATCCTCCCTCCACGACGACCGGAACAGAAATGAAGAAACAAAGAGACTATGTACCGGAAGACGCTCCACCCAGAGGCCAAGAGAGAAAAAACAGTCAAAGTAAAAGAGAACCACTAGCAGCCCCACCTACAGGGCAGAATAGTAAAAACAACTCAAAAATACAGAACAGCCCCAAACAAAAGGCCACAAGAGTAAAAACAAGTCAAAAACATAACAATACATCACACTTTTACACAAATCACAAATATATGTCACAAAAATAAAATAAAAAGATTTCTAAAATCCTATGTTGAGTTTCAACTCACATAAAAACCAAAAACATCTAAACACAGTTTAAAAAAATTGAATGTAAAAAAAATGTACTTTTACATTGTTAAAATTATTACCTATGGTACAACTATTAAAAAACAGTCACATACTAAAACATTATTTGGTTAAATAATTTTTTTTGAAAAACATATAATCCTTTGTTCTTTTTTTAATCCACAAAACAACCGCCAAAAAAATAATAATCACAATTTATAACAGCCCGGAATCGTCACAAAAAATAACATATATGTTAAAACAAATATTCAAAAATACATTAGAAAAATTACAAAGATAAATGTTATTACTTTACAGTATCAATACAATACAATCTATTTAACAAATGACCACAAAAAAGTGTGTATACATAAACATTTTAAAAATGACAATTACAGACTAACCTCTTCTTTACAAAGATTAAGAAAAAAAACCTTCCAATACAATTTAAAACAGCCCGGCACCACCGGGCAAACTCTGCTAGTAAATTTATAAATTTAAAATAAGATAAGATGACTTCAGAGTCCAGAGTTTCCATTTAAGGCCAAAATTGCTCTGGAGAAGAAACTGTTCTTGAGACGGCTCGTTTTTACCTTCATTGTTCTATATCTCCGTCCCGATGGCAGAAGCTCGAAGAAGCAGTGGCCAGGATGCAATTGGTCTCCTTCTATATCTAATGCTTTTCTCTGGCACCTGATGGTGTAAATTTGTTCTAAAGTGGAGAGTGGACAGCCGATAATACTCTCCGCTGTTTTAATAATTCTGTGCAACATTATCCTATCCCGATGAGTACTACACCCATACCACACACATAAGCCATAAGTGAGCACTTTCTCAATAGTGCAGCGATAAAAGGCAAGCAATAGCTTTTGCGGAAGATGGATATACCGAATGTGCTCTTCAAAGTCAAACAAGCCAGCTAACCAAGAAACTCTTTATTTTCACAGAAATACTTGTACCTTGATAGAAATGGAGCAGCTACACTGTGACTGCACTGACAGGCCCACTTTACCCTACATTATTTTCCACTAATGGCAGCAAGCTGCTCTTGGACCCAAAGGCTGACACTGCTGAAAAGAATCAAATCTGTATATGACAGGGTGATGATGTCAATGACAGGAAGGCAGATGGAGAAGGTGGCTTGGGTTATATTTGTATATTTGCTGGAAAGGACTCCTCTAAATTCCTCTAAATTCCTGGAAAAGGGGATTTAAAAGGAATAGCTCCTCAAAAAAAGAATTTCACTTGGAAGCATTCATTCAGTCATTCATAGTAGACAGAAAACTATCAAGCCTTTGAGGAGTGATTTTTTTAATGTGGCAAACACTGTTAAGGCCTCACTTTGCAATAACACAGTGTTGGCAATGAAAAAAGGACACCATCTGTCCAGTGCCTAAGTTCACTTCACATAAAGAGAACCTGCTATGTGCCCTGAGGCGCATTTAATGTACTATTCCAGAAATAAAACTCTAGCCTAGCATGTGAATATTACAAATCAGTAACCTTTTTAAAGTACACTAACCCCAATAGGCAGCAATAAAATCCAGAAATAAATTATGAGTCTTCATGCCCCAAATAGATTTTGATTCCTAGGAGAAATTAACTTAAACCAGCAAATGAAAACTAGTTGTGGCTAGTTCTTTTGCAACTAGTTTATAGGGCTTACTTCATCATCTTAACATTCCTTTAGCCAAATTAGGGCAACCCATGGGTTTTGGGCACACAAATACCATTAGATCAAGAAAGGCTTTTAGTGACACACCTGTATTGTTCATTTGAATTTTATAGGATCTGAGCTGAATGAATTACAGTATCTGCATCTACAAAGAGAAGGCAAAATACTCTGGGGAAAATAATAATGCTAGGAAAGGTTGAAGGTTGAAGCAAATGAAAAGGACCAAACTCGAGATGAACAGACTCCCTCAGAAAAACCACAAACTTGAGCTTTTAAGAACTGAGCAAGCCTTTCTTAGGGAAGTATATCCAGTCCACCCAAATGTTTTAACAGCATGTGGTCAGCCCTAAAGAGACAAGAAAGGAGATGGCCAGATCATATACCTCAACTCTGCTGACATTTAGGAACGCTTTGAAGACTTTTCTGTTCCAGGAAGCCTTCTTTTTGTCATACTGTATTCCAATTATCAGCTTATTAAGCAGTTGCTGTGCACTTTTGGGAGATAATATGAGTACTTGTACCAGCTGATTTTAAGGCTGTGCTGATGCCTATGTGCTGTGTGTTTTTAGTTTGTTGTTTTTGTGTGTGTTATAATTTGCTATTGTTCAAGGTTTTATTGTTGTAAGCCACCCAGAGTGGTTTTTACCAATGGGCTGAATGACAGGGCCGTAGCCAGGATTCTAGATGTGGATGGGTGGATATTTTTTCAGGATGGGCAACAAATCCTCTTTTCAATGCATTCCTATGGGAAACCGCACTTTACCAGGGTGGGCAAACTGCTAACTCAGGGTGGGCCAAGCCCAACCTGGCCACCCCCTGGCTACAGCCCTGCTGAATGAATGAATGAATGAATGAATGAATGAAGACTGACAGCACATAACTACAACAATGGAACTGCTTAATACCAGTATATTTAAGAGTCATTAATATACTGTATTACATTCCAATCACCTAATGCCGAGAGAAAAGATGGATAACAAATTAAAGTAAAGGTAAATGTTTCCCTTGCTCGAAAGCCAGTCATATCCGACTCTAGGGTTCAGTGCTCATCTCTGTTTCAAAGCCAAAGAGCCAGCGCTGCCTGCTTCTGCAGACGGAACACTGTTGCCTTCCCACCAAAGTGGTCCCTATTTATCTACTTGCAATTTCTTGCTTTCGATCTGCTAGGTTGGCAGGAGCTGGGACAAAGACAGGAGCCCATTCCGTCCTGCAGTACTCGGGAATCGAACTGCTGACCTTCCGCCTCCCAGTCAGCGTCTTAGCCACTTGAGCCACTGCAGTTACAGTTGCAGTTACCATTACAAAGGTAATGTTAAAAGTGATGTATAAAGTTCTTCCTTTTAGAGAAAAATGCACTGACAGACATATGCTCTCTGCAGACAACACAACCACTGATGTTTTAATTAATATATTTAAGAAGACCAACATAATAAATTAAATGTTTTAACATGTCAATGTCAACCATGACATGCTAGTTATTCAATTTCAAAAACTTAATTTGAATTTTTTTTAACATGTATGTATGCAGCTATGTATTAGATTTCTATACTGCCCATCTAACCAATAGGCCACTCTGGGCGGTTAAC
Organism: Bradypodion pumilum; assembly: GCA_035047305.1. NCBI lineage: Eukaryota > Metazoa > Chordata > Lepidosauria > Squamata > Chamaeleonidae > Bradypodion > Bradypodion pumilum. The sequence continues at coordinate 344,941,850 of JAWDJD010000002.1, forward strand.
AGCAATAGAAGAACATAAATCATATAAACTAATAAACAAGAAAGCATAAAATAACCCGTTAATGGCAGCTGGAACTAAAAATAATTTCAAAAGATTATTTCCTACACTATCAGAGAATAAGCAAAACAACACCAAATACGTTGTAGCACTTTAAAGACTAACTACTGTATTTTAATGTTAGCTTTTGTGGATCAAGTTCACTTCATCAGACATAGGGGTGAGACTTCAAGGCATCAATTTATTCCTGGGTGGATAAAAATCAATGATTTTTTAAAAATAAAATAAAAGGATTTTTTAAAAATTTAAATCGGATTTTTAAAAATTTAAATGCTTTTTGAGGAAAAATCTTTCTAAAGATCGTGTTCTAGTTAAGATACCTTATAGTCCAAAGGTTATTCATCATGAAATTAGTTTTTAATTATGTGGCATAAGGCTGTATTAATCCATTCACAATGTCATGCTCTCCCAGAGGTTTCTGATTATTTGGGGTAATTTTTCTATCTAGAAGATATTATCAAATCAAATGCTTGGTTTTGCTGTTTTCAAAACTGTGCATTTGGATCTGCAACGATCCTCCTTCATAGCAAAAAATGTTATAAAATAAACATCAGAATTGAGAAAAATACCTTAATCCCATTGTTCGTCTGCAAATCTATGTACACAGAATCAACCCCCTTACCTCTTAAGTGCTGCTACGTTTCAAGAAGTTCAATGAATAGAAGGTTGTTTGGGACTGGAATAGCACAATGAGCAAAGTTTGAGGAGGGAGGGGCAAGCAGTAAAATAAAAGTGAAATATTTTGAGGACAGAACTCTGCACCTTGAGATCTTTATTTGTATAGCAGCCTGAAATTTATCATATGGACCTGGCTGATGTAATCAATGACTGTCTGTCTAAGTTTTTAAAAATATATTTACCACATCAGTTAACAAACATAGATGTTTAAGCAAATATAAGCATACATAATGCTATATAATGTTATTGTTTTGTTTAAATAAAACTATTTAAATGTTAAGGTAATATGAATGATTAACCTATTAAACTGGAGATAGTTCACCTTGCAGTAATTTCATAATTATCTATCTATGTATTTCTAATGGTATATAACCACCAAATCAGTAATTTTCTGATATAACTGTAAAACTACTGTAATCTGAAAAGTTATTATTCTAAAAATGAAACCTTTATCTGGTTGTAAATATTAAGATTAAAACAACTCCAGCAAAAATGAGTCTTTATGTAGAAAATCATGATTTAAATCGAGCCTTACTGACTAGTGATTTAAATCGTGATTTAAATCAAATCCACCCTGATTTATTCCAAAAAAATTCCCTACACTAGAGATCAAAAAGTAGACACAGTTATAGAAGGAAACAAAAAATATTATTCAGATATCTATCCTGGCACATATTTCCTTGTGATTCCTGTATGATCTTATCTATTTACACTTGATTTCTCACCAGCCTCTTGCACGTGAACTTTGGTTAAAGTGTTTTAAAGAGTCAATCACAGATCTTTGTACTAAACATAAAATACACATGTCCTTTGGCTCATCACACACTCACTCAGCTATCATTTCTTAATATTCACTCCAACCCGAAATGTCTTTGTCATTCCAAGCCACACCATATAACTCCACACAGTACATTTATTCTTCCAATCTTCTTACATATGCAAATATATGCTCTAAACTGGTAAATCTTGAAAAATCTCATTCTATGCAATATTCCAAGTCTCGCTGTGAGATTCCCCATTTGAGACCTCCCCTTGTACTGTGATTTCCCAGCTTCCTGTGAAAACAAAATTCATGTCTCAGCATTCATCATTATTCCCCCAACTTTTTCCTATTGCTTTGCTCAGGAAACCACTAAATTCTAGATAGTGATTCACATCCTGTAGACAACACTGACAATAAGACAGGACCATACATCACATGTAGAGCAGCTTGCATAGAGGATACAAAACAGGTCAAGTGGAACACATCACTCTTGCCCTTCAACAGAAGGGAAGGGCTAGAGACCTATAGCAGAAGAGATGGGCTGTAGAACCAAGTGGAGGAGCAACTAGTGCTGCGACCCAGTTTGAACCAGTTGCCTTACTCTGCCTGAGAGTAGAGCTACCCATGTTAGGAGCACTTCATTTCTCCCCCTTCTTCTCCTTCAAAATATGCACTGATCATGCAGATTACTGGCACCATGGTAACTGCACTCTCAAATACTGCACCTAGAATCTGGATGGATAACAAATTACAAGCACTGTAACTTGCCTTGTCCTAAGCAGACATGTCTACTTTAACAGGTCACAGGGCTCATCTTTCCCATAGAGGTTATTTCACTTGGGGATAATCAGAATTCATTCTGATGCACATAAATCATAATCACTGAGCTGATCTCCTACTCAAGAAATCCCACGCAAGTCGTGATGACTGTGATTATTTTTAATCCTGATGACTTTGAACAAATGCTTCTAATGAGCAAAGTAAGCCCACGCTCCGAATTCAGGAATCAAATGGTTACTAAAATAGCTTTGTTTGAATCTTCAATCTAGCTTGAATAACTTTAACCATCCACTGTTTTTTTTTAATTTAATGTTTACATAATATATGCCCAAAGTCTATTCTGCATTTCTAAATGCATGGGAATAATTAACTCATGCATGGGGTGTGTGGTTAAGATGGCCGACGAGTAACATCTTGATTCGGATGCTCGCGCTTAACAAAGGGGTAATTAATGTGTTGGAGTGAAATGGGAAACTTTTAAAGTGGCAACTTCTGTAGATAAGAATCTTACTTGTCTTTTTGGAAAATTTCGGGAACTTTTGAAGTCGGATGGTCGAAGTTCGGGAGGTTTTCCTGGGCGGGTGAGGCCTGCGACGGCAGTCGCGGCTTTTCTGCCGAGGAGCCGAGAACGGGACCAGTGAGACTGCGGAGAAGCTTTGGAGCTGGCAAGAAGTTGTTTGGCACGAAAACAGCTGCATGTAAGTGCATGAATGGAGTGCTAAAGACTAAACTCAGCTGGAGATCCTGTTTAATGAGCCCGGGCTTTGAAATGGAAATGGGTGGAAGTAGATGAAAACAAGTGGCTGTTTCGTTAATGGTGGCGGTTCTGGAAAACGAAAGTGATTGTGCTTGGGTTTATGTTTTTTTTTTGCATACCAGAAGGACCACGCCGTGTTTTGACGATAACAAAGTGGTTTTAAAAAAAAATACTTGTCTGGGCTATAATATTGGAAGGTAACAGTGAATTTCCCAGTTTAAAGTGTTTGGAAAAAGTCTGCCGTTCCACAGAAGAAGAAGGGGGGTTTTTACCCAGAAGTTAAGGCAGCCACTGGAAAATGGCGTTTTGATTTGTCCGCTTCAAGAGAAGGATTAATTGGGCTTTTTTTTTTTGCTCCTTCACCATGTGGATTATAAATATTTAATTTTTTTGGAAAATATTGCTTCTTACTTCTCCTGCTTTCCTGTTTGGTTTTTGGGCTTTTTCTCCCTCCAGTCTCCCCTCCCTTTTTTTTCTTTTTACTTTTCGGCGGCTTGGATTTAAAGGAGAAGTTTTGGGTGACTGTTTCCTTGGAGCACTTACATTGCAGTGTGGAAGACGACTGGCTGGACTGATTGCTTTGGGGAAACGGACCCGCTGTGGATTATCATTTTCTTTTTCGCCCTTATTTTTTTTTCCTCTCAGCTGCCTGTTGGGAGTATTGGTTCCTTCTGCCCTTTTTTGTGGATTACAATAACTCTTTGGACTTCTGCTTAATATAAGTTTCCCTGTTGGACTTGTGGAACCAGGGGTTGCAGTGTTATAGGCTTATTTGTTTAGCTAATTTTTACAACAATCTGCAACTTTGGGATTTTATACTATTATGGATAAAGGTACAAGAGGAAAAGCAAAGGAAGAAGATCCAGCTGTTAAGCCTAAGAAGAAGGAAAAAGTACCAATGGAGGAAGCCCCTCAGTCTTCATCCCCGCCCACAGTGTCCTACGATCAAACCCAAATTATGGTGGAAATTGGCAAGCTGTTTCAGAAATTGGAGAAGAATGAGGATTCTAGGGTGAAAGACAGAAATGAAATGATGAAAAAGCAAGATAAGGTGGTATCATCTGTTGCAGATTTTTCAAAAAAGGTGAACTTAAGTTTGAAAAAAATTGAGGGAAATGTGCAATTGGTTCAAACCGAGGTAATTGCCATAAAAAAGGAAATAAAAGGGACTCAGGAGGTGGTACGGGAGAATAAGCTGAAATTGGAGGAACAAGAGAGAAGGATTGATGCTGTGGAAGATATGATGAGAAAGCAGAACATTGTGATCCATCAGGTTGTGGAACGAACTCCGGACTTGTTAAGGGAAAGAGTGGTTCAGTGGTTAAATGGTTTGAATATGGGAAAAGAATTTGTCCAGGAAGATCTTGGAAGTGTATTCCGGGTGGGCCCAAGAAGAGGGAGGGTGGTTCAAAGAAATGTGTTGGTAAAATTCGCAAATTGGGCAGACAAGCTAAAAGTAATGGCCCATTTGAAACGAGTTGGTCCTGATGCCTTGAAATTTGATGGCTCTGACGTAGAAGTTTATAATGATATTTCGTTGAAGGAAAGAACACGGAGGTATAAGATGAGGCCTGTAACCAAATTATTGATGAGTAAAAATATAAGGTACAACTGGAGATTTCCACAGCAACTGCGCTTTTTTATGATAAAAGAATGCAAGTAATTGATGAAGGGACCAATCCATTGGAGTATTTGAGCTTGTTGGAACTGGTAAAAGTAGATTCGGAAGAATGGATAAATCTTAAGAAGGAACTGATGGAATCGGGAGCATTGGGGAGAGAATACGGGAGGGAGGAGACTGGTGGGGCAACAGGTGGAACACCGCAGCGAAGGGAGGAGGAGGAGGAGCTGTCGTTGATCATGGTGGAGGAGGAGACAAGTAAGGAGTAATGAGAATCAGGTTATAACAATTTAAAGCATTTAATCGATATAGAAAGGTGAATAGCGCGTAGCACTGGTAGGAAGGCACATCTTGCATGTCCCCCCTCTCCCCTCTTTGGTTGTCAAAGGCGGCTTTTTTTGTAAGAAAGTGGGGAGAGAGATAATGTGTCCTATGTAGTTTTGTATGTTATAGGGGTAAAGGGTGGTTGGTGGCACGCCCGATGGAGAGCTTAGAGCTTGGAAAAGAAGTAGGTTATGGGAAGTATTAAAATAATATCATGGAATGTGAAGGGTACAGGTTCTGTTCTTAAGAGACGGAGACTGGAATTGGCGCTGAAGAAAGATAGACCAGATATATTGTTTTTACAGGAAACCCATCAGAAGTCAAAATACACGAATAGACTTTTTTTAGGATGGATGCAACATTATGAGATGGCGTTTGGAACATCAAAAGCAAGAGGGGTGGCAATCATGATTTCTAAAAAATTAGGATTTGAGATTACAAAAAGGATTGTTGACCAAGAGGGTAGATATTTGATAGTAAGAGGAAAATTGGATGAGGAAATCATGTTGGTAAATATTTATGCTCCAAACGATCATCAAGCGGAGTTTCTTGAAAAAATTCGGAAAATAGTGGAACTAGAGAACGTTGCAAAAACTATTGTGGCTGGAGATTTTAATTTGATAAGGTCAGGGTTAGATTGTACAAATATATCAAGAAGTGGAATTGGCTTGAAAGGGAAGGTCTTGGATAAATGGATGGATGTTATGGGTTTGAAGGATTCTTGGAGAGAGTTTAAGGGCTCTGAAAGGGCATACTCTTTTTTTTCACATGTTCATGGGACATACTCAAGAATAGATTATGTTTTTCTTACCGAAAATTTGATCAAAGACATAGAAGGAACGGAAATTGGGATTATCAAGGAATCGGATCATGCTAAAGTATAGCTGGAATTGAAAGTACAAAAAGATACTCGAAGAGTAAGAAATTGGAGGTACGATCCCAATTTGTTTAAAGATCAGAAATGTAAAGAGCAGATTATGGGAAGATGGAAAGAAAGCTGGCAGTGGAATGATAATAATGAGGTTAATTTTAACGTGGTATGGGATACCATGAAGTCGGTTTTTAGAGGGGAAAGCATAAAATTGGCGAGTTTTAAATATAAAAAATATAAAGCAGAACAGAGAGAAAAAGAAAGAGAAATAAAACAATTACAGGAGGATCATGCGAAAAGTAAAGATAAATTTTTTTTACGAAATTACAAAGGCTTAAAGCAGAACTAATGGGTAAGGATATTGATAAAGTTAAACGAGATTTGATTTATTTAAATAGAGAATATTTTGAATTTAGTAATAGAAGTTCAAAATTATTAGCAAGAGCAGCTAAGTCTAAAAGGGAAAAAAGAGAAATAGGGGTATTAGTTGATAAGCAAGGTACAAGGTGTAATAAGAATGGAGATAAATGTAAAATTGTCAGGGAATTTTATCAGCTATTATATGCAAAAAAGGAAGTAGACCTGGAGAAGCTTAAAAAGATATTGGAGAGACAGTTAGGGAATGGAATAAAACAAGAACATAGGGAGAAAATGGAGGAAAGGATTAATGATAAGGAGGTTAAGGAGGTGATTAGTGGGTTGAAGACGGGGAAAGCTCCGGGGGATGATGGATTATCGACAGAGTTTTACAAAGAATTTAAGGAGGAAGTGGTTCCAAAATTGGTGAAGTTATATAATTATATTTTAGATGGAGGATCAATTCCGACTTCATGGTATAATACCACAATCGTTCTACTGCCAAAGCTTGGCAAGAATCTGGAAAGAGTGGAATCGTACAGACCAATTTCACTTATAAATCAGGATGCTAAGATCTTCACAGCAACATTGGCTAACCGATTAAACAGTTTTATGGGGGAATACATAAATGTAGATCAAGTTGGGTTTCTAAAAGGTCGGCATATGGCGGATTTGACTAGAAGGGTATTAGATTTAATTGATAACGTTAACCAAACTAAGGAAAAGGTGGGCTTATTATCATTAGACATTTTTAAGGCATTCGACTCATTACAGTGGTCTTCAATTAAAGAAATAGTTAAAAAAATATGGGTTTGGGGATAGATTCAATAGGGTAATAGACTTATTATATCAAAAAGGGAATGCTAGGGTTAGAGTAAATGAGGAGCTTACTGATGTGGTAAATTTAGAGGCTGGTATTAGGCAGGGCTGTCCATTATCTCCTATTTTGTTTATTATGGCAATGGAGATTCTAGCCAAAAATATAAGGGATGATTTAAATATAGAAGGGATTATGGGTAACAAAGTGAGCATGTATGCAGATGATACATTGCTTATGGTGAAATACCCGGAGCTGGTAATGGACAGGATCAAAGATCATATACAGGTATTTGAAGCTACAACTGGATTAATGATAAATTGGGATAAATCAGAATTGATGTGTAATGTGGGAGTAAGTGAGATGGGTAGGATAGTGGAGACACTTAATATACAAATTAAAAATAAACTGAAGTATTTGGGGATAATTATTTCAAATAAATTAGAAGAACTTAAACGATTGAACTATGACAGCTTGAGAGCGGAATTTAAGAATAAAATACAAGAGTTTCAGAAGTTGAAGCTGTCATGGTTCGGAAGGATCGCTATTTGTAAAATGATATTGTTGCCAAAGATTAATTTTTTATTTGATGCACTAGCGATCCATCTGAAGGAGAAGGAAATTAATGAGTTTCAAAATATGTTTAATGGTTTCTGTAATGGGGGTAAAAAATCTAGACTTTCAAAGAAACTATGGTACTTGTCTCAGAAAAAAGGGGGTTTGGGTATGCCAAATTTGTTAGTATACTATCGAGCATTTCAAATTAAGAATGTTGTGAAGATCTTGGCAAGAGAAAAGACAATTTGGGAGCAACTGGAGTTGAAAGAATATAGAGACATTGGTAGTATGATTTTTTTGGGGAATAAAGGACAAGGTGAAAAGGTCAAATAATATTATGATGAGAGGTCTCATGGAAGTGTGGAAGAAAGTAAAGAAAGATATAGTCCCAAATCTCTCTCCAATTTTGGAATTGACGGATATGGGGTGTTTCCCAATAAAAATAGATAAGGAAAAAATGGAAATATTGGATAAAAATGGGGTGCTTTTATTGAAGGATTGGTTAAAAGTGTGTGATGATGATACTAAGAGGAAAAAAATATTTGAGAAGTTAAATTTGGATTGGTTTCAGAAATTGAAGGCGGATAATTGGAATAAAAAATATAAAAGAGAAGTAGGGTTAGATAGAAATAAGACGGAATTTGAGGATTTGGTAATAAAGATCAGAAAAGGGGAAAGAGGCATTAAGGGTCTTGTAAGCAAACTTTATATTATATTGAACAAGGGTAATGATCCACAGGAAGACTTGAAACGGAAGTGGGAACAAAATTTGAATATAAAAATTGGGGAGGTTGAATGGAGAAATAAATGGAAAAAGAGGATTATGAGAACAATGTCTGTAAGAATCAAAGAACATAATTTTAAAATGTTGTGGCAATGGTACTTGACACCACTAAGGCTTTATCAGATGGATAATAAAAGAGATAAGTTATGTTGGAGATGTAAAGAAACAGATGGAACATATGAACACATGTGGTGGAGTTGTAAAAAAATAAGGGATTTTTGGGGAAGAATAGAAGGGGAGTTTGGTGAAATATTGGGTAAAAAGGTCAAGTTGGTGTCAGGTACCATTCTTTTAACAAATGTGGAAGGTTTGGGTTTGAATAAGGAGGAAAAAGAATTATTGGAAATTGTATTGACCACAGGTAGACAATGTATAGCTAGAAATTGGAAAAATGATGTAGATATACAGATTGGAGAATGGTACAAGGAAATGTGGAGCCTAGCATTGAATGACAAATTGACATGGGAGATTAAAGTGAAACAAGATAATTTAAAAGAGAATAGGTTTTGGAATATATGGAAACCGTTTGTGCAGCATTCTCTTATGGTAAATGACAGTTCAGGACCTGCACCATCTCAAAGAGGTTTCTGGAGTTGAAATAGCAACTAAGCTCTCCGGGCATTGTATATATTCACAGGGTGATTTGTAATTATTAAAAAAGTATAATAGAGGTAGCTTAGAAAGCTTTTATTGTTTGATTGAGTAATATTTTACATTGTGGTATCTAATATTGTGGTTAAATGGTAAACAATTAGTTTAGGTATTGTTATGTGCTAGCCTCTATGAATGTGAGTTAATATTGCATTGAGGTTATCTTTGAGGTATTATTGTATTGTAATGTTATTGTTTTCTTTTTTTTCCTGTATGTCTGTTAAAAAAACTTAATAAAAATCAATAAAAAATAATAATAATTAACTCATGCATGTGTTCTGCAAATCTACCAAATGGATGAACATAACTAGTGTAAGTGGTTTTATGAATGGGTTATACAACAAAGTATTCTTAGGGTTCCCAAATGTGCGTGATCTTGGAATTATCTTTGTAGACACATTCACCTGAATTCAGTTGATTATTTCAACTAGAGTAGTCCCACTGAATTAATGGGATTTATTTCAGTAGTTAATTCAATGAGTATATAGGTTCGAATAAATCATTGGATTTAGGCCATAAGTCCATGTTTAGAGCTACATTCTATTAGCAATCCTGCTATAGTAGATCTACTGAATCAATGAAACTTAAATAAAAGCCATGAGTGTAATGTAGAAGTTGTCAACAATCACATGGAGGTCCACATTGTTAAAGTCTAATAATTGGATTTAGCCTATACAGATTAAAGATCACACAAAGACTAGAACAGTAGAGTAGCACATACTAGTTCTGCTCCTACTTCCCCCTTTGCTGTCTTCCATCTTGATTTTTCTATAAATGTAAATTTCAAGCACAATTTAGAACACAGAAATCAAGATTATTACATGGGAAACATATAGAAAATGCTCCCTGCAGCAAATGTTCACACTTAAGGTCAACAATCAGCCCCTGAAATATCCTGTTAAATAGGCTGCAAGGTGGTAGTTGGGTGGGAAAGATTTAATAAAGCTGTCTTTGATTCTAAGGTACCACTGCCAGTCAAAAATGACAATGCTGGGGGCGTGTCATGATGGAGGGCTGAGAGGGACGAGCTTTTCTCCGCTCGGAAAGGAGAGAAAAGAAAGTGACTTTTTTAAAGTGAAAATAGACCCTGAAACCGGCTGAAAAATGGATTAGGAAAAAGAGAAGGAAAATTAGCAGTGGAAAATATATTGGATGCTCCAAAGCAGCGCCGAGAAAAAGAGGTAGGACAGAGTTTCGATCTTGAGAGCGGGGGGATGGGCGACCTGTAATGGCGACGAGTCCCCAGAGCTCTGGATCGAAGAACGGAAATTCTGGAAACGGGAGGAAAGCGGCGTTCTAGTAAAAGAGCTTAAAAGTATGGGCAAAGCATAAGTGGACGTCGGAATTAAAAGTAAATCTGTTGGGGGGCCGAAAGAGATCTTGTAGCGGGCTCGTTTGGTCTCGTCGCCCCCCCCCCCCGATCGGAGACGTACGGAGCTTCGAGGCGCTGGAAAGGAGCAAAGGGGAAAGCGAAGAAGTTTGACGGTGAGCAAAGTTGTAAAGACTTATAAAGAGAAAGGGGGAAATAGAAAGCAGAAGTAAAGAGACTGATTTTTTCTTATTTTTTTTTCTTCCCTTTTGAAATGTTTTATGCCGGTGGGAGTGGATAAATTAACGGCTAAGTAAAAGGGGCAAGATAGTATTCCCTGCTTTCTTTCTTTTGTTAATTTTTTTTCTTCCCCTTTCCTTGCCTCCCCCTCCCGCTATTGTGCTGTGGTCTAAGAGAACTGGTTTTTAAAGAAGAAGAGAGACGATAAGCCTGTCCCTGCATACACTTTTTTGGAGATACAAAGAGAAGCAAGAAGCTGTTGTGGCGTAGTTCTCTGAGAAATAAATTGCTTGTAGATCGGAACTTTGGAGAACAGGAAAGTGAACTCATCAGTGTTATCTTTGTCTCTGCTGACTCTCCCTTTTTCCCCTCTTAAAAGAGATTTGGAAATCGTTTGCAATTTACAATAGAGAGTTGGCTCCCCCTACAGTTAAATTTTGGAGATAAAAAAATTTTTTTTTTAATTGCTGTTATTTTTGTTTGGTTTTTTTTTTCTCTTGGCTGGTTTGAAGCTTTTTAATTTTTAAATATTTTTTCAAATAAGATTTTTCTAATCGTTTCTTTTTTTTTAAAAAAAAAATTTTTTTTCTTCCCCTTTTTTTTTTCTTCTTCTTTTTTTCTTGTTCTTTTTTGTTTTTATTTTTATTTTATTTTGAATTTGGTGGGGAGGGGAAATATTAAAGTAGATAAAAATATAAGAGGGAAATTAATTAAATTTAAATTGGGACAACGGAAGTTTGAACGACTCTCTGGGTATACATGTGAGTGTATATGTGTCTGTAAATACACGCGTATATATAGGACAGAGAGAGGGAGGGGGAGGTGATAAGGGTTAAGTACTGTATTTGGAAAGTCTAATAAAATTGGTTAGAGATAAAATATATGGTGAATTTTGAATGATTAAACTTTATATGTAAATTGATAATAAGCAGTTAGAAATATATTTGAATGAAACGGCAGGGGAGAGGGAAAGAGAAAGAGAAGAAATTGGCTTGGACAAGAGAGCAAAGACCAACGTCCTCCGATAGAAGTTTCAGGAGGCTTACAAGATTGGATGAGGAGAAAGAAGAAATGAAAAAAGCAATGCAACAAGAGATAAAGGATTTGGAGGAACAAGAGACAGTGAAAAAGATGGCACAACAACTACAGCAGCAGCAGCAACAGAAGACAATAATATCACCAACGGCGTCTACTCCATCTGTGGTAAAATCAATCGTGATAACAACAGCAAAAGTAACAACGACAACAACAGCTATGTCAACAGTGTCAACGACAGCGGCGATAGCAGGAACAACACCAACAATGATCGTAACCACGTCCACGGCCACAACACCAACGACATCGGCGACAGGGGGAGGAGAAGGAACTAAATCTGAATTTGAAATTCTTAACGAGAGATTTGATACCCTGGGGAATAATATTGGAAATATGTTTGCTCGATCTAGAATAGAATGGAAGAAGGATCTGCAAGATGTAGTAGTAAACATTATGAAGGGAATTGAAGACATGAAAGAGGAAACAAAGACCATTAAAAAAGAGCAAGAAGAGATAAAAAAAGATCAAGCAATGATAAAAGTAGAGGTCATGGACTTAAAAAAGAAAGAAAAGGAAAGAGAAAATAAAGTTGGGGACCATGAAAAGAGATTGGAAAATGTAGAAGAACAATTAAGAAAAGCAAATGTTATAATTCGAAAATTCCCAGAGAATTCACCAGACAAATTAAAAGAAAGAATAGTGAAATGGCTTGACGAAATTATGGAAGATGGCTTCACGCCGCATGAAGTGGTAAATGTATTCAGGCTTGGTTCAAGAAGGGGCAAAACTGGGTCAAGGAATGTCATGTTAAAATTTGCTAATGTATCAGATAAACTGAGGTTAATGGCGCTTATACGTGAAAAAGGACCAGAGGTTTTAAAAGTAGAAGGCCATGACATTGAAGTGTACAACGACATTCCAATGGAGGATCGTTTCTGGAGACAGTCGATGAAGCCAATCACAAAAAGATTCCAGGAAAGGGGAATAAGATACAATTGGAAATTCCCAAGACAATTAAGTTTTTTTTATCTGGGAAGAAGATATTTAATCAATGAAGATATTAATGTCTTGGACGTAATGATAGAGGCCAAATTATTGGAAGCAGGAACTAAAGAGTGGTTTGATTTGAAGGAAGAATTGATTATATCTGGTGGTTATAGAAGAAGGGATAGCAATGGAAACGAGAATATGCCAAAAGGGGCAGAAGGAGGAATAGCTCCGGACGGGGAGTAGGTTCAGGCCCAATCCAGACTCCTATGTATGACTGCACCCCCCCCTCCCCCCTCTGAATTTTGGAGGCCATTTGTAAAAAAGAAATGGGGAGGGAGAGTAGTAGATTGTTTAGTGTATTTTTTCTTTTAGATGTTTTTTCCTTTTTTATTATTATTATTACTTTTTTGTATAAGGTGAAGGAAATGTTATATGTTGATCACATGTCCGTAGGAGGAAGTGGGAACTGTAAAAAAAGGGAGGGAGATACATAATAGATGAAGGATATAAAAGTATTAACATGGAACGTGAAAGGTACTGGTTGTCAAGTGAAGAGAAGGAGGTTGGAAGCGGCACTTAGAAAAGATAGACCGGATATAATTTTTCTTCAGGAGACCCATCAGAATTCGGAAAAAACCAATAAATTATTCTTAGGATGGACCCAAGTTTACGAAAAATCATATGGCTCCTCAAAGGCTAGGGGGGTCGCAACTTTGATATCAAATAGAGCGGGATTCGAGATAATAAAAAGTATATCAGACCCAGAAGGTAGATACTTGATAATAAAGGGGAAGATAGAAGAAGAGGAAATAACGTTGGTGAATTTGTATGTGCCAAATGAACATCAAAACAGGTTTTTAAATAAGATATATCGAATACTAGAGAAAGAAAAAACAACAAAAATGATTGTAGGGGGAGATTTCAATCTAGTAGGATCAAATATAGATAGCACGAATATGAAGAGAAGTGTAGGTGGAAATAAGACGTTTGTGTTAAATAACTGGTTGAAATCCTTGGGGTTGAAAGATACATGGAGAGTACTTAAAGGACAGGAAAGGGCCTATACGTATTTTTCACAAGTGTACAATACATATTCCAGAATAGACTACATATTTGTTACGGATAATTTGATAAGTAATTTAGATGGTATAGAAATTGGAATATTCAAAGAATCGGATCATGCAAAAGTATTGGTGGAATTGAAAATAGATGCTATAAAGAGCCCGAAAAATTGGAGATATAACGCCAGATTGTTTAGAGATAAAAAAAGTAAAGATCAAATGGTAGAAAAATGGGAAGAAAATTGGAAGTGGAATGATACAGGGGAAGTACGAATTGGTACCGTATGGGATACTATGAAAGCAATATTTAGGGGTGAAAGTATTAGGTTGGCAAGTATTAGAAATAAACAGTTAAAAAGTAAGCAAGAAGAAACAGAAAAAGAGATTAAAAGGTTACAGGAGATACATGCAATAACCAAGGATAGAAAAGTATATGAAAAGATGCAGGGACTAAGGAAGGAATTAATTGGAAATGATATAGAAAAGGTGAAAAGAGACCTAACATATTTAAAAAGAGAATATTTTGAATACAGTAATAAAAATTCAAAAATGTTGGCAAGAGCGGCTAAAGAAAAGAGAGGTAGAAGAGAAATAGGGATATTAGTGGATAAGGAGGGTATAAGGCATAATAAGATTAAAGATAAATGCAAGGTGGTCAGAGAATTTTACCAATCCCTATACTCTAAAAAGAGAATAAACCTAGATAAATTAAAAGATAGATTGGAAATGCAAATTAAAAATAAAATAAGCCAAGAGCATAAACAAAGAATGGAAGAATTAATAACTGAAAAAGAGATAAAAAAAGTAATAAACAAACTGAAAGTAGATAAAGCACCTGGCGAGGATGGATTACCTGCTGAGTTTTATAAAGAATTTAAGGAGATAGTAATCCCGAAATTGTTAAAACTTTATAATGGTATTCTTAAAGGGGAACAGGTACCTGCATCGTGGTATAGAACAATAATTGTCCTATTACCAAAACCGGGAAAAGAATTAGAAAAAGTAGAATCATACAGACCTATATCCCTGATTAATCAAGATGCTAAGATTTTTACAGCTATACTGGCAAACAGATTGAATAGTTTTATGGATAAATATATAAATAAAGACCAGGCCGGCTTTGTGAAAGGGAGATATATGACAGATTTAGTAAGGCGAGTTCTAAATTTAATAGACGTGGCAAGACAAAATAAAGAGAAAGTAGGTATATTATCATTAGATATTTTTAAAGCATTTGATTCTGTACAATGGGTAACAATTATCGAGATAATTAAGAGTTATGGATTCGGTAACAGGTTTATAAAGACAATAGAACAACTGTACCAACAAGGATACGCTAAAATCAGGGTTAACGACGGTTTAACAGAAGAATTAAGATTAGAGGCAGGAACAAGGCAAGGATGTCCCCTATCTCCAATTCTATTTATTATGGCGATGGAAATATTAGCTAATATAATAAGAGAAGACAAAAATATAGAAGGAATACTGGAAAATAAAATTAGTTTATATGCAGACGATACTTTGTTAATTATGAAACACCCCAGAAGAACCATGGAAAGGATTCAAAAGCATTTAAAGGATTTTGAACAAATTACAGGTTTGAAGGTAAACTGGGAAAAATCAGAATTAATTTTAAATAATATTGAAAAAGAAGAGCAAAGGAAAATCAGGAATGAATTTAAATTACAGATTAAAGGGAGCTTGAAATACCTGGGGATAAATATATCCAATAATTTAGAGGACCTGAAAAGACTAAATTATGATAAACAAAAGAAGGAACTTAAGATTAAAATTTCACAATATCAAAAACTGAAGTTGTCTTGGTTCGGCAGAATAGCACTGACTAAAATGATGTTACTACCAAAACTAAATTTTTTATTTGATGCCTTACCAATTCAGCTGACAGATAAGGATATTGAGGAATTTCAAAAACTATTTGATAGTTATTGTAATGGGGGACGCAGACCTAGAATTTTAAAGAAAATGTGGTATTTACCTCAAAAAGAAGGCGGTTTAGGAATGCCTAATTTAAAGAGTTATTATAAAGCCTTCCAGATAAAGAATGTAGTTAAGATACTGATGAAGGAGTCGGTTATCTGGGAGGGAATCGAGATGAACGAAGTAAAGGAAGTTGGTAAGAGTTTTTTTTTAGACAAGGAAATAGGAAAAATATCGATTAAAAACAGAATGATGAGATCTATGTTGGGAGTATGGAAGAAAGTTAAAATGAAATTAGCCCCGAATATCTCACCGATAATTGAAATAGAAGACTTGAATAACTTCCCAATAAGATTGGATAACGAGATTAAGGAAATTTTGTCGACAAATAGGGTTCTCCTATTGAAAGATTGGATACGAGTCTGCAAAGATGATGTGAGGAAAAGAGAGCTATATACCCAGATGAAGCTGAATTGGTTTCAGATAATTATGGTGAATAAGTGGAATAATAAATACTGGAGAGAACGAAGCCTAGAAAGAGACAGGACGGAATTTGAGGAATTAGTTTGGAAAATTAGGAGGGAGGAAACTGGTATTAAAGGGCTGGTTAGTAAAATTTATAAAATAATAAACACAGAAGGTAACCCACAAGAAACATTAAGAAATACATGGGAACAGGACTTGAACTTGAAAATAACGGAAAAGGAATGGCAAAATAAATGGAAAAAAAGAATTATGAGATCCCTATCGGTCAGAATAAAGGAACACAATTTTAAAATGTTATGGAGGTGGTATCTGACACCCGTGAGACTGCACCAGATGGATAAGAAGAACAATAAAATGTGTTGGAGATGTAAAAACAGTTTGGGCACATATGTTCATATGTGGTATGAATGTAAAGAGGTAGAAAACTTTTGGACAAAAATAGAGATCGAGATAGGGAAAATTATGGGAGTACGTCTCAGATTGGGACCAGATACCATCTTACTGACAGATGTTGAGAATATTAAAATAGATAATGATAAGAAAGAGTTGTTGTCTATGATGTTAGTAATGGCAAGAATGTGTATTGCAAAAAATTGGAAAAGTGATACAATGTTAAAAGTGCAGGATTGGTACGGGCAGATGTGGGATCTCGCATTGAATGAAAAACTAACATGGGAATTAAATCTTAAGAAAGGTATAATAAAAGAAAGTAGATTTTGGAAAATATGGCGAAAATTTGTGGAATACTCAATGACAAGAGATGAAATAAAAAAATTGACACCAGACCAAACGAAATTTTGGGAACAATAGAAATGAATGGGAGATCCCACAACCTCCTAGGACAATGTATATAGCACTAGGGTGATGAAGTCTGTAAGTGTATGTAACATACAGTCTGTCTTATCTTTTATATTATGATTTTATTTTTATTAATTTTTTGTTATTTTTTTCTGTTATGTATAAAATGTTTGTTTCATGTCTTATGCTTTAAAAAATCAATAAAAAAATTTAAAAAAAAAATAATGACAATGCTGATTAAGTTGGGCAAGAAATGGACCCTTGAGCTGCTTGATATGTTCATTCATTCAACTAGAGCAGGGATTCTCAACCCGCCGCCCGCAACACCATTTCATGTGCCCTCCCCCACATCTCCACCACACCAGGAAGTACCATGTGGTGGAAGAAGGGCAAAATGGCCATCCAGCCTCCAAAGCTGTCTGAGGGGGCGTGACCCATCTTAAAAAGGTTGAGAACTCCAGAACTAGAGGCTCAAGACAATGCACTGTGACAATGACTGTACGAAGTCTTCTGATACAGATTATATCACTTAAATCAGGCTTTATCACTTTAAAAACTAACAAGATGGCTTCCACAAACCAGGCCAAAGTCCTCTACCAAATTAGCTGGGAGTAAACCCCACTAATCCCAGTGATTATTTTTTTCTAAAACAGAAAAATGCATTGGATCATGTTGTGAATTATAAAGCAAGTCACTAAAACCCTTGCAAAATAACACGTTTTCCAAGTCCATTTTAAAAATCAACAAAGGGGTCCTGATAAGCTCCCCAAGAGGGAAACAATCCCCAAAAAGCTCTTTTAAGTTTTCCTTACCTGAACATTCTCTTCTGTGACCTCAATTTCAGCTGTGTAGATGTAATCAATCAGCTTACTTAATGTCAGTCCATCAACATCTTTGATCTCAATCTTCTTTGCTTTGCTTTCACTCATATCTCCTGAAAATCAATTTTAAGTATGCATTATTTCAAATGCATTTACTACTTATTTAGAATTCAGTTTCACTGAACATATTTTCCTACCCATGCCTTTTAATCACACAACAACCAGGCATCTTCTGCATATTTTACATAGACTCTATTGCTCCTGATCTATGAATTACTCCATATTTGTCAGAGCAACTTGCAAAACTGTTTTACAAATATGTTCAAGAAAAACACACTAGAACTTGGTGAAGTACTTTCCTTCTATACATTCAATGGAGGACATTCTTCCAGTGGCTGTCCTTCCCACCCACTTCCATAAGAAGGCTATGATTCTTTAATTAATAAAGCAGGCTCCAGGTACCCTAGAGCTGTGATGGCAAACCTTGACACTCCAGCTTTTCTTGGACTTCAATTCCCATAAGCCAAAGTCCCTGCGAATCCACATGAATGGGTTTATTGCACATACACAGGGACTTGGGCTTCTGGGAATTGAAGTCCAAGAACAGCTGGAGTGCAAAGGATAGCCATCACTGTCCTAGGGTATGAGAGGGCAACCCAGGAGTTCCATTCTTATCTCCAAGCCATGGGAATAGAGCAAAAAAAAAGTTATATTAACAAAAAGAAAACAGACAATAAAATAAACAAAAAAGTCAATGACCATGTTGACTAACAGTAGAACTAAATCAATAGAACCCTGTACCTGAAAAAGATGTGAGCTAGCCCCATAAAGTAACAGTGCTTGTTTGGGTGTGAAAGGATGTCCTCCTTCCACCAACAAGAAGGAATGTAGTATGGCTAAGTACCAATGCTCCTTTCACCTATAGTAGAGGAAGGCATCCTTACTGCAGTATATAGCAAAGCTTACTTAGTCCCTTGAGTTGGTAGCACTGCTTGTTCTCCACCTCAACAATATGGCTAATTAAATAGAGCACTAGGATCTGCTTGCTACCACATGCTACAATACCATACCTGTCAAGTATCCCGGATTGGCCGGGATTTCCCGTAATTCAGCGCCACAAACTCTACTTTCCCGCTGCCATCCACCGCCATCCCGTAATTTGATGGCAGGGAAAGTAGTTACTGCGCATCCCCTTCTGCGCAGAAGGGGACTGCGCAGGTCCCGTATTCTCTGGAGCCGCGCTTGACAGGTATGTACAATACTTTGAATGCAAAAGCAGCTTCTGGCAACAGAAAACAAATTTCAGCCTACCATTTAAATACAGGAGTTAGTCTTTAAGGTGCCACAACTTTTGTTGTTTTATTTACTCTCTAACAGTCTCCATTAGTCTACTAAATACTAATTACATTGTAAACCACCCAGAGAGTGCACCAAGTGCTATGGGGCGGTATATAAGTGTTATTGCTATTGCTCCAAACTGTGTAACATTCACTCTAATATAAAGTTATAATTATGGTTTTGAAATTTCCTCTCCAATTAAGACTTTAGTTTCATCTGAGGAGGAAATCAACCATCTTCTAGCCCATCTGCCCACCTACAAATAGCCTCCTGTTATCCTTCCCATCTTCTTTTCTGACATATTGCAACTACTGATGGTCAGGAAGGAAGAAGGTACATTTCTGGGAGCTATCCTCCCGCCCCTTCTCTTGTCCTTGGCCACTCCTGGCATGTCATTTAGCTTGTTAGCAGTCAGCCAACTGCAAAGGAAGGAGAGAGAGATTCCTTTCTGCCATTGCTTCTAAAATAGTAGCAAGCCAAATTGACAGGTGGGAAGGAGAGGGAAGTCATTGTCTCTGCATTCCTCAGTAATGGTAGCTACACAGTTCAAATGGAACGGCCATGACCTCTGCCCTCTGGATTCCAAGGATTTGTATTTTGGCACAGCTCTTAGAAATCTCTCTTCAAGAGCTGCCCTCCCAAACTACAGATCCCAGGATTCCACGGGATGTTGTTGTGTAAGATATAATAGTATCAAACTGCTATAACTATGCAGTATATATAACACTTTCATGTAAGTACAGAGGAGAGATGAGCCTGGAGAAAGGACTGGAATCTGTAACCCTCCTAATAATGTAGCTGGAAGGCCAATTATGGTTCATAACTGAAATATAGACAAACTGTTGAGAAAAATACATCAGATTTCCAAAACCAAATTATGAGCTTAACCAGGGGTGGTTGGCCAGCTGGCATGATTGCTATTAAGCATTTCATGAGAAAGAGAGCTTTCTATTGTTGCAATGGCTGGCTGGAAGGAAGACTCGTGGAGGCAACCGTGCGGTGAAGTACAGCCCCGACTAGAGTCGGGGGTTCGTATTTATTACCCTGCCTAGGGGTTGTGATACGTGCCTAGGGCACTCATGCCGCCCCTATAGAGCTAATAGATAGATAGATAATAGATAAATCTTTATTGTCATTGTCCTGCACAGAACAACGAGATTTGGGGGGGGGGAACACTTATCAACCCAACAAAACCTAAACAAAATACAACTATACAAAATTATCAACATACTCCCACCCCACATATACACATTTAACCCCTGAAAAGCTCCAAAACTCTAAGGTTCTAAAAACTCTAAAACTCTAAAAACTATATACAGAAGCTCCATCATAGACTGCATTGCACTGCATTCAAAGCCAGAACCGCTTTTGGGTAGAAACTATCATACCTGTCAAGTTTTGGATTTGGAAATAAGGGAAATTTCCCGGCAAATAAGGGATACTTGACAGCTATGCTTATCCTGTGCTGCCCTCCAATGGCGGCAATAGGGCATTGCAGTCTAATTAATAAGGGATTATGGCGGGAAAGAGGGTAAAATAAGGGTTTCCCCCGACCAATAAGGGATACTTGACAGCTATGAGAAACTATTTCTCAAGTGGCTGGTCCTGGTCTTTATGACCCTATACCTTCTTCTAGAAGGCAGAAGCTGAAAGAGATCATTTCCGGGGTGCGTACTGTCTTGTGCAATATCTACAGACTATACAGAAGGCTTGCATATGTGGCGTTTTCCAGTGGTCAGCTACAATGCCAGCTCTTGGAAGTTGCCCTGTGGTTAATGGGCAGCCCGCAGTTAATTGCCTTGGGCTGACGAAACCCATTGTTCCTGCCCTAATCTCGGAATCTATGTGTATTGACTCCAGGCATCTAACTTGTCCCCTGTTTGTCCCGACTTGTTTGTCCTGCTCTATTTGCCCTCAGCCTGGGTTATGGTTCATCGCTAACTAGCCCACTTTATCTTACCCAAATTCCCCTCCAGCAGAGCCCCGATGGTCCCCGGATCTGTTTCCGCTGAGTGAACCCCTGGGGAGAGGTTTAATTGCCAATTATTCCCGTGGGCAACTCACATTTCCCCTTCCTTTATTATTAAAGTCAGCCTGGCTGAGGGCGCGATAGATGTAGGGCATGATTTGTTTGGGTGTAACTATTTCTCCGGATCTCTGCCATGAGGCACACATTGACAGGAGTGATGGAATGCATTGTGCAAAGCAGCAGAACATAATTCCCACTACTCTAATGCCAGCGATAGCTTTGAGTGCTGTTTTCAACCACCCCCATGGCACCCAGGACCATAATTCGTCCCACCATGCCAAGTTTGTATCCTCCTTGATGTGTTTAACTAAAGTGTCAAGTTCAGTGATTTGACTCTGGACTTTGCGAGAATTATCTGTGAGGTTAAAACAAGACATGTCCTGGACAGATTTGCAGCCCAAATGGTGTAAAAGCAGCAAATAATCAATTGCTGTGCAGTTGTCTAAAACCGCATGTCTCAGTTCAGCCTGCTCTCGATTTAGCATGGCAATGGCTGATAAAGTGTGATTGATGGCTTTGGCTAGTGCGCACACCAGTTGGCCGATTCTGCGTGCATTACCCACTGCTAGTCTAGGCACCCCAATGACACTGACAGCTAAGGACATATACTCTGCCTTGCTAAGTACGGAGATATCGCTATCACATGTCTCATCTAGCTGGACCGCCAGTTTGGGCCGTGCTGGCCTTGGGGTTACCAGGTTTGGGGTTACCATCTCCCTTTCAGGGAGTACCAGGTTTAAATGACTCACATTGCAGTATGAGTCTGACACATTAGCAGGTATATAGTTCCAAGTCCATTGGTTACAAGTGAAAAACCACCCTGAAGGCAAAATAATATGAGCATACACATAACTGATCGTCTCTGATTGGTCACATTTGCAAGTCTCTTTCCTGGGGATCAGGCAATGATGGTGCAGGCTTTTGGCTGTGGAGCAACCCATCATCCTGGCACAGGGGGTGTTTTGGCTGATGGCCACCCGAGGTGTGTAGAGGGTGACCGCATCAGCTGGCAAAGTCTTTGTTACCTAAATACCCCAGTTCGCGTAAGTCGCATAGGTGATCTTGTGATGGTGGCCAAATGCGCGCAACCATTCAATATCCCCAGCCTGCTCTCCCGGCGCTCGGCACACCAGGATCAGGCATGTACTCAAGAGAGAAGCAGTGTCCATGGTTTGTTGCAAGCAAAAGTCCAATTGGTTGACAAGTCCGGCTAATTTCTCCCAAATGTTATATTGGAGTCTGGCAGTTAAATTTCTGCCAGATGTCAGGTCCTCATAAGATGCTTGAACCCCTCCCCCCATCAGCAAGGAAAGGATCAAGACGATCATCAGGGAATTGTAGGTGATTTGAGCTAGCACTGCAGCCACCATATTTTGTGGGGTGGGCTCAGTGTTTTGCTCTCTCAGAATGGATAGAGCGTCATCACACAGGATCTTGACCATCCCCCAGGTCACTCTCTGCTCTGGTCTCAGCCGGGGTCGTCTGCTCCATCTGGGTCCTCTCGTCAGGCTCACTCCCTCCATCTCGGGCAGGAGATCTGGGATTGCTCTGGTCCACGCCATGCTGCTCGAAATATGGCTTCACGCAATGACTGGGGATCCAGACAGGTCCTGTGGGGGACATAATCGATGCATACCCTCTCCCCCATGTTATCAGGGGCGCCAGGCCTCTCCAAGAGGGTTCTGGTGGCACCTTGAAGCGGACCATGGCTTGCGGGAGGATTTCCTGCTGTGGGAAATGCTTCTCCTGCAGGGTGCAGTCAGCAAAAATGCTGAGGTGATTGTAAGTGAATAATACTTTGTGAAGGCGTTGTTGTGCCTGACCCTGGCTTTTCGGGGGGGGGGGGGAACTATCTCCTCCCTTTCTGTTTGTTTTTCGATGTAGGACTTTAACCTCCGGTTCACCCATTCGACAATGGCTTGTCCCTGGGGTTTGTATGGGGTTCCAAATGTGTGCTTCACGTCCCAAGTTGCTAGAAATGATGCTAGCTGTTTGGAACTATAAGCAGGTGCATTATCAGTCCTCAAGAGGTCTGGTTTACCCATGACCGCAAAGCATGTCAAAAGGTGTTGCTCTACGAGAGTTGCAGCTTCTCCCTTCTGGGCTGTGGCCCAGGCAAACTGCGAAAAAGTGTCAATGGGGGCGTGCATATACTGCCATCTCCCAAACTGTGGGACGTGCATGATGTCCATCTGCCAAATCTGGTTAGCTCCCGTCCCTCGTGGGTTGGTCCCCGAGGGGGCCCCCTGGCGCTCCAGCGCATTGCGGGCAGGAGCGCATGATCCCTTGTGCTTGTGACAGTGGCAGATTAAACTGCCTTGCCAGCACTTTGGCATTTTGATGAAAAAATGCATGGCTCTGGATTGGGGTCGTAAAGACGCCCGTGATCTTTTTCTGGTGGGTTTCCCTAGCGGCCTCATCGGCCCTGCTGTTGCCCTCTGAAATGGGACCAGTTAGATCCTGGTGGCTCCTAATGTGGGCCACATACAGGGTTTCTTTGCGGTGCCGCAGGTGAAACTGCATGGTCAAAAATAGGCTTAACAGATTTGTGTCTATGGCGGGAGTAATGTAGACTCCCGGTAGACTGTGGATCAAATTCCTAGCATACTGGCTGTTGGTAATGATGTTTAATGGCTCCCTGGCGAACGTTTTTAAAGCAAGATTCGCTGCTGCCAGCTCTGCTCTCTGTGCTGATTTCTGCGGAAGTGTCAGCAATGTTTTCCAGACTTTTTCTTCATGCCAAGTGAGAACTCCATACACCTTTCCCCCATCGGTGAACACCGTCTTGGCTCCCTGAATGGGAGTCATGGACACCACACCCTGCAGTCTGATGGTCTGGGTCTGAAGTGAGACTAGTCTGGGGTCCTTAGGCAAATGGTATGCCAGGTTCCCCATGAACCCTTCCAATGCTATGGGCAGGGTGTCTCCCAGTTGCATTAATTGCTGGATCTGCTCTTTATTGAACGGCACAACTATTTTGGCCAAGTCGTATCCTGAAATGTCCCTTGCTCTTAACCTTCCCTTACGGATCACTGTGGCTATCAATTCCTGTGGAGAAACGATGTTCCTGGATGAGGTGTTCGGTAGATACACCCACTCCACGATTTTTGCTGCCTCCCCCCAGCTGGAGTCTACACCTAGTGTTCCCATAAACATGGTCCCTGTTCAGATGACATACAGATTTAATATGGGGACGTGTAGTCCCTTGCTGATCCTGTCCACCCACCAGTGGCTGAGAGTGCTGTTCACTGCCTCTAACGTTTGCTTAGCCTCAAGCGGAATTTGTATCTGGTCGGCTGGCTGTTTCCCTTGGGTTAACAGCGCAAAGAGCGGTTTCAAAAGGTCTCTGTCTATTTTAAAATATGGCCTTGCCCAATTAATGTTCCCTAAAATCTGCTGTAGCTCTACGAGCGTGACTGTGTCCTTAATGTTGATCTTGGGCAGCACTGGAGCTGCGAAAGATCGAAGCAACCGGTGCCCTAAATATGAATAGGGTTCAGTTCTCTGCACTTTCTCAGGAGCTATGACTAATCCTTTCTCCCCCAGCGTGCTCTGAAGGTCTTGAAATATGTCATTGTCTAATTCTGGCGCTGCGATCAGTATGCCATCCATGAAATGGCAAACTAGGACTTTGGGGTGCAGGTTCCGGAATCCCGCCAAGGCCTCGTGGACGTAGATCTGGCACAGGGTCGGTGAGTTGAGCATTCCCTGTGGCAAATACTTCCACACGAACCTTTGGATGGGTTCCTTATGGTTCGTGACTGTCACTGTAAACGCAAACCGGCACAAGGAATCTGCTGTGTGCAAGCTCATAAAATAAACTCAACAATGGACGATCAGTCCAGGGTAGATTAATATGGATTATGTTTAGGTTATGTGTCATGAGCTATGCTGTCATCTTGACTGTGCTTTTATTCCTTACAGTTCTGGGTTTGGTAGCTTTGATTTTGTCTTTATTAATTGTTTAAGTGGTATTTGAATAGGATTCTTAGCATTATATCTATATTTAATTTATAGTTATTTTGTTCTGTTTTATTTTTGTTCTTTTAACCTTATTGTTTAGAATCAGTTGGTGCCAAAGTGGCCTTGGGTGAGTTTCCTGCTGACCTGGGCAGCACTCCTGTCAATCCTCAGGTTGCTGGAGGCAATCTGGGCGGTTGACATGATCATTCCTAAATGCCCTCTCCGCTGCAGAGCTTGGTCATCCCTATGGATGATCTACTGTATTAAGAGTGGAGTTCAAGTCCCGTCGGATGGCCTCAAGTTTAGATCTAAAATGATTAGCAAAATCTTCACAACTCTGAAGACTGTGGTGAGGTCCACTTGAGTAACCTCCTGCAGTGAGGCCGTGGACTATCCTGTACAGCTCCGCATGTTGGTTTGAAGCCTCTTGAATCTGTTGGACATTATAGGTCAGTGATGGCGAACCTTTTAGAGACCGAGTGCCCAAACTGCAACCCCAAACCCACTTATTTATCACAAAGTGCCAACTTAGCAACAGAGAAGGGAGGAAGTGCTCCCATTGGGCTGCTGGGCAGAGGGGCGGTGTGAACTCTGTGCTGGGGGAAAGGAGGAAGCGCTCCCATTGAGTTCCTGGGCAGAGGGGCAGGATAAACCCTGTGCTGGGGTGACTGCATGGGTGCCCACAGAGAAGGCTCCGAGTGCCACCTCTGGCATGTGTGCCATAGGTTCGCCACCACTGTTATAGGTCTTTCTAGTCCTCTTTATATGTTGCAGATATATCGAGGTTGCTTGTTTAACTAGTCTCAATTTCTCATCTGAGGGAGCTTGTCTCCACTTACTCTCTAGCCTTCTCCTTCGCTGCTTCATCACTCATAATTCCTACATGTTTGATGAATTCAGATAGCCAATTTGGCACATAGATAAGGTTTTCCCCATTACTTTAATCAAGGGGTTCTCAAGGTTTTTGCGCCACGGGCCGGACAACTCACCCTCAGACAGCTGAGCAGTCTGGACATGTGGTTTTCCCCTGCCGCAAATGCATGTTTGCACATGCGCAGGCGCAGTTGCACATCCGTTCCTGCTTCCAGGGTCATCGCCACAGGCTGGATGAAACAGCATTGAGGGCCAGGGCCGGCCCGTGGGCCGTAGGTTGTGAACCCCTGCTTTAATCACATACATATTTGGATGGGAGGAAGGTTTTATTTTATATAGGTTTTATTTATTATGCTCATTCCCCAGGTTAACATTTCAGTGAGATGGGCAGTACAGTATAGTCATGGAATGAAGCTGTTTGTTAGTTGTGGAGAAACCTGATTATGACTTTAATATGGATCAGATGTAAAATATATGTATAGTATCAAGTAGCAAGAAGTGAATTCTTGCATGTATAGAGGGCTAAAATAATTAAGGGATAAAAAGTACTTTTGCTGAAAATGGAAATGCTTTTAAAATAAGAGGCTTGAGCAATAATTTGTTAAGGTCACTGCAAAACAATTGACTAGCTCTTCAGCTAAGCAAGATTACTGTACCATAACATTCCTGACAGCTGGACATGTTTTACAAATGATAACAAAGCAAAACAAAGAGTGCAGGTCTTTAACTTGCACTCTGTGTTGCTACAATATTCTGGTTTTCCAGGTCTCTGCTTTTCTCTAGCCTTTGCAAAGTAGGAATGTTTATCATTATAATGATAGTCTGCCAGGTTCAGAATTAGAGGCCCTTGGAGTTTCGTAAAGTATTTTTAAAAGTTCTAAGTGTACCAGGCCACTGGACCTGCAGGACCTACAGAAAGGATTGTTTATAGTTGATGGTCAGAGTCTGAGGCAGCCTGCTACACCTGCTGGAGCTCCGATGAGCTCCCCCTGAGGGATGAGCTATAGAAGAACTAGCTTCTCCCCCTACAAGCAACCTCTGCAATAAAGGTTATTGAATTTGTTGTGGTGCTTTGTACGGATCTCCTTGTCTTTGCTCCAACCCTCAAGTTACTCTGGTTTGGTTGCTTCCTTCCTTGACTGATATGGATTGTGCCTTTTCTCCTGAACCAGCCTCGTTCCCCTGACTGCTCCTTGCACTTGGAGAAGGCTTGACATTTTGACTTTTAGCTAAATTGCCATGGTTCCTATGCTGTTAGCCAGCCACCTACATCCCATACTCTGACACTGATAAGAATATAAATAATGGTCAGAAAACATGGCCATGGTACAAGATCTACACAACTCCAAATGGTGCTACGCTACACACATTAGAGATATTTTTAAATATCCTTATTGTACTTTTTGGGGTACACAGAAATAGCCTCCTCAAAGATTTTGGTATTTTTGAACCACAAACAGGTGTATCTCGGGCAACGGCAACCTTGTGCCAGCTAATCTTTCCCACACTATGTCAGGCAAAAGCAACTACAGAGTGAATTTGCCAAAAACTGGCTTCATTTTGGCAATTTCACGTCTGGCCTAGACACGGAAGAAGAATTGTAGTTTTTGTGCTACTGTACTTTGGACTGAATTCTGACTGAAATGTGTGCCTGCAACATATGGTAAGTTTATTTTTCATATATTTTTAAAGTAGTTGTGCCTATAGGTTTTTTCCTAATTGTATGGCTTTTGGATGTTTTCAATATTGTGTTTATGGAATACAGAAGCAATATAGATAAACAAAACTTGTAGAATTAGACAATCTAATGCTGCCTGAAAACATGATGACAGTGAAAAATGTATACCTTGATACTCAAATGATTTTGATATGATTGGAAATGACTGTATGATCTCATTCTGGATTTAACCCTTTACACACTGGCGTCTCTTGTTTGTTTATTCTGTTAATACAGATGGGACTATTGTACATGTTTTGGTTCTCTTTTTATCAATATCAAAATGATTTTGCTCAGGCAAACCTAAAGTGATAGATGACCAGTATGAACACAACACAAACTTCACATTATGTTTACTGAGTGAATGTTATCCCTGGGACTAAAAAAATTTAAACAATCAACAACTTATTAATAACAAACCTGATTTGAAGCAGTAAGGTAGAAGACTAAAGGTGGAGAGTGATATCTGCAATTATACTACAATTTATACTTGGAGGTTTTATCTTACAAATATTAGCTTGGAAATGTTAACTTGCATCATAAATGTTATTTTAAAAATTCTGCCTCATATTCAATGATATTTCATTCTGTACCTTACACTACAGTGATTTTTCAAAAATAAAACACTTCCAATTAGGCCTCCACATGATTTTTTAAATGTTTTTTTTTTAAAAAATGGTAGCTAAAATTAGAAAAGCATGTGTAAGTAGTATAAAATTCTAACTACTTTAATATGTCAAAAATCATCTGCAAATATGGCTTTAACACTTATGTATAAGAATAATATATCTTAAGTTAGGTGGTAGGGTTTGCCAGAGTTTAAAATTTTATCTTGCTCCTTCTCTCTTCTAACTCTTTCTTCACCTGAAGTATTTTTATAT
Organism: Bradypodion pumilum; assembly: GCA_035047305.1. Taxonomy (NCBI): domain Eukaryota; kingdom Metazoa; phylum Chordata; class Lepidosauria; order Squamata; family Chamaeleonidae; genus Bradypodion; species Bradypodion pumilum. The sequence goes on from JAWDJD010000002.1 coordinate 344,970,347, forward strand.
GTTGCGTGTTGGTGGATGGAGGGTTATATGTTATGTTATTGGGGAAAAATATGTTTCCTATCAACCAAAATAACCTGGGGTCTGTCCCCATATAATCACATGCCCATTCAACATTCCCATATTTCTGCTTACATAAAGAAGCGATAAAATGTATAAAATTTACTCTAAACTAGTCTAACCTTACTTACAAAGAAGATGACACCACCAGGGCATTTGTATCTAGCCTACCTAGCACCAGCAGTCTTAAAACAGAAAAATACCTTGCTATCTAATAAAGATTACAATCATGAAAATTAAAATTTATCTTCTAATCCAGGTCAAACAAACAACTCGCCTCGCTATGCTGGCAAGATTAACAACACTGGAATATAAATTTCATTTAAATTCCCAGAACATGTTTTCCTCTTTTGCTTCTGTAGAAAAGAATTTTATCAACTCTTCTTCCCGCCAGCTGACAGGAATGGCATAATCACTGTACTTGTAATAGGGTTTTCTATACCTTGTTTTTAACTTCCAAAAATCATATTTCATATTTTACAGCATTTGGCAGTCCAGGGTTTGATCAGGACAGGAAAGAAGAATCACTGAAGTCACTAACATTCATAAATATTTCTGCTAAGGGATTCAAGGTCAAAAGAACAGCAGTTCCATGTTCTTTTAGAGTGGAAATAAATACAAGTAGTTTTGAATATCTAGAAGAGTCTAAAGAACTGGAAAACTAACTTACTAAAGGGGGAGGGGATGGTGCAGTACTAAAGTCTGGCCCCAAATTAATGTATGCACAATGTGATTGCATAACTGTGAGATATATACAGAGGGCTTTGAACTGTAGCAACTGGCCCTTTTATTCAGTGGGGAAATGGTGTGATCTTTATCACTGCTCAAGCTGCCACTCCATAGAGAAAAGCAGCTTGAGGGTGGGAGTCTGAGCTCACATGGCAATCATTCTTTGCTTTTTCTTCTGTGTTAAGTGCTATGGAAAAAGAGATTATATCAAGCCAGGCATTCTGAAAGATTAAATCAGGTCAGGCTGTTAGTATATTTGGAGCATGCACAGAATAGCTATGTAACTCTGCTCTGGGTCACTTGTGCTTAAAGTCTGATTCTAGGTTTTGTGGAACTGCGTATAGCCAAAGACCTGAGGGGGGCAACTAAACTGACAAGGACCGAATACAGAAAGGAGGGGCCATGGCTTTCTGCACCCTCATTTTCTATGGAGTACGTTGGGTAGTTAGAAAGGAACACAGGAAGCAAGCAGCCTTGTAAAAAACCAAACTATTTATCTGCCTATGCCTATATTCCTAATCCCACAGCAACAACTCTTCAGGTATTCAGGAAGAGTGACATCTTTGCCACCATCTGCTGCTTGATCCTTTTCAACTGGAGATGCCAGGGAATGTACCTGGCAAGGAAACTATGTGCCTTACCAATGAAAGATACTTCTTCCCTTCCCCAGATGCTATGATGTCCAAATTTATGCCAGCTGGTCTAATAATAAATCATTGTGTACCATTAAGTCAATGTTGTTCTACAGCAACTTTTCCCAGGGTTTTCTAGATGGACAATACACAGAAGCAATTTACCATTCCTTTCTTCTGAGGGCATCCTGGGACTATAGCTTACTCAAGGCTACACAGGCTGTCCCTTCTCCTAGGAGGCAGAGTGGGGTATCGAACTTACAAGCTCTGGCCCTGCAATCAGATGCATAATTCACTGAGCTAAATGACCTTGCTCATATTAAATGGGATGGGTGGGAGAGAAGAAGAGATGGAATAATTCACATGTCACTGCTAGACATCTGTTAAGACAGGGATGCCCAAACTACGGCCCGTAAGCCGGTCACGTACTTCAGGGAGCTAGTCACTATGGCCTGGGGGCCGGATTCAGCTCCCAACAACAATTCATACGGCTCGCAAAGCCCTTGTCCCTCCTGGAAGCTGAAGTAAAATGCACCCGTATGGGCGCGTTTTTACTTCCACTTCCAGGAGCGATGAGGGCTTTGTGGGCTGGATGAATTGGTGTTGGGGGCTGAATCCGGCCTCGAGGCCATAGTGACTAGCTCCCTGAAGCACGTGACCGGCCTGCAGCCGGAAATGTTTGGGCACCCGTCTTAAGACTTCCCATTAAGCACCAAAAGTAGTGGGGAATTTATTCGGTAGCACAGCAATCATGGGCAGGCCTCTCTCCTTTCTTCCTCTGTCAGCTTAATACAAGACATACTGGTGAAGCGGTACTGCTATCTCTTAATTTAAAAGGTGGAGATTGGTTCACAAACTTTCCTCCCACCACTAGCAACCAGATGGTCATCTTCAAGTCCAGATACTATAGACTAGCCATATTCTGCTAGTCCCTGTATTTGGTTTTAACTTACATTTTATCTTCAGGCAGAATTTGTTTAAGGCAGCCATTATAATATAGGTATTAATATGTACTTTAAATAAATATATGCTTGTTTCTGATAGCTCTGCTTCACACAAGATAAATATTCAATATGGGTGCCACTTTCCTATTTTTGCTTATACTGTATGAATCTTATATGCAGCTTGTCACATCTGAATATACATACATTTCCCACTTCCATTTGTCTAAGGGGCAAAGAGAAATTGTCTAGTTGTAAAGTTACTAGTGGCATTAATAACTAGCAGCAGATTTATCTTTTACCAGGAAAGCATACTATCATTTTAAAGTGTATGTACATGGCATATAGTATGCAGATCAGAAATTAAGTGATTAACTTAATTTCAGATCTGCATACTACATGCCATGTAGTTTATTCTGCTCTATTTTAGCAATAATCTTAAGAACCAATTTGTACATTAGAGCTACCACTTAACAGAGGGACCTGTAAGGTCAAAAAAATAAAGGCAATCCAAGATAAAATGACATGGTCTTGCTACTGTTTTGAGTTTGTAGAGATACCTGTAGCAGCGGAATTAACCTGATCTGAAAGCTTTATATACATGGAAGGAAGTATCACATGGCCTTACACTAGTCTATAGTGATCACAAATCTTTCTTGCAAATCTTTCACTGTAATCTAGGCTCACTTCCACTTAGTATCGTCCACATCTCAATTTTAGAATCCTCTACAAGTACTAATACTGGTCCATGGCATCATTAATACAAAAACCAGCTCCAAGACTCAATTATGAAAACTTTGCAGCACGAAAGACAAAATATGGCCTTCCAGAAATTCTTGGCCTGCAATCATGACCAACCCTACGTAGCATAGTTAAGATTGTGGGATGCTGGAAACTGCAATCCACTAACATCTGAAAGGGTCACGTTTCCCACACTTGTTGCATAAATTTTGTATTTGTGTAATGAGAGAATCGCTCCTAGGCACTACCTAGAAATCCCTGTGAATATCTGCTCATACAATCAGTTATAAACCCCACAATTTCCTTCTTTTGAATAAAGATTCAGACCACAACAGGGCATCATTTGGAAATATTCTATGACACATATAGCAGGCAAGAACTGTGATTTGCTTGGGGCACAAAATTACCTGTAAACATGGCAAAAAAATATGGACTGCAGGCTGCTAGGACAACGCGATGGGCTTCTATCTCGACATCTTCTGCCACAATCATCACATCACAGAGAAGCCGCTTACTGTGAACACACCAAACATCATGGTATCAGAACATGTTCCCAAATTGTGCTTTCTACATGAACAATCATATTTCCTCCAACAAATCTTTCACTTTACAGAACTTTCAAGAAAAGAAAAGTGGGGAGAGGAGAATGCTGGTATAGCTTCCATGTAAGGTTGTGATATGATCTTGACTTTTAAAGTATGGCCCTGGCAAAGTAAGGCCCTGGCCTATTCCATCCCAGAACAAGATGGGGCAGAAATACAAAGGGCTCTCTGATGGATCGCACCTTGTCATATCAGCCTTGCCAAGTGTTAAGACTTCTGGGGAGGCCTTTCTCTAGTCCCACCTCCTTCACAGGCACACTTGGTGCAGACCCACTTAAGTTGTGGAACTCCCTCCCACTGGAGAGCACCTTGGGCCCCTTCTTGATGTCCTTCCACCACCAAACAAAAACCTTCCTTTTCAGGCAGACTTTCCATGTGTGCCCTGCCAATGAGAAAGGGGCTTTAATGGGCTTTTTAAAAGATAAATTAAGTTATTCAGATGGGATTTCTTTTATCCCTTTCAATAATTAATATGTTGTTGCTTTTTCATAGTATGCTTTTTACATTTGTAATTGTTTAATCTTGGTGTCTTTTTCACTTTCTTGAGCTAGCCTGAGGCAGAACTATTTAGAGAGACATTTGGAAACATATCGCCCTGAAGTTAAAAGTTTTTCTCCACTATACTATGTTGCCATTATTCTATTAGGATATCTTGTTTACTTAACTGGGTGTGATTTATTTATTAAATGAGTTTCTGTTACGTATTGTTTTGGTTATATTGTGTCTTATTTTTTGTATTTGCCTTTTACATTTTCACCAACAGGTGAGATGGATAGATGGAGCAATGGATGGACGGAGCAATGGAGCCTTGAATCCCCCTCTACAGGAAGAAAGGCATGGTAGAGTTAAAATAAAGTATTTTTTAATTAAAAAATGATAGACTACTCCTAGGAAGAAAAGGCTGAGATAAAGAGTCAAATTCTTTACTACCCAACACAAAGCATACCTCATATTAAAAGGAAAATGTATTCCTCCAATATGTTCATACCTGTCAAGTATCCCGTTTTGACCGGGATTTCCCGTAATTCACCGCTCCATCACGCTCCTTCCCACCGTCATCCCGTATTTGAATGGCCAGGAAAGGGGTTGCTGCACATGCGCGCCGCTGCCTCTGATGGGCATGCATGCGCAGTAACCCCTTTCCTGGCTGAAGGGGTTTCTGCACACGTGCACAGGGGTTACTGCGCATGCGCGCAGGGGTTACTGTGCATGCGCATTGCTGCCTCTGATGTCAGAGGCAGTGGCGCGCATGCGCCAACACCGGTGCCTGGAAACCTTCCCGTACTTGGACACCGGCAACTTAACAGGTATGTATATATTTAAGTCCTGCAGAACAGTCTGCTTTTTGCATTAATTTTATGTCACAATCCATCACTCATCCCACATGTAGGTAGACAACCAAGACTTTACCTATAGTCTCCATGAAAATAATGATCCTCCTGAAGGATCTCACAGATAGCCTATGGCATCAAGGTTTGTGCTACATTTAACGTGCAAACCAGAGACATGCAGCTCTAAGAAATGAGCAAACAGCAGCTTTTTTCCCCTCCCAACTGTAACTAAGCTCTCCTCAGTCTGGGGAAAAAGCCATTCACAGAACATTTCCATAGAAATGAGCTTTGGCTAAAACACACGAACAACAAATTTCAGAGTTTAGCCCTGTAATAGCTCAGCAGCTGGGAGCTGAAAGCACAAACTGGCAATAAGCAGGGAAAGAGACAACATAGACTTAAGGGCAACTGTGGTCTTCTATGGTTAGAAGAGCATCATGCGTAAGACAAGCCATTAGCTTCCACTAAGAGCAATGTACTCACTCTCTCAATCTCTCTCTCAATTTCTCTCCCCCCTCTTTTATCCTCTGCTGTACTCAAGTTACAACAGGAGTAAATTAATATCAAATCATCCCAATGCATTTTATGTACTAGCATGCAGAATGCTATAAAGAAGTGGAAGGACACTTCACGTTGTTTTGACACTCTCTCTTAAAATATTAAAGTCTCATGGAACTGATTTTCTATGTGTTCTCTTTAGTATTGTTGTATTGCTTAAAGAAGGGAGTAGGTGATATGGAGGTTGTGAACTGCATGTAACCCTTCCTTAAGCCATTTCAGCAGCCTGTCAAAACTCACTCTCTATAAATGTAAAGATAGAACAACTGGAAATCAACAGCGCAATCTGCTTGCCAAATATTGATGGTGCAACTTCTCTACCAAGTCAATAGCAATTAGAGGTCAGTGGCTTCCCAATCTTTCTTTTCAAGTTATTCTAACAATTAGTGTAAATACTTTTTTTTTTTTGTTGAAAGAGCCTTCTGCACTCTGACTGTGGTAACTCATTTATGATATCTTTACTATGTACATCAAGAAATAATACAGTAAAACCCCTACTTAAGAAAAAACCTATGGAACAGACTTTTTTCGTAAGTCGAATTTTTAAGTAACTCAAAGCAAACCCATAGGAAAAATGAAAATTTTATGTAAATCAAAACATAGGAAAATCCATAGGAAAAAGAATCTTTATGTAACTCGAAGCAAACCCATATAAAATTGTGTAAATCGGGACATGGTTTTAGCACAAAATTATTTTGCAAGTCGAATTTTATGTAACTCGGGGCATTTGTAAGTTGGGGTTTTACTGTACTTTCTTCCTCCTGTTTTCTTCACTACCCATTTTGCTAGTAAGCAGCTACGAAGGGCAGAGTTTGCAAGTCCTAGAAAGTTCTGGATGGTTCCGGCAATACCATACATGTTTGGAATTAACCCATCAGTAGGGCCAATGAAGAATCACAGAGCTGCAAATTTTGCTGCACCTGCTGCTTTTTAAAGGTTTCCCTTGCTCGAAAGCCAGTCGTATCTGACTCTAGGGTTCAGTGCTCATCTGTTTCAAAGCCGAAGAGCCAGCGCTGTCTGCTTCTGCAGATGTTTCCATGGTCATGTGGCAAGCATGACTAGACACCGGAGTGCACGGAGCGCTGTTACCTTCCCACTGAAGTGGTCCCTATTTATCTACTTGCAATTTCTTGGGGTAAATTTTTGAGAATGAGTGGTATAAAATGAATATTTAAAGCAAAGAAAGAGTTAATGATGATTTAAAAAAACCATTCACAATTTCACCTGAGGTTACATTTACATTTTAATAAATAATTCGTGTGCAGACAATCAATGCTTTCATGACATACTGACATCTCTTACAAAATCCTTTGCACAAATAGACACTTTCCATTTCTCAGGAAAACGAAATATTTTGTGTATACATAAGCATATCAATTTCTTCTGTGCAGAAGTGTTATTTACTATCTGGAATCCTAGTCTATTTAATGCTGATATAACCCATAAAGCCATAAATTCAGCAGCAAATTGCCTCCAATTAAAAAGTCTTCTCTTATTTTTCTTGTTACTGGGCCACTGTGTTACTGGGCCACTGTGTGAGAAGAACAGAGCTGTGATATCTTGACTGGCAGCAATCAATGCTGAAATCATACCACTCAGACACACCAATGGACATTAAGTAACATGATTATGACCACTTATCTCAAGTTACACAGGCACTTTTCCATGTACACTGACATGCATACATTTGACATGATCGCGTCAGGTCTGCACATTTATCAGTACACAAAATAAATTAGTCTCTTCACATGACAAAGAATGGATATCCTACCCACATTCACAAGCACTGGCGAAAAATTGAGGATTATTTTACTGTATCTTGTAATAATATAGATTTTTAAAATAATAATAATAATAATAATAATAATAATAATAATAATAATAATAATAATAATAATAATAATAATAATAATAATAATAATAATAATAATAATAATAATAATAATAATAATAATAATAATAATTTTTCTCTGTAACAGATTATGCATGAACTCAGGCACATACATCCCTATATCAGCCAGAAAACTGAGTAAACTGATTATTTAGGGCCACTGTGCCACATCAATGACAGCCCTCATAACATTTTGTGATGCCTAAAATGTAAAGACCCTTATTGCTTGCCTTACATTATTACAATGTAACTAGAATATAAACATGTGCATTTGATTAAAAGTACAGTAAAACACCGATTTACGAATGATTCGAGTTACGAAAAACTCGAGTTATGGAAGGGTTATTTGCGTAAATCAGTGTCCCGACTCATGAAAATCACCTGATTTACGAAAGGGGTTTTGTTTAGATTTTTACAGATCAAAATGGCACTGCCGCCATTTTGGTCTCTAAAAATCGATTATTATTTTTTAGTGCTCAAAAGGGTGGTGCTACTATTTTGAGCACTAAAAATCCACCACGCACCACCCCACCGAAAATCTTAAAAAATCACTTACCTTGGCGGTGTTGAAAGATCCCCTCGGTCCCCGCCATTCTGTGTAGCAACTCAGTCCCAACCCCCCGGTCTGGCTGGAAATGAGCTACAAGGGGGTGAATTGGAGCACAAGAGGAAGAGCAGATCGGCGGACACAGCAGAACCGGCGGACAAGGCAGCGGCAGAAACAGCTACGGGGACATTTTTTTATGTTCCCATGACTGTTTCTGCCTCTACCCTGTCTGCCGGTTCCTCCGTGTCCGCTAGGGTCAGGGGGAAAGATCTTCTCGGTCCCCGCCATTCTGCATAGCTCAGAGCCTTTGCTGCGGCCAGAAAAGTCCCCACCCACCCCCACCCCGACTTTTTCGGTCGCAGCAAAAGCTCTGAACTACGCAAAAAGTTGTGGACCGCAGGGCTACAAGCCCAAGAAGAAGAGCGGATCGGCTATGAAGCTGTTCCTCTCTTCCTCTTGGGCTTCAGTTCACCCACGCAACTCAGTCCCAACCCTCCAGTCTGGCTGGGGGTGAGCTGCAGGGGTGAATTGGAGCACAAGAGGAAGAGAGGAATGGCTACGAAGCCATTCTTCCTCTTGGGCTTCAGTTCACCCATGCAGCTCAGTCCCAACCCTCCAGTCTGGCTGGGAATGAGTTGTGGGGGTGAATTGGAGCACAAGAGGAAGAGCAGATTGGCTACGAAGCTGTTCTGCATTTCCTTGTGGGCTCCAGTTCACACTGCAGCTCCCCCTATGAGGATGCCTCGAGTTAGGAAAAAATCGACTTACAAAAGAGGCTATGGAACAGATTTTTTTCGTAACTCAGGGTTTTACTGTATGGTGGATTATCTTATCAGTCAATGTTAAAAAAAATTTAATTGGTAGATAGGAAGGTTGGCACTCAAACAGAAATAAACATACAAACCAACTGTTTTATCAATAGCAATTATATAGAAATATCAATAGTAAAACTGCAATATCAAATTTTAAATAGCTTCTCTATTGAAAATCCTGATATTATGGAGAGCAGCTTTAATAGAAAAATGTACTGAAGTTATGCAGGTTTTTGTTTCAAGTGTGACTTTTTTTACTCAGGGAAATAGTTTCCCTCCTCCCCCCTCCCCTCATCCGTGGGTAGTATCCACAGCTTGTTACGTGGGTCTAAAATATTCCTGAAATATATAATATGTATGTATTTCTATGGTGTATGACCAGAGCTAGTCACTATAGGTCGCTGTCTTCAATACAAGAAATAGGGGCAGGCATTTTGGTAGTTCTCATGTAGAATGAAAGAGGCATTTGAAATTCCTCCCCTGCTTTTATAACTCAGGTATGTGTGTTAAATATAGGGTTTGCTGTTATCCGCAGTTTCAGGTACCCATTGAAGCTCTCAGAATGTATCCCCCATGGATATTGAGGGAGGAGACCTGTATTTTGATGATTGTATAATATTTTTATATTTGGAAAAACAATATTGCAGGTGCATTGTATGAAGGGGAAAAAACCCAAATGATTATAATATGATTGCTTCTCTCCACTTAACATTCTATATGTTGCTTTAATTTGAACTGAAACTAGCTGAATTCCAGATCAGTTCAAAGATGTTGGCCCCAACTATTTTGATGATTTACACTTACATAAAGAATTTTTTTATAACTCAGGTACAAATTACTCCAAGTTAACAAGGTGCTGGTTGCACTTCTGAATCCACACCCAGAATCATAACCAGTACTTTGGTAATGGATGGCAATTTGCCATGTACATGATTACCTTTACATAAATGTAAATCAACAATAGGATTCTGGACACTATTATTATGAAATGTTTGCCACATGCCTAGCAACAGCATATAGCACAGTTTGGCAAATACTAAGACCCTGAATTCCCAACAGCCACTCACTACCACTGATACATGACTCCAGTCAGGCCCCTCTAATTTTTTCCACCTTTGAGAGAAATGAAAGACAACCTCACAACATTGACTATGAGCTTAGCAATTTTTCTGAATGTCACTAGATTGAAGGTACTTGTGGAGGGATCTGGCTAACGGTTCACTGCAGGCAACAGCTTGTTCATCTGGTATTCCTTTTGGTCCGTCAGGAAACCACTGCTGAGCACACCATCACACTCCACCCTTAACATAAATCCAACTGCCTCTCTTACTCCTTGGTACACCTACAACAGCCCAGTCCCACAGAGTGGGAAGAGAGACTAAACTGTTCCCTCATGGGTAGATAGGTAATGGATGCCCATTATTCCACAGTGTGCTTCCACATGATATCCATTCTCAAATGGGTTGCCTGACTGACAAAGTCCTTTCCATCAACCACTTCATCCTTGGGATGAGAAACAACCATGTCATCCAAGAGACTCACATGATGTGAACTTTCTAATGATAAAAGTACAACAAAAGATGAAGAGTATGTCTGAGCCAAGCCTCTCTTCTTCTTTTTTTGTTCTTTTCAAAGTAAAACTGCAGTTTAAGGACTTCAATTAACAAGTTGAATTTTTTTTTAAAAGGAAGCCATGTTAGTCTCTGCAAGCATATCAGAGAGTAAACAAAAACAAAGACAAAAAATTGTGGCACCTCAAGACCAACTCCTGTATTTAAATGTGAGCTTTTGTGACCCAAGTCTGACAAAGTGGACTTGATCCACGAAAGCTAATACTGTATTAAAATGCAGGATTTGGTCTTGAAGGTGCCACAATGTTTTTTTGTCTTTTTCATTTTGGTTACTGTCTTTTGTCTTTTTCATTTTGATTAACAAGTGACTAAGAACTGTAAGATGACACACAATGTATTTAAAAAGTACCTTCTCAATTCATTCATGACTTTGAAAGCCTTTCCCATATGACAAGGATTGATGGTCACAGTTCGCTGGTCCTTATCTCCACCTGCCTCAGGAGGACTGGGGCATCTCTTGATACTGTGATGAAAGAAAGAAAAATAAGGTGAACATAACTCTTTTTTATTCTCCTGAACAACAAAACATTACTAATTACTGCAAAAGCACTCTCACACTCATTCGTTATAAAACTACAATCCCATTCTTCTGGCTCACAAAAGGTTATAATCTTCCACATAACCTAAGCAGCTGTCCATACTATGTTTGTGAAGTGTAACTAGACCATCTTTGAAAATTTCAGCTGTGCCAAAGTGCATGCCTTCTATACAGCTATGCAAAATATGTGGTAGGAACACACACATAATTTCTTTACTGAAGTCAGACAAATATTTCTGAATGCTGGTTGTGGGCTTTGAGAGCTTCAGATAAGTCTTCCTCCTCTTGAAAAGTGAGTAAGATTAGAAAAACTATCTTAGACATTTAAAAATATACAGCAACTTTACAGGTGATTTTTCAACTGCAGTCAAAAACTGCAGTAGTTTTTATTGAACTTTGTATAAACCTGAACACAGTTTGCACACAGCAAAGAAGGAACAGAGGCCTCCAACCTCTCCCAAAGTTTCTGGTTATTATACTGGAAAGGGGGAATGTCCTTGAGTGTACTTCATGCAGGATTCATCTGTAAATCCTTTACAATTACTTCCGTCTATCATGAAAAGCAACCCCCAAAGTCTTTCTGCTAAAGGCCAAAAGACCATTTTCTCTCTCTTAAAAGTGGATTATTGTGTGGATTCAGGAAATGTGTTTTGTCCACCAAACCTCCAAATCCTAGTACTTTAACAGAGGCACACATCTCAAATATCTTTATTACACAGATCTGATAATAGGATCTTTTGGAGGCCATTAATTCACAGGATCACCATCCTTTTTGAACTGATTTGATGGCACATAAAAATGAACTGTTGCGGAACATTAAAAATACTGGATCTGGAGTAAATAGTGAAACCAATTTTATTGTGTCCCTATACCAGGGGTGGTCAAACTACGGCGGTCCACAGCACCAAATCATCCGGCCCGTGCTGCCCTCACTGCCACCAGAAGCAGAGGTAAAACACGCCCGTGCATGCGCAAACGCTACCAAAAGTGGAAGTAAAATGCGGCAATGCATGTGCAAACGCTGTCGTAAATGCGCCCGTGGCTGTCGTAAATGCATTTACGAAAGCCGTGGACACGTTTTACGGTGGGAGGAACCATGTGAACAGCCCACTCAACCACGTGAACAGCCCGTGGTGTGAAATGTTTGGGAACCCCTGGCCTATACCATCTTTCCTTCAAACTAGTTTAGGCACCATGTAAAGTTTTCTCACTTTCACCCTGACTATAAGATTGGAGGGTAGTTCAGGCTGAAAGGTAACAACTAAAATAAAGCCACCCAAGTGTGTTCAATCGCTTAGTAAAGATTGGAAGCAAGGTCTCCCCAGTGTATCCTGCCTGCCACTCTAACCATGATCCACACACTGACTTTTTAGATGCCGCAAAAATGAACTCTTGTATCTTTCTGCCAGAGATTACAATAATTTCATAATCATACGAATATTATTCCGAAAGCTGCTGCTTTTAACTGTTCACATGTGTGTTTTAATTGCAACATACTGTTTCTATCCTTGGGTCTATTTTGTTTTCTTCTTTTCTCAAGAAGTAAAGTGAGGTACAGTAAAACCTCGCATAAAGAGTGTGTCATTTAGAGACTAACTCGCTTAAAGAGTAGAAATTTCTCTGAATGGTCGCCCTCACTTAACAACTAAAAACAACCAAAAACTCGTTTAACAACTAAATCAGGGTTCACAATCTCCTCCCCCTTCGCGCACCAGAAGTCACAATTGATTACTTACAATGGCAATGGCGGCATTTTTTCCAAGTGTTTCGCTTAAGGAGCAACTCGCTTAAAGAGCAATCCAGAGGAACACATTATGCTCTTTAAGCGAAGTACCACTGTATAAATTCTCTGAATAACAAAGACATGCAACAGGTTTTAAACAGAACTCTTTTAATTTACTAAGAGATAAATGTATTTTCTTATTCTAAGAGACTGTTTACAAATCTATGGGCAATGCCCTTTCCCCACTTAGCCCAGAAACACAACAAAAATCTTGCCAAACCAGTTCAATCTCCTAACAAACAAAAAAGACATTCATCAGCAGCACTGCCAATACCAGTGTAGGTAAACAGTTCTTCAAAGGGGGGGGGGGGGGGGTAATTCAACCATTCCCTATAATAATAATTTCGTGTCAGAAATTATTCTGGGTTGAAAGGATTTTTGCTGGAGAAATTCATTCCCTGAAGAGAAAAACTCTATTTAAGCATGATACTGGACAAGGAAAAACTTACCCATGTAGTCTTCTACCCAACCAGTTTAAAATGGGTCACTAGATCCTACCCAGGCAGGTCACAAACCTTAAGTGTACTAATACTATATGCATAAACCCAAAAGACCCAGTTTACACAAGAAGCTACAACTTTTTCAACTACTCTTGCAGAATGAACTCACCAAAAAGTGGCTTTATTTTGGCAGTGTCACATCTGGCCTACACAGGGAAGAATAACTTCTTTTGCATGGTTTCTTCAAAATACATATGAATGCTCATGGCATTTCTGAAGAGGATGAAATGAAAAGGTGGCTCCCTAGCTCAACTATCTTATGCCTCATCACTCCAGCTGTCCCTCTTCCTATAGACAATATTTTGGGAGATTTTCTGTAGCCAGATTAAAAGTAACTCTATTTGACTGCTTATGGACCATCACAGAAAGTCTTTATCCTTAGGAACATTGAGGTTCTTCTTAAAAACAATCACATATATAGTACAGTACATCTAAATGATGTGCTTAGTCTTTATGCTGCTCAAATCCATTCCCGTTTGTTTCAACTTTGTAACCAGCATCAATAAGAAAAACTAGCTTACTAAATAATAATAATAATTGTGTGTTGTCAAGTCATTTCTAACTTATGTCAACCCTTTCCAGGATTTTCTAGGCAAAGAATACACAAAAATGGTTTACAATTCTCTTCCTTTGGAGAACCCCCTGGTACTGTGCCGTCTGCCCATGACTACACAGGATGGCTTTTCTTCTTGGAAACACAGTGGGAAATTGAACTTCCAACCTCCTTTTACCTAAACCACTAACTGACTATCCAGACAGACATAGCCTAATTAGTAAAGGTAAAGGTTTCCCTTGCACAAAAGCCAGTCATATCTGACTCTAGGGTTCAGTGCTCATCTCTGTTTCAAAGCCGGAGAGCCAGCGCTGTTTGCTTCTGCAGACATTTCCGTGGTCATGTGGCAAGCATGACTAGACACCGGAGTGCACGGAATGGTGTTTACCTTCCCACCGAAGTGGTCCCTATTTATCTTGCTGCCCTTCAGGAAAGATCTGAAAACATGTCTGGCGGGGCAGGTGTGGGGTCCTGAAGATGTCGTGACCCCCACCTGCTGGTTGGTTTAATATCAAAGTAATCTTCCACTTTTTAATGTGTGGGGGTTTTAGCGGGGTAATTTGTTTTAATGGGGTTGTTCTTGTTTTAAGGGTTTTAAGATTGTATGCAGCCCAGAGTCTTTGTGAGTTGGGCGGCTATATAAATATGAATATAAATAAATAAATAAATAAATGTAAACAGCATTTCAAAGTTGTTTATATTAAAAGGAACCACACATGGCCCAGCTTCCACTGGCGGCAGGAGCAAGGGCAGCAGGCCACATGAAATGGTGCCATGGGTGAGGGGGGGGGGACAACTGTTGGGTCCCTGGCCTTGTCTCACCCAACTCCACCACCCCAGACCCCAGCCCTAAGGATAACCTCCAGCCACACAAGGTCTAGCCTAGTTAAAAAGCCACACTCACTTTTCCCAAGCAGGCAATTAATCTCATTAGTGTCAGGAGGGGAGGGTGGTCCAAAGCTTCCATTGAAGGTTGGCGTCTCCCTCCCTCCTTCCAGGAAGAAACAAAATGGCTGCCCCTTTGAAGCTGTTGAGACAAATTGGCTACCTCAAAATGGCCACCCCCATCTTGCAGATAGGACAAAATGGCCATCTGGCCCCCTCAGCTGTCTGAGGGAACATGACCTGAGCTTAAAAAGATTGAGAATCCCTGACTTAAATGCTTCCATGAAAACCAGAGGAAGATCATGAGGCAGTCTAAGTGACTTCTGACAGGGAGCCATTTATCATCTTTGATGCTCACCAAGCTTGCAGACTTTTTTTTTTTTTTTTGCAGGTTAAGTGGCCTATTAAGTGGGTATAGGTCTTGCCATTAATTTACATTCCAGAGTACTTGTGCATCCCCAGGTTAGAAGGCACTAATATAAAATCCATTAGAATAAAGATACACCCATTTTACTGACACCACATAGTTTGGAACAAATGCTAGTGTCTGTACCCATTTCAGAGATGGGGAACACCGCTCCATGCAGCCTGTTCAATTCTGGGAGGTGTCATTAAAAAGAGAGAATTTTTTCTCCTCCCTGATCCATCTGTTTAAACCTGCTGCCATCTCCACTCCCTTTCTCCTCTCCTGTGGCAAAATGCTAAACCCTTGCGACCAGGGATCTGTCTACTTTATAAGTCAAGGACGGGATCTTCTGCATTTTTCATTGTAAATCTGAGGACCACCCATTAGCCCCTTGTGCAAGATAGAGGACGATGCACAACTATAGGGGAGAGGAGAAATTCCAAAATCAACGAAGCCACACTTTTCTGAGTACCAACCAAATACTGCATGTTCAAAAATGGGACACAGGTTTTCCTAATGTCTTCAAAAAGAGGGCTGTAGGGTAGAATGCCAGGGAGAATAATTTGCTGTCAAAGTCATCAGGTATGTATGGTTTAACTCTTAAACGTACTACTGGTGGGACATAGATATACCGTATTTTCCGGCGTATAAGATGACTTTTTAACCCCAAAAACTCTGTGCCAAAGTTGGGGGTTGTCTTATACGCCAGGTACTCTGGAGCCAGGGGCCGCCCGGCGGGGAAAGCCATTCGCCGCCGCTGCGCGAGGCCTCCGGAGCAAGGGGCTGTCAGGATATCACCACCCCCAGCCTTGCGGCGGAGGCGGTGAATGGCTTTCCCCGCCGGTCAGCTGCTGATCCTCCTCCTCCTAACCCCCCCCTGGGGTGGTGGTATCCGGGCGGCCCCTTGCTCCGGACGCCTCCCGGCGGTGGCTTTCCCCGCCGGTCAGCTGCTGCTCCTCCTCCTCCTCCTCACCCCCGGCTGGCGGTGGTGGTGTGGAGGAAAAGGGGCATCAGCTGACTGGCGGGGAAAATCAGCCACCGACGCCGTGAGGCCTCCGGACCAAGGGGCCGCCCGGATACCACCACCCTCAGCCTCGCGGCTGGCTTTCCCCCCCCCCAGCGGTCAGCTGCTGCTGCTCCTCCTCAACCCCCCTCACCCCCGGCTGGGGTGGTGGTATCCACGAGCCGCGCCTCCCTGCCCCCTTCACCGGTGGGGAAGGTAAAAGGAGCCCTGTCAGGCTCAGAGATGCCACAAGCCGCACCTCCCCGCCCCCTTCACCGACGGGGAAGGTAAAAGGAGCCCTGTCGGGTTTGGAGACACCATGAGCCGCGCCTCCCTGCCCTTCACCAGCGGGGAAGGTAAAAGGAGCCAGTGAAGGGGGCTGGAGGTGCGGCTCGCGGTGTCTCCGAGCCCAACGGGGCTCCTTTTACCTTCCCCGCCGGTGAAGGGGGCAAGGATGCCGCGAGCCGCACCTCCCCGCCCCCTTCACTGGCGGGGAAGGTAAAAGGAGCCCTGTCAGGCTCGGAAACACCGTGAGCCGCACCTCCCCGCCCCTTTCACCGGCGGGGAAGGTAAAAGGGAGGTGTGGCTCGCGGCATCTCCGAGCCAAACAGGGCTCCTTTTACCTTCCCTGCCAATGAAGGGGGCGGGGATGTGCGGCTCGCGGTGTCTCCGAGCCCGACAGGGCTCCTTTTACATTCCCCGCCGGTGAAGGGGGTGAGGAGGTGCGGCTCGCGGTGTCTCCGAGCCCGATGGGGCTCCTTTTACCTTCCCCGCCGGTGAAGGGGGCGGGGATGCCACGAGCCGCACCTCCCCGCCCCTTTCACCGACAGGGAAGGTAAAAGGAACCCCATCGGGCTCGGAGATGTCATTGCACTGTAGAGGAATAATACATTTTCAGAGGGGGAAGATTTCACACTACAGAGACCAGGACGAAATGAGCTCCTGTCTTTGTCCCAGATCTTGCCAACCTAGCAGTTCAAAAGCAAGAAATTGCAAGTAGATAAATAGGGAGCACATTGTTGGGAAGGTAAACAATGTTCCGGTGTCTAGTCATGCCTGCCACATGACCATGCAAACATCTGCAGAAGCAGACAGTGCCGGCTCTTCAACTTTGAAACCGAGATGAGCACTGAACTCTAGAGTCGGATATGACTGGCTTTCGAGCAAGGGAAACCATTACCTTTTGCACAGTGGTTAAACTTCTGTACTGCAGCTGAAACTGCTGACATTGTGTTCAATCCTGATGGGAATCAAGATTTACTCAGCCTTCCATCCTTTTGAGGTCTATAAAAAGAGTACCCAGCATGTTGGGGTCAAAACGTAGTGGTTAAGGCGCTGAACTTGGAGACTGGAAGGTTGGGTTTCAATACCCAAAGGCTGCACTTGGGGCATGAAAGGAGCCTCATTCGGGCATCCCCTGAGTGGAGTTTCGCCAGCAAAAATCTTTTCAACCCAGAGTAATCTCTGACATGAATTTATTATTACGTACTAATTACTTTGTGAACCACCCAGAGAGTGCACTAAGCACTATGGTGTGGTACATAAGTGCGATTGCTTGCTCATTGCTATGTACACTTCCATACACCTGCTCCTCCAAGTTAAAAGTGTATCAATGCACTATGTTACAGCAGTTTGATATCATTTTAGTAGCTATGGTTTCATGGCTGATATCCTGACAGCTGTCATTTGTAAGGATGGGATTTTTCTGATTGTTTGGACTACAAATCCCATCAACAGCCATTCTGAGAGTTCCATCTGCTTTATGGACACCTAAATATATTTTATGTAGAGAAAGATTCAACTGGAAAGCCTTGCGTAGAATTTCTGCCTAAGCTTCCTATTCCTGCCCCGGTTCTAACTGGGAGGCTTTTTTTCTCTTAACAGGAAGCTAGGTGGAGATAGTTTAACTCATAAAGTTAAACCACTGAATGTGTAAGGTAAAGGTTTCCCTTGCTCGAAAGCCAGTTGTATCTGACTCTAGGGTTCAGTGCTCATCTCTATTTCAAAGCCGAAGAGCCATCTCTGTCTACTTCTGCAGACATTTCCGTGGTCATGTGGCAGGCATGACTAGACACCGGAGCGCATGGAATGCTGTTTACCTTTCCACTGAAGTAGTCCCTATTTATCTACTTGCAATTTCTTGCTTTCGAACTGCTAGGTTGGCAGGAGCTGGGAGAAAGACAAGAGATTATTCCATCCTGCAGTACTCGGGAATCGAACTGCTGACCTGCTGTCCTCCAGTCAGTGTCTTAGGCACTTGAGCCACTGCAGTGCACATCCCAAAGAAATACTATTTTTTTCTGGCTTATCCACTTTAGGGGATAAGTGCAGAATGCCCTATCTGAGTCCTTCCTAATTTCAGAGAACTTGCAGAAAACAGAGAGGTTACATAGAAACCCATGCATACCCTTGCTATTACTAACAAACATGCCGCGAGCCGCACCTCCCCGCCCCTTTCACCAGTGGGGAAGGTAAAAGGGAGGCGTGGCTCGCAATGGCTCCGAGCCCGACGGGGCTCCTTTTACCTTCCCCGCTGGTGAAGGGGAATAGGTTATATATGTTGTAAGCCGCTTTGAGTGACACTTGTGTCAGGAAAGCGGGATAGAAATAAAACTTATTATTATTACTAAAAGGTAATATTAAAATATTAAATATTAATATTAAAAATGATGATGATAGTACTAATGGCATCCTGATTTATGGCCACCCTTCCCAGGGTTTCCTAGGTAGGGAGTCTCCAGATTTGAGTTTCCTCCCCTAAGGCTCTTGGGATTCTTGGGCCATTAGCCCAGCCCCCACCCCAAGCTGGCTTTCCCCGCCGGTCAGCTGCTCCTCCTCCTCCTCCTCCGCACCACCACCCCCAGCAGGTAAAGGGAGCCATCCCCAGCCTGGGAAGCTCTGAAGACGCCGCTGTTGGAAGAGGGGTAGTCATACGGCGAGTATATTGCAAACTCTACATTTTAACTAGGAAAGTTGGAGGTCGTCTTATACGCCCAGTCGCCTTATACCCCGGAAAATACGGTAATCTAGATGGGAGGGGAGATTCTTCCTAACACTTACTGTATATTCTTTGTGTCTCAGCCTTTTCAAGGGCGGAGGGGGGGGGGACGGGACACTTCTCTGCTATACACTACACTGTGTTTAGATACAATGTGCTAAGCAGCCTTTTGCCACAGTTCGAGCCTTTGGTTACAGACTGGAATTTGCACCTGCTTCCTAATTCAGCTGTATCTCTTGTTTACATACATCTCAGAACATTAGACTGCTATCACCCCTTACAAAAGACCACACAACATGCACACAAAGGCAAGTCAATAGCCCTGTGTAAATACAGATGCCAACTCTGTCCCTACATCTGCTCTGAGAAGACCACCACAGGTTCTAATAATATTACTCACAACACCAGGGCTTCATTCATCTGCTGATATTCTCATATGACATATGGCAGTGATGATGAACCTTTTAGAGACCAAGTGCCCAAACTGCAACCCAAAACCCACTTATTTATCGCAAAGTGCCAACACAGCAACAGGGGGAAAAGGAAATGCTCCCATTGGCCTGCTGGGCAGAGGGATGGGGTGAACTCTGTGCTGGGCGGAGGGAAGAAGCGTTCCCATTGGGCTGCTGGGCAGAGGGGTGGAGTGAACTCTGTGCTGGGGGAGGGGGAAGCGCTCCCATTGGGCTGCTGGGCAGGGGTTGGGGCAAACTCTGTGCTGGGATGACTGCATGGATGCCCACAGAGGGCTCTGAGTGCCACCTCTGGCACGTGTGCCATAGGTTCACCACCACTGACATATGGCATCCTCTGCTGGCTCTACTCTGCTGTGTTCTGTATTCAAATAAGGTGGCATTTAACTTGGTTGAATTCTGTTCCAGGAGTGGGGCATCTTTGGCCTTCCAGGTGTTTTAAATTCCCAGAAGCCTCAAGTTAACATGGCCAACAGTACACAACTGTGAAAGCAAACTGACTAGTTGAGGAGTCTTACACGTCGGCATGTTTTACACAAATATAAGGTTACATTTCTACGACTAAGTAGAAACTTTAATGAATGAAGGACTACTTCATAAATACAACAGGTAGCCCTGTATTTCATAAGATAAATAAGCACAAGTTCTAGAAGCAGCGTTTGTAGGGAATGCAGAAGTATAGGAATTCAGGATTTTTGTCCAAAGTAGAAAATAGTTGCTTCCTGATACATATTAACAAAGGGCCAAGTCTATATTTAAACAGCTTTGGCAATAACATTTATGACACACCAGTAACAGGTAATATAGTATTCACTTCCCCGTGCCTGTTTCCAGAGATCTTATTTAACAGGTTTTTTTTACCTCTTGTACACAGGCCTCTAAGCTTTAGGTACATCCTTGCATCACACTGTCTTTTTGTTTGATTTGTTTTGTTTCCTTTGCTCAATCGTCTAGTCTACATCCTTCCCTCCTATCCTGCTTTCTAAAAGTTAACATGGCCTAGGCATGTCCTCTAATGAAAAATCTATTTTGGAATAAATCTATACCTATAAATCTGTGCGTTAACCGTTGGAATGTGACAAAAGATGTTGCACCAGGACCCATTAGCCCCATCCGAGCCTCCCTGCACTCGCCCGAACCGGGTTCGCAGGTAACTGTCGGGTTGAATTTTGTGCCAGTGGGGGAGGAGCCCCCCGAACGCGAAGAAAGGGAAACAACTTCATTTCCCAACATTCTTTGCTCCGCGCCACGCCACAGCCAATCAGGCTGAGAGGCACCAGCACAAAGAACGTTTGGAAACGCACCGCAGCCAATCAAAAAACAAGCCGCAGAAAAAAACAGAGCACAAACGGAAAACAAAAAATAAAAACTACAATCCCCAGTGTCCTGCGTGCCATGAGCACGCAGAATGCTGAGAAAGCCGTCGCACAAAAAATAAAAATAAAAAACGCAGCGCATCACAGGCCGCGGTAAGGAAACACACACCCCCACCGCTGCCCTTCCTTTCCATGGGCCAGGCATCGAGCCCAGCCCGCGGGAAGGAAAGACACCACCCCCCACCACTGCCCTCCCTTTCCATGGGCCAGGCATCGAGCCCAGCCCGTGGGAAGGAAATACCCCCCGCCACTGCCCTTCCTTTCCATGGGCTAGGCATCAAGCCCAGCCTGCAGGAAAGAAAGACCCCCCCCACCCGCCACTGCCCTTCCTTTCCACGGGCCAGGCATTGAGCCCAGCTCACAGGAAAGAAAGACCCCCACCTGCCACTGCCCTTCCTTTCCACAGGCCAGGCATCGAGCCCGGACCACGGGAAGGAAAGACCGCCCCCCCCGCCCGGCCGCTGCCCTTCCTTTCCACGGGCCAGGCATCGAGCCCAGCCCATGGGAAGGAAAAAAAACCCACCCGCCGCTGCCCTTCCTTTCCACGGGCCCGGCATCGAGCCCGGCCCGCGGGAAGGAAAGACCCCCTTAAAACAAAAGAACAATCAAAAACATCCAAAAAAAACAGAAATTAACACCAAAAACATACAAAGTAAACACACACAAAAATTACAAAACACAAACAGCACCCAGCCCAACACCACAAAAACAACAAAAATATACACCAAAACACAAAATCCAAACACCCCCCCCCCCAAACACACAAAATAAATAAAACAAGGGAACTCACCAGCAGACATCCTCACTCCACGACGGCCGGAAACGAAATGAATAAAGAAACAAACTACTTACTGGAAGAAGCTCCACCCAGAGGCCACGAGAGAAAAAACAGTCAAAATACAAGAAAACACCTTGCCAGCAAACACCTGCTGGCCACAAAAGTAAAAACAATTCACAAAGACACAACAGGCCCAAACAAAAGGCCCCAACAGTAAAAACAAGTCAACAAAATAACACAAAATCACAATTTAACACAAATCACAAACATATGACAATAAAATAAAATAAAATCTTTTCAAAAATCCTGTGCTGAATTTTAACTAAAATAATAACCTAAAACATCTAAACACAGTTTAAAAACATTTATTGTAAAAAACGTGTACTTTCACATTTTTAAAATTGTTACCTACGGTACAACTACTAAAAAAAATACATACTAAAACATTATTTGGTTAAATAAATTTTTTTTGTAAAAGTATATCATCCTTTGTTTTTTTCTTAATCCACAAAAGCAAAAAAACAAACACAACTAATCACAGTTTATAACAGCCCGGCAATAAATAAATAAATAAACATATTAAAAATTTCAAATATAGACTAGCCTCTCCTTTACAAACATTAATAAAAATAAATAAATAAATACAAAAACCATTTAAAACAGCCCGGCACCGCTGGGCAAAATCTGCTAGTAGATTTATAAAATGACATAAATCCTTTCCCTCTAGCACAGGATTTATCAACCTTTTCAGGGTGGGGGCCAGATCACTCCCCTCAGAATGGCTGTGCCATTCTGGTCACGTGTTTCTGCATGAGTTCGCATACGAAAACGTGAGATTTTGGCAAGAACTCGCAAAAAACACACATTTTTGCAGGTTTTCAGTGCTTCCCAGTGGCAGCAGCAATGAGGACAACGTCGGAGGCCGGATGAAAAGGCTTCAGGAGCCGCGTAGGTTGAGAATGCCTGCTCTAGCAAATACCTGGATGAAAGAAACCTGCAAGGTCAGTACCTCTTAATTTTTTCAGTATACTAATGATTTTTTTTTCAAAGATAGAAAGAGTCAGACATAAAAAAATGGAGGCAAAACTATCATTTTTGCGGTTACCATTAAACACAGCTACAGAAATTTAAAAAGAGCTGAAAGGCATTGAAGTTTGGGAGTCTCTTCCTCAAGGAACCCACGCTGGGCCAGTACAAGAGAAATCTTCCCATTTCTGTAGAATTCTCTTCAGTATTTCCCAACTGGTCCATCAGCAAGACTGAACTCTTCTTTTTTTCTATGTGGTTTTGCCCTGTCACTTTCAACATGCCACCTGAAGTCTGTGGCTAATGCAAAAGGGGTAACGGACTAGGCTTAAAACAGTATGCATGAGAATAAGCCTACTCTCACATTCAAATATTTTACAGGGATCGAAACAAAAGAGCTGATCAAATCAAATCTTGTAGCGAATGTCTGCCGCTAGGCGGCGCTAGGTCCCGGAGGAGACTGATCAATGACAATACGAGGCAAGGAAGCAGGATCAGATCAGTGTTTATTGGGAGAATGCGTACACCTTTTATAGACCAGAAGGCCAGGAGAAAACAGCTATCACCAATAAGTCACTCACCATACCTGTTTACTCAGGTTAATTGGGGAAACTCTTCAGGGGAAGTTAATTAGCAGGGGTAAACATTGACAGAGGAAGCCCTATTGTTTCGGGCTCAGAGGCTGGGCAAACATGGTCCCTGTTTGCGCCGGGGATTAGCGCCAAGCCAGGGAGATGAGTGTGTACCCAATTACATGCAGGAGATATCGATCTGTTTGCCTGGCAGAGCCGCTGGTCAGGTCAGGTAATTAGGTGAATCAAACCCTATAGCCCTATAATTTATTCACCCCCCCCCTTAATTTGGCTGCTCGCAGAGCCCACGGGCCAGGGAGCCTTTCTCCCGAAAGTGGCCTCTGCCGGGCCGATCCATGCCCAAGAGGGCACGGGGAATCCGCATCTCCCCTTGCTTTTTTATATTAAGAGCCTGACTAGCGACTTTGCGCAGAAGCGGCACCAGCTGTTGGTCAGGGATGACGTCACGGGGTTTCCTACTATGGCGGCATCTAGAGATCAGTGAGGGAATACATTGAGCAAAACAGCAGACTGCAATGCCTAGTATGACCACCCCCACCACCACTTTAATTACCGTCTGAAGCCACCCCCATGGGATCCATGACCACATCCATTTCCAAAGTGAGCTCCACCAAGCCCCCCATGCAGAGCCCTCGGTGATTCCTGCAACTATGGTGTGGAGATCTGTGATCTGGCTTTGAATCTTACGAGAGTTGTCCGTAAGATTAAAGCAGCACATACCGTGAAAAGACTCGCAGCCCAGGTGGTGCAGCAATAGGAGATAGTCGATAGCCGCTCGGTTATCGAGAATGGCGTGGCGAAGTTCCGCCTGCTCCTGATTGAGGAGCGCTATTGCTGAGGAGGTGTGGTTGATGGCCTTTGCTAAACCGCAAGCCAAACGACCGATCCTCTTTGCGTTGCCGACGGCTAAGCCTGGCACGCCAAAGATGCTGACTGCCAAGGAGAGATATTCGGCAGGTCTCATCACTCTAAAGCTGCTTTCACATGAGCTGTCTAACAGGGTGGTGCGAGTGTGCCGTATGAGAGAAGGAACATGGGATACATTGGAAGCAGTGGGAACATTAGGGCTAGGGGCAATCATATCCTTGGTGGGGAGCAAGAGTGTCAACCGGCTAATACAACATATAGAGTCTGTAATATTGGCGGGAATGTAGTTGAACGTATACTGGTTGCAAGTAAAAAAACATCCGGATGGTAGGGTGATATGTGCATACTTTGAGCCAAGTGACACTGGGTTATTGCAAGTCCAATTGCCGCTGCCTACATCGAGGCAACGGCGCCGGATTCGGCCGGGTCCTGAGCAGCCGTGTATTCGGCCGCAGGTGGAGTTCGGGCTGACCGCCACTCGAGGAGTGTGGAGAGTGGCCGCATCAGCCGGCAAAGTCATGGTTAGCCGCATCTCCCATCGAGCATATTCTGATGAAGCTGATGGGATGTACGGGCTGAAGAGTCGCTTCACCAGCCAGTCCCCGTCCCGGGGGTGTGCGCCTGGAGAGTGGCACACCGGGACGAGGCAGGTGCTGAGGATTGAAGCAGAACCGACGTCCTGCCTGAGGCAAAAATCGGACTGGTTGACAAGGCTTGCCAACCTTTCCCAAATGTTGTACTGCATGCAGGCAGAAAGGTCTCCGCCCGGCATCAAGTCGCTGGCCTCCAATGAGGCGGCCTGAACGCTTCCCCCCGCAAGCAGGGTGAGGGTCAGGATGATGGCAAGCGCCAGGGTGTTGGCATGAATCTGGGCAAAGACTGCAGCTGTGAGGTTCTCCGGCGTTGGCTCCTTCCTCTCGCGCCGGACGGTGTCCTCGGCATCACGGCAAAGGATCTTGACCATCCCCCAAGTTATCTTCGGAGCTGCCGTCGGTGGCCGTCTCCTCCGGCGGGTCCTCTCGGTCAGCATGAGGTCCTCCATCTCCGGGATCGGGCTCTGGTCGGGTCTGGTTCCACGCCATGTGGCTCCAAGTAGGGCTTGACGCACCGAGCTGGAATCCAAACGACACCTGTAGGGGACATAACTGCAGCATACCCTCTTCCCCAGGTTATGAGCGGCACCGGGCCCCTCCAAGAAGGGTCTGGTGGCACTCGGTACCGGACCATAGGTCGTGGGAGCGCTTCCGAGCGGCGGAAGTGCTTCTCCTGTGGCGTACAGTCCGAAAAAACATTAAGGTGATTGTAGGTGAACAATACCTTATTCAAGCAATACTGTGCCTGTCCCTGTGATTTGGGGAGGGCTGGTGGCTCCCCCCTTTCTGTTTGTTTGTCAATGTAGGACTTTAGCGTCCGATTGACCCGCTCTACAATCGCCTGCCCTTGCGGATTGTAGGGAATTCCAAATGTATGTTTGATGTCCCATGTGGCCATGAAGGCGGCCAACTGCCTAGAGCAGTAGGACGGGGCGTTATCCGTTTTCACATGCCGCGGCTTGCCCATCGCCGCGATGCAGGAAAGTAGGTGCTGCTCCACGTGGGAGGCAGTTTCCCCTTTCTGCGCCGTGGCCCAGACGAACTGGGAAAAAGTGTCTATGCAGACGTGCATGTACTGCCATCTGCCAAACTGCGGCACATGCGTGACGTCCATCTGCCACACCTGATTGGCTTCTGTCCCCCGTGGGTTAACCCCCCACGAGGGCCCCCCCGGTGCCCCTGCACAATGCTGACAAGAGCGGACTATACCCTGGGCCTGAGAAAGTGGCAGATTGAACTGTCTAGCGAGTGCCTTGGCGTTTTGGTGAAAGAAGGCATGGCTTTGAATTGGAGTAGTAAAAACTCCCAAGACTGAACGTTGCTGAATTTCCTTTGCCGCCGCGTCCGCTCTGCTATTGCCCGCGGAAATCGGACCCGGTAGGTCTTGGTGACTTCGGATGTGGGCAATATAGAGCGGCTCCGTGCGGTTTCGCAAGTGAAATTGAGCGGTGAGAAACAAGCTGAGCAAGTTTTTGTCTATCGCGGGAGTGATGTAAGCTCCCGGCAGACTGTGGAGTAAATTCCTAACATACAGACTGTCAGTTATGATGTTTAAACGTTCCTTGGCGAAGGTGCGCAACGCAAGGTTCACGGCTGCCAACTCTGCCCGCTGCGCGGACTTCTGTGGAAGAGTTAACAGCGTGTGCCAAGCTTCGCCCTCCTGCCAGGTCAAAACACCATACGTGCGACCTCCATCAGTAAAGACGGTCTTGGCCCCCTGAAGTGGGACCAGCGAGAGCAATTCGAACAAGCTGACTGTTCCTGTCTGGAGTGAGACAAGTCTGGGGTTTTTGGGCAAATGGTACGCTAAACTTCCCGTGAAACCTTCCAAGGCTATCGGAAGCGAGTCACCTAGCTGCATTAACTGATGGATTTGTTCCTTGGTGAACGGGACTACGATTTTGGCCAAATCATTTCCTGAGATGTCCCTAGCTCTTAGCCTGCCGCGGTAAATCACCGCGGAGACCAGCTCCTGGGGCGGAACGATGTTCCGTGAGGATGTGTTAGGCAAGTAGACCCACTCCACAATTTTCGCTCCCTTCTCAGAGTCTACTCCTAATGCCCCAGTGAACATGGATCCCGATCGCACGATGTACAGATTCAGGATTGGGGCATATGGCCCCTGGGCGATTCTGTCCACCCACCTCTGGCTGAGAGCTTGGTTCACTTTCTCGAGTGCCAAGCGCGCGTCTCGAGGGATTTCTATCCGGTCTGCCGGCTGCTTACCTAGCGTTAGCAGCGAGAAGAGCGGTTTTAGAAGATCCGTATCCAGTCGGAAGTACGGTCTGGCCCAATTGATATTCCCTAAAACCTGCTGTAACTCTACCAGGGTGACTGAGTCCTGTAAGTTTATCTGAGGCAAAACTGGTGCTGCGAAAGAGCGGAGAAGCCGATGGCCCAAGTATGAGAAGGGCTCGGTTCTCTGCACTTTCTCCGGGGCAATGAGTAAGTCTTTGTCCCCCAGGCTGGCCTGGAGGTCTGAAAACATTTCGCTGCCAAGTTGCGGCAACGCTACTAAAATGTCGTCCATGAAGTGACACACAATAGCTTTAGGGTGAAGACTTCGGAACTTTGCCAGTGCGTCGTGAACATATATTTGGCACAAGGTGGGCAAATTGAGCATGCCCTGTGGCAAATATTTCCACGCGTAACGCTGCGTGGGCTCACTGTGGTTCACGACCGGCACCGTAAAGGCGAACCTTTCCCGGTCCCTGGGGTCTAAGGGGATTGTATAAAAGCAATCCTTGAGATCTACGACTAGAACCTCCCACCCCTCGGGAATCATGTTCGGATTCGGGATGCCGCATTGAAGCGGACCCATCGGCTGAATGCACTTATTGATCTCTCTGAGATCGTGGAGGAGTCGCCACTTCCCCGACTTCTTCTTAATCACAAAAATTGGCGAATTCCAGGGACTAGTGGACTGTTCTATATGTCCTGCGTCTAGCTGTTCTTTAACTAGCTGCTTGAGAGCAACCAATTTTTCCCCCACTACCGGCCATTGTTCTACCCAGACCGGAGTGTCGGTGAGCCATTTAAGTGGCAACACCATTACCCAAAGGTAAGCATAGCACCGTACTGCTGCAGAATGTCTCGCCCCCAAAGATTGACGTGCACGTCAAGAATGTGCGGCCGAATTACCGCCGTGCCGTCAGCCCTTGGGATTGTGACTTCTACCCACTCTCGGCTTCTAAATGCTTCCTGAACACCGCCTACCCCCCACACATCGGAGACCGGCTCAATGGCCCACTCCCTCGGCCACTGGCTTCTGCTTATCACTGTCACATCCGCTCCGGTATCGAGTAACCCTGAGAACACTCTTTTGTTCAAAAATACCTCGATAACGGGGCGCTGTTTCCACTCAATGTTGGTCTCCACTGTCGCTAAGACCTGGTATCCTTGCACTGCCTCCCCCGCGCTCGAGCGGTCTGCTGAACCGGACTCTGAGCTGTCACTGAGCCTTCTCTGACTGCCTGCTGGCGAGTGACAAGGAACCATGATCAGTTGCGCTAAGGTGTCTCCCTTGTGGATTGTTTGGGGCAGGTGGGTCCAAAGCTGGACCTGGAGAACGCCTGAAAAATTCGAGTCAATGACTCCTGGAATTATGAAAATTCCACGTGCTCCAGCTACGCTACGGGGCAAAACTAAACCTATAAAGCCTCTGGGTAGGGGTCCCATATACTGAGAGTCGACTAGATAGACTGTGCCCGGCAGATCGCATGTGACGTCCGCCTGGCAAGCCAATTCTAGCCCTGTGCTACCCTTGGGGCTGGTCTGTGCCCTCGCAGTGCCTGGGATGTGCCTGGAACCTAGTCTAGTTCTGGGGAGTTCTGGATCTGGGTGAAGGAAGCCTCTGTTTGGACTGGGGCCAGAGACGTGCCCGGATTCCGGTTTCCCGAACTCGGACAATACCTGGCCCAATGATAGCCTTTCTTGCACTTCGGGCAGGGGGTGTTCGGAGCCTTGGGACGGCCGGGCTTTTGTCCGCCTCCCTTGGATCGGCACTCCCTAGCGAAGTGTCCGACCTTGCCACAAGCGTGGCACGCTCCCTTGGTCTTGCCGTTGCCCTGATGTCTTTTCCCCCCCTGCACCGCTGCCGCTAGCAGACCCATCTTGTAGGAGTCTGTGCCAACGTCGGAGCATGCTCGGATCATGTCCGTTAAGGTTATGTCAGGGCGATTGCCCAGGGACTGCAAGATTTTACGGCAGTCCAAGTTGGCGTTGTCCTTTGCTAGCTTGATCATGAGCTCTTGTTGGGCCTGCTCGTTATCAATCTGCCTGCTAATTGCTTCCTCCAGGCGATTGATGAAGTCCATGTAGGGTTCCTGGGCTCCCTGCTTAATAGCGGTGTAATTCTTGGCCGCTTTGCCAGACGCTGGGACCTTGAAGTATGCCCTATAGGCAGCTTCGGCTGACATTTCTAGAGTGGCGAGAGGCAAATTGATTTGAGCGTTGATGGGCTCAAAGGCACCTGAACCATACAGCTGGTCAGGGATTACCGCGCCTCCCATCCTGGCAGCTCGAGCTTGAGCCTCTAGGCGAAACTCGCTGTCCCAAATCATGTACTGGCTAGGGGTTAGCATCATCCTCATGACGGCTTTCCAATCATGGGGAATCCACATGGTGGTTTCGCACACTTGCTGAAGCGTGCCCCTCGTAAAACGACTTTGGAGCCCTGTCTTGGAAATGGCTTTCCGTAAAGCCATGAGAAGCTTGTACGGGACTGGGGAGTGTACTATCTGTTGAGCGCTCGTGAGCGCGTCCATCTCCAGGCGGATTGGACAAATCTGTCTGAGTTCAGCTAGTTGTTCGGCTGACAATTCCCCCTTCTTAAGTTCTATCTCAGCTGTGCGCTGAAGGGCACTCTTCACGGCTAGGGAACCTGGAGCTGTCAGAGAAGCGCCAGCGCCTCTCATTCCTTGCGTTCCTTCGGTGACGTCTGCAGCTGTCACCGCGGGAAGGCACCCTGCGCTACTCTGCCGATAGCTAATTGACGGATAGAGCGCCGTGGGCGCAGTCGGGGCGACTGGCTTGTCTGATGGTTCGACTAACGGGGGTTCTTTGGCCTCTACCCGGACTGGCTCGATCTGCTCTAAGAGCCTCCTACACTTCCTCCATGTACCGACTATCCCTCCTGGAGCTTTTGGGGGTTGCTGAATGCAGTCTCCTATCTGATCCCAGAGCTTCAGGGTTAACGTACCTACTTCTGGGTAAAGTAGGCAGTGTTCCCCGAGATACGCCAAAAGTCTCGCTAATTCCCTGCTGTGAAATCGTAATTTAAAAACCCTGGCCAGGATTCTGAACTCCTCCTCATGAGTTCTTTGGCTAGCGGACGGACTTGGCCTATGAGAACAAGTCCCCATATTACCTGCAGTTGGGTCTCCGGAAGGTTCCTCCTCGGGACGAGTCGACACGTCTTTTCAGGCAATAGGTTCGGGCGTCTAGTGTCTGGGGTAGACCTCGGAGCGTGGACCTTCTGCCACGGGCCCTTCGGACGGCCTCTGCGATGTCAGGGGCTCACAGCCTGCCCTGAGCGGAACGCGTTTCCCTCTATGGCAACCTCCTCGAAAGCGGGAGCAAGCTGTAGGAATGTCTCTCTGAAATGCCTCGCCGCAGGCCACTTCTCCGATCGGCTGGCTGCCGGCCGGAGCGCCGCGCTGTCCTCCGGGGTGACGGGTCGCGGTCCAAGCGCAGGACCGGACCGCGTGGATCGCTACTCACGAGCAGACCTCTCCGGGGTCTCTTACTCTCGAGTAGAATCACGTCGGGGTCACCAGGTGTAGCGAATGTCTGCCGCTAGGCGGCGCTAGGTCCCGGAGGAGACTGATCAATGACAATACGAGGCAAGGAAGCAGGATCAGATCAGTGTTTATTGGGAGAATGCGTACACCTTTTATAGACCAGAAGGCCAGGAGAAAACAGCTATCACCAATAAGTCACTCACCATACCTGTTTACTCAGGTTAATTGGGGAAACTCTTCAGGGGAAGTTAATTAGCAGGGGTAAACATTGACAGAGGAAGCCCTATTGTTTCGGGCTCAGAGGCTGGGCAAACATGGTCCCTGTTTGCGCCGGGGATTAGCGCCAAGCCAGGGAGATGAGTGTGTACCCAATTACATGCAGGAGATATCGATCTGTTTGCCTGGCAGAGCCGCTGGTCAGGTCAGGTAATTAGGTGAATCAAACCCTATAGCCCTATAATTTATTCACCCCCCTTAATTTGGCTGCTCGCAGAGCCCACGGGCCAGGGAGCCTTTCTCCCGAAAGTGGCCTCTGCCGGGCCGATCCATGCCCAAGAGGGCACGGGGAATCCGCAAAATCTTTATTATGGTCCAAGACCAGCATGACTGCTATCTTCCCAGGCTTCCTTTATTCTTAGTCAAATCAGCAGTTAAAACTGACCACACTGCTACATACAGTGTGTTACACATCTACACCATCCTCCCTCCCCAGAATGTCCTTACACCCACTGCGATCCACAGTTGACTAGGGTCATTCAAAGAAGCATGGGGAATCAAAATAGCTCCTGAAGAAGCAAAAGTGGTATTTTTTTATTTAAAAAAAAAGCAGTAGGTTGCAAATAGCCACCAAAAATAAGTTCCAGCAATTGGGGGTGGAATGAGAGGTGATCACTATTTTCAAGCAAGACTTTAAAAATATGAGTCCTACCAGATCTGACAGTAGCAACAACAACAAGACTTATATACCACCCTATGGCACTTAAGTGCACTCTCTAGGCACCTCACAAGCTACTCATTTTACTGACCTCAAAAGGATGGAAAGCTGAGTCAACCTTGCGTCCTGGTCAGGAATGAACTGACAACCTTCTGGCTGCAGTACCACAGTTTAACCACTGCACCAAAGTAACAGCAAAAGTAACCATCTGATCTTTCCCAACACTTTTGCAACAAGAAATATACTGTACCTCAGAAATGTGCACATTTGTAAGACTTACAGGCAATTCAGAGAAAAAGTGGGCAGAGCAGAACTTCATTTTATAAAATGTAAACAGCCAAAATGCATACAATTGATTAAACAAACAAACAAAAACACTTTGAGCTCATACCTTAGGAAAAACATTTAGATAAAAGTGAAAATCAGGGGGAAAGGTTTACAAAAACTTGCAGGAATTTCTGCATAAAAAAGGATATGACAAAATAAGGATGGCAAGAAAATTCAGGTGGGAGACAGAAATGCAACAAAACAAAAACATTAACATCACTACATTCAAGGCAAAATATGAATCACTCAGCACTATTTTAAATGTATAATAGCAGCTCACACGGTATTGCCTCAAACATGATGAGGGAACTGAAGCACTGCATCACATGTACTCACTAACTGACAATGTATCGTTATGGGGAAAGAGCATCACTACTTGGGACATGTGGTCAGCTTTTTAAAAACCTCAAATGCATAGACCTTACTTTCGGCCCTAAAAGGCAGGTCACCTCAGAAACGTTTAGGTGGCACCGCATGGCACTTATACCAGTGAGAATGATCAGAACAGTGACCACATGCTGCTAGTGAATGAAGAAGGAATCTAACACATTTGACAGACAGCAGGTGCACAGAAACAGTAGGCATACCAAGCGTGCCATCTACCAGAATGGCCATACAGAGAAAAGAAAGGTACTCTGCTATCAACATGCCACTGGCCTCTCGTAGACTCATGGTAAATCACCTGTTCTAGAAAGTATTATCTGCCCAAAACAGGAACTACAATACAGCCATCTGTTTAGGAAAACTCAAGACTCAGAAAAAGAATCAACAGAAATATAGACTGCTCCAAAGACACCAAGGACCCAGAAAAAAGATACAGTAGAACTCGGCATAACGGAAAAAACTCTGTTCCACTGAGCTCTTCGCCATGCGGTTTTTATCATTATGCAAAACTAATGGGAGATGCCCCGGATAACGAACAAAAAATGTTCACTATCTGGGGTTCCCATTGACCCGGTATACCCCCGTTACCAAAAAAACCCTGCATAACAAAAACAATTTTCGTTATGAGGGGTATCACCATTGCCTAACGAATGCTTCGTTATGCGATTTCTTCATTATATGAAGCATTCGTTATCAGAGGTACCACTGTGTGCTGAAAAATTATAAACATACACATTCTCCCACCTCTTCCTTTCTGCCCTAGATTCTTAGCTTAACACCAACAGAAAACTTGCAAGTTTGGGACAACTATTGGCAAAAACCTTACAAAATGTTTTCTCTTCTGGAATCTGTGTAGCTTTTTTAAAAAGCTCGAACTTTAGAGAATTTCTGTGTAAATCAAATAATGTATGCAGCATACCAACCCAAGATGCATTAAGATTAAAAGTATATGATACTTTGCAAAAGAACAAAATTACTATTTACTGTTGAAAACATGTGTTTTCTATTTTCAACACGGACTTTTACCCACTTCTCAGAGATCAAAAGCAATACATGCACTAAGAATTAATCAGCCACTCTGCCCAGCAGCCCAATGGGAGCACTCCCTCACATTTTTTCATTTCATTTTTAATTTATACCCCACCCCCAGCACAGAGTTCACCACGCCTCTGCCCAGCAGCCCAATGGGAGCACTTCCTCCCTCCCCCAAGCACAGTTTGCCCATCCCTCTGTCCAGTAGCCCAATGGGAGTGCTTCTTCCCTCCCCCCAGCACAAAGTTCACCCCACCCCTCTGCCTAGCAGCTCAATGGGAGTGCTTCCTCCCTCCCCCAGCACAAAGTTCACACTGCCCCTTTGCCCAGCAGCTCAACAGGAGTGCTTCCTCCTTCCCCCAGCACGGTTTGCAACACCCCTCTGCCCAGCAGCCCAATGGGAGTGCTTCCTCCCTCCCCTCAGTACAGAGGTCGCCCTGCCCCTGTTTGGGCATTCAATCTCTAAAACAGTTCTCAAAGTTTTCACGTCACAGGCCAAACCACTCACCTTGAGACAGCTGAGTGCCCTGGACATATGGTTTTTTTCCCCCATTGTAAACGCTGCCACAAACCATGGCAGGCGCGTTTGCGCATACATGGGGGAGTTTGTGCATGTGTGGGTACATTTATGGCTGTCGTAAATGCATCCGCTTCTGCTTCATGGGTCATCACCATGGGCCAGATGGAAGGGTGTCAGGGGCTGGGGCTGGCCCACGGGGGTGTAGATTGTGACCCCCTGCTTTAAAATGTTCGCCATCACTGTCCTAGTGTATTTTCACAGGACCATGGAGGACAAGACTAACACTTCCATTCTATAACTGTAGTCATTCGCCTGAGTCCAATTCAATCAACAGGGTAGGAGGACAACAGCTGTTTGGGAAATGTCCACATGACCGACTCCTTCCATGTGCTTGCAATTATTTCCCCCTGTACTGCAGCCACTGTACCACAAATTGCTCTCATAATTGTAAACAGGGGGTGGGGTGAGGTGTGTGCGTGCGTGCTGCAGTTTCACAACATGATCATGAGCCGATCTCATACTCCTTGGGTGATGTAGCATCACCCTGGTACTTTTAACGGAAAGGAACCAACCTCTCCCAAATACACAACCAAGTATTTGGGGGGTTTTCCTCCTACATTGTCCCAGCCTGAGCCTCCCTTATGCTATACCAGAATTACCTTAGTTAATTCAGGTGTTTAGTGAAAGGAATTCCTAGTTGCAATTAAACTCCATGTTCCTACTGATAAAGCACAGCTTCATGTGATGCAGATCTATTTTTTAATTAATACTCTACATTATCTTTTCTTAAATTACATATAAAATAAATGACAAGGAGAGTTTGGTTTCAACACACAGGGTTTTTATTGAGAGACCACAGGATGAAGGCAAAGGCAGGCTTGAATGCTGCAACCAGATAGTTAACTGGGGTTGGTTACAGTGATCGTGTAAATCTCTCTGTTATAAGAGCTCCGCTAGCTGATAGTTCATTTTGGGGCATAATTCAAAGTACTGTTGTTCACCTATAGAATTCTAAATGACTTAAGGCCCAAGATATCTCAAAGTCTGCTTTTTGCTTATAAGCCTGTGTGGGTTTTGAGACCATCTGGGACGGGAGGCCTTTATCTCCATCTCACCACGTTAACAGTTGTGTTTGGTGGAGACATGAAGACCTTCTCTGCTGCTGCTCCCAGAAGCCTAAAGTACTGAGTTATCCAGCTAGCTCAGCTTTAACATTACAACTGTTTAATGGGGCTGTGGTGGCTCAGTGGTTAAGAAGCTTGCCTTGTTAGCTGGAAGGCTGGCAAGATGGCAGTTCATGACCCAGGTACTGCATGACAGATTGAGCAACCATCTCTGTCCTAGCTCTTGGGGACATGAAAGGAGCGGTGTTTCTTCTGCAAAAATCCTTTCAACCCAAAATAATTTCTGACATAAAATTATTATACCGTTTAATTCTTTTTTTGCATTGTAAGAATTTATTTATTACTAGCATATTTTGCCCGGCAGTGCCGGGCTTTTTAAAGTTGTGTTGGATAGTAAAGGGTTCCCTTTTTTTCTTGAACCAATGGTGCTGTGCTTTTTTAAATGGTGGTGTAAGGTTTTTTGTTTTTTTGGCTTTGAGGCGCTGCGTCCCCCTGCGGCGGACTTGCGCTCCCAGTGGGGGCTTTTTTTGGCTTTTTTTGTGTGCTGGCTTCTTCAGTGCCGGGCTGTTTGAAGTGGTTTTTTAAGGTTTTTGTTTTTTGAAATGAGGTTAGTGTGTTTGTGAAAATGTTTATTTTTTAAACTGTTTTAAACTGCGTTGTTATGTTGTTGTTTTTTGGATTTTAAAAAGGTTAGGTTGTTGTTGTTTTTTTAATTATTGTATTTTTTAAAAGAATGTGTTATTTGTGAATTTTAGTAAATTGTTTTATTTTGGATAATAATTTTAAAAATGTGTAACTTTATGTTTTTTTAATTGAATGTATTTTACATTTTTTAATTTTTATGGAAAATTTATTTTTTTATTTTATCTGTGAATTATTTTTGATTTTTTTGGATATTTTTGAATGTTTTTTTAATTGATTACCCTATTTTTGGGGATTTATTGAATATTTTGGAATATTTTGGATGTTTTTTCTCCTTTGGCCACTGGGTGGTGGTGTTGAGCATTTTTTTGGAATTGGGGTGAGTCTCTTCTTCTCCTCATTTCATTTCCGGGTTTCATCGGGGCAAGTCGTCTTTTGGTAAGTTCTGTCCGGGTTTTTTTTAAGGGTTTTTTTTTTTTGGTTGGGGGGCGTTGTTTTTGTGTATGGTTTTGGGTGGGGGTTTGTGTGTGTTTTTTAAGGGGGGTTGGGGTTAGGGGGTGTTCTTTTTTTGTTTAGGGTTTTGGGTGGGGATTTGTGTGTTTTTTTTTAAATGTTTTTTGGTTTTGGTTGGGGTTTTCTTTGAGTGTTTTTGGATTGTTTTTGTTGCGTTCTTTTTTTTGGGAGGGGGTGCCTTTTGTTCTCACTGGCCATGCTTGGTGGCCCGTGGGAAGGAAGGGCACTGGCGGCGGGGGTGCCTTTTCTTCCCATGGGCCATGATGGATGGCCCTTGGGAAGGGAGCGTTGTTGCGGGGAGGGTGCCTTTTGTTCCCACGGGCCATGCTTGGTGGTCCGTTGGGAAGAAGGGCAGTTGCGGGGGGGGGGTTGGTTTGCTTTTATTTTTGGCTCGCCGGCTGGCCCTTCGAACGGAAGGGCAGTCGCGGCCGGGATTTTTTCCCCCCACTAGCCATACTTGCTGGTCCGTGGTGAAGAAGGGCAGTTGTGGGGTGTTTTTTTTTTTACTTTTGTTTTTCGCGCGCTGCTGGCCCTTCGAACGGAAGGGCAGCGGCGGCGGTGGGGAGTTTATTTTTCCCCCCCACGGGCCATGCTGGCTCTCCTGTGGGGATGTATGGCAGCGGCTTTTTTTAGTTTTTAGTTTTCGTGCGCTGGCCGCCTCAGCGTTCTGCGCGCTAATGGCGCGCAGGACACTGGGGCTTGTAGTTTTTGCTGTGCGTGTTTGCTGTCTGCGGCAGTTTATTTTGCGGCTTTTTTTTATTGGCTGCGGCGCGTTATCGAACATTCCTTTTGCCGCTCTGGCTCTGATTGGCTCTGGCGCGGCGCGGTGAAAGGAACTTTGGGAATTGAAGTTCCCTTTTTTTGTTTGCAACTGGGGGGCTCCTGCCCCCGGGTCGAAAATTTCAACCCGACAGTTACCTGCGAACCCCGTTTGGGCGAGTGAATGGAGGCTCGGACGGGGCTAGTGGGGCCTGGTGCAACATCCTTTGTCACATTCCAACGGTTAACGCACCATTTTATAGGTATAGATTGTAGCTTTTAATATTGTTTCTTTTCATACTGCAAAAGTGGCATATAAATATTTTAAATAAATAATTATTGTCAATAATAAAAGCTAAACAATAAAATGTAAATATATTTCTTCTATACTGATATTTAAAGTTCAAACTATTTATTTAAAAACTGCCAGTCTTTTTTACTCACACGCTAGTTCTATAAGCATCTCTCAATAAAGACTATTTTCACTGACAAAGTATAAAACAGACAACTTGCTTCAGCTCTCACCTTTAACTCCCTGCTCTAAATGTTTTTGATCTCCTGATTCTACCAGTCATTTTTAACTCAATTGACTCAAAGACCTCCTTCTAATACTCAGTCCTTCAGCCATCAATCACACTAGCACTCCACCTGTACATATCCACTGTACAGAATTGCAAAGTTATTCCTACACAAACCTCTCATAGGGAATTACAAATTACAGTTACACATAGAGACTCAAAATGGGCAGAAGCACCACAGGTGATACACAGTATAACCTTCAGTGGGACTTACTCAGTGGTGTCCTGGACCCTAGCCTTAAAGGAACAACTGAAGCAGACAACCTAAAATGAAAACAACACCATGGGAATTGTGTTTCTCAGATCCTGAGCCTCAAAAGTTATTATTTGACTTATTTCACAGAAATCCCAGCCAACAAGGCCCCTAGCCGCACTGGCTAGCAGTTCTAGGAGTCTTTCTAAACTCTGCTCCTGACTGCTTCAATCATCTTTTTGGTTTTTGTTTGCTCAATAACTCTCCCCCCCCCTCAATTAGTCCAGTTTACAATATGAAGGAAGTGCTCTACACATCCTGTTATTCC
This sequence comes from Bradypodion pumilum, assembly GCA_035047305.1. Lineage (NCBI taxonomy): Eukaryota > Metazoa > Chordata > Lepidosauria > Squamata > Chamaeleonidae > Bradypodion > Bradypodion pumilum. The sequence continues at coordinate 345,008,263 of JAWDJD010000002.1, forward strand.
AAGAAAGCAAACCTGATTTACAAGAAAGATATGTCCATTGTTTCTACCAGTTTCAATGCCATCAAAGACATACTTCTGTTTTGTCTGATGGGAAACACTAGGAGAACCCACACAATGCTTTATACATGACATAGGACTGTCATACTTCAGCCATGCAGGCACTATAAGGAAGCAACACTATTCAAAAGCAAGGCTCTTCTGTTAGATATATCAACACTACACTTACTATAGTTTGCCTGTTCATCTGCCACATTACAGGTCCCCAGTAATGCTTTGGTTTTATTTTTAATTTAAAAGACAGCACATTCACAATGGAGTGAAAGAACGGGAACAAGCCGCTCTTGACACATCTCTACCAGGCAGCCTCTGGGATCCCCCTACCGTCTGAATCCCGCTGGAATAGGTTGTGTCTTCCTTAAGAGAAGGAGGAGCTACTTTCACGGCTGAGAACAGTCATGACACAACCGTAACCCTAACCCTAAATGTTCTACACTCTTAGCTATTTAATTGCATAGAAAAACATCACAATGTTTAAGATTTAAAAGATCTAAAATAAACAGCCAGAAGGGATGAATATAAAAAACACCCAGGTATAGGAAGAATACACTTTGTTTTGGCATTCTCCAGAAGCCACTGAATTGCAAACAAAGGTTTACTTTTTGTACCTTTTGTTTTAAATAATGGCAATATCTTTCTGGCGAAGCAGCCTCTAGCTATGATTATTTTATCATATCTGGCCCTACTATTTGATTAAGTGAATAGTATTTCAGACGTTTTTGCTAATTGCTCTTCTACTAAGCAGGGCTCCCAATGCAAAGTACTGTACAGGCCCTCAAAGTCCATTGCAGGCTCATAAGGCAAGAGAGGTGGTCTTTCACAAGTCCAGACCTCAAACAAGTTAGGGCTTTTAGGTCAACATCAGCACTTAGGATTGTGCTTAGAAAGGAAGTGGGAAACCAGTACAGTTACATCAGGACTGTACCACATGTCAGAAAACTATCTGGCCAGTGCATTTTTGCAATAGCTGTAGCTTCACTGTAATGCAGTTGGTGGGCACAGGTGTTCCAGGTCACAGCAGGCAGAGAGTGCCACAGGTGGATTACACACCAGATGCCCACACAGGTAAACCGTTAACAGTGCTGGACACACAGAGAGAGAGAGAGAGAGAGCTGCAGCAACTATCATCCCATCCTAGAAAAGCAGATTGTGTCACTTCACTAAAAAAAAGTCTAATGTTTCCATAGCAACTGTTTAGGCCCAGGCACCCCACTACTCACTTCTTTTTTTGTGTCTAGGTCAGACTTTAAATTGCCAAAACGAAGCCATCTTTATACTATTTATACTTTATACATCTGAGTCGGCGTTTGCTGAGGAGGGCAGCATATAAATCAAATAAACATAAACATCTTTGGGTGAATTCATTCCACAGTTCTTTTAGCCTGACCTAGTGTGAGAAAGGTTAGCTGGCACAACCAGGTTGCCATTACCCAGAGTATAGTAAGGGTAAAGGTTTCCCTTGCTTGAAAGCCAGTCGTATCCGACTCTAGGGTGCAGTGCTCATCTGTTTCAAAGCCGAAGAGCCAGTGTTGTCTGCTTCTGCAGACGTTTCCATGGTCATGTGGCAGGCAGGACTAGACACCGGAGCGCACAGAACGCTGTTTACCTTCCCACCAAAGTGGTCCCTATTTATCTACTTGCAATTTCTTGCTTTTGAACTGCTAGGTTGGCAGGAGCTGGGACAAAGACGGGAGCTCATTCCGTTCAGCAGTATACTCAATTGTGATTCAAAAATACATACCACACTCTTCGAGGAGGCTCTTTCTGTATGCCCGACCCTCTACTACTCACACACACTTTCCCTGCATGTTTCTGCATTTCATGAATACCCAAGAGGTTAGCCTTTCACCTATCTAACTGACATGCCAAGGAACCAAGCAGGCATGCCCATCCGTACGTTAGAAAGCAAATGCCAGGACAACAGTGGCCGGGGGCAGACAGACCCCGGAAGAGGCCACCGACGCCAAAGCACGGGGTTTGGTGCCTGCCCTTGACATTCCCATGCCTGGGCAGCCCCTGCCTCCTAATCATCCTAAGTCAGCTACCCTCTCTCACACACAGAGAGAGAGAGACACGCACGCCACGCACTCACCCCGCAGACACCATTCCTCGCTCCACCATCGTGGTGATCCAACCAAGCCCAACATTAAAGAAGTTCCTAGCAGCCTTGCCTCAGCCAGGAGGAAATGAGAGGCAGCCCTTTGCCAATAAACAAACCACCACCGGGGCAGGCAGGCGAGGCCGGCGCTGCTGGCTGGCGACGGGGCTTTCAAACTCTGCTGCACACACAACAAGAGAAACGGAAGGAGGGAAATGTTTTGGGGGCCACATCGGAGACAGGAAGTCGGGTGTTGGGGGGGGGGAGAGAATCTGGTAAAGTGATGGGTTTCCGTGATGAATGAGTTGGGGGTGGGTGGGACGAGGGTACATCAAACTAATGCCCAAACATCAGTACACACAGAGAGCTCCGAGCGAGGGAGTCGGGGAAGAACCCGCGTCGCCCGGATGCGAATGAATCCCGGCCAAGCCGCCCGACCCTACCGGAGGGAGAGCCTGGAACGCCTCGCCATCCCGGCGACGCAAGGACACAAAGGCGCCGCCCGCCCGCACAACCGACAACCCCTTCCCCCCCCCCCCCATAGCCCCGGACCGAGAGCGGCACCCACCTTTCCTCGTCCATTGTGCGCAGCCGGAGCGGAGCGGGGGCTCTGCATAGGCGCCCTCGGCTCGTGTCCTCGGGCGGCGGCGGCGCGCCTCCCGCCGTCCTCCTCCTCCTCCTGGCCGTCCTCTCTTGCTCCGGGCGGGCTGGCGATCGCGCAGCGGCGGAGTCAGTCAGCGCCCGTGATTCAGCATGGCTGCAGTCAGCTTCTCTCTCCCCGGCGCCGCTGCTTCTTCCTCTCCCTCCTCCTAAAGCAGCAGCAACGGTGGCGTCGGCTTAGCGTTGTTGCAGCAGCAGCAGCAGCAGCAGCAGCAGCAGCGACGAGCGCGCTCCGCTCCTCCTAATACCCAGAGCTCCCCGCTGCGCTGCTGCTCTTGCTGCTCCGCTCCAGCCTCCTCGGCCGCCCACTCCCTTCTGCTTCTCCTCCTCCTCCTCCTCTTCCTCCCGCTCCGCGCTTGCTCCCACCCACCGTCAGTGAGTCTCTTGGCAACCACCACCGCCGTGGGCCCAGCCAGGTACAGTACACTGCACCGCCACCCGCCACCCCCCCCCCCCCCGGCTGCCGCATTTGCACAGTGAGTGCATCCTTCCAGGCTGGCAGCCTTTAAGAGAGGCGCACACGCCAAGGAGGCCTTAACTAGCAGCTGCAGCGAGCGAGGAAAAAGCCACGGCAGCAGCTCGCTTTTCCCCTCTGGTGTGGTGGCTTTTACTTACCCGTCTGCCTCCCCAGGCTGCAGGCTGTTTAACACTTCTGATGCATTGGCTTGGAAACAGATGGACACTGCACCCTAGAGTCGGGTACGACTGGCTTTCGAGCAAGGGAAACCTTTACCTTACTGCCCTATAGCGATGAAGATTATTATTGTTATTGTTATTTGCACGTATACCCCGCCTCTCTAGGGAGAATGTCTGTGCAGTTCACAGGTTATTAGCACCTTGCCCCAACCTCATTTCACTGGCCTCAAATGGATGGAAGGTTGAGTCAAACTTGATCCCATCAGGATTGAACTCACAACATTTTGGCTGCAGTTTAACCACTGTGCCATTAGGGATCCTTGGAGCTACTTAGTCATTCAATCTAGCTAAAATGCCGACACTGCCCTTCCAGTCATCTTTACCTATGAGAGGCTACCTTGGTGCGTGTCGGGCAATAGCGGCCACACCCAGCCCAACCATCCCAAACATAGCCGGCCACACTTACCTTTAAACCGTCCAAGGGTCGCCACAAGGGTCCGGTCGCAAAGAGTGGGGCAACCGCCCCACAAACTAGAACAAAAAAAAACCTATATGGCCCAGCGTCCTCCACACCGTGCCACCCCTCAGCCAATCAGGCTGAAGGGCGCAAGAGCAGAGAATGCTGGGAAGCCGGTGCACGCGTTTTTAAAAAAACCTACCACTTCCCCGCGGCCCCGGCGATGAAGGCCGGCGCCGGCCTTGCCGCGACTTCGGCAGGGTTGCTCGGAGGAGGGGGAGACCCTCTTCTCCCCATGGCCCCGGCGACGAAGACCAGCACCGGCCTTGCTGCAACTTTAGCGGGGAAAAGAGGGGGAGAGCATCTCCTCCCGACACACCTGCCGCTTCCCTCAGGGAGACGAAGGCCAAGAACAGGGCTCCGTTCGCTGCCTTCGCCTCCCATAAGGAAGCCATCACTTTCCACGGGGAGCAGGGGGCCAAGGCACTGGTGCCTTCGCCACCCTCCAACCGAGGAAAGCGAGCAACTTCCCCAGAAAGCAAAGGCAGCGAACGGGGCTCCATTCGCTGCCTTCGCCTCCTGGAGGTACTCACCCGGGCGCAGCCTCCTTTCTCTCTCTCTCTCTCACTCACACACACACACCCCTACTGGGCTGCACATATCAAACCTGCCCAGTGTGTGTGTGTGTGTGTGTGTGTGTGTGTGTGTGTGTGTGTGTGTGTGTGTGTGTGTGTGTGTGTGTGTGTGTGTGTGTGTGTGTGTGTGTGTGAAATGTTTGCTACCTATATGCAAACTCTCCTAACCCTAAACTGCCTTCTCTGACCTTCCATTAAATTAAAGGCACTTATTTCCTTGTCAATTTTTTAAAATTCACTATTTTGGGTTGGTAAATAATTTTATACCTTATTAGAAATGCAGTGGATTATTTCTACCACCTGTTAAATTCATTTTAAAGGTAAATGTTTCCCTTGCTTGAAAGCCAGTCATATCCGACTCTAGGGTTCAGTGCTCATCTCTGTTTCAAAGCCGAAGAGACAGCACTGTCTGCCTCCGCAGATGATTCTGTGGTCATGTGGCAGGCATGACTAGAAACCGGAGTGCATGGAACGCTGTAACCTTCCCACCGAAGTGGTCCCTATTTATTTACTTGCAATTTCTTGCTTTCAAACTGCTAGGTTGGCAGGAGCTGGGACAAAGATGGGAGCTCATTCCGTCCTGCAGTACTCAGGAATCGAGCTCCTGACCTCCCGCCTCCCAGTCAGCGTCTTAGCCAAAATCTCAAGTTTTTCCCTCTAGTGGTTTCCTACGGCTTTAGCAACATAATGGAAACCAAGCAATCAAAATATTTTTGGCACAAAAACAAAGCAACAAATATCAAACATGTTGACTTTGTTCCTGTTACATGGGCAGCCACCAAAACTAAATTAAAAGGTGTTTCCTTAATTTCTAAGAGTATATAATTAATACCATGACAAAAAATATTTTCCATTTTTCTAAACCCAGAATGAGAAGTGGATGAGGTCTCCTGGCCAGAATCCCACTTGCCCCCAGAGAATGAAAAGCAGTTGTGTATTTTTAAAATGACCATAACATTGAATCTATACCTATAAAATAGTGTGCTAACCGTTGGAATGTGACAAAGGATGTTGCACCAGGCCCCACTAGCCCGTAATGGGCCTCCGTTCACTCGCCCAAACCCAGTTCGCAGGTAACTGTCGGGTTGAAATTTTCGACCCGGGGGCAGGAGCCCCCCCCCAGTCGCAAACAAAAAAAGGGAACTTCAATTCCCAACGTTCCTTGCGCCACGCAAAAGGAACGTTCGGAAACACACCGCGGCCAATCAAAAAAAAAACGCCACAGTAAGCAAACACGCACTGGCAAAACTACAAGCCCCAGCATCCTGCGTGCCATTAGCGCGCCGAACGCTGAGGCGGCCTGCACGCAAAAAATAAAAGAAAAAAAAACACCCGCCGCTGCAGCCCTTCCCCACGGGCCAGCCAGCATGGCCCGTGGGGAAAAAAAGAAACCCCGCCGCCACCGCTGCCCTTCCTTTCGATGGGCAAGCCGGCGCAAGAAAAATAAAAGTTAAAAAAAACCCACCGCCGCTGCCCTTCCCCACGGGCCAGCATGGCCCGCGGGGGGAAAAAAGGAACCCCTCGCCGCCGCTGCCCTTCCCCACGGGCCAGCCAGCATGGCCCGTAAAGAAGAAAGCAAAGAAAGCAAACCCCCCTCCCGCCATTGCCCTTCCTTCCCACGGGCCAGCCAGCATGGCCCGTGGGAAAGAAAGCCCCACCACCACCAATGCCCTTCCTTCCCACAGGCCAGCCAGCATGGCCCGCGGGAAGGAAAGCCACACACACCCCTGAAAAAGTAAAACCAAAAACCAAAACCAAAAACAATCAAAACACTCAAAAATCCAAAAAGGAAACACAAAAAAAGCCAAAAACAAACAAGGAAAAACACACAGACCCCCCCCCCCCAAAAGCCAGACCACCACACACACACCCACACACACCAAAAAAAAACAACAGAGAGCTTACCAAAAGACATCTTCTATCCATGAGGACCGGAACTCAAATGAGAAAATAAAAACTTACCGGAAGCGACACCCAGAGGACAGAAGAGAACAATTATAGAGAGGAAGAAAAGCTCACCACCCCCACCCAGAGGCCAAAAGAGAAAAAACATTCAAAAATATTGAAAATAATAAGATTAATTCCAAAATTAATCAAATACGTTATAAAAACATTAAAAAATAATCACACTAATCTCAAAAAATACCAAAAAAACCAGAAATCACTTTTTACTCAAAAAAACCAAAAGAAAAAGCGTAAAAATAATGATTTAAAAAACCAAAATTAAATTTTAAACTAAATTAAATTAAATTAAATTAAATTAAAATTTGAATAAACATAAAACAAAAACCTTCAAAAACCAATAGAAAGAGCCCAGCATGCAAAAAAACCCAAAAAACTGAAAAACACTGGGAGCGCAAGTCCGCCGCAGGCGGACGCAGCGCCTTGAAGCCACAAAATCACAAAACCTTACAATACCATTTAAAACAGCCCAGCACCATTGGTACAAGAAAAAAAACCGAAACCCTTTACTATCCAACACAATTTTAAAAATATGCTAGTTATCATATAAAATCCATAATGGAAGCAGAAACAAAACCTGCCTAAACATTAACTCAGAGCCCTCCTGTTGTATATGTTTATGCATCATCATTTCAATACTCTACATATGTAATGCAAAGAATTGCTACCTCTAATTCAGAAATTGTTCACCTTGATACAAGGACAGATCAATTATATCTTCTCTCCTTACTACAGCACTAATTATAAAGTTACACTTATTTTTAAAAAGTCCCCTTTCTTCAATTATTTGTACAAATGGAATCTACAGTAGTTTCCTTCTGGTTTGATACAGCTCTTCAGAATCCAACCTCAGTACTTTTGCTCAGCAAATACAAAATATTTCCTAGCCCTTATAAATTCACATTTTAGACTTCCTATGCCATTAAACAGTGTACATGATGCAGCATCTTATCACACTAGCACAAATGGAAAGTGGAATTACTTCAGATTGTTACTTTCATTCAGTATAGTTAAATTTAAACCCATCAGTAGGACTAAATTTCAGGTGTTTCGGTAATGTACAATAATTTAGCATAATTGCATGCCATCCAAGTCAGTTCTGACTTATGCCAGCCCTTTCTATAGTTTTCTAAGTAGAAAATACACAGAAGTGATTTACTATTCTCTTCTTCTGGGGGCACCCTGACGTGATGCAACATGCCTATGATTACACTGGATGGCTCTTCTTACAGGAAGCACACTGGGGAATCAAACTCCCAACTTTTGGCTCTACAGCCAGATACCTAAACCAAAGTGCTATCCAGCCAGTAATGTAAAATTTATTGTCAAAAATATGAACGCAGCTTATAGATCAAGCTGATGTGCTCCAATGTATGTTTTCAAAATGTATTGTGAAATATAGTTTTGAAAACAGATCACTAGGGCCAATAGTATAAAATCTATACCATTTCCAGCCAAAGTCTTTGAATAAAACATATTATACAGTGTTACTTATCAGTTTTAATCTAAAATACCTTATTACAAGATGTTCGAAATTTCCAGCACTGCTATCTTACAAACCAATGGAGGTTTTTTCTTTCTCAGATGGCTCCGGTAGATTCCCGATATTAAGTAGTGTGGCCAATGCTACATCAGAGTAGTTGTGTATGTTTATAATTCTACTTTGAATTTTAAAATTATTACATTCACACTGCTTGTATAATTTTAATGTTTGAGCAACACAATTATATAGTTTTACTGCAGGCTTGGTTAGTGTTTGCTCTCTTCAAAGAGATCCAACCATGCACCAAGACCCATCCACAAGGACACTACTGAATCCAGATAGCTGTTGACATATTAAAGGTAAAGGTTTCCCTTGCTCGAAAACCAGTCGTATCTGACTCTAGGGTTGTGTTCATCTGTTTCAAAGCCGAAGAGCCAGGGCGGTCTGCTTCTGCAGACGTTTCCATGGTCATGTGGCAGGCAAGGGCAGGGAATGCTATTACCTTCCCACCGAAGTGGTCCCTATTTATATACTTGCAATTTCTTGCTTTCCAACTGCTAGGTTGGCAGGAGCTAGGGCAGACAGCTCATTCCGTCCTGCAGTACTCGGGAATCAAACTGCTGACCTTCCGCCTCCCAGTCAGCATCTTAGCCACTTGAGCCACTGCAGTCCCTTGTTGTCATAGTACCCTCTCATTTCTTCAGTTTGTAAGCAACAGAAACACTTAAAAATGTGGCTATACCAGCAGGTGTGTGGTACAACTGGTACCACAACCCAGCCCTGCTAGCTTATTTAGCCCTGCCCAAGGTCCTTATTTACTCATGCCCAGGTGTCCTTCTTTTTAAGGGGATTGGGGAGGTTTTATAAATGTTTTTAGTTTTATAGTATCCAGTTTTAATTAGCATTGGGTATAGGTTTTAACAGACCTTGTGAGCCGCCCTGGGTTGCTTAGACAAAGAGGGTGGTTATATAAATCCAACAAATACCGGTAAATAAAATGGCTATTTATTTATTAATTTAGATTTTTATGCCACCCAATCAGGTAAAGCTGACTCAGGGCGGCGAACAACAGCTAAAACATATAAAAGCAGATTAAGAAACCCCATCACACACCATATTACCCCTCCCCCCTATTTAAAAGAATAAAAGGTAATAAAGGGAGTCAGAGGGAAACAACCGTATAGAGGGAGGGACACTAACTAAGCACCAACTGGGCACTAACTGGGGATAAGCCAACAGGCTGGAGCCGTAACCCCATTAAGGCCCCACACCTGCCCTGCCAGCCACGTTTTCAGACTTTACCTGAAGGGCAGCAATTCTGTCTGTAATCTCAATTCTGTTGGCAGGAGGTTCCAGAGGGCTGGTGCGGACACAGAGAAGGCCCTTCTCCGAGTGCCATTCAAAGCTCATTCAAATCCAAAGTACTCATGAGACTCAGAACTTAAAGCTACCTTTACACCCCTCAGCTTTTTTATTTGCTGATTCATAAGCACAAGTCATTAAGTCATACACAAACATGTGTAAATTAACCCTAGCTTTAGAGAAAAATCAGGTGGGTTTTTTTAACTTCCCAACCGGAAGGTTGGCAGGTCAGCAGTTCAAAACCTGACTGCTGCACAAGTGAGCTTCCATCTCCGTCCCAGCTCCTCTCAACCTAGCAGTTCGAAAGCAAGAAATTGCAAGTAGATAAATAGGTACACTTTGGTGGGAAGGTAAACAGCGTTCCATGCACTGCCATGTGTCCATGGAAACATCTGCAGACACACTGGCTCTTTGGCTATAAACAGATGAGCACTGAACGCTAGAGTTGGATACGACTGGCTTTCAAACAAGGTCGACCTTACTATATGCAAATACTGTAAAGTTTCTTACTATGTTCTTGTGTCTTCATAATTACTTGCATTTGTAAGTACATTAAATGTTACAAACATCAACCAAAGTCCTCAGGAAAACAGCTATTGAAAAGATATGAGTATGTAATAGTAAAGATTTAACCTCACAGGTTATACAAGTGTATGGCTTAGCTCTACCTGTTCACGCTAGAAATTTCTTATCTCATTTAAAATCCTATCTTTGTTTCAAAACAGCATAAAACATGTGAACTTACATCATCTTACATGAAATGTGTCACAATAGTGACTGTTGACAAAGGCCCTTTTTACATATCCATCCCTTAGTCAATGTCACACTGACTTTCCTTCAAGCATGCATACGTTTATGCGAATATATAACAGAGAAGCCAATCTGATAAGGATTCTAAACAGTAGCCTAAGTTACACTGCAGGGGGGCGGGGGAAACGAGCACTGGATTTTTGAATGGCAGGAGAGTTCCTTTTTTAAAAAAAGTACTGTACTGGAAATGCATTCCAGATAACACTGGGTAGAGGCTCTCAGGTTCTAGTAAATCAAAGTAGATCCTAGTATTGTGAAGTCTTCCCATTCCTACTATAAAATCTTGACCAGATGTTAAGCAGTGCTAATGCTAAAATGAATGAATTAAAAGCTAAAGCCTGGATTCTCTTGTGCAGTTACATGAGCATACCGTATGTGGCATAGCCGTTAAAAAAAGCACTACGCATAAGCATTAAGTGTTGCATGCTCAGTGTTCACTGTTAATGTCAATGGTGATTTTTCAACTTGAAGCAATCCATAATTTGCATTACATTGTATAACAATTGTGTGCTGCCAATTCTTACTTAAGACAATCTTTTCCAGGGTTTTCTAGGTAGAGAACACACAGAAGTAGTTTACCATTCCCTTCTTCTGGGGGCATCCTGGGATTGGGCAGCTTGCCCATGACTACCCACACTAGCTCTTCTCTCTGAACGCACAGTAAACAGTCGGACTTCCGACTTCTGGTTCCGCAGCCAGATATTTAAACAGCTGAGGTATCCAACCAGCACAAGAGCATTTTTGACCAAAGTAAACACAATTTATTGCTTCTGGATTCTGTGATCCAACTTGATTATGCTAACAAACTAATGTACATCCACAAATACATGGTTATGACAAGGTACTACAATATATCAGGATCCATACCAAAACATTGGTCTCTAGTGCCATTCTGAAACTCTGCCAAGAGTTCTAGATTAAAGAAAACTGTCTGAATTAGTAAAATGTAGACAGCTTAACTCCTGTTCATGTGGGGAAGTTCTTAATTCCCAAAACTCTTCACTGGTAAAATCATCCTGCTGACAGCAATATTCAGAAATTAAAGATATTCTTGCTCCTGTAGCACCCAACAGCTTCTTTTTGGGGGGTGGGGAGATTCTGGTCTTTCAACGGGAATCAGGAATGTTTAATTTCGGAAAATCTACCACAGCAGATGTTATCAGCCTTCCACAGCAGAAGTTACTTTGCTGGTTTTCTAGTCATATTCATCTGTACAGGAATAGGGGAACTCCAACATATACTGTTATTGCCTGAGATGTCAACATCACCAGTTTGGCAATCATTTCCTTAAGAGGACTATTTACAATTAATATTTGTAAGTATTTATTTATTCATCAGCCCAAATTCTACTTACTCCATACATGTACTTAAATACAGTACTTAAATCCAAATGAAATTGCCTACTGAAGGTTCCACTGGTGCAAGAGATCTAAAAAACTTTGCCTACCACTGTCATGTATTTGTAAAAAGGACAGTACTCCATAATTTCACACACCAAGTTCTCATTTTTCATTGTTACAAATCAACAGAATTCCTAGTGCACTAAATCTACAATATATTGTGTATCTTTCCTAGATGGAAAAGTCTATATATCAACCTGAGGTTACTAAACCACAAGTTAGTTATTAAGCAGACAACTATTCTAGACCTTGTGTCTAAAAACTCTCAAACCTATGATCCTGAGGGTTCTCGTCTTGTCTCTTGTCAAGGACACATGGAAACGAAAGATAGCTGAAATTAAAAAACTAGAACTCATTTGCCTCAAAATAATTAAGCAACATACCAGTCACAACTGACTTCAAAGTGTCTTGCCCCAGACATTTGGAAAACTAGTCTTAAATGCCACACATGACTGCTTCACCTTAAGGCTGTTCATTTCTTTTTGAAAGGTAAAACACAATCTTGTGCAAACCCTGCATACAGATCACATTTAACTATTGTATGACATAGCATTCTGCTAAATTGTCATGTTGAAAAGCCAGACAACTCAGTATTTTCTCTTGCCTACCTAAAACTGTTCAATATAGGAAAATAACTCTACAATATATAATTTCAAACTGCTGATGTTACATTAACTACAGTCAACTTGCATGATTCAATTAAACCAGGTAGAAACAATAAAAGGTAATACTAATTTACTTGTATTCATATAACACTTCCCTGTCCTTTTACATCACAGTTTTAACTAATATAATATTCTTTCACATGTGCTAAATTGCAGGGATTCTCAGAAACTTTGTTCAGCATTGGGACAAATTTGCATTACCTTCTATCAACGCTGATGTTGATAAACCACTTTTATCTTGCAACAAATTCTTATTAAAAGCCTTCTGGACTAAATTAACTTAAATTTTAGGACAGGGATTCTCAACCTGTGGCCCGTGGGCTGGATGCAACCCATAGCACCATTTCATGTGCCCCCGCCCACCGCCTCCACCACCAGGAAGTGTCATGTGGTGGAGGGAGGGCAAAATGGCCGTTCGGCCCATAAAGCTTTCTGAGGGAGTGTGACCCGGCCCCTGGCTTAAAAAGATTGAGAACTCCTGTTTTAGGATAAAAATCTATAGAAAATATTGAGCCAACTTGAACCAGAAAGTAGCACAAATCATAAAACATTTGTGTCATTCTAAATGTTTTAAAAGGCAGCAACATCTCAGCCATTCCATACATACTCACTGAAGCATGTGAAGAATTCAATTCTTTATTTGCAATATCCATAACTATGCTATACTTCTATTGAGGAAGGCAGCTTCTTTTCTGAACATAGTTAACAGAACAACAAACTTTTAACTGTACTGTGCGAAAGGGCTACAAATACATCAACTACAGACTACAGAGATTTTGATTTACAACTGGCTATCAGGATACTGGGTCATTTAACAATAACCTAGTACAAAATCTGGAGACTGAGAAATCTAAGTATTTAATTATTAAATGTACTTATGAATGTCTCAAATGTATCATTTCAGCCAATGTTTAGAAAATATGTTGATATGTAGATTTGATCTTTGCCATCTAAAGCTCTAATGAAAGAACCAAGTCTGTTCAAATAAGCTTACTAAGGAACAGACAACTAATCTGCTATCAAAACGGCACTACAAAGAATATTTGGCTTCTTTCATCAGAATTAAGGTAGTATGCAGACAATGACTTTACTATGCAATGGAAATAGAAAAATTTCCCCTTATAATAGATCATTTACAGGCAAGCCAATAAATAACACATGTGAAACTGAGCAATGTGAAATTTTGAACAGTCAAAAAATATAAAAACCTGCCATAAATTCATTAGAACATATGTTGTTGGGTGATTACTCTCTATACAGAAACATAGACAAACTGTCAGCAGGACAGCTGCCAAGCTGATACATTCTCCATGGACAATACGGTAGTTTAACCATCCACCAACATACCTTCAAAAAAGTGACCTATAACTGTTAAGAAATCCAGTACACTGAGACAGTAAAAAAGTTCAGGTCTTTACTAGAAAGGAAGTTTTTTATACTAAACGTATGTAGAAATTTGAGCAGAAATAAGCTTTTTGAACCGAAAAGCTTTTGTTCAACTGTATGGAATGAATTCTAGGAAAAAAGACATGTGAATATCAATGAACACAATGATTTATTTAAAAAACAAGTGTAAAAACACCTCCCCCCTCCTTTTACAGTCATGGCACCAGAGTAATTTTGTAGAAAAAAAACGTGTAGATATCCAAGTCCGTACAAAGGTAATTCGCGTTTCCTTGCCCCATGTTACTCCAGAATCAGCACAACCTTCCCTCCCAAACCCGAAATAAACCAAAAATTAAAACAGTATCTTGTTCCTAGTATAAAAACTACTAATGTCCAAGCAATAAAAAAATAGAGTCCATCAATGACTAACACAAAAACAGTTGTGTGAAAGGCCCAGTTCATCTTCAGAAACCAGTCAAAACACAGGCAGCAGCAGGGCCCCGGCCCCAGCAGGGTTTGTTTTTTTCTTTTTCTTTCCGGAAAGCTGCTTTGCGTGGCGAATGAGAGCCTTTTCTACAGAGGCACCCTTTGGGCGAAGAGGAGGGAAATGTATTCAAAACCTGCCCGCTGTAAACGGAGGGCGTGCTCCATGCAGACAAAACCAACATCCCGGCATCCGGCGGTGGGAGGGAGGGGGGGCAGGGATTCCCGCTTAGAAAGAGCCGCCTCCGTACCCTCCCCCGCCATAGCCTCCTCTGTAGGGTCCACTGTTAGTGCGGGGTCCCCAGCCGCCGCCGCCGCCTCCGCCGAGGCCTCCGCCGCCGCTCTTCATGGGCCCGTAAGACGACTGGTGCTGGCTATAGCTGCCGAAGCCGCCATACCCGTTGCCATAGCCGCCGCCGCTGGCTCCGCCGCCGCCGCCGCCGTACGAGCCGCCCCCGTACGAGCCGTAGCCGCCGCCGCCATAACCTCCGTAACTGTTATAGCCGCCGCCGCCGCCGCCGCCTCCTTTGGGCAAGCCATTGTAGTCCCGGTTGCCGACTCCCCCGCCGCCGCCTCCTCCCCGTCCTCTCCCCCGCCCGCCCCAACCGGGCCGGCCAGAGCCTCCGCCGCCGCCGCCGCCCCCTCCTCCGCCGCCTGCCTGGATGTCTTCCTTGGGCACGGCCTTCTTGACCTCCACGCGGTGGCCCTGGATGGGGTGGAACTTGACGACAGCGGCCTTGTCAGCGGCGTCGTGGCTCTTGAAGTAGACGAAGCCGAAGCCGCGCTTCTTGCCGCTCTGCTTGTTGGAGATGATCTCGGCCTTCTCGACGGGGCCGAACTGGCTGAAGTGCTCGACCAGGTCGTTCTCGGCCAGGTCCCCCTTCAGGCCCCCCACGAAGAGCTTCTTCACCTTGGCGTGGGCGCCGGGCCGGGCCGAGTCCTCGCGGGAGACGGCCCGCTTCAGCTCCACCGCGTTGCCGTCCACGGCGTGCGGGGAGGCGGCCATGGCGGCGTCGGCCTCTTCCACGGCCGAGTAGGTGACGAAGCCGAAGCATCGGGAGCGCTTGGTCTGCGGGTTCAGCACCACCACGCAATCGGTCAGGGTCCCGTAGGCCTCGAAGTACTCGCGCAGCCCGGCCTCCGTCGTCTGGACGTTCAGGCCCCCGATGAAGAGCTTGCAGAGCTGGGAGTTCTCCATGCCGGAGCCGCGGCGGCTGCCTGCCTGGCCTGCCCGCCCTCCCTCTCCTTGCCGCCGCCGGTAGGGGGCAGCTGTAGCCTGGCGAAGACCGGCAGGCGAGGCGAGGTTAGGATTCGTGGGGCGGGTAGCTCCCTCCTCAGCGGCCTACCGTGTTCACCGGCAGAGGAAAACGGGCGAAAGGGGGTGGGGTAAGGAAAGCGCATAAAATGGCGGCCTTCCACTCCTCCTCAGGCGCGCAGCGCTCGCGGCCCGGCGACTGGTGGTGCCCACACACAAAGGAACGCTGGGCGGCCCCGCCCACTTGCTGGCCGCGCGAAACACGCCCACTTGGCTTCCCGGCCAAACGAGCCAACGGGGACCCGCCGTTGGGTCGCGCGTCACTCCGCTGAGTGACAGGCCGGGCAGCCAACCGCTTTCGCCGTCCGCCTTCGCGAGGACATATTCTTAAAAGTCACTGGTAGAGGAGTCTAACTGACGTTCAAACGGCCCCTTTCACAGCCTGCGTGCGGCGGCTGGGACTGGTACAAAATAAAAGCGAAGTCGGAAATACGAAACCTGCGTCAGGGCCTCAGAGAGAGGCGTTTAGCCAATGGGCGCTCTGGGGCTGGAATCGCGCGCGCTTTCTCTTAACCGTCACCGCCATCGCCCCCCTCACTTAGGCCAGCCAGATAATTGTAAGGGGATTTTAAGGGGTTATAGTTAAGAGCACCAGGATTCCCTCAACCTTCCCATAGTAATTATTGTTATATTTTTTATTTCCTCAGCCTTGTGCATGTTTACTCAAGAGTAAGTCCTAGTGATTTAAGTTTGGCCAAGTAAAAATTGTAGAATTAATCCCTTAAAAAATAAACCTGGCCCTCAGTGTATAAGAGAAGGATGTTTTTAATATGCTGAAAGATCACAGAACTAGCTGGCTTACACTACATAATTTTTTGTTCAGTCGCACAGTCAATTCCGACCCCATGGACCGTTGCCCGCCAGGCACCTGTCTTCCAACATCCTCAGTCCGCCCAGCTCTGCGCCCATTGCATCTACAATAGGAGGTCAGCAGTTCGAGTCCCAAGTACTGCAGGACGGAGTGAGCTGCCATCTTTGTCCCAGCTCCTGCCAACCTAGCAGTTCAAAAGCAATAAATTGCAAGTAGCTAAATAGGGACCACTTCAGTGGGCAGGTAAATAGCGTTCTGTGCACTCCAGTGTCTAGTCATACCTGCCACATGACCACGGAAGCAGACAGCACTGGCTCTTTGGCTTTGAAACAGAGATGAGCACTGAACCTAGAGTCTGACTCGGAATGATACGACTGGCTTTCGAGCAACAGAAACCTTTACCATTAATGTGCAGTACATCAGAGAGTAAACAAAAAGACAAAAAATGCTGTGGCACTTTAAAGACTAACTCCTGTATTTTAATGTGGCTCAAGTCCACTTCGTCAGATGTAAGAGTGAGACTTCATGGCATTAATACATATCAGGTACAGAGGTACACAATGGTTGGGTGGTATAACATAAGCTTACAAATCTCTTCTGTCTTGTTTACATTGCATTAGAAAATGGTTTATTCCACTGATTCTCCCTAAAAATATCCCTGCATATAGAAAATAGCAATTACAGTACAGTACTCTTATATACTGTCCCATAGTGCTTAGTGCACTCTGAGCAGTTCACAAATTAATTAGCATTTTGCCCTTATTTCTCAAGAGCTCCCAACATGTTGGGTACTTATTTAATTGACCTCAGAAAGATGGAAGGCTGAGTCAACCTTGAGTCCTAGTCAGGACTCAACCTTCTGAAGAAATAACAGAGGAGGAGTCGGCTTTATTGTCCAGAAAAAATGGGCTCCTCAAATTGTTTTCTATCGGCTGCAGTGCAGTCACATAGGCACTCTTGTCTTAAAGCTCAAAAGAACAACACTCAAAGTCATGCAAGCGTACATCCCAACTTCAGAAAGTAAAGAAGAAGAAGTTGAGGGTTTCTATGAATGCTTAAGTCAAGCAGAATTCAGCCAAGTCCATTTTCACCATTATTACGGGTGACTTTAACACCAAGCTTGGTAGAGGAGAGGAGCTTAGCTACAATGGCGAAGGCTTGGGGATACAGTGGACCCTCGAATAACGACGTTACTTGGTTCCCCAAGTAGCGTTGCTATTCGAATAACATGCGAATAACGACAAAAAAAGTTATTCAAATAACGACAGTAAAAATACCGTCGTTATTCAAATAATGACATTATTCGAACAATCACATTGGGAGCATCGTAGCATTTTTAATTGAAAATGACACTTCGAACTCATCGTTAATCGAGGGTCCACTGTATATTACATCAGAATTAGCTGGTTCAGTAAGAAACATTCACACAGATCGACATGATACCCAATACGTAAACGAAATTGACTACATCCTGTCAAATGTAAAATATATTCTTCATGATGTAGCAGTCATTATACTCTTTAATACCACAGTGACCACAGACCTTTACGAGCTAAAATGTACCTTGATTTGCAAGTTTCCTTGATTCCTTGATTTACCAGACTATCAAGGGATACATTCCTGCTGGTTGCAAGATGGCAAGAAATTAAGCCATTTGAGGTTTGCCAATGACATTGTCCTGATAAGTAATACAACAGAAGAGCTGCAATTTAACAAATGCTCACAGAGCTGGACAGAGAAGGCTCAAAAATAGGTCTCAAGGTCAACAAAACTAAAACCAAGTATATGAAATCAAAAGAGCTTCCTTATGATGGAATAAAACATAGTGAAGAACAAATAGAAGAAGTAGAAAGCTACATTTATTCCAGTCAAGCAGTCAAGTTGGACAATGATTTCAAAGAAGAAATCTCTAGAAGAGCCATATGGGATAAATGTAGAGAAGTGTCAGCCATCTTGAAGTCCAAAGCTAAATCAGAAACAGGCAAATTTGTTCAATTCTATGGTCTTGAAAGCAATCACATATGGTAGCGAAACATGGGTTGTAGTAATGATATATTAGTTTCTGTAATAATGATATATATTAGTTTGACCCCATGATCGCCTTAAATTTATAATCATTGTTATTTAGCTTTAGCAAGTTCCGAAAGGTGGGGGCAGTGGTGCCATCTGCCATCACTGGAACTCCTGGCAAACTGGGAGCCTACATTCTTTTCTCCAAGGACACTTCCTAGCTGAACTTGCGAGTTAGCACATTGGTTCTTTGACTATTGTGTGGAAGAATTATGGACCTCGATATAGGGCCCCACTAATCTTCCTCCCCAGAACTTTTTACCCTAAACATATGCATCTCTTTTTGTACTAACTCCCTGGCCATCTGAAGCCAGGCATTCGTATCTGAAGTACGTCAGTGAAATGTGACAGAGATTCGTCATATAACTGTAGTTCCTTTGTTAGAATAGTAGGATTGCTGATTCAAGGTATAGCCAGGTTTTATGATAAATACTAGCTGTAAAATAAAGGAGACCGCCATCTCACTTTGGACCCTCCAAGAAGTTTGTGAGTCTCATTACTTTTCCACCGCTGCGGTAGACAGATCGCAGCAATGGGTTTAAACAGTTGTAGAAGAAAAATGGTTTCAAGTAAGACAATGAGCAATGGAGAGATCAATGTTCAGAATCTCACTTCGCAATAAGGTTAAAAATGATATCAGGTGAAGATCACTGCTAAAAGATGTTGTAACAGAATACCTGACAAACAAATTAAGGTGGGCTGGCCATGTTTGCATGCACAAGTGACAATAGATGGAGCTCCAGAATAATGAAAGATTGCAAAAAACCTAGGGGGAGACCACCTCCCAGATGGGAAGGTTTTTTCACAAAAAATGATGGACCAACGTGGAAAAGATCTGCCAGGGACAGAGCATTATGGACGGAAGTTGCCACCTTGAGTACCGTCTCAAGTTGCCACCTTGAGTACCGTCTGGAGCCACCCCCAGGGGATCCATGACCACACCCAGTTCCACAGGGAGCTCCACCAGGCCCCCCACGCGGAGCCTTCCGTGATGCCCGCAACTATGGTGTGGAGATCCGTGATCTGGCTTTGGATTTTCCGGGAGTTGTCAGTAAGATTGAAGCAGCACATACCATGAAGGGATTCGCAACCCAAGTGGTGCAACAATAAGAGGTAGTCGATAGCCGCTCGATTATCGAGAATGGCATGGCGAAGTTCCGCCTGCTCCTGATTGAGGAGCGCTATCGCTGTGGAGGTATAGTTGATGGCTTTTGCCAAGCCGCAAGCCAAGCGGCCAATTCTCCGTGCGTTGCCGACGGCTAAGCCTGGCACGCCAACTATACTGACTGATAGTGAGACGTATTCGGCTGGACTTAGGACTCTAAAGCTGCTATCACATGAGCTGTCCAACTGGGTGGTGCGAGTGTGCCTGATGGGTGCAGAAACATTTGAAGCATTTGAAACATTGGGAACATTTGTGCTTGGGGTAACCATATCCTTAGTGGGGAGCAACAGTGTCAACCGACTAAGGCAACATGTAGAATCTGATACATTTGCGGGAATATAGTTAAAAGTATACTGATTACATGTAAAAAACCAACCAGATGGTAATGTAACATGAGCATACATAGAACCAAGTTTCTCTGGTTTATCACAAGTCCAGTTGCTGCTGCCGGTATCGAGGCAGCGGCGCTGAGCTCGGCCGACTGCAGCGCAGCCGACTATTCGAGCACAAGTAGAGTTCGGGCTGGCCGCCACTCGCGGGGTGTGAAGAGTGGCTGCGTCAGCCGGCAAAGTCGTGGTGAACCGTAATCCCCCCCAGCGAGCGTAAGCTGCAAAACTCGCAGGGAGATGCGGTCCGAAAACCTTCTTTAACAGCCAGTCACCATCCCTGGCGCGTGCGTCTAGAGTGTGGCACACTGGGATGAGACAGGTGCTGAGGATCGAGGCAGAACCAATGTCCTGCTTCAGGCAAAAATCGGACTGGTTGACGAGACCCGCCAACCTTGCCCACAAGTTGTAGTGCATCCGTGCTGAAAGGTCTTCACCGGGCGGCAGGCCGTTGGCCTGAAGCGAAGCGGCCTGAGCGCCTCCCCCCAGAAGCAGGGCGAGGGCCAGGATGATGGTGAAGATCACGGAGTTGGCATTAATCTGGGCAAAGACTGCTGCAACAAAGTTCTCCGGTGTTGGCTCCTTCTCCTCGCGCTGGAGGGCGTCCTGGGCCTCACTACAAAGGGTCTTGACCATCCCCCAGGTGATCCTCTGTGCCGGGGTCCGCAGCCGCCGTCTCTCCCGGTGGGTCTCCTCGGTCAGAGTGAGGTCCTCCATCTCCGGGATCGGACTCGGGTCGGTCTGGGTCCACGCCATGAGGTTCCAAATGAGGCTTGACGCACCGAGCCGGAATCCAAACGACACCTGTAGGAGACATAATTGCAGCATACCCTCTCCCCCAGGTTATGAGCGGCACCTGGCCCCTCCAAGAAGGGTCCGGTGGCACCCGGTACCGGACCATAGGTCGCGGGAGAGCTTCCGAGCGGCGGAAGTGCCTCTCCTGCAGCGTGCAGTCCGAAAAAACATTGAGGTGATTGTATGTGAACAATACCTTATTCAGACAAAACTGTGCATGTCCCTGTGATGTGGGGAGGGCTGGTGGCTCCCCCCTTTCTGTTCGTTTGTCAATATAGGACTTTAGCGTCCGATTGACCCGTTCTACAATCGCCTGCCCTTGCGGATTGTAGGGGATGCCAAATGTATGCTTGATGTCCCAGGTGGCCATGAAGGCGGCCAACTGCCTAGAGCAGTAGGACGGGGCGTTGTCCGTTTTCACGTGCCGCGGCTTGCCCATTGCCGCAATGCAGGACAGGAGATGCTGCTCCACATGGGAGGCAGTCTCCCCCTTCTGCGCCGTCGCCCAAACTAACTGGGAAAAAGTGTCTATGCAGACGTGCATGTACTGCCATCTGCCAAACTGCGGCACATGCGTGACGTCCATTTGCCACACCTGATTGGCCTCTGTCCCCCGTGGGTTGACCCCCCACGAGGGCCCCCCCCGGCGCCCCTGCACAATGCTGGCAAGAGCGTACTATACCCTGGGCTTGAGAAAGTGGCAAATTGAACTGTCTGGCGAGTGCCTTGGCGTTTTGGTGAAAAAAGGCATGACTTTGAATTGGAGTAGTGAAAACTCCCAAAACTGAACGTTGCTGAATTTCCTTTGCCGCCGCATCCGCTCTGCTATTGCCCGCGGAAATCGGACCCGGTAGGTCTTGATGACTTCGGATGTGGGCAATATAGAGCGGCTCCGTGCGGTTTCGCAAATGAAATTGAGCAGTGAGAAACAGGCTAAGCAGATTCTTGTCTATCGCGGGAGTGATGTATGCTCCCGGTAGACTGTGAAGCAAATTCCTAACATACAGACTGTCGGTTATGATATTTAAACGTTCCTTGGCGAAGGTGCGCAAAGCAAGGTTCATGGCTGCCAACTCCGCCCGCTGTGCAGACTTCTGTGGGAGAGTTAACAGCGTGTGCCAAGCTTCGCCCTCCTGCCAGGTCAGGACACCATAGGTGCGTCCACCATCAGAAAAAACTGTTCTGGCCCCCTGAAGTGGGACCAGCGAGAGCAATTCGAACAAGCTGACCATTCCTGTTTGAAGCGAGACAAGTCTGGGGTCTTTAGGCAAGTGGTATGCCAAGCTTCCAGTGAATCCTTCCAGGGCTATTGGAAGCGAGTCACCGAGCTGCATCAACTGCTGAATTTGTTCCTTGGTGAACGGGACCACGATTTTGGCTAAATCGTGCCCCGAAATGTCCCTAGCTCTTAGCCTGCCGCGGTAGATCACCGCGGAGACCAATTCTTGGGGCGGAACAATGTTCCGAGATGAGGTGTTAGGCAAGTACACCCACTCCACAATTTTCGCTCCCTTCTCTGAGTCTACTCCTAGCACCCCAGTGAACATGGATCCCGACCGCACAATGTACAGATTCAGGATTGGGGCATATGGCCCCTGGGCGATCCTATCTACCCATCTTTGGCTGAGAGCTTGGTTAACTTTCTCGAGCGCCAAGCGCGCGTCTCGAGAAATTTTTACCCAGTCTGCCGGCTGCTTACCTAGCGTTAGCAGCGAGAAGAGCGGTTTCAGAAGATCCGTATCCAATCGAAAATACGGTCTGGCCCAATTAATATTCCCTAAAACCTGCTGCAATTCTACCAAGGTGACTGAGTCCTGTACATTGATCTGAGGCAAAACTGGTGCTGCGAAAGAGCGGAGAAGCCGATGGCCCAAGTATGAGAAGGGCTCGGTTCTCTGCACTTTCTCTGGGGCAATGAGTAAACCTTTGTCCCCCAGGCTGGCCTGGAGGTCAGAAAACACTTCGCTGCCAAGCTTTGGCAACGCTACCAAAATATCATCCATGAAATGGCAAACTAAGGCTTGTGGGTAGAGGTTTCGGAACTTTGCCAGTGCGTCGTGAACGTAAATTTGGCACAAGGTGGGCGAATTGAGCATGCCCTGTGGCAAAAATTTCCACGCGTAATGCTGCGTAGGCTCACTGTGGTTCACGACCGGCACCGTAAAGGCAAACCTCTCCCGGTCCCTGGGGTCTAAGGGGATAGTATAAAAGCAATCCTTGAGATCTACGACGAGGATCTCCCACCCCTCGGGAATCATGTTCGGATTCGGGATGCCGCATTGAAGCGGACCCATTGGCTGTATGCATTTATTGATCTCTCTGAGATCGTGGAGGAGTCGCCACTTCCCCGACTTCTTCTTAATAACAAAAATTGGCGAATTCCAAGGACTTGTGGACTGTTCTATATGTCCCGCGTCTAGCTGTTCCTTAACTAGCTGCTTGAGAGCAACCAATTTCTCCCCCACTACCGGCCATTGTTCTACCCAGACCGGAGTATCGGTGAGCCATTTAAGTGGCAACGCCATTACCCAAAGGTAAGGGTGGCACCGTACTGCTGCAGAATGTCTCGCTCCCAAAGGTTGATGTGCACGTCAAGAATGTGCGGTCGAATCACCGCCGTGCCCTCAGCCCTTGGGATTGTGACTTCTACCCACTCTCGGCTCCTAAACGCTTCCTGAACACCGCCTACCCCCCACACATCGGAGACTGGCTCAGTGGCCCACTCCCTTGGCCACTGGCTTCTGCTTATCACGCTGACATCTGCTCCGGTATCTAATAAGCCTGAGAATGATCGATTATTCAGAAATACCTCAATAACCGGGCGCTGTTTCCACTCAATGTTGGTCTCCACTGTCGCTAAGACCTGGTATCCTTGTACTGCCTCACTGGCGCTCGAGCGGTCCTCTGACCGGGACTCGGAGCTGTCACTGAGCCCTCCCTGGCTCTCTGCTGGCGAGCGACAAGGAACCATGATCAGTTGCGCTAAGGTGTCTCCTTTAGGGATGGTTTGGGGCAGGTGCGTCCAAAGCTGAACTTGGAGAACGCCTGAAAAATTGGAGTCAATGACTCCTGGAATTATAAAAATTCCGCGTGCACCAGCTACACTACGGGGCAAAACTAAACCTATAAAGCCTCTGGGCAGGGGTCCCATGTACTGGGAATCGACCAGATAGACTGTGCCTGGCAGGTCGCATGTAACGTCCGCCTGGCAAGTCAATTCTAGTCCCGTGCTGCCCTTGGGGCTGGCCTGCGCCCTCGCAATGTCTGGGATGGGGTTGGACTCTATTCTAGCTCTGGTGAGTTATGGGTGAAGGACGCCTCTGTTTGGACTGGGGCCAGAGACATGCCCGTGCTCCGGTTTCCCGAATTCTGGCAATACCTGGCCCAATGATAGCCTTTCTTGCACTTCGGACAGAGGGTGTTCGGAGCCTTGGGACGGCCGGACTTTTGTCCGCCTCCCTTGGATCGGCACTCCCTAGCGAAGTGACCCATCTTGCCACAATTGTGGCATGCTCCTTTGCTCTTACCGTTAGGTCTTTTCCCTCCTTGCACCGCTGCCGCTAGCAGACCCATCTTATAGGATTCTGTGCCAACGTCGGCGCAAGCTCTAATCATGTCCGATAGGGTCAAGTCAGGACGATTGCCTAGGGACTGCAAGATTCTACGGCAGTCCAAGTTGGCATTGTCCTTGGCTAACTTAATCATGAGCTCTTCCTGGGCTTGCTCATTATCAATCTGCCTGCTAATGGCTTCTTCCAGGCGATTGATGAAGTCCATGTAGGGCTCCTGGGCTCCCTGCTTGATGGAGGTGTAATTCTTAGCCGCTTTGCCAGTGGCTGGGATCTTAAAGTAGGCCCTAAAGGCCGCCTCGGCTGACATCTCGAGAGTGGCGAGAGGCAGGTTGATCTGAGCATTGATTGACTCGAAATTACCGGAGCCATACAGCTGCTCAGGAAGCACCGCGCCTCCCATCCTGGCAGCCCGAGTTTGAGCCTCCAGGCGGAACTCGCTGTCCCAGATCATGTACTGGCTAGGGGTCAGCATCATCCTCATGACGGCTTTCCAATCATGAGGAATCCACATGGTGGTTTCGCACACTTGCTGAAGCGTGCCCCTAGTAAAACGACTTTGGAGCCCTGTTTCTGCAATTGCCTACCGCATAGCCATGAGGAGCTTATACGGGACTGGGGAATGAACGATCTGCTGTGCGCCCGTGAGCGCGTCCATTTCCATGCGGATTGGACATATCTGTCTGAGCTCAGCTAGCTCTTCTACTGACAGATCCCCCTTCCTAAGCTCTTCCTCAGCTGTGCGCTGAAGGGCACTCTTGGTAACTAGGGAAGCCGAAGCTGTCAGAGGAGCGCCTGCGCTTCTCATGCCCTGCATTCCCTCAGTGACGTCTGCAGCTGTCGCCGCGGGAAGGCTCCCTGCGCTACTCTGCTGGTACTTGAATGTCGGATAGAGTGCGGTGGGCACAGTCGGCTCGACTGGCTGGACTGATGACTTATTTAACGGGGGTTCTTCCGCTTCTATCCGGACTGGTTCGATCTCAGCTAAGAGTTTCCTACACTTCCTCCATGTGCGAACTATCCCTCCTGGGGCCTTCGGGGGTTGCTGAATGCAGTCTCCTATCCGATCCCAGAGCTGTAGGGTTAACGTACCTACTTCTGGGTAAAGCAGGCAGTGTTCCCTAAGGTACGCCAAAAGTCTCGCTAGTTCCCTGCTGTGAAAGCATAACTTAAATACCCTGGCCAGGATTTTAAACTCCTCCTCACGAGTTTTTTGGCTAGCGGACGGACTCTGTCCCTGAGAACAAGTCCCCATATTACCTGCGAGTAGTCCTCCAAAGTTTCCTCCTCGGGACGGGTTGACGCGTCTGGGGGCAAGGTAACTGGTTTTGGCGACGATCGTCTGGGTGGAGCTCGGAGCGTGGCCTCCTGCCACGGGCCCTCGGCGGCCTCTGCGCTGTCAGGGGCTCACAGCTGCCCTGAGCGGAACGCGTTTTTCCCTTTAGCGCAAGTCTCCCCGAAAGCCGGGAGCAAGGTGCAGGAATGCCTCTCTTGGAATGCCTCGCCGCAGGCCGTCCTTCTGACCGGCTGGCTGCCGGCCAGAGTGCCGCGCTGTCCTCCGGGCTGACGGGTCGCGGTTCAAGCGTAGAACTGGACCGCGTGGATCGCTACTCGCGAGTAGACCTCTCCTGGGTCGCTTACTCACGAGTAGATCACATCGGGGTCACCAGATGTAGGAATCGGGGCCACTGGGGTGGCCTTAAGGTCCCGGAGGAGACTGATCAAGTGACGACACGAGGCAAATGGAGCGAGATCAGATCAGTACTTTATTGGGAAAAGGCAACATCATTTATAGGGGGAAAAGCGCAACGGTGGCGAAACCGTCATCGGACAGGAAAATTACCTAACCCACGTACCCGGGTTAATGGGGAACCTCTCAGAGGGAAGTTAATTAACTTGGACAAACACGGGGCAAGGGAGACCATTGTTTAGGGCTTAGGCAGGGGTAAATATGGCCGATATTTACACCGGGGATTACCTTGGCCAGGGGATGAGTGATTACTCTAATGGGTAACTGAGGTCTGCGAGATGCCTGCTCGGCAGAATCGTCGGTCAGGCTACAAGCGGCCGAATTAATCCCTATCATTGATTCACCCCCCTTACGCCCTGACAAGGGCCAGAGGCCAGGAGTTTGCTCGCTGGTTTAACCTCTGCCAGAGGCCACTGATGCCCAACCGGGCACGGGGAATCTTCATCGAGAAGTTTCAGGAAAGAAATTGACTCATTTGAAATATAGCATTGAATGAGCGCCTTATGAATATCATGGACAGCAAGAAAGGTTCTATAGCAAATAAAGCCTCAACTATCAGCAGAAGCAAAAATGACTAAAATAAAAATACTGTACTGTATTATACTTTTGGCAAGTCATGAGAAAACAAGCCTCACTGGAGAAGACAATTATGCTAGGAAAAATCAGAAGGTAGTAGAAAAAGACGAAGACTGAACATGAGATGGTTTCTGTTAATTCAAATCAAGTATTTGGTTTGCAAGACCTGAGCAAGGTTGCTAATCACAGGACCTTTTTGAAATCATTATAATCCCCTAAATCAGTAACACCTTTATCGAATATAACAACAATATTGAGTATTCCGACCTAGAGGATACTGATATTTTTCTGGAATGTTCCAATTTCATTGTGTGTGGCTGTAGTGGTACACTTGTGTGTTCACAGTTTGACTGGTGTGTGCTGTTCTGCACCATCTATTACTGTTTGCCTAACTGCTGTGCCACAGAGCTGTGTTTTTGTTCCTAATAAAATAGAAGCTGATTATAAGTCTATCTTGCTGAGTTTAATGCATTGGGAGTGTAGAAAGCTTGAGTAAATACTGCCATTTGAACTTACAAACAGGATACAGTTATAGAAAATGCCATAGCTTTTCTGCTGTTCAGTCTGTAGAATTGCATCTAAATGCTCTTTTAGGAATCAGCCCTCCTCTGGAAATAGAAACTGCTTAATAAGAAGAAACAAAATACAGTGGAAACCCAACATGCAAACAGTTCATCTTACAAAAAGTTCTACATATAAATAGAAATCCTGGCTTTAAAAAAATTGACATACAAATTTTTAATAGGAAAAAATCGACATACAAAAATATGGTGACATCTAGTGGCCTCTTCTGGTAATGCAATGTGTAATGCAAATTTTTTGACATACAAATAATCTTGTGGAACGGGAAAAAATTTGTATGTAGAGGTTTTACTGTACAGTATTAAGACAGAAAGGGAGAAGTATTATGATAAGAATGCATCGAGAATAGATATCATTGTACAGTACTAGATTAACATCTAGGATGGGGTACACAGAAAGAGCCTCCTCGGAGATTGTGGTATTTTTGAACCACAATCGGCCATACTCTGCTAACCACAACCTTGTGTTGCTGACTAATCTTTCTCACACTGAGTCAGACAAAATGAACTGCAGAATGAGCTCACTAAAAGGTGCCTTCATTTGGCCATTTTCATGTCTTGCCTACACAGGGAGGGGTGGGGGGGGGACAAATAGGACACTGCTATTCAAATACATAGCATTTATTTATTATTTCAGTTTATATAGCACCCCATGGGACAACTACTATTTCAGGGCAGTCCACAATCATACAGTCACAGTCAAGAATACAGTACAAAATACAAATATATATCATAAAAACAATAAAACCACAGAACTAGTTAAGTTATCTTTAGATATAAAAATAAATTTACAACATTGGCCGTGTCAGAAAACAGCACTTTAGAAAACAGCTTTGAACAATTGTTTTCTTAAACTCAGAGAAGGTGCCTGATAAACCTCTGTTGGAAGTTTGTTTCAGAGGTGTACAGCCGCAATAAAAAAGCCTAGCCTCTCGTATTTAGCCTTTTGGCCTCCCTAGATGTTAAGGTTTTTAGTATCATGGATTGCAAAGAGCAAGTAGGATGAGTAGATGTTTTGTAGGAAAGGCAATCCAGCCAGGTATTAGAGTCCTAAATCATTAGGAGTTTTCTATGTGATGACTAGCACCTTGAATTGACCACAGAAACTAATGGGAAGCCAATTAAGTTATGCCAAGACTGGAGAGTTGTATATCATAAAGGTTCAAAACTTTAAGGAAAATCTAAAAGACATGAAGCAAATCCATATTCAAAACATTAGAGAGTAGGGAGTTTAAGAATAATTGCCAAAGAAAATTAAAAATCTAGTTAAACGCCACTTAAATACTTACATCACAGCAAAATAGTTCCAGAACACAAGCTATTTGGCAAAGCAGTAGATGAGAATAACTATCTCCTTAGAGAAGTTCAGTTAAAACAAGTACTTCTATCCCATTTTATACCCAATATCTACCTTCCAGAGTATTCCACCAATCAGGTTGCAAATCATCCCAAATCTTCCACAAGGGAGTTACTTTTGTTAAAGTAACTTTTCTCTTTTCTCCAGCTGAAACTAGCTTCTTTAAATAGCATGGTACTGAGACAGGGACACCAAGAGCAAAGTGCTTTAAAACATTCTTCCTAGCAAGATAACACCCACCTTAAAATATTCTTCCCAAATAGTAGGCAAGCAAGCTATTTTCTCTTTTTCTCTCACTTTTCCTGGCACCAGGTGATTAAAATAGTTGAAATAGTTAAAACAATTCTGAGAGTAGTGCTTGACAGCCATATGAAAACATCCCTGAATATATGATAATTTGTTGCAATGTAGAAACTAGAGTTGTGCTTTATAATTTCAACCCTGGAATGTGGAAAAGTCATTTGTTTTTATTTTTGAGACGATTTATAAATGCCGTACACATTTCCTAAATCAGCAAGGGCTGCAAACATGTTTTGACTGAAAGGTTTTTTATTAGAAATGTTGCAATAGCATAATGCTTATACTGTATCTGAATGGCTTACTTGAGTGCTTAGCCATTATTGCTATCACTGAAGTGATTTGTGATGATTGTTTCTTGTAGAAATGTGGTTATCCCTCTTAACTAGCAGAGTAAAAAGGTAGAAAAACAATAGCAATGTAGAGAAATGTGGAGAGATTAGCTCAGTCCTCTGCCCTTGTCCCTTTACACTGACTAGCTTTGCACGATAAAAACACTCTAGGTCCGTGATGGCGAACCTTGGCACTCCAGATGTTCTTGGACTTCAATTCCCAGAAGTCCAAGCACCCTATGAATCCACATGAATGGGTTTACTGCGATTCATCTGACCCGCACCGCCCTCGTCGCTCCCGGAAGCGGAAGTAAAATGCGCCCGTACGGTTAAGACTCTTCCAGGTTAACTCTTCCTCCGTATGGGCACATTTTATTTCCGCTTCCAGGAGCGATGAGGGCAGCGCGGGCCAGATGAATCGCAGTAAACCTATTCATGTGGATTCACAGGGTGCTTGGGCTTCTGGGAATTGAAGTCCAAGAACATCTGGAGTGCCAAGGTTCACCATATTGGCTCTAGGTGCATTTAAAGTAGAAAGCTATTTTATTTGCAGGATAAATGTCTTTAAGGGACTTGGCTGTAAGTCTTTTCTTAGGACTTGGCTGTAAGTCTTTTCTTACTGGGGGTGTGAGGAAATATTTACAGCAGGTTGTCCCACCCACTCTCCCTAATAGGTTCTTAAAAGCCATCTTTTTTTAGCTCCTGGCTCCCTCTGGTGGTAAGGACAACATGGGAATCCATCTAAATTCCAGACTCTACTTTTATAGCAGCTCATTCCTTGTCCCTCACTTATCTGTGTGCTTCTTATTCCATATTTCTCCCTCATTGGCTGTCCTCTTTCCTCTCACCATGGGGACAAACCCTTTCTGTGGGATCTGCGCACACAATTGGTATACTGGCCATGACAGAACCATGGTAATGGGTGATCACATCGTTACCAGGCGTTCCTGAGGGGACAGAAATTGGGGGAGTGGGATGTTGGATTTGGGCCACTTCGTGGCCCAAATCCAACATCTTCTCGGTCCGGTTCTATGCCAGAACCATGTCTGAATCGTCCCAGAGGACAGCGTGGCAGCTCTGGTCGGAAAGCCATCCGATCTGAGTGACAGCTACGCTGCGAGGCATTCCAAAGAGGCAGAGCACGCTCCATAGCTCTGAGGCATCTTGCTCAGCGGAAAACGCGTTCCACTCAGTATCGGCTGTGAAACCCTGACTTCGTCGCAGAGGCCGCCGAGGGCCTGTGGCAGCAGCCCACGTTCCGAGTTCCTTCCCAGAGGTTCGTCACGCCAGACTTGTTACCTAACCTCAGACGCGTCGCTTCGTCCCGAGGAGGAAAACTTCAAAGGACCGGCAGGTAATATGGGGACTTGTCCTCAGCAACAACGTCCAACCGCTAACCAGATAACTCACTTAATGGAGTTCAAGGCCCTGGCCAGGGTATACCATACACGCATTCACAGCGCCCAGTTAGTGGATCTTTTGGTGTACTTGGGGGGAAATTGTCTGCTTTATCCAGAAACAGGCATGCTTAACCTCCAACTTTGGGATAGGATAGGAGCCTGCATCCAGCAAGCACCTAGAGCTCCAGACAGCATAATCAGCACATGGAGCAAGTGTAGGAAGCTCTTAGCAGAGGTAGACCCAGTCCGGATAGAGGCCGAGGAACCCCCAGCGCAGTCAGAGCCATCAGCCCCAACGGCTCTCTATCCGTCATTTCAGCTCAAGCAGGGCAGTGTAGGGAGTTTTCCCTCAGTGACAGCTGCAGACATCACTGAAAAAAAGCATGGAATGAGAAGCGCTGGCGCTTCTCTGACAGTTAAAAGTTCCCAAACTACCAAGAGTTCCATCCAGCGCATGGTTGAGGAAGAAAACAGTAAGGGGGAGTTGTCAGCAGAAGAACTAGCTGAGCTTAGGCAGATATGCCCAATTCACATAGAGGTAGATGCCCTCACGGGTCAGCAGCAAACGACCCATTCGCCAGTTCCGTACAAGCTGCTTATGGCTATATGGAAGGCAATCACAGAGACAGGACTTCAGAGTCGCTTCTCCAGGGGCACGCTTCAGCAAGTGTGCGAAATTATGATGCTCATTCCATACGGCTGGAAAGCCATCATGAGAATGATGCTCAACCCCAGCCAGTATTTGCTATGGGACAGTGAGTATCATCTCAAAGCACAGGCAAGGGCTGCCAGGATGGGCGAAGCAGTAATCCCTGACCAGCTATATGGTTCAGGTCCGTTCGAAGGTGTTGATGCGCAGATCACCTTGCCAATCGCCACCCTTCATTTGGCGGCTGAGACAGCCTTCAGGGCTTATCTCAAGGTCCCGGCAGCTGGCAAAGCAGCTAAAAATTACACAGCAGTCAAACAGGGTGCCCAGGAGTCCTACATGGACTTTATCAATAGACTGGAGGAAGCAGTCAGTAGACAGATTGACAATGAGCAAGCTCAACAGGAGCTCATGATGAAATTGGCGAAAGACAATGCTAACCTTGACTGCCATAAAATCTTGGAGTCACTGGGCAATCGTCCCGATCTGACTCTCACTGACATGATTAGGGCTTGTGTCGATGTTGGTACAGATTCCTACAAAATGGGTCTGCTAGCTGCGGCAGTGCAAGGTGGTAGGAAACCCAAAAACAGGACCAGAGGAGCATGTCACAATTGTGGCAAGATCGGTCATTGCGCTAGGGAATGCCGACACACCAAGGGCAGCGGCCAAAACGCCAGCCGGCCCAAGACTCCGTCCACCCCATGTCCACGATGCAATAAAGGCTTCCACTGGGCCAGGAACTGCCCAAATTCGGGAAACCAGAGCGTGGGCTTGTCCAAACAGATACCTCAGTTGCTCTGGGAGAGCCAGAGCTGGATTAAATTCTGGTCACATTCCCTGCATTCCGGAGGCGCAGGCCAGCCCTAAAGGCAGTACGGGACTAGATTTGACTTGCCAGTCAGAAGTCACATGTGACTTGCCAGGCACAATCTATCTGGTCGATTCCCAGTACATGGGACCCCTGCCTAAAAGCTATATAGGTTTAGTTTTGCCCCGTAGTATCGCAGGAAAGCGAGGAATTCTAATTCCGGGAGTCATTGACTCCAATTTTTCGGGTGTACTCCAGGTTCAACTCTGGACATACCTACCCCAAACCATTCACAAGGGAGACACGTTAGTGCAACTGATCATGGTTCCTTGTCACTCGCCAGCAGGCAGCCAGGAAAGGCTCAGGGACAG
The DNA here is from genome assembly GCA_035047305.1 of Bradypodion pumilum. Taxonomy (NCBI): domain Eukaryota; kingdom Metazoa; phylum Chordata; class Lepidosauria; order Squamata; family Chamaeleonidae; genus Bradypodion; species Bradypodion pumilum. Next base: position 345,040,592 of record JAWDJD010000002.1, read on the forward strand.
CTCAGAGTCCAGGTCGGAAGACCACTCGAGCGCAGAAGGGGCAGTGCAACGATACCAGGTCTTAGCGGCAGTGGAAACCAACATAGAGTGGAAGCGGCGGACAGTCATAAATGTATTTTTAAATAAAAACCTTTTGATGGGCTCTTAGATACCGGAGCTGACGTCAGCGTGATCAGCCAGAGTCAGTGGCCACGTGAGTGGGCTCTCGAGCCGGTCTCCGATGTGTGTGGGGTAGGAGGTGTTCAAGAAGCATTTAGAAGCCAAGACTGGGTAGAAGTCACGATCCCCGAAGCTGATGGCACAGCAGTCATCCGGCAGCACATTTTGGACGTGCACGTCAACCTTTGGGGGCGAGACATTCTGCAGCAGTACCGTGCCACTCTTACCTTCGGGTAATGGCTCTACCGCTTAAATGGCTCACCAACACGCCAGTCTGGGTAGAACAATGGCCGGGAGTAAGGGAGAAATTAGTCGCCCTAAAACAGCTGGTGAAAGAACAGCTAGATGAAGGACATATAAAATGGTCCACCAGTCCCTGGAATTCGCCCATATTCGTTATCAAGAAAAAGTCAGGGAAGTGGCGACTCCTTCACGATCTCAGAGAGATCAATAAATGTATCCAGCCAATGGGTCTGCTTCAATGGGGCATCCCGAATCCGAACATGATCCCCGAGGGTTGGGAGATCTTGGTCGTAGACTTAAAAGACTGTTTTTATACCATTCCCTTAGAAGCTAGGGATCGGGAAAGGTTCGCTTTTACAGTGCCAGTCGTGAACCACAGAGAGCCCACGCAACGTTACGTGTGGAAATATTTGCCACAGGGGGTGCTCAACTCGCCCACCCTGTGCCAAATTTACATTCACAACGCACTGGAAAAGTTCCGAAACCTTCACCCCACAGTCTTAGTGTGCCATTTCATGGATGACATCCTGGTCGCAGCGCCGCAACTCGGCAGTGAAATGTTTAAAGACCTCCAGACCACTCGGGGGGGGGGGGGTTACTCATTGCCCCGGAGAAAGTTCAGAGAACCGAGCCATTTTCATACTTCCGTCACCCTTGTAGAATTGCAACAGATTCTGGGGAATATTAATTGGGCCAGACCGTATTTCAGACTAGATACGGACCTTCTAAAGCCGCTCTTCTCGCTGCTAATGCTAGGTAAGCAACCGGCAGACAGGATACACATTCTTCGAGAGGCGCGTTTGACTCTCTAAAAGGTCAACCAAGTTCTCAGCCAGAGATAGGTGGACAGGATTAGTCAGGGGCCATATGCTCCTGTTCTAAACCTGTACATCGTCCGGACGGAATCCATGTTCACCGGAGCCCTAGGGGTGGACTCCGAGTGTGGGGCGAGTATCATGGAATGGGTGTATTTACCACACACCTCTTCCCGAAACATCGTTCCTCCGCAGGAACTGGTCTCCACGGTGATTTACCGCGGAAGGCTGAGAGCAAGGGATATCTCAGGGCATGATTTAGCGAAAATCGTGGTCCCATTCACAAAAGAGCAGATTCAGCAGCTAATGCAGCTCGGTGACTCACTTCTGATTGCATTGGAAGGATTCACTGGATGCTTGGCATACCATTTGCTGAAAGACCCCAGACTCGTCTCGCTTCAAACGCAGACAGTCAGTTTGTGTGAATTAATGTCTCTGGTTCCACTTCAGGGGGCTAGGACAGTTTTCACTGATGGGGGCCATGCATATGGTGTTCTGACTTGGCAAGAGGGCCAGGCTTGGCGCACACTTCTAATCCTTCTGCAGAAATCCACGCTGTGGGCGGAATTGGCAGCAGTGAACCTTGCCTTGCGCACCTTTGCCAAAGAACGCTTAAACATAATAACTGACAGCCAGTATGTTAGGAATTTGCTTCACAGTCTACCGGGAGCCTTCATCACTCCCGCGATAGAGAAGAATTTGTTAAGTCTTTTCCTCACGACTCAATTTCACTTGTGGAACCGCACCGAAGCACTCTATATCGCCCACATCAGAAGCCACCAGGATTTGCCTGGACCGATTTCCGCGGGCAATAGTAGAGTGGATGCGGCCGCAAAGGAAATTCAGCAACGGTCAGTCTTGGGAGTCTTCACAACTCCGATTCAGAGTCATGCATTTTTCTACCAAAATGCCAAAGCACTTGCACGGCGGTTCAACCTGCCACTTTCTCAAGCCCAGGGCATAGTCCGTTCCTGTCCACATTGTGCAGGGGTGGTAGGGGGGCCCTCGTGGGGAGTCAACCCACGAGGGACAGAGGCCAACCAGGTGTGGCAGATGGACGTCACACATGTTCCGCAGTTTGGCAGATGGCAGTACATGCACGCTTGCATTGACACTTTTTCACAGTTCGTTTGGGCTACAGCACAGAAGGGAGAAATGGCTTCCCATGTGGAGCAGCATCTCCTTTCCTGCTTCGCGGCCATGGGCAAACCACGGCATGTGAAGACTGACAATGATCCAGCTTATAGCTCCAGGCAGCTGGCCACCTTCATGGCCACCTGGGACATTAAGCATACCTTGGTGTTCCGTACAGTCCGCAAGGGCAAGCGATTGTGGAACGGGTCAATCGGACGCTCAAGTCCTACATTGACAAACAAACAGAAAGGGGGGATCCACTAGCCCTCCCCAAAAATCAGGGTCAGGCACAGCATTGTCTCAACAAGGTATTGTTTACGTACAATCACCTTAATGTTTTTTCGGATTACACTCCGCAGGAGAAGCACTTCGTTGCACAGAGGCTCTCCCACGGCCGATGGTGCGTTACCGAGTGCCACTGGATCCTTCTTGGAAGGGCCTAGCGCCACTCATAACATGGGGAAGAGGGTATGCTGCAATTATGTCTCCTACAGGCATCATCTGGATTCCAGCCCGGTGTGTCAAGCCTCACTTCGAGTCCAATGGCGTGGACCCAGGCGCTCCCAGACCCAATACCAGAGATGGAGGAATTAACCCTGATGGGGAGAGCCAAGCGGAGGAGGCGGCGACAGCAGACGACAGCGCCGAAGATCACCTGGGGGATGGCCAAGTCCCTGTGCCAGGAGGAGGCGGACGTCATTCGGCGGGAGGACAAGGAGCCGACGCCGGAGAACATCTTGGTTGCAGCCTTTTCCCTGATTACTGCTAATTCCATGATGACCGCCATCATCTTGATCCTTTCCTTGCTTGCGGGGGGAGGCGTTCAAGCAGCTTCACTGGAAGCCAACAACCTGATGCCAGGCGGAGATCTCTCTGCCCGGCTGCAGTAAAACGTTTGGGAAAGATTAGCGAGCCTCGTCAATCAGTCTGCCTCTATTCTGAGCACTTGTCTCATCCCGGTATGTCACTCCCCAGATGCGCGCATCAGGAACGGTGACTGGTTGGTGAAGCAGATATTTGGTCCATTTTACAAGACTGCCTTTTCAACGTGCGCTCACTGGGGAACACAAGTCACAAAAGTCTTACCGGCTGATGCGGCCACTCTCTACACTCCCCGAGTGGCATTCAGCCTGAACTCAACTTGTGCTCGCATGACCGGCTGTTCCGCGGTTGAAGGGCCACAGCGCCATTGCCTCGACCCCGGCAACAGCAATTGGACTTGTAATAACCCAGAGACTATTAAATCAATGTATGCTCACATTACTTTGCCTCCAGGATGGTTTTTTACATGTAACCAGTATACTTGGAACTACATTCCTGCAAATGTATCTGATTCCCTTTTTTGTATCAGTTGTTTGACATTGTTGCTTCCCACTAGAGACATGGTTGCCCCAAGCACTAATGTACCTTCACACATATGGCACACTCGTGCCACCCGGTTAGACAGTTCATGTGATAGCAACATCAGGATTCTGAGTAAAGCTGAGTATGTTTCATTAGCAGTCAGCTTGTTTGGTGTGCCAGGCTTAGCCGTAGGCAACGCTCGGAGAATTGGTCAATTGGCTTGCGCTTTGGCAAAAGCCATTAACCACACCTCCTCGGCGATAGCGCTGCTTAATCAAGAGCAGACGGAGCTTTGCCATGCCATACTGGATAATCGAGCAGCTATCGATTACCTCCTACTGTTACATCATTTGGGTTGTGAGTCTGTCCATGGCATGTGTTGTTTCAAACTCACCGACAACTCGCGCAAGGTACACAGTCAACTCACAGACCTCCATACCTTAGTTAAAAATATCAAGGAAGATGCCACGTGGGCGTGGTGGAATTCGTTATGGTCCTGGTTCCCGTGGGGTTGGCTGCAAACGACACTCAAGGTGATTGTGGGGGTAATAATACTGGGAACAGCTGTATGTTGTTTCATGCAATGTATTCCCTCACTGATGTCAAGGTGTCCCCCATGGAGAGAAACCCGGAATGTCCTCACTCCACGTCAGCTAATGCCGCTCCTACATCGAGCCGTCTGTCAGGTCCAATTAAACAAATAAAGGGGAAGTGTGGGATCCGCGCACACAATTGGTATACTGGCCCTGACAGAACCCCGGTAATGGGTGATCACATCGTTACCAGGGGTTCCTGAGGGGACAGAAATTGGGGGAGCGGAATATTAGATAGAGTTTAATTCATCAATAGCTGATCTGACAAACAGCTCGAACAATAGAGAGCTAATGACTAACGCGCTAGGCACATAATAGGTAATCTCGCGTCTGCGGATTACTTTAAGCCCTAGAGCCAATACTAGCCACTTGTTTACCCTGGATAACACGGAACAATGTATTTCCCCTGCCGTTAATTAAGTTAGTTAATTAACTTCCCCTGTAGACTTCCCCAATTAACTTGTGTAAACATGGTGTGTGAATTCTGCCAGTATGCTAGATCGCAATGCTTTTACATGCAGCCTGAACATGATAAATACTGATGATTTGCCTTCATTAAATCACTGGTCTTCGCTCCATCTTGCCTCATGTGTCGTTACTTGACCAGTCACCTCCGGGACCCAACGGCCGCTTCGCGGTTCCAATCCAGCTTGCGTAACCCGCTTCGCGGCCCAAATCCAACACCTTTCAATGTTGCTGGAGATGTTTTGCATCAAGAGGACAGCCTGGTGCCTCTGGAGATCTGCTGACCCCCAGAAAGCAACCTATGGCTCAGCCCAAGGCAAAGTCTGAGTCTGCTGTGCCAAGGAGAGTAGGAGCCATGTTGACCTGCCCTCTGTACAAGGATGGGGCCTGCAGACTAGGCTTCCAGAGGCTTCACAGGGCTGAGGGGTAAAATCAAAGAACCTCTATGCTGAGAACCAATCAACCCCACCCACCCACCCAAAAAACAACCACCCTATATTGGGTGGCCTATATTCACAGTTCTACTTGGGGAGATTCCTGGTGTCTCTGATGCTTCAGCTTTACACTTTGGCTGTGTCCCAGAGGAGACAGGGACCCTCAAAACATGAGTGGAGTGTCATTCCCCGCTCCCCCGTTTCAACCTAGTAGGACAAAGAGCCTCATTACAAGGCAGAGAAAGCCATGCACACCACCACCACTGACACTGACCTCCATGAACCTGCTGAAAAGAGCACTAAGGCCCACATGTGCCTTTTCCTGCAATAGTGCCATTTTGACCACCCTTGGGAGGCAGGAACCAGCACCATTTTGAAGTATGTGGCCTCTAGCAGCATGGGCAAGATTTTTCATTCCTCTAAAAGCAGAGAGACTACAGGCACAAGGTAACCAGGTAGACCTACAGCAACAGATTTCTTGATGAAGCTAACCAGAATGAATGGCAAAATGCTAGCAGACTTGGAATGGGTGCCATTGACACACTTCCATGCTTGTTCCTCCACCTCCAAAGGATCTTAAATTTAATTTAATTTAATTGTCAAATTTATATACCGCTCACTCGGCCAAAGCCGACTCAGGGCGGTTCACAATGACAATTTTAAAAACATGTTAAAAACCGTTAAAACTACCCACCCCCTAAAACAAGGGGTGCAGGATCCAAAGGCACCATGGGGAGGAGTTCTTCTATACCAGCCACCCAATGGAGGTTACCCTTCCACCTGCACCCCACACTTGACCCGCCAGCCAGGTTTTAAGTTCTTTTCTGAAAGTCATCTTTTACGAAGTCACAAAATTGGTCCTATTTTTGCCACAGGTCCTGCAAATTTTTCATTTGCAGAATGGCCTTTCTCAGGATATGTCTTTTCTCCATCCCCAGAAGGTTTGGATCACAACTGTTGCCAGCCTCTGAAGCTGTGTGGACACATTCAGGTTTGCCAGTGATTCACAGCAAGTTGTCCCAAGCAGGAAAGATTCACAAAGTCTGTTTGCTTTAGCTAAGGGTTGTTAAACTAATCTCAGGGTTTTCCCCATCCACTCCAAGGCTTTAGTGTAAGGGACCGAAGACAATGAAACAGCCGAAGGGTTGGCTTAACACAGGTTTATTGCATGATGATCCGGAGGAACATGTGGTAATGGCGGATGGGTAGCTCAATATATACAGCTGGCTATACATTTGAAAGTGGCTCGTCGACAGACTATTGGTTGCTGCCCGCGTGACGTCGTAGCAAGGTCACGCCCTTCTTGACCAGGTGAAGAGGTGGCGGGGAATCTTCCCGCGCTGCTGAACCAGGTGAATCTGAGCCATGAGAGCTGGACGCTCGCTATTGCCATCTAGTGGTCACTAGCTCGCGTCCCCTTATCAGGTTTACGTTGATACAGCTGAAGGTTATAATGTTGCACACAGAAAGGTTACATTGTTAACACATGGCAATGGTACATTGTTAAAGGCACAGCTTTACAGAACACAACATCCCTCCCCCCTAGGATGAGACGAAGTCTCTCAGCCAAGATGGCTTGTTGCATGTGCGTTTGGGCCGTGAAGAGGGCTGACCCCCCCCCCGGGGGCGCTACTGCTTCTTTGTTCCCTGGTCCCTTGTCCTGAAATGGGAGAGGGAGACTTGTTAGTGGCTTGCCGCGGTCTGGCGGCCTTAGGGGAAGGGAAAAACTCCATTGTGGGCAGACCGGGGGCAATCGGGGCTAACGAAAAACCCCTCTTCTCGCTTGGACGGGTGGGGGACCACTCCGAAACCCCCCCCCGGTTCTGAAAATCAAATTCTAACTCAGTTGGGGTATCCGCATTTGTGGGGGAATTCCGCGAGATATGTATGGGGTCGGGTTCCTCCTCCTCGGAAAGATCCCCCAGGATATCTACGAGAATATCCCCCTCCCCCCTTGGTGGGGACCCGCGGTCCCCTTTTCCTCCCCCTTGGGCTGAACGGGTGGGGGAGAACCCTAACGCTGATTTTTTCTCTGTTTGGTCTGTGCCCTGCTCATCGGGGACCCTGCGTCGGAGCTGGTCCGCGTGCCGCCTCCACAGTAGCCCTGTGCTGGTTTCCACGCGGTATGACACGGGGCCGGTTTGCTCCACAACTACACCCGGTACCCAGGCTGGGCCCGCGCTGGCGTAATTCCTGCAATGCACGGGGGCGCCTACACTGAAACTCTTTGTGGCCTCTAGCCCGATGTTCCTTCCCTTGTCCTCTAACCTCGTGGGGTCTAGCCTAGTAAGGATGGTGGTCAGTTTCCTACGCATTAAGAGCTCTGCGGGGGAGTATCCTGACGCCAACGGGGTCACCCTGTACCCTAGCAGAAACTGACACACTTGTAGGTTTAGGTCCCCTGGGCCCATGCGCCACAACGCGTCCTTCGTGGTGTGAACGAGGCGCTCTACTTGGCCATTGGTGGCTGGGTGAAATGGGGCGGAGGTGATATGCCGAACGGCGTTAATCTCCATGAATGCCCTAAACTCGGAGGACGTGAAACAACTAGCGTTGTCGCTAATTAATGTGTCGGGTATGCCGAACGTGGAAAAGAGCCTCCGCAAATGCCTAATGGTCTGGGCCGAGGAGGTGCTCGTGACTGGGATAACCTCCAACCACTTGGAGAAGGCGTCCACTACAAGAAGGAACAGGGTGCCTCTGAACGGGCCCGCAAAATCAACGTGCACCCAGGACCACGGCCCCTTAGCCGCATCCCATTCCCTGTGGGGAAGGCGGGCCTCCTCTGGTCTGGAGCATTGGCAACTTTCACAAGTGCCGACCATGTGCTCGATGTCGGCGTCCAGCTGGGGCCACCAGAAGTAACTCCGGGACAGCGCCTTGGATCGCACGATGCCGGGGTGGCTGACGTGCAGCAGTTTGAGCACCCGCGGCCGAAGGGAAGTGGGAATCACCACCTGCTGCCCCCACAAGAGGCACCCCCTCTCTAGGGACAGCTCTAGCTTTTTTCTGAAAAATGGGGCGAACTCCTCCGCTGGGGAGGACGCCGGCCACCCTTTCTGCACCCAGGAGCTAACTGCCGCTAACGTCTTGTCCTTCCCTGTCGCTTTGGCAATGTCGGCGGGCATTACGGGGGGCGAATCCAGCACCTCTATCATGAGAACCTGATGGTCCCGCTCCCCCTTGCTCACCTGGCTGGGCGTTAGGGGGAGGGGAGACCTTGATAGAGCGTCCGCATGGCTGATCTCTTTCCCGGGCCGGTAGACCAACGCGTGCTGATACGCGTTGAGAAAAATGGCCCACCTGAGCATCCTCGGGGACAGGATCTGTGGGGTGGGCTTATCTGCGGTAAAGATGCCTAGCAGGGGCTTGTGGTCCGTTACAATGGTGAAGGGGCGGCCATACAGAAAATCGTGAAATTTTTTCATCCCCGCGACTATTGCTAGTGCCTCCCTGTCTGTCTGTGCATAGTTTCTCTCCGATTGGGACAGGGACCTGGAGTAAAATGCTATCGGGGCCTCCCTTCCGTTTTCCAACACGTGGCACAGCACCGCCCCCACCCCCACCGGGGATGCATCACAGGTCAGAACTACCGGGCGTTTGGGGTTGAAGTGGTCAGTATGGCATCGGACGCTAGGAGGCTTTTCAGCTCACTAAATGCCCTTTCTTGGTCATCGCCCCACTTCCATGCCTGGTCTTTCTTTAGCAGTTTGTGTAGCGGTTCAGCCACCGCTGCCTTCCGGGGGAGGAAGGAGTGGTAAAAGTTGAGCAGCCCTAGGAACGACTGCAGCTCGGGCTTGGAGGTGGGGCGGGGGGCTTTCTTAATGGCTGCCACCTTGGACTTGGATGGTTTTATTCCCTCAGGAGTTACACAAAACCCTAGGAACTCAACCTCGGTTGCGAAGAAGACGCATTTGTCCTTTCGCAGTCTCAGCCCCGCTTTTTCGAATATTGTCAGGACCTTCCCCAACCTCTTGGCCAATTCAACCCGACTCCCCCCCCCCGTTATTAACACGTCATCAAAATAAGGCAACACCCCCTCCAATCCCTTCAGGAGGCGTTCCACGAGTGACTGGAAAATTCCAGGCGCCGAATTCATGCCGAACTGGAGGCGCGTCACCTGGAACGCCCCCTTATGGGTGACTATGGTCTGCGCAGCAGCTGCGGCAGGGGACACCGTAAGCTGCTGGTAGGCCTGTGCTAAGTCGAGCTTAGCGAAACACTTTCCCCCGTGTAACCTGGCCAGCAGATGGCTGACTACCGGCACCGGATATGCATTCGGGCGGATCGCCTTGTTGATGGTGCACTTGTAGTCGGCGCATATGCGGACCTCCCCATTGGCCTTTAGTGCGGTTACAATTGGAGTTTCCCACTCCGCGGAATCAACAGGCACAAGGATTCCCTGTCCCACCAATTTGTCCAGTTCCGCCTCTATCTTGTCCTTGAGTGCAAACGGCACCCGGCGTGGTTTAAGGCGAATTGGGCGGACCTCCGGGTCCAGGTCGAATGCCACTGGGGGCCCCTTGAATTTTCCCAGTCCTTTTTTGAAAACTTCGGGGTGCGCCTCGCACACCTCCTGAATTGGATCAGTCCCAACGGCGTGCATCCCAACGGCGTGCACCCCCCCAATAAACAAACCCAGGGGCTGGAACCATTGAGTCCCGAGGAGGCTGCAATCTCCCCCTTTGAGCACGACTAGGGGGAGGGACGCGGCGTGCTTCTTGAATTTAACCTGAAATTCTCCAACCCCCAACACTGGAATGCTGTTCCCTTGCACGTCCCGTAGTGTGGACCTCAACGCTTTGAGCTTGGGTCGCTTGTGGGGGGCAATTCCCAAAAACTCCCTCTGGGAAATGATAGAATATGAGGACCCCGAGTCAATTTCCATCCTAATGGGAACCCCTTGGACTAGTACCTCAACAAAGTAGCGGGGGTGTCCTGCAGACACGCTGAACACTGGGGCGTCGTCCTCGCTGCCGTCGGAGATGCGGCCCACGCCGTCCTGCTTCCGCGTGGCCTGAGCGCCGTCCTTGGGTCTCGTTGAGCGGTCTTGTCCCGCGGAACGGTCTGCTGAGCTCCGCCGGGTCTCGCGCTTCTTCCTGCACACCTTGGCGATGTGCCCGCGGCGGCCGCAGTTGTGGCACTCGGCCTTCCGGAACGGGCACTTTATGCAGTCGTGGGCCGCTCCACAGCCATCACACCGCCGGCTCTCCTTCCGGACCCTCCGGACGTCCTCGTCGTCGCTGCTCTCTGTGGACGACCTCGAAGTTCGCCGGGCCGCCTGTACCGGAGCCTCTGCCTTGCTCGACTTCGGCCGCCAGTCCTGGAGTTCTTGGACCCCGGCCTTTGTAGCTTCGGCGGCCTGGGCCGCTCTGACGACCTCCTGCAACGTGGGGGGCGGCTCTTGGTTCATTAATGTGCGCTGGGTTTCGGCGTCGTTCAGGCCGCACAGCACGCAGTCCCGGAGGGTGATTTCGGCATTCTCCCATTTGCACGGGCCGGCCGCCAGCCGCAGGGCCGCCACGAATGCGGCGACCATCTCCCCGGGCGCTTGGACTCGCCTCCAGAACGCACTCCGAGCGGGAAACATCGCCGTGGCGGGCCGGACGTGCTCACGCAGCATCTGCATGAGTTCCTTGGCCTTGAATTCGCTCACCCTCCTCGGTGCAATCAGGTCCACCAAGGTCCTTTTGGTTTCTTGTCCAAGCATCCTGGTGAAGATGGCCCTTTTCTTTGCCTCTTCCGTGACTTCGGACTCAATCAGCGCTGCCTGGAAGTCCATCTCGAAGATCTCCCAGTCGCCCGGTTTCCTGATTTCGAAACCGGCGCATGTCTTGGTCCCGTGGGCCGCCATGATCCCACCTTCGTCGCCAATTTAGTGTAAGGGACAGAAGACAATGAAACAGCCGAAGGGTTGGCTTAACACAGGTTTATTGCATGATGATCCGGAGGAACATGTGGTAATGGCGGATGGGTAGCTCAATATATACAGCTGGCTATACATTTGAAAGTGGCTCGTCGACAGACTATTGGTTGCTGCCCGCGTGACGTCGTAGCAAGGTCACGCCCTTCTTGACCAGGTGAAGAGGTGGCGGGGAATCTTCCCGCGCTGCTGAACCAGGTGAATCTGAGCCATGAGAGCTGGACGCTCGCTATTGCCATCTAGTGGTCACTAGCTCGCGTCCCCTTATCAGGTTTACGTTGATACAGCTGAAGGTTATAATGTTGCACACAGAAAGGTTACATTGTTAACACATGGCAATGGTACATTGTTAAAGGCACAGCTTTACAGAACACAACAAAGGCCAAGTGGCTTTAATTCACAGAGACAAAATGCAGCCAGAGTCCACATCAGTTGGAAATGAAGAGCAAGATCATGCTCTTTGATAGAGGGGGCAGTCTCTGTTAACTTGAGCAGAGCCACATCTCTCCTGTGCCTGAGTGATGGTTCTGTTTTGCTTTCACAAAGAACAACAAGGCAAAAATAAATACATCTCCAGATGTCAGTGGGATTAGCAGGCATGAAGGCTCTCAGTGTCTCAATGGGCCCCTAATGCTTAGTGCACAGCTTCCTTCTGATAGATCACATGAGATTTCTTCAAGAGTAAAAGCCAAAGGGCACAAAGCCATTTTCAGAGCTCCTCACTGGCCAAAAAACACTTAGTTCTCAACTCTCCTAGAGCTGATCTTAGCAGACTAAAACTCCAAGACCCCCAGGGACTTCTCAGTCAGCAGACAATTTACCATCAAGATCCAGACTGACCACAGCATCATGCTTAACTATTGTAAAGGACTTCTTTCTGAACCAGTTCAAATGTTTTTAGACTTGCAGGAGGGTATGGATAGTGATCTGGTAGCCAGCAACCTAAAGAGATAAGTAGCGATTACAGTACAATTATAGACCTCCCCATAGCACTTAGAGCACTCTCTGGGTGGTTCACAAGGAAATTAATATTTTTGCCTCCAGCATGAGTACTCATTTTACCAACTTCAGAAGGGTGGGAAGGCTCATTCAACCTGGAGCCCATCAGAACTCATGTCAGTAGTTTTATCTGTAGTACCACAGTTACCGGTACTAAACACTGCACCACAAGGGCTCTGACAATTCTGTCATCTGCCAAAGATATCTCTCTGTACATGCACAAGGATATCAACTGTTTCCTTAAGGATGTACAGTATCTCTAAAAAAAACCTCCTCTGTTGCACAGATTCCCCTTGTGGAAGCTCCAAGTTGTCATTCCCATTCTCACCAGGCTTAGGTCACGTTTTTAAAACACCCACAGTGGGAGGTATTCTTCCTCACTGCCTTTGCCTTAGAACTATGTCAGGGATGGCAAACCTTTTAAAGACCAAGTGCCCAAACTGCAACTCCAAACCCACTTTGTACTAGGGGAAGGGAGGAAGCGTTCCCATTGGGCTGCTGGGCAGAGGGACAGGGTGAACTCTGTGCTGGGAGAGGGACGAAGTGCTCCCATTGGGCTGCTGGGGAAAGGAGTGGGGCAAACTCTGTGCTGGGGCAATGGCACATGTGCTCACAGAAAGGGCTCTGAGTGCCCCCTCTGGCACGTGTGCTGTAGGTTCACCACCACTGAACTAGGTGGTATGTCTACTAGGTTGGTAATGTGTATGCACCAAATGGTCTCAGTGTTTCTCTGTTTACTTCTTTCTTTCATTCCATGAATTTATTCCACTTTTCTTTAGGACCAGAAGGTATGCCTAGCTTCCTTTTGTCCAGACCCACACATGCCCCTCCAGAGAAGAAATGGCACGTGTTGGATGACAGGAGAGCCATTAAAATTTACCTGAAGAGGATTGAATATATTGTTTTTCTGGCTATCTGTTTCTTTCTTTTAATTCTAGGAACATGGGAAGGAAAGAGTCTAAGCAAACTTTAGACAGGTGCATTGAAGCTTTTGTGACCACTTGCTGTGACACTTTGAGTAAAGCAGTCCTTAGAAGTATCGCTGGTGATTTTTCATAAACTGCAACCTCCCCAGCAGCATTTGGCACAGAGACTCTGTTTTTGGGCATTTGTAGGGCTACCACATGGAACGTACAATCTCCTTTCATATGGGTCTGTAGCGTGGATGCCTTTCCCTCTACAATCTATGGGTATAAGATTCCCTAGTACAGGGTTTCCCAAACTATGTTCTGTGGAACACTGGTGGACTTCAATTCCCAAAAGCCTCCATCAGTACATTGGCTGATCAGTGCTTTGGGAATTTGACTAGGCTTCTGGGAATTGAAGTCCAGAAATCAAAGTATTGGAAACACTGCTCTAGTAGATAGAACACCAGTAGGGGAGGAGGCCTTGCAAAAGGCTGTAATTAGCCTGAGAACAGTGCCTGAACCAACCCTGGGACTGGATAAGCCCCACTGCCATCATTGGTTGCTACTCATATCTGAGTACTGTATACATTTTTCCTAGAAGTCATTTTCTCAGTTGATGGATGTATCTCTGGTGAGTCAATAAACTGATCCTGGCATGAAACATGCAACCACGCACATTACATTGAATAGATGGTGGAGGGCGTAGTTGAGTTTGACAAAGCTTTCGTGTTTGTCGTTTAGCCTCTTCATGTATGTGGCATTCTCCTTTGAAGTGATCGGTAGCAGCAGAGATGGTTTGGTGCCAAAGTGGGCAATCTACGGCTGCTGCCTCCCAGGTTTGTGGGTTTATACCTGACACCTTGATGGTTTGTTTCAGCTGGTCCTTGTAATGCTTCAAAGGAGCTCCACAGGCTCTTGTACCAAAGCAAAGTTCCCCATAAAGGATTTGGTGAGGAAACCTGGAACCGTCCATACGGCGGACATGCTCTATCCATCTAAGATGATGATCTATGATGGTAGTAGCTTCAATGCTATTTACATGTGCCTTTTCAAGAACTGCAATGTTGGTGACATAGTCATCCCACTTGATGTTCAAGATGGACCTTAGCTTATATTGGTGAAAGTGCTCAAGCTTTTTGATGTCTTGGCGATAGAAGGTCCATGTTTCACAGCCATATACTAACGCTGAGGTAACAACAGCTTGGTATACCATGAGCTTTGTATGAACTATTAAATCTTTGTTCATGAAGACCCAGTGTGGTAGATAAAGCCCCACTGTAAGGATCTTATTGCCCCTTAGGAAATAGTAACATTAGCACTTAACATTAGATATTCCTTTTATACAGGGGGAGAAGTGAATCCTTCCCCATCCATTATGATTGGTAGCAGAAGTTGTTGGCTAAGGTTATTTTCCCAGCATTGTTGTTTTTTCATCACCTGATTTTCAGTACACACACATGCATGCACACTCACTCAGTCACTCTGTGGAAGAGATACACAAAGCCACACCCCTAAGATTGGTAATAAATTTAGTTTTAAAATAAATGTACTTACTTAGGACTGCCTTTGTGCTTTATTCTATCTTTTAAAAAAAATCATGAAAATGTTCTGTTTTGGAACCACTTGGTGGCAGAATGGCATAAATATATGTTCCTGAATGCGTAGTCAACACATCATAGGCTTCATTTTTTGTTTTTTAGCACAGGATTTATTTTTTGAGTTGCAGAGTTCTCTTTGAGAAAGAGAAACAGCAACTTTAAAAAAGACTGTGTTCTGGAAGAAACCTACCTGGATCTAGAAAATGATACGGCTTTAGGTCTGTTATCTATATTCCCTTCATGGGCAAGGGGATAGAGCAGATTGCCAGTGATCAGTTCCAGGCACTTGGGGAGGAACCCTGGGTGCAACAGTTTGGAATATCCCAGGTGCCTATAAAGCAAAGGTGTGGGTTCGGTATCCGAAATGGGCTGCCGCACCCCTTGACCAACGTACCTTGTGCACGTGAGCAGGTCACTGTCGGGGTCCCAAAGCCCATGGGGGTTGTCCCCTAAATTGATCTGCAAAGGGAGGTATATTCGACAGGAGGGTTTGAGTCTGGCCCAGTGCTAGGCCAACCAAGGGGGGGGATTGTGATGTCATTGCCGAGCACACATCACAAGCCCACCCCTGGTCAGTGGGTTTCCTTGGCAACACTGGCACTCAGCTAGCCAGGTTGGGACCACCCGGGTGAAGCCGGGCACCCCTGCTAGTATCTATATAAAACCACTGGGGGAGATCATCAGGAGAGTTGGAGTTTCCTTTAACCAATATGCTGATGCTACACAATGCTGTCTCTCCTTTTCCACCTCAGCAGATGATGATGCTTGAACCCTGGACTGTTGCCTGGAGTCAGTCATGGAGTGGATGAGGGAAAATAGGCTGAAACTGAATCGTAACAAGACAAAATTCATGTACTGACTTAGGCTTCTGGGAATTGAAGTCCCCCTTTGAGGTGTGTGCCCCACATTGGGAACAACTGGTCTAGTAGTTGGAACAGAAACTACCCTGATTATCTTGTTGAATGACTGGTACCAAGGAGGGATTATTTAAAGATAATTTACATAACCAAAGATTTAAAGATAATTTACATAACTAAAGATTATTTAGGGTAATCTTTCTATTTCTGGAAATACTCAGTCTAGAAGATACCCTAGGGGATGCTGCTATTCTCAAACTGTTTTGTGTTTCTAGAGATACTTATGCGTTAATAGCAATCTGTGGAGGTGAGAAATACCAGCTGTGGCCAGCCTACTTTTTCAGTCCATGACTGAAGTTTATTCTTGGAGGTTCCCCTCCGCAAATATGATGTAAAGTTGGAAACATATGTTAGCACATGAGGGGGCACAATTTTTATGTCAACTAAAATAATATATGGCTAAATTGAATCTTTTTGAGTAATTTAAATCCACTCTGTCAACACCTATATGAAGCTACTGGTGGAGGTTCCATAGTAATGGGAGAGGTCACCAATAAGGAGATAAAGTCAGGAACTTTTTCACATATTGGCCAAAATCCTATTGCTTCGCATTAGGACTTGATCAAACAGGCATTTGTCCCACTGTTTGGTGCACTGTAGAGATGGGTTGGTCCACCCCCCCCCCCCATCCAGTAATCAGGTATCCTGATTCCTAGAGCATACCAACCCATTCCCAGAGTACCCCTACCTGCATTTTTGAATCCCTATCAGGGGCTTCTAATTTTTTTTGTGCCAGTAGGTGCACTCTAGTTTGGTCCATTCCCAGCATGTACGATCACTGGGGAAAAACCAAAATTGAGCTTTGTAGTTGTCAAAGCTGCCAAGGCTCCTTCCACTGTCTATTTCTAGTACTGTACAGTGGCTTAATAAGTTGATACCATTGCTGTGAAATGCCAATTAAAATCATGGCTGCAGGCAGTTTTTTGATCAGCACCTCACACAAATCAAACTGTTAGTTTAGCTATGAGCAACCCAAGTTCAAATCTCAATTTGGGAAACTTGTATCATGAGATTTTTTTAGATTTTTTTTAAAGGAATGAAAACCAAATACACATGGACTGGAGTGTTAATGGTATTTGGCATCTTTGTACTATTTAAAAACAGCAATCAGGAAAAATAATTGTCTTTGGCAAAGCAATTTAATGTTTCTTCCCACAGCAGTACTATGACAGATAAATCACCCTAAAATGATCGTTTTTGCACCTGTCTCCCCTTCTCCAATGACTGATTTCAACAGGGAAAATGGTCTGGGGGGGATCTCCCCAGGCACATTTTTGTGGTGGTTTTCTATCGAGCCCAGCAGAAGGAACAGGACCGTCATGTCAGGTATCGCGCGGCTCTCAAATATTCTTTTGAAAGATGGGAGGCAGATGACAGAGGCCAAGTCCAGGAGTGTAGACTGTTCTTAGGATGCTTCATGACTGATAATGAATTAACAATAGGTGAGAGAGATCAGGAACACATGTCTGCTGACAGTATAAATGTCCAGCCACTGGTTAGTAGTGGATATAGTATGTATTTCTCCCTCAAATCACAAATTTGTTTTAAATGTAAAGGAAGGCAGAGAATAAAGGATGACAACACCCCTCCTTGTTGAAAATGAGCTGTGAAATATAGTTTGTATCTGAGTAAGTTAAACATCCTTCTTTGTTTGAAACCGGTATCCCTTGTTGGTCCTTACATTAAGAGAAACTGGAGTATTGGGAGCAAAATGTTGAACATGTTTCCTGCTTTCTGAAATACAGATTCATCTATGCTATAATGATAATAATTTTGTGTCAGAAACTATTCTGGGTTGAAAGGATTTTTGCTGGAGAAACTCTGCCCAGGGGACGCCCAAATGAGGGCAGTAGGAAAAGATTTTGGGGATATGAAAGGAGCCTCCCAGCTCCTGCCAACCTAGCAGATTGAAAGCAAAAAGTGGTCCCTATTTATCTACTTGCAATTTCTTGCTTTCAATCTGCTAGGTTGGTAGGAGCTGGGACAGAGACGGGTGCTCAATCCGTTTTGCAGTACTTGGGTCTTGAACTTCTTAACCACTGAGCCACCACAGTCCCTATCTTTGCTGTGCTATCCTCTGATGATAAATACTCCAGTACTCTCCAGTGTCTACTCTATTTTGCAAGGGTTTTATCTGCAATATGCTCATCCTTTCTTATCAGATTACTGAGATTATAAAATTGGCTCTCTAATAAAGCTGTAGTCTTGGCTTCCTTTCAGCAATTGATCTGTGTTTACTTAGAGCTAAATGCTCTGTGGATATAGTTTTTATTCTGCAATTAAAAGCAGCACGACAATTCAGATAATGTAAATATAATTCTGCTATTCATTAACTTTTTTTGCAAACACTATAGAGGTCAATATTGTTGTTATAGTGCTATTTTTGGCTGGAAAAAAATAGCACTAAAACTATTACATATAGCATATTTCCTGTTCAGGAGCCTCATAAAAATACCAGGAATTGCACATCACGTTTGCCTGTCTCTGTAGACAACTGTGAGTTCCTGGTCAAAATGTATCTTTTATTTTATTTTTTTGAAGAAGCTATGCTTTTGCTTCAAAAAAATTGAATACAAAATTAAAGAGGTGATGACTTGTACTAATTTGGCAAATATTCAAATCTAGCCCCTAAGTATGTCTTTAGAATCTTTCTTTCTTTCTCTGCTGCTTCTTTTCTTTGTTTTTATCTCTTTCTCTGCTCATAATAAAATTATTTTTAAATTCTGCAAGTATATTTTTTTCTACATTGCACAAATATCTGAGAAATAATTTATTTATTTATTACAAAAAAATGAAGCTATGTTACACGGCATGGAGTATACGACTAATATGGACAAATTAGTCAAGAGAAGCTGTTTGGACAGGAATTATATTGTTTAGAATTGTTCCAATTATAGTCATGCTTTTTGAACAAAAATCAAGTTACACACATATAAGACACTGTTTTTCCTAGTTTGAGTTGTAATGCATATGCCGTCCTGAACTCAGGTTCTAGTCTACTTGGTTGGTAAACAGAGCGATATGAACCTGGAGAAGAAAGCAGGATTGCCATTTCAAGGTTCTACTTTTGTCAGGAAACCCCATAGTCCTACTGCATACAGTATTTATGCCATCGCAGCAGGCATGCCACAGTCTGGCCACTGAGGGTAATGACTGCCCAGTTTTGCTTCATGAGAATAAAATATAGGTACCTGGGAACAATATGATGGCAAAAACAAAACAAAACTGCAGTTCCTCAGAGTATAGGGAAAAGAATTCTGTCAAGGACAAAACGGGCTGGATACAGGCTATCTTGTGGATTGTCTTCTTTCAAATAAACCTAGTTGTATCTCAGCTTCCAACAGTAGCCCTGTGGCCCCTGTTCCATCAAAATGGCTATCAAAGGCTGGCTAACTAGCAGTCAGTGGCAGAAGAACTGTAAAGTCCCCTCTAAGAAATTTGTTTCAGCCGCCCCTCGCTTATGAATGTTAAATGCTCAGTGAAATTATCCTTTTCCAAAGGTCCTTTTCAGATATTCCATCTACTGGCAGCCTGTTGTGTTCTAACAGTGTAACCTTCTACATGTGATAACAATGTATCTGAACCAATGTAACCTTGCCTACGAGTAACAATGTAACCTTCAGCTGATCACTATAAACCCTGTAATAGGACGCGAGCTAATGACCACCAGCTGGCAGCAGCGAGCGTCCAAGCTCTCTTGGTTCAAACCCACCAAAAGGCCACAGCGCGGGAAGTTTCCCGCCGCTACCTACACCTGGACAAGAAGGGCGTGACCAGCCATGACGTCACGCGGACAGTAGCCAATGAGCTATCGTGGAGCCACATTCAAATACGTTACTACCATATATATAGAGCTGTGCGTCCGCCATTACCTCATGTTCCCTCTGTCCACCATGCAATAAACCCGAGTTAACCCAGCCCTTGGCTGTTTCCTGTGTCTTGACTCTCATACTCTAAATTGGCGACGAGGATGGGATGATGGATCCCCACGGAGCCAGGACACAGAGCGGGTTCAACATTACCAAACCGCAAGACTGGGAGCTTTTTGAGATGGACTTCCAGGCGGCACTGGTGGAACTCAAAGTCAAAGAAGACGACGAGGAAAGGAAGAGGGCCATCCTCACCCGCATGCTGGGGATGGAGACCAAGCGAACGCTGGTGGGCATTATTGCACCGAAGAAGATGGGTGAGTTCAAAGCCGATGACATCATGAAACTGCTGCGTGAGCGTTTCCGACCCTCGAGGGCAATGTTTCCCGCTCGGAGCGCGTTTTGGAGGCGAGTTCAAGCGCCGGACGAGTCGGTAGAAGCCTTCGTAACAGCTATGAGAGTAGCCGCCACCCCCTGCCGATGGGACCACTTTCTAGAGATGGCCCTCAGGGACGGAGTTCTGTGTGGCCTGAAGGACAAGGAAGTGCAGCGCAGCCTGATGAACAAGGAGCCACCACCCACACTGACAGAGGTTGTAGAGGCCGCGGAAGCCGCGGAATCCACGAATGCTGGAGTAGATGAGATGCACAAGTGGCGTGAGTGGCGTCCGAGGGCCGGCAAAGCGGAAAACTTGGTGCACGGGAAGTCCGGACAGTCGGTGCACGCAACCCGACGGACCTCGAAGTCGTCTTCGGAAAGCAGCGACGGCGAGGAGGTCCAGAAGGTCCGAAAGGGAGGGCGCCGTTGCGATGGTTGCGGAGCGGCCCATGAGCGCGTGAGGTGCCCATTCAGAAAAACCGAGTGCTACAACTGCGGCCGCCGGGGACACATCGCCAAGGCATGCAGGAAGGGAAAAGAGAGCCGGAAACAGTCACAAGACTGTTCGACCAGACAGGACCGTTCAGCGAGGTCCAAAGATGGCACCCGGACCACGAGGAAGCAGGACGGCGTGGGCCGCATCTCGGACGACAGCGAGGGCGACGCTCCTGTGTTCAGCGTGTCTGCGGGACAGCCCCATTACTTCGTTGAGGTACTAGTACAAGGGACCCCTATTAGGATGGAAGTTGACTCGGGGTCCTCCTATTCTATAATTCCCCAGAGAGAGTTTTTGAAAATCGACCCCCACGTGCGGCCCAAACTTAAAGCGTTGAGGGCCACACTACGGGACGTACAGGGGAACAGCATTCCAGTGTTGGGGGTCGGGACATTCCGGGTTCGTTTTAAGAGACATTCTGCGGAACTTCCCCTAGTGGTGCTAAAAGGGGGGAGTTGTAGCCTCCTCGGGACACAATGGTTCCAGCCTCTAGGCTTGTTCATAGGGGGGGTGCATGCCGTAGGCGTGGACCCAATACAAGCGGTGTGCGACGCACACCCCGCCGTTTTCAAAAGTGGACTGGGAAAGTTCAAGGGACCCCCCGTAGCCTTCGACCTAGACCCGGAGGTCCGCCCGATAAGACTCAAACCGCGCAGGGTGCCGTTCGCACTAAAGGACAAAATAGAGGCGGAACTGGACAAACTGGTGGGTCAGGGGATTCTTGTTCCTGTGGATTCCGCGGAGTGGGAGACTCCAATTGTAACAGCACTGAAGGCTAACGGGGAGGTGCGCATTTGCGCTGATTATAAGTGTACAGTTAACAAGGCGATCCGCCCTAATGCATACCCGGTGCCAGTGATCAGCCACCTCCTGGCTAGGCTAAATGGGGGAAAGTGTTTCGCTAAGCTCGATTTAGCACAGGCCTACCAGCAACTCCCTCTAACCCCCGCCACAGCGGCGGCACAAACAATAATTACACATAAGGGGGCGTTCCAGGTGTCGCGTTTACAGTTCGGCGTGAACTCGGCACCTGGCCTTTTTCAGTCGCTCGTGGAACGCCTCCTGAAGGGGCTGGAGGGGGTGTTGCCATATTTTGATGACGTGTTGATAATGGGGGGGGAGTAAGGCCGAGCTGGCACATAGATTGGATAAAGTTTTGACCGTGTTCGAGAAAGCGGGGCTGCGACTGAGAAAAGACAAATGTGTCTTTTTCGAAACAGAGGTTGAGTTTTTAGGGTTCCGGGTCACGCCCGAGGGAATTAGGCCGTCCAAATCTAAGGTAGCCGCCATCAAGAAAGCTCCTCGCCCCACATCCAAAACCGAACTGCAGTCATTTCTGGGGCTTCTCAATTTCTACCACACCTTCCTTCCACGGAAGGCGTCTGTTGCCGAGCCGCTCCATCAGTTACTTAAAAAAGAGGAAAAATGGCTGTGGGGTGACGAGCAAGAGAGGGCGTTCACAGAGTTAAAGCAACTCCTGACATCCGAGGCAATCCTGACTCATTTCGACCCCAAACGGCCAGTAGTGTTAGTCTGTGACGCATCCCCGGTGGGGGTGGGGGCGGTGCTTTGCCACGTGTTGAATGACGGAAGGGAGGCCCCGATAGCGTTTTATTCAAGGTCCCTGTCCCAAGCAGAGCGGAATTACGCACAGACCGACAGGGAGGCGTTAGCAATAGTAGCGGGAACCAAAAAATTTCACGATTTTCTGTATGGTCGGCCGTTCACGATCGTGACTGATCACAAGCCCCTGTTAGGAATCTTCACTGCAAATAAGCCCACGCCCCAGATCCTGTCCCCGAGAATGCTGCGGTGGGCTATTTTTCTTAACGCATACCAACATGAGTTGGAATACCGGCCCGGGAAGGAGATCAGCCATGCAGACGCGCTCTCACGGTCTCCGTTGCCCTTGTCGGACGATCAGAAGGCAGGGGTGGGAAGAGACCGCCAGGTATTGCTAATAGAGGTTTTAGATTCACCCCCATTAGTGCCGGCCGACATTGCCAAGGCAACGGGAAAGGATAGAACACTGGAGAAAGTGTGCTCGTGGGTACAGAAGGGGTGGCCGGCGTCATCCCCAAGCATGGAATTCGACCCATTTTTTCGAAAACGAATAGAATTGTCCTTAGAGAGGGGGTGCCTCTTGTGGGGCCAACGGGTGGTGGTTCCTACGTCCCTGCGACCGAAGGTGCTAAAGCTGCTGCACGTCAGCCACCCGGGAATCGTCCGTTCCAAGGCACTGGCCCGCAGTTATTTCTGGTGGCCCCAGCTGGACGCCGACATAGAGCAGATGATCGGCACTTGTGAGGCATGTCAGGGCTCCCGACCGGAGGTAGCCCGTCTCCCGCATAGGGAATGGGACGCAGCAAGGGGACCGTGGTCCAGGGTACATGTAGATTTTGCTGGCCCGTTCCGAGGAACCATTTTTCTCCTGGTAGTGGATGCGTACTCCAAGTGGCTGGAGGTCATTCCGGTAAAGAGCACATCCTCCGCCACTACCATTGGCCAGCTGAGGAGGGTCTTTTCCACATTCGGTTTACCCGACACTCTGGTCAGCGATAACGCTAGCTGTTTCACGTCCGCTGAGTTCGCGGCATTCATGGAGGCAAATGCAATTCGGCACGTCACATCCGCGCCGTTTCACCCGGCCACGAATGGCCAAGTGGAACGGTTGGTGCGCACAACAAAAGATGCGCTGCGGCGCATGGGCTCGGGGGATCTAAATCACCAAGTCTGTCAATTTCTGTTAGCGTACAGAGTGACCCCATTAGCGTCCGGATATTCGCCGGCTGAGCTGCTGATGCGGAGGAAACTGACCACGATCTTGTCCAGGTTGGACCCGACGAGGGTCGAGGACAAAGGGAAGAACATAGGTTTAGCGGTCTCGAAAGGGTTCGGCGTAGGCGATCCTGTACACTGCAGGAACTATGCCAATGCAGGCCCAGCCTGGGTGCCAGGGACGATAGTAGAACAGACGGGACCGGTGTCGTATCGGGTGGAAACGAACACCAGTCTCCTCTGGAGGAGGCACGCTGACCAACTGCGGCGCCGAGTGAGTGAGGGACCGATCAGTGGGGCTCAGCAACCAGATTCAGCGATAGGGTTCTCCCCCACCCGTTTAGCCCAAGGGGGAGACAAAGAAGGACACCAGTCCAAAGCCAGGGGGGAAAGCAGTGAGCCCGGCTCATATCCTTTTGACACGCCAGTTTTACCAGCTCTATCCGAGCCCGGGGAGGGGGAAAAGGAGTTTGCAGCCGCCGCTGCCGCTTCCCCCGAATTCGATTACGATTTTAATTTTGCGAGCCGGGGGGGTTTTTTGGAGTGTTCCCCCACCCATCCAAGCGAGAAGAGGGGTTTTTCGTTAGCCCCCAGTGCCCCCGGTTCTTCCCAAACAAAGCACACACCTCCCAACAAAGCCGCAGAGCCGCGGCAAGCCACTAACGAGTCATCCTCTCCAATTACAGGGCAGGAAGCCAGGGAGCAAGGAGGAGGGAGAGGAGCCGGGGCAGGGCAGCCCGCGCCGAGACCCCAGCGTGTTCGAAATAAGCCATCTTGGCTGAGAGACTTCGTCTCGTCCTAGGGGGGAGGAGTGTTGTGTTCTAACAGTGTAACCTTCTACATGTGATAACAATGTATCTGAACCAATGTAACCTTGCCTACGAGTAACAATGTAACCTTCAGCTGATCACTATAAACCCTGTAATAGGACGCGAGCTAATGACCACCAGCTGGCAGCAGCGAGCGTCCAAGCTCTCTTGGTTCAAACCCACCAAAAGGCCACAGCGCGGGAAGTTTCCCGCCGCTACCTACACCTGGACAAGAAGGGCGTGACCAGCCATGACGTCACGCGGACAGTAGCCAATGGGCTATCGTGGAGCCACATTCAAATACGTTACTACCATATATATAGAGCTGTGCGTCCGCCATTACCTCATGTTCCCTCTGTCCACCATGCAATAAACCCGAGTTAACCCAGCCCTTGGCTGTTTCCTGTGTCTTGACTCTCATACTCTAAACAGCCTTGGTTTAGTTGTTTTGATTTCTTGATTTTTACTTCTGGCAAATCAATTAGTGCATAGCTCTTTGTTCATGGCCTGTTCTTCACTACAGCCTTTTCTTTCTTTTTATCTTAAGAGTATGTTTAGATTTCAGAGACATGAGATGCTTTGTACATATTTTATCTCAAAAGATGAAGTAGCACATTCCCATAAATGATAAGTATAGCATAAGAATAAAGCTGGATGGTGAAGTGTTCTTCTATCTGCATTACGACTATGGTTGCAGAAAACGTGTAAAGGAAGGGTTAATAATGCTGAATTGGACATGTCAGGAGGCTACTAAGCCTGATGACAAATCTGGAGAATTTTCATTTAGGCAAAATGAATATGTCCAAGAATACATTGATGAATGGCATTCATGCAAAACTAAGTATTTGGGCAACAGGGGGAAAGCTTGATTTTTTAAAATACGTTTTTATATTTCAGAATGTAGTGTACCCAGTGACAGTACCAGGATTGAGTTAATGCCTTTCAGGCATCCTTCAAACTGCAGTGGCTATTCTGCTTACCAGTCGTACTCTCTCTCAGCTACTGTGAGTCACTGTCCAGTCAGGCTTTGCTTTCTTAACTCGGTGTCCTGCTGACACACACTTACACACAACACTTACCAGATATCATTAGTTAGGCCGCAGTGAAAAATCCCCTCATCCTTTAAGAATTTTTTTCACAGAGTCTAGTCTTATTGTATGACAAAGTTGCAGCTATTCTTGCCATCTCCAGTGGAGAAAGAAGATATATGACTATCTTTACTGAAGAACTTATCTGATACCTGTAAAACATTTTTAAAGGAAAAATCAAGGGACCTCTTCATTCCTTCTCCACTACCTAAGTAGAGCTGAGTCGTACCCTACTTAGGTGTTCAGAACCCACTAGAATACTCACATTTAGAAGGAAGCTCTATTCCCTTCCACCATCATAGTGAAGTTCTAGATATTGAAATATGGTTTGTATCTTTTCTTTCTAAAGATTAAGGTACAGGCTATGTAGAAACTAATTCTTTCTATTCTATTTTTTCCCTTGGTTCTAATCCCTAATCTTAACAAATCTTTGTATACTAGGATTCAACTACGCAGGTTTTGATACCATAAGAGTCCCAGAGATAGTGATCCAAATCTTCTTGCCTGGTTATAATGGCACAGTGTAAATGGTGTAATTTTTGAAGGCAGCTTGCCCTAAATTAAGAAATCACCATAAACTTTATCAGTAGTTATTGTTTGGTTTCTGGATCTTGTACCTTGTTCCTGGTTCCTCCTGTCTTAGAAGACCTCTTGTCTTGTTCCTGTTTTCAAAAGACTTCCTGCCCTGTTCCTGGTTCCTGTAGACTTACTGTGCCTCACCTGGATCCTCCCTCCTTGAACCCTTGTACTTGCTTTCCTCCAGTCCATGAAGATACTCTGCATTGTCTGCTTTCTCAGTCACCTAACTTCTGGCTTGCTTGGACTATGCTTTTGTCATCTGGACTAATCTTGTAACTCTATCTATCTTGGTCTTGATTTTGGACCTGGACTCTGGACTGACATACAGTTACTGTCTGACCTGTTCCCTGGATCCTGGTACTTGTGTTACTTTTGCCAACTGCCCATGCCCTGGACTCTGACACTCACAAGGACAAAAAAAATTGTTTGGCCACAGCATGAAAACCTTTAACAGGAAGGCTTTAAGAAGAATTGGAAGCGGGAGGGAAACACAAGCTCAGAAGTAGTTCTGTAGGGTAAATGTCACTTGACAGGAAATTGGTGGGATGACTCCAATGATTGGAGTACAAAATATAAATTGTTCAAAAAAGAACAGAAAGAGAAGAAATTGGGATAGAGTGCACTATATGTCAACAGACAGAAATACAGGAAGATGACCCTAGTTGTCTAATCAAGATCATATGTATTATCATAATTATAGTGAAAAACAAAATGATTGTGGTAGTTGAAATCAAGATCATGAGGACAAAACCTTTGAAAAATAAACTGCAAGAATTTCAAAGAGACATGAGGTATCAATCAATCTTTATTACGGTCCAAGATCAGCATAGTATAACAAAAATAACAGAAGTTAGAATATATCAAGAGACAGAAGTTAAAATGAGGGAAAGAATCAAGTCAAGGATACCTAATTCTCTCATTTCTTCCTCCATGTTTTTGTATGAGAAAAATTACTATTCCCCACAAGCAAGGAATATTATTATAGAAGGGCCATGTTTGGCAGAATTTGCTTTCAAATGTATATCAATATACAGTAAATGAAACCTTCCATTACTACATCATGTCTCTTTTTGTTGTTGTTCAGTCGCATAGTCAATTCCAACCCTTTACGACCCTATGGACCATTGCCCTCCAGGCACCTCTGTCCTCCATTATCATCCTCAACCCACCCAGCTCTGTGCCCATTGCATCTACAATACTGTTGTGTCCAAATATTAATTGCAACGCAACAGCAGATTGGGGGTTAACCAACAAGTCATTTATTATAGCTCAGTTTGGACTGGGGAAACAGAGGCGAGATAGCAACTTATACACAGACAGAACAGCAGTTACAGTAATACATTTGCCCAGGCTATTGCTAACGCGGGAAACCTGTTAAACCAATCAGCATACATTGATAACATCTGAAAGTGGCGCCTTGCAGAAAGGGTGTGCTGTTGCAGCAAAGACTTAATAACGATTGCAAAGCAATAAATGTTTGGACACAACATTCCTCCCCCCTAGCAGGGAACCCATTTTCCATACCTTTGGGGTGGACCACACCCAACATTGGTGGGACTTAGGGCAAGGGGTACGTGAGAACCAGGGTCTATGGAAGTGCCGGTGGACTCACTGGTTGAACTAGGCAAGTGTTAGATCCGGCCCGTATAAGCACCAGTCCAGGACAACGATGAACAAACAGCAACAGGCTTTATTTAACAGTCAATTAGAGATGAGCTTACAAGATGTTCCAGATCCCGAGATGGCTATACAATCCTAGCGGAGTCAGTCCCTCCGGACCCTTACCCGGCAATGGGCAATAGACTAGCTAGCATAGGAGCGTAGCATTATGGAGGGACCCAGGCTACCTGTATGGAGTAGGAAGTATAGATCCGGTCCGGCCCCACCCTTGTTCACCCATGGGGCTTATATAGTGTCTCCCCGGTGGTGGCTCCTGGATACAAGGTAGCGACCTGTCGGACAAGCGTAACTAACCAATAGTAACAGGGAATATATGTAATTAACCAATGGAGAACAGGATCCAAAACTGTAACCAATCAAAAGGCTTGGTTTAGCCTAACAAGCATGCTCTTTTGCAGGGGTTTCACGCCACTTTAGGGTTCTGGTTAGAATGGTGGGAAACCGCCATTTCCTCTTGCAAGAGTGCTCCCCACGCTACTTGCAAATGTGTCTCAATACACAACATTCCTTTCCCCTAAGTTTTCAGTAGGGGCCCAAGGTAAAACTTAAGATATGGAATCCTCATCCGAGGAGTGTTCTATCTTGTGAACATGAACTCTGCCTGTCCCCTGTTTGCAAGTGTCCTGTGGTTCATGAGTTTTACTGGAGCTCCATGGAGTGATCAAGGGACTTTGCATCCGGAGGGGTTTTGCGTGTGTGCAACCCGAAACAAATCACTTTGGCGAGGTGCGTAGCTTCTTTCCTTCCTGAGCTACATTGGCTGTGAGAGATCCCATGTGTGGTGCATACAAAGAATCCCCATGTTCCAAACCTTTGCCCCATGTCCTTGCAAACAACCATGGACTTTTTTGCTCGTGCCCCTTGCAAACTAACTGCTGCAACTGAGGCCCCTATGGAGTGGACCGCTCCCGGTCAAGCTCCCGCAGCTGCCTTTAATAATGGGTATGGTGAATGCTCTCCGGTACTGCCTGAGGAAAGCTCCCTTTGCCTCAACGTACAGAGATCCTTAGGACTTTGTTCTTTCCCTTCCCACCCTGGGGACTGAGAGTGCTACCGCAATCCCTCCCTTTTTCCCCAGGAGTGCGAGCCTGCACTTAGGCGCTCCTTCTCATGCCAGTCTATGTTAGGGGGTGATTGTGAGACCCAGATACCTCCTTCAACCCCAGGGGACTTCGAGAGCCCACCCACTGCTGGGGAAACTGTGAATCTTCCCAAACAAGATGTGCCTCCAGTACCGTGTTGTAGCCCCCAAATCTCAATGGTGTGTTTGATTCCTGGCCACCAGAAATAGCTATGTATAACATCTTGGGAGCGGAGACAATCATGGGACCCACTTAACAAGTGCTCAAGTAGTTTGGCCCGCAACCCACATGGAACCACTGTCTTGCAAAGCCTGTATAAGCACCCTCCCAGTACTGAGAGTTTTCTGCGGTCCCGGTAATACACACATGCCTCTGAATTGTAAAGAGGAGGCGGCCACCCGATGTCCACCCACACAATAACATCAGACAGTAACGGGTCAGTCTTTGAAGCTGCGGAAAAGTTCAAGGACCTTTTGAGTGAAACAATGGCCAATTGGTCCCAAAAATAAGGATTTTCCCAGTTCAGTGCACCAGGCAGCAAAAGTTCTTGTAACTCAAACACATCTGACTGTCCAGGTTTTTCTTTTTTTTCTGCAAAGTCACTCTCTTTGCGCGCAACATGCGCTTGTCGGGAAAGCAAAGCACTTAGTTCTTCCATGGAGGAATCACTGCCAGTGGGCCCTTGGGACAAACCCTCCCCAGATAGTAACAATGCTTGGGGCTCGCCCTCGATTCAAAAGACAGGTTCTCCCCAACCCAGCTGGATTCTCGTAAAGTGGATGCCTAAGACCCCGAACCAGTGGGACCCTAAAATGTTAGTCTTACCCGCTTTTGCAACAACGAGGGGTAGGCTCGCGTAGACATAGTTATAATGGACTTCAAGGTTGCCTATTCCCCGAATTGGAACGTTGCAACCCCGTTAACTCCACTAACTTGCCTGGAAGACTCTTTAGCTTGAGCTGCAGGTCAGGCGGAATGCGATGGTACTCATCATCGGTCACGATGGAGAGAAAAGATCTGGAGTCCACCGGAAATCGGGAAAACACCCCTTCGATGCAGACATCCAGGCTGTACCCGTCCCTCAGGTCTCGCCACTCGTCGTCAATCCCATAGCTCGTTAAGACCTTGGCAATGCAGAACTGGAGCTTCGGCTGGAGTTTTGGCGAAGTTTCAACACATTGCTTACAGACCTTGGAGATGTGTCCTGATTTCCTGCAACAATAGCACTGGGCGCTGTTGAAGGGACACTCTGTGCAAAGATGGCACTTCCTGCATCCTCGGCATGGCACAAATGACCCTGGCGTTGGTGTCGGTGCCCTCGTTCCCTGTGGTGAGATGTCGCGGTCTTAGCGGACATGGCTGGAGGCTTCAGAAAAGGCAGCCGCGGTCGTAGCTGTACCCAGCGACTCTTTATCTTCGAGGGTCGACTTGCGTTGGAAGTGCTTGCACAGGGTATGTAGCAAGGCCAGTAAAGAGATTTGCTGGAGCACGTCGGGCGGCAAAAGTTTTGCAACAACATTGAGAGTTTCTAGCCCACAGTGGTCCAAGAACGTTGCCTTCCACAATGCCGGCTCAACTTTCCTTACTGTGAAGTAACTTTCCAGCTGGACTTCATAGTACGGCCATAGGCGAGGCTTGCTGATGTCGAACGGACGCAGCCAAAGGGGGACTTGGTCAGTCAGCTCATTGTTCTTCAATCCCATCTTCGTCGCCAATGTTAGATCCGGCCCTTATAAGCACCAGTCCAGGACAACGATGAACAAACAGCAACAGGCTTTATTTAACAGTCAATTAGAGATGAGCTTACAAGGTCTTCCGGGTCCCAAAATGGCTATACAATCCTAGTGGAGTCAGTCCCTCCGGACTCTTACTGGCAATGGGCAATAGACTAGCTAGCATAGGAGCATAGCATAATGGAGGGACCCAGGCTTAGTGCTACCCGGCTGCCTGTATGGAGTAGGAAGTATAGATCCGGTCTGGCCCCACACTTGTTCACCTGTGGGGCTTATATAGTGTCTCCCCGGGGGCTTATATAGTGTCTCCCCGGTGGTGGCTCCTGTATACAAGGTAGTGACCCACCAGACAAATGTAACTAACCAATCATAACAGGGAATATATGTAGTTAACCAATGGAGAACAGGATACAAAACTGTAACCAATCACAAGGCTTGGTTTAGCCTAATAGGCGTGCCCTTTTGCAGCAGTTTTGTGCCACTTTAGGTTTCTAGTTATAATAGCGGGAAACTGCCATTTCCTCTTGCAAGAGTGCTCCCCGTGCTACTTGCAAATGTAAAGTATATTACGTTCCCTGTAATAACCCTTGAACTCATCGGAAAACGGCGGCGGCAGTGGCCACCCAACTTGTACCCAATACATGACTCTTGACACCTGGGGATCCTCACATGTAGCCCTTTCAATATCTAGTTTATATTTCAGAGTCTCAATGATGAGGTACTCCCACAGCCCCAAGATTTCTGGCTCCTCAGTGGACAGTGAACAGTTTTTTATGTTCAGTCTTAGTATGGTCTCTACGCGCAACATGCACTTAGCAGTTCTTCAAGTTAACAACTGTTGTTTTGGGCTCCAGACCCTCATTCACATCCCCCCCACCCCAAAAAAACCAACCTTACCTGACTGGGATCTGCCCGAACCCTTCCCACACCTGAAAGGATAATGCCTATTGGCCCAAACCACTGAGTGCCCAGCAGGTTGTTCTTACCCGCCTTGACCATAACAAGCGGGAGTTTTGCAGTGATGCCTTTGAACTGCACCTCAAAGGAACCCATGCCAAGCACAGGGATGTGTCATCCCTGCACATCTCTCAACTGGACCTGCAGAGCTCGCAACCTGGGGCGGTCTGCAGGTGGAATCTGGAAAAACTCACACTGAGAAAGGATCGAGTGCGACGATTCCGAGTCGACCTCCATGCCGCAGCGATGACCCTGAAGATGAATGTTGATGAAAAACTGACCCGTGACTGCACAGACACTGGAACTGGACCCAGAGTCTTGACCGACGTAGATTTTGGAGATCTGGAGCTCCTTGGATCGGCGAACCTTGTCTTTGGAAGACCATCCAGAACACTGGTGGCACACTCTCGCAATGTGCCCCTTCCGACCATACTTGTGGCACTCTGCCTCTCTGAATGGGCATTTCTCACGAAAGTGCTTGCCTCTGCAACCCTTGCATGGGGCCTTCACTTTGTCTACAGGTTTGGAGGACTTTGGGGGCACTTTCTGCACGTCGTCCCCCAACTCTCTGTCATCTGAGGACAATGAGGGCGACAAAGCTGAGGAGGACGAGCCGATGTGCTCTGGCTTCTGGTTAGCTGCAGCCACTTTGACTGAAGAGCTTTTCTCCCGGAACACCTTTACACCTGCGCTGGTGACTTCGGACGCCAAAGCCTCCTCGAAGACCTTGCCAAAAGTTAGCGTGTTCCTTTTCATCAGTCGCCTCTGCACCAATTCATCTAGGATGCCCATCAGCAGCCTATCTCTGAGGGCATCGCCGAAATTCAGCCACTCACATGTTCCAGCCATCTGATGCAGGGTGGCAGCATAGTTGGTGATGTCTTCTGATTCCAATGGTAGATGTTTACCAGGGCCATGAAGCTATAGACCCTGGGCTTCAAGTGGTCTCTTAACACCAAGAGAATGTCTCTAAGAGAAGTGTCCTTTGCTTGTCATGGCCGAAGCAAGTTAACAACGAGATCAATTGTGGAGATGCTGCAGTTTGCAAGGAACGTCGCCTTCCATTCCTCCGGCTTGACCTTGTTGGCTATTACCCAATTTCCGAATTGGATTTCTGCCCTAGACACATCGAACCCTCCGGGCAGCGTTGCTGCGGCAGGAGGTCCCATCCTGGTCACCAATGTTGAGTCCGAATATAAATTGCAATGTGACAGCAGTTCAGGGGTTAACCAACAAGTCATTTATTATAACTCAGTTCAGACAGGGGAAACAGGGGCAAGGTAGCAACTTATATACAGACAGAATGGCAGTTACAGTGATACATTTGCCCGGGCTATTGCTAACGCAGGAAACCTGTTAAACCAATCAGCGTACATTGATAACATCTGAAAGTGGCGCCTTACAGAAAGGGCACGCTGTTGCAGCAAAGACTTAATGACGATTACAAAGCAATAAATGTTTGGACACAACAAATACCATCTAGCCATCTCATTTTTGGCCGCCCCCTTCTTTTGCCCTCCACCTTTCCCAGCATCAAGGCTTTCTCAATTGAATCCTTTCTTCTCATTTGATGTCCAAAGTACTTTAGCTTCATGTTTACTATTTGACCTACTAAGGAGCAGTCAGGGTTGATTTCTTCTAAGATCAACCTATTTGTTCTCCTCACTGTCCAGGGTACTCAAAACTCTCATCCAACAATACCACATTTCAAAGGCATCTATTCTTCTGCGCTTTCAACCTAAGCAGGATTTTCTTTAGGTCTTCCTCACTTTCCGCCATTAGGGCAGTATCATCTGCTTATCTCAAATTGTTGATGTTTCTCCCAGCAATTTTGATCCCAACGTGCGATTTGTCCAACCCTGCATTGCACATTATGTGCTCTGTGTATAAGTTGAATAAGCAGGGTGATAAAATGCAGCCTTGTCTTACTCCTTTTCCTATTCCCAACCACTCCGTCATTCCGTATTCTGTCCTAACTGTTGCTTCTTTACTCATGTACAGATTTCTCATGAGGCATATAAGATGTTCTGGTATTCCCATCTCTTTAATTTCTTGCCACATTTTGTTGTGATCCACACAGTCAAAGGTCTTGGTGTAGTCAATAAAACAGAAGTAGATTTGTTTCTGATATTCCTTTGTTTTCTCCATGATCCAACGTATGTTGGCAATGTGGTCTCTACTCCCCAGTGCTTTTTAGGGCCTTCCTGACTTCACTCTCTAGGATGCCTGGCTCAAGTTCAATGTTTGCATCATTGTGATTATCAGGGGTGTTGAGGTCCTTTTTGTAGAGTTCTTCTGTGTACTCTTGCCATCTTTTCTTTATTTCTTCAGCATCAGCTAACTCCTAGCCGTTTTTGTCCCTTATCATGGTCATTTTTGTTTAAAAGTTCACTTGATTTCCCCAATTTTTTAAAAAAGATATCTGGTCCGACCCCTTATGTCCTTCTCCTCTATTCTTTGCACTGCTCATTTAGGAAGACTTCCTTATCTCTCCTTGCTTTTCTTTGAAAGTCTGTATTCAATTGATTGGATTTTTTTCTTTCTCCTCTGCCTTTTGCCTTTTTTTCTTTCTTCTGCTATTTTAAGGGCCTCATCAGACAACCACTTTGCTTTCTTACGCTTCTTTTCTTTTGGTATGGTTTTCCTTGCTGCCTCCTGCATTATGTCCCGCGCCTCTGTCCATAATTCTTCTGGCACTCTATCAATTCTAAACCATTAAATCTGTTCCACACCTCTACCATGTATTCCTTAGGGATGTTGTCTAGGTCATTCCTGTCTGGCCTAATTATTTTCCTTATTTTCTTTAGTCTAAGCCTGAATTTTGCAATCAGTAGGTTATGATCAGTAGTTTATGATCATGCCTCTTAGCAAAGTTATAACCTTCCTCACACCATATAACACTAAATTGTAGGAAAGACAGTTTTAAGATAAGCGAGGCCCCATGGCAAGAAATCCTAATAGGAAAATTTTGTGTGCAATCTGGACCATGGGCCCTGAGCAGAATCCCATTCCTGAGAGGGAAGGTAGAATTGCTCTGGGCGAGAGGATTGACAACTGGCACAAGTGCCGACCATCTGTTCTATGTCTTGGTCCAGTTGAGGCCACCAAAAGTAGCTACAGGCAAGGGCTTTGGAATGGACAATTCCCGGGTGACTTGTGTGAAGTAGATGCAAAACCTTTTTCCTGAGAGTGATAGGAATGACCACCCGCTGACCCCATAGAAGGCAACCTCGTTCCACTGACAGTTCCAAATGCTTGCGGTGGAATGTTCTGAATTCCTCGGCTAGAGGAGAGACAAGCCAGCCTTTTCGTACCCAAGACATTACTTTAGTCAATGTTACATCCTAGGCTGTAGCCTTGGCTATATCTGAGGGGACGACTGGGGGCGAGTCAAAAGCCTCAATCATAAGGACCTGGTGGTTGCTTTCGATCTCGCAATCGGCTTCCCTGACCCCTGGCAGTGGAGAACGTGACAGGGCATCAGCGTGGCTGATGTTCTTGCCGGGCCTGTGCACCAAAGTAAAATCGTATGCATTTAGGAAAATTGCCCAACGCAACATCCTTGGGGACAGAATTTGAGGCGTGGGCTTCCCATTCACAAAGATTCCAAGGAGGGGCTTATGGTCAGTTACGATGGTAAAAGGTCTTCCGTAAAGGTAATCGTGGAATTTCTTAGTGCCTGCCACAATTGCGCAGCGCCTCCCTGTCTGTCTGAGTGTAATTTTTATCAGGCTTTGAGAGTGAACGGGAATAGAATGCTACGGGGGCTTCCCTCCAGTCATTTAGTATATGGCATAAGACAGCTCCTACCCCCACAGGGAAAGCATCACATAAAAGTACAACTTCCTTGTTAGGATGAAAATGAGTTAATACAGCATCCGAAGATAGCAGCCTTTTAAGTTCTAGGAACGCTTTCTCCTGGCAATGGTCCCAGTGCCAAACAGTATCTTTCTTAAGAAGCCGATGTAATGGTTCAGCAACTGAGGCTTTGCGATGGAGAAAAGCGTGATAGAAGTTTAACAATCCTAGAAATGATTGCAATTCGCCTTTACATTTTGGCCTGAGTGCATTTCGCACGACCGCCACCTTGGAGTCAGAGGGCATGATATCTTGGGGTGTAATTCGGTACCCCAGGAACTCCACTTCCTGTGCCAAAAACACACATTTGTTTCTTCTGAGACATAGACCGGCCCTCTCAAAACGTGAGAGGACTCGATTGAGCCTGGCCGCTAGTTTGACGGTGTCCTTAGTGGTGATCAGGACATCGTCAAAATATAGCAGGACACCTTTTAAAATACATTCTACAAGAGATTAAAATATTCTGGGGGCCTCATTCACCCTGAATTGTAGTCGAGTTACCTTAAATGCCTCCCTACGCGTTACTATGGTCTGGGCTATGGCAGCAGCAGGAGACATAGTCAATTGTTGGTAAGCCTGGGCAAGGTCAAGTTTTGCGAAGCAATTTCCTCCATGCAAGGAGGCAAGAAGGTAGCTTACCACGGGCACAGGATATGCATTCGGGAAAATAGCTTTATTGATGGTACACTTGTAGTTAGCGCATATCCTGACCTCCCCATTACTTTTCAAAGCAGTCACTATTGGTGTCTCCCACTCTGCAGAGTCCACTGGCACTAGGATGCCCTGTCCCACCAGTTTATGCAGCTCAGCTTCTATCTTCTCCTTTAAAGCAAAGGGTACCCGGCGTGGCTTCATCCGGATGGTTGGGTCAAGCTCAAAGTCCACAGGGGGTCCTTTGTATAACCCTAAACCCTTTTTGAACACCTCAGGATGTGAAGCACAAACGTCCCGGATTGGGTCAGCGTCTATTGCGTGAATGCCAGAAAGCCGGATTTCCAGGGGCCTAAACCATTGGGTCCCAATAAGACAGTTAGTGCCCTATTAAATTACAACCAATGGCAAGGAGGTGCAAATGTTTTTGAATTTGACCAAGAAATTTCCCACCCCCAGGACCGGAATCTGGCAATCTTGCACATCCTGGAGGGAAGTTTTAAAAGATTTGAGCCGAGAGGCAGCGGGAATTCTCAAAAACTCCCGCTGTGGGATTATGGAAAAGGTAGTACCTGAATCCACCTCCATCTTGAAGGGGACGTCCTGCAGGCTCAGGTCTGCGAAGAAATGCTCGCTGACGATGCCCACTTGGCACTGCTCAGGCTCTGGTGACACTTTGGCAATGGATGTTTTGTGGTGATGTCTCTTCTTGGACTCAGGTGCTGGAGTTCTTTGCTTTCGCTGTTGGCATACTTTAGCAATGTGCTCTTGTTGCCCGCAGTTGTGGCATTCTGTGGTGCAGAAGGGGCACTTCCTGCGATCATGCCGGGCTCTGCAGCCATCACATTTGCAAAGGAATTTCTTCTCCCGATCGTCATGGTGCTCTCGGTGCTTTCGTCGGACTGCTCGGACTTCTCCCTCTGCGTTGCTGGACTCCGATGAAGAGGTGGAACCAGGCAATGCTGAGGAGGATGAAGATTAATTTTGCTGAGCTTGCACAGCTAAGTCGGTGGCACTGGTGGTGGAGTGGCAATGCCAGAAAAGCTTGATGCCGGACCGTGCGGCCTCAGACGCTACCGCCTCTTCTAGGACAGCCTTGAAAGTTAGCATCTTCCTGATAATGAGGCGACATTGAGCATCTTCGTCCCTCATGCCAGCCAGCAGACGGTCCCGGAGTGCTTCTTCGATGTTGTCCCACTTGCACAGGGCGGCAGCAATGCGCAGAGTGGCAGCGTAGTCTGCAATGGTCTCCCCAGGTTGTTGCTCCCTTCTGTAGAAGGTCACCCTGGCCGGGAAGATCAAGACCTCTGGCTGCAGGTGTTTCCTCAGTACGGACATGATTTCTGCGAGCAGCACCACATCCACGTCCTTTGGGAGATCAAGGTGGGTTGCCAGCTCAAGCGTCTCAGAACCGCACTGAGCGAGGA
Organism: Bradypodion pumilum; assembly: GCA_035047305.1. NCBI lineage: Eukaryota > Metazoa > Chordata > Lepidosauria > Squamata > Chamaeleonidae > Bradypodion > Bradypodion pumilum. The sequence continues at coordinate 345,077,509 of JAWDJD010000002.1, forward strand.
AACAGGAGCGCTTCTGGTCTTCGTCGGTGATCTTCTTTGGTGTATGCAAACCAAGACACGGGACACAGCCTCGGGCTGGGTTAACTCAGGTTTATTGCATCGTGGACAGAGGGAACATGAGGTAATGGCGGATCGATAGCTCTTTATATACAGCAGTAATACATTTGAACGTGGTGCCATGGTAGCCCATTGGCTACTGTCTGCGTGACGTCATTGCAGGTCACGCCCTTCTTGTCCAGGTGTAGGTAGTGGCGGGAAAACTTCCCGCGCTGTTGCCTTTGATGAGTTCGGACCAAGAGAGCTTGGACGCTCGCTGCTGCCAGCTGGTGGTCATTAGCTCGCGTCCTATTACAGGGCTTATAAGATACAGCTGAAGGTTACATTGTTGCTATAGGCAAGGTTACATTGACTCAGATACATTGCAATCCATGTGTACAGTAAAACCATCAGAACACAACATCCCTCCCCCCTAGGACGAGACAAAGTCTCGAGCCCACCTTAACACACTCCCCCCCCCTTATGAGACAAAGTCTCTCAGCCAAGATGGCTTATTTCGAACACGCTGGGGTCTCGGTGCGGGCTGCCTCTCCCTGGGATTGCTACCTTCTCTTTGTCCCCTGGTCTCCTGTCCTGCAATATGAGAGGGAGACTCGTTAGTGACTTTCCGCGGCTCCGCGGCGCTGTTGGGAGGTGTGCTCTTTCTTAGGGAGGAACCGGGGGCACTGGGGGCTAACGAAAAACCCCTCTTCTCGCTTGGATGGGTGGGGGAACACTCCTGAAAACCCCCCCGGCTCGCCAAATCAAAATCAAAATCACTATCGGGGGCAGCGGTCGCGAACTCCTCTCCCCCTTCCCCGGCCCCTGCTAGAGCTGGCGTATCAAAGGGATACGAGTCGGGGCCGCTGCTTCTGCTTCCTTCCCCCCATGCTTGGGACTGTTGTCCACTGCTGTCTCCCCCTTGGGTTAAGCGGGTGGGGGAGAACCCTAACGCTGAATCCTGCTGCTGAGCTCCACTGACTGGCCCAATCACTCGGTGCCTCAGTTGATCTGCGTGCCTCCTCCAGAGGAGGCCGGTGTTCGTCTCGACCCGGTACGACACTGGCCCCGTCTGTTCTACAACCGTCCCTGGTACCCAGGCTGGCCCTGCGCTGGAATAGTTCCTGCAATGAACAGGGTCACCGGCAGCGAAACCTTTCGAGACTGCCAACCCCACGTTTTTTCCCTTATCCTCGACTCTCGTTGGGTCTAGCCTGGACAGGAGCGTGGTCAGTTTTCGCCGCATCAAGAGCTCTGCCGGCGAGTAGCCGGATGCCAAAGGGGTCACCCTATACGCTAAGAGGAATTGGCACACTTGGTGATTCAGGTCCCCCGGGCCCATGCGCCGCAGCGCCTCCTTTGTTGTATGCACCAACCGTTCCACTTGGCCATTCGTGGCCGGGTGAAACGGTGCGGACGTGATATGCCGAATGGCGTTTGTCTCCATGAATGCCCCGAACTCAGCGGAGGTGAAACAACTTGCGTTATCGCTGACTAAAGTGTCGGGTAAACCGAACGTGGAAAAGACTCTCCGTAGCCGGCTAATTGTCGTGGCGGAGGACGTGCTTTTTACCGGGATAACCTCCAGCCACTTGGAGAACGCATCCACGACTAGGAGAAACATGGTTCCTCGGAATGGGCCAGCGAAATCTACGTGCACCCTGGACCATGGTCCCCGTGCTGTGTCCCATTCCCTATGTGGAAGACGGGCCGCCTCAGGGCGGGACCCCTGGCAAGCCTCGCAAGTGCCAACCATGTGCTCAATATCCGTGTCCAGCTGCGGCCACCAGAAATAACTCCGGGCCAGCGCCTTTGAACGAACTATGCCCGGGTGGCTGACGTGCAGCAGTTCGAGCACCCTCGTCCGCAGGGGCGCAGGGACCACCACCCGTTGGCCCCACAGAAGGCACCCCCTCTCTAGGGACAACTCTAGCTTTTTCCTAAAGAACGGGTCGAACTCCGTACTCGGGGACGAACCCGGCCACCCCTTTTGCACCCATGAGCAAACCTTCGCCAGTGTCCTGTCCTTGCCTGTCGCCCTAGCAATGTCGGCTGGCACTATTGGGGGAGCGTCTAAAACCTCAATTAGCAACACCTGGCGGTCCTTTTCTGCTCTCGCCTTTTGGGCGTCCGACAATGGCAAAGGGGATCTCGAAAGCGCATCAGCATGGCTGATCTCCTTTCCGGGCCTGTACTCCAACTCATGTTGGTACGCGTTGAGGAAAATAGCCCATCGCAGCATTCTCGGGGACAGGATCTGCGGCGTTGGTTTGTGTGCCGTGAAAATCCCTAACAGCGGTTTGTGATCGGTCACGATTTTGAACGGGCGGCCATACAAAAAATCGTGAAATTTTTTGGTCCCCGATACGATTGCTAATGCTTCCCTGTCGGTTTGTGCGTAATTTCGCTCCGCTTGGGACAGGGACCTTGAGTAAAACGCTACCGGGGCCTCCCTTCCGTCCTCCAACACGTGGCAAAGCACCGCCCCCACCCCCACCGGGGATGCATCACAAACTAGGACCACAGGCCGTTTGGGGTCGAAATGCGTCAGGATTGCCTCAGATGTTAGGAGTTGCTTTAGCTCCTTGAACGCCCTCTCGTGCTCGTCACCCCACATCCACGGCTCCTCCTTTTTCAGCAACCGATGGAGCGGTTCGGCCACGGACGCCTTCCGCGGGAGGAATGTATGGTAAAAATTTAGGAGCCCCAGGAAAGATTGCAGCTCGGTCTTGGATGTGGGGCGAGGGGCCTTTTTAATGGCTGCTACCTTGGATTTAGACGGCTTAATCCCCTCGGGTGTGATTCGGAACCCTAAGAACTCGACCTCTGTTTCGAAAAAAACACATTTATCCTTCCTCAATCTCAGCCCCGCTTTCTCGAACACGGTCAGTACCTTGTCCAACCTTTTCGCTAGTTCAGCCTCACTCCCCCCTGTTATCAACACGTCATCAAAATAAGGCAACACCCCCTCCAGGCCCTTTAGGAGGCGTTCCACGAGCGATTGAAAAAGACCGGGTGCCGAGTTCACGCCGAACTGTAACCGCGACACCTGGAACGCTCCCTTATGTGTAACTATCGTTTGTGCCGCGGCCGTGGCGGGGGTCACAGGAAGTTGCTGATAGGCTTGTGCCAAATCGAGCTTAGCGAAACACTTTCCCCCATTTAGCCTGGCCAAAAGGTGGCTTATCACTGGCACCGGGTATGCATTAGGGCGGATCGCCTTGTTAATTGTACACTTATAATCTGCGCAAATGCGCACCTCCCCGTTAGCCTTTAGAGCCGTTACAATTGGAGTTTCCCACTCCGCGGAATCAACAGGAATAAGAATCCCCTGGCCCACCAGTTTGTCCAATTCCGCCTCTATCTTGTCCTTGAGTGCAAACGGCACCCTGCGTGGTTTGAGTCTTATCGGGCGGACCTCCGGGTCTATGTCGAAAGCTACAGGGGGTCCCTTGAACTTTCCGAGTCCTTTCTCAAAAACGGCGGGATGCGCATCGCAAACCGCTTGTATTGGGTCTCCCCCCACGGTATGGACCCCCCCTATGAACAACCCTAAGGGCTGAAACCACTGTGTTCCCAGGAGGCTACAGCTTCCCCCTTTCAGGACAACTAGGGGCAGTTCCGCAGAATGTCTCTTAAAATTGACCCGAAACTTCCCAACCCCCAATACCGGAATGTTGTTTCCCTGTACGTCCCGTAGTGTGGACCTCAACGCTTTAAGCTTTGGCCGCACGTGGGGGTCGATTTTCAGGAACTCTTTCTGGGGAATTATGGAAAAGGAGGACCCCGAGTCAATTTCCATCTTAATAGGGGCCCCTTGTACTAATACCTCAACGAAGTAATGGGACTGTCCCGCGGACACGCTGAACACTGAGGCGTCGTCCTCGCTGCTGTCCGAGACGCGGCCCACGCCGTCCTGCTTCCTCGTGGTCTGGGCGCCATCTTTGGGCCTTGCTGGACGGTCCGGCCTGGCCGCGCGGTCTTGTGATTGCCTCCGGCCCTCTTTCCGCTTTCTGCACGCCTTGGCGATGTGCCCCCGACGGCCGCAGGTGTAACACTCGGCCTTCCTGAACGGGCATCTCGCGCGCTCGTGGGCCGCTCCGCAACCCTCGCAGCGTCGACCGCCCTTCCGGACCTTCTGGACCTCCTCGCCGTCGCTGCCTTCCGTAGACGACTTTGAGGCCCGCCGAGTCGCGTGCACCGACTGTCCGGCCTTCCCGTGCACCGAATTTTCCGCCTTGCCGGCTTTAGGACGCCACTCACGCCACTGATGCATCTCGTCCACTCCGGCATTCGTGGACTCTGCGGCTTCCGCGGCCTCTATGACTTCGGCCAGCGTGGGTGGCGGCTCCTTATTCATCAAGCTGCGCTGCACCTCCTTGTCTTTCAGGCCACATAACACGCCGTCCCTGAGGATCATCTCCAGGATGTCGCCCCATTTACAGGGGGCGGCGGCTATCCTCATGGCGGCCACGAATGCCTCAACCGACTCGTCTGGCGCTTGGACTCGCCTCCAAAACGCGCTCCGAGCGGGAAACATTGCCCTCGAGGGGCAGAACCGCTCTCGCAGCAGCTTCATGATTTCGCTCGCCTTAAAGTCGCTCACCTTCTTCGGAGCGATTATGCCCACCAGCGTCCGCTTGGTTTCCATCCCGAGCATTCTGGTGAGGATGGCCCTCTTCCTCTCCTCGTCGTCTTGTTTGACTCTGAGTTCCACCAGTGCCGCCTGGAAGTCCATCTCAAGCAGCTCCCAGTCCTGCGGTTTGGTGATGTTGAACCCGCTCTGAGCCCTGGCTGTTCCGTGGGGATCCATCATCCCACCTTCGTCGCCAATTTAGTGTATGCAAACCAAGACACGGGACACAGCCTCGGGCTGGGTTAACTCAGGTTTATTGCATCGTGGACAGAGGGAACATGAGGTAATGGCGGATCGATAGCTCTTTATATACAGCAGTAATACATTTGAACGTGGTGCCATGGTAGCCCATTGGCTACTGTCTGCGTGACGTCATTGCAGGTCACGCCCTTCTTGTCCAGGTGTAGGTAGTGGCGGGAAAACTTCCCGCGCTGTTGCCTTTGATGAGTTCGGACCAAGAGAGCTTGGACGCTCGCTGCTGCCAGCTGGTGGTCATTAGCTCGCGTCCTATTACAGGGCTTATAAGATACAGCTGAAGGTTACATTGTTGCTATAGGCAAGGTTACATTGACTCAGATACATTGCAATCCATGTGTACAGTAAAACCATCAGAACACAACATTCTGCGAGGCCATTGCGTGGCGGAATTGGCATTCGTATGTTGCCCATTTCTCTGGATGCGCTGGGTCAAATGGGCCGATGTTGCTGCCGTGTGGGGACGCCATCCCATCCTCGTCTCCAGTTTGGTGTTCAGGGAATGAAGAAGCAGACGAGTGAAATAGTGAAAATCAGCTCTTTATTAGTGGGGTTTGAACACAGTTTGGATGGGGCCAAACTCGGACTTATGTACACTATAAACAGTAACAGTAACAATAACACAACAAGCCCATTGGCTAACAGAGTGTGCATATTTTCGATCCACTTATTTGCATAAGAATAGATACATGACAAAAGATACATTCCGCTCCTGTCAGAAAACACAGTTAACATACATAACAGAAAAGGAGACCAATTCTAAAAGCATAACTACAAACTATTTCAACAAGCAGAAAAAGGGGGGAGATGGGGGGGGGGGCAATGTGCCTTCACAAAAAGCTCAGCGAGGACCTGAAACAGTAATAAAAAGGACACATTTTAGAAGTGGGAAAAAGACCAAGCCACAAGAAAAAGATTGGTATAAGGAAGACAAAAGGTGAGAATGAGCTGAAGTTAGCAAGAGACATTAAAAGCAATAAAAAGCATTATTTGGTACATTGGAAAAAATGATAACAACTAAGAAAAGGCACAAACGTTTAATTCTTACTTTCATTTAGTTTCCCCCAAAAGACAGTCTATGACATCCAGGGAAATGTGATGTACAAATGAAAGGGATAGGTTTTGCATTTTGAATTTGATAAAGAAATAGTCAAGGAATACTTTATTACTTTGAATAGGTTCAAATCTACATGGCCAGATGAACTGCATCTAAGAGTATGAAGGAGCTGACTGAAGAGATCTCAGAATCGCTGTCTATTATTTTCTTGAAATCATGGAGAATGGATGAGATGCCAGATAATTAAAGGAAGGTTAACGTTGTCCCTTTCTACAAAAAGGAAGAACCAGGGAACTACAAACCAGTTAGCCTGACATCAATCCCAGGGAAAATTCTAGAGCAGGTTATAAAAACAATCACTCTGCAAGCACCTTGAAAACAAAGCATAATAACCAAAAGCCCACATTGATTTGTCAAGAACAAATCCTGCCAGACTAATCTTGTCTCATTTTTTGATCAGGTAACTTCCTTGGTAGAGGATGAGAATGCTGTAGACATAATATATCTTATTTGTTTATTTATTAAATTTCTATTGCTACCCATTTAGTGATAGGCCATTACTCAGATGGTTTGCAACAAATAGTAAAAAAAGAAAACCCCGCCCACCAACCTAACTACACACAAAATTTAAAACACAGATATACAAAATACCAAAAAAAGGCAAAACAATAAAACAAATGGCAATTGTTGTTTTCTGTAAACAAAAATACAGACCATGGGTCAGACAGAAGCGGAGGGAGTGGAGAAAGTCTCCTTTAGAGCTCTATCATCAGCAATTTGCAGAAGATTTGGAGAGAGGAAGCCTGACTGCCACTGGTAATGAATTCCAAAGGGACAGGGTCACTAATAAGAAGGTCCAGTTACTCATTGACATCTTCTGTGTCTCCTCCACCATGGCCACCTGTAATGAGTCCTGGGTAGAACAGGTGACATGGGCAGACATCCTTGGGGAGAAATCAAGTATCAAAGTCCCAAACTGGTTAGGGCTTTTTATGTTAACTATCATTTTTTTGCCTGGCAAGCCAGGCAGGTTTTTTGTGTGTGATGGTGGTTGGGGTGGTTTTGGGGGGTACACACCCACAGCACAACTACACACACACAATCACACAACCACACACACAATACACACACACCATACATACACAACACAATCACACACACACAAGACACATACACCACACACACAACACAAAAACACACACACACACACAATACAGAGAGGGGGGGAGAGAGGGCAGGTATAGTGTGTGTGTGTGTGTGTGTGTGAGAGAGAGAGAGAGAGAGAGAGAGAGAAGCAGCCCGGGTGAGTAGTAAGGGAAGGGGGGAGGTGGAATTGTTTTCCCCCCCCCTTTTCCTACCTGGGGGGGGCAGGGAAGTGGGGAGGTGGAATGTTTTTTTCCCCCTTTCCCTTCCTGGGGTGGGGTGGGGAAGCAGGGAAGGTTTTTTTCCCCATTAACTGTTTCGAAGGCTGCTTCGTCAGCCTTCAAAACAGTTAATGGAGAAAATACAAAGGCAGCAGACAGCGCTTTGTCAGGGGAGGCGCTCTCACTGGCGGATGGCTGGCTGCTGCCTTTCTATTACCCCCACCACTGTTTCGTGTTAGCTCTCGAAACAGTGGTGGGGGTTATTCAAAGGCGGCAGCCAGCCATCCGCCAGGGAGAGCTCCTCCCCTGACGAAACGCTGCCTGCTGCTTCCCCCCCAACTTACCTTGAGGCCGGCAGGGCTGGGGAAGCAAGGGTGGCAAAGCGCTGCATCCGCCTTCGGTGGCCTTGCGCTCCCTATGAGTGAGGTTTTTTTATTATAATTAGCGTGCGCTGCTTTCCCAGCCTCCTCTGCGCTCATGTCCCTTAGCCTGATTGGCTGAGGGGTGGAGCGGCACGGAGGACACTGGACCTTGTAGCTTTTTTCATCTTCGTGGGGCGGTTGCCCCACTCTCGACAACCAGACCCTTGCGGCGATGCTCGCAGGGTCTAAAGGTAAGTGTGGGCGGCTCGGTACAGGATGCTTGCGCCGGGTGTGGGCATGCATGCCGGACACAAACCATGCAAGGCCGTTCTTATAGGTATAGATACCAACACCTTGAATTTGGCACAGAAACATAGAGGGAGCCAGTGGAGGCAAACCAGGAATGAAGAAATGTAATTGGGACTAATTGGGGCACCATATTCTGAACTTGCTATAGCTTTTGAACCATCTTCAAGGACAGTTCCACATAATAATCATTTTTATGAGATTACCAATGCATATAAGCGATTTCTCATGCAAGGAGGGACACAACTGGGCAATCTGCCAAAAATGGGAGAAAGCAGACCTGGCCATGGCTAATATTTCCTTCTCTACAGAGAGAATCAAATCCAGCATGATATCCAAGTTGACTTCAGTAAAGTTTTTGAAAAAGTGCCTCATGATATGCTGATTAGCAAGTTAACTAGGTGTGGGCTGGATAGCACAAGTGTCAGGTGGATACACTGTTGGTTACAGAATCATACTCAGAAAGTGATTATCAAAGGCTCCTTCACAAATGGGGAGAAGGTATTGAGTGGAGTGCCACAAGACTGAGTCCTGGGCCCAATGCTCTTCAGCATTTTTATTAATGACTTGGATGAGTGATGCTCAGAATACTCGTCGAATTGGCAGATGACACAAAATTGGGTGGTAGAGCTAATACTGTAGGAGGCAGAGAAATAAAATTCAAAAATATATTGAAAGGCTTAAATACTGGGCTGAAAGCAACAGAATGAAATTTAGCAGAATGAAATTTAGCTTCCTCTGTTCAAACAGAGGAAGCAGTTTGAAGCTTCCAGAAGCAGGGGGGCAGGGCCACACCAGGCCCTTCCCTGAACTGTTACTCATAGGGGCGGAGCCACACTAGCCTTTAAAAGCTCTGAGCTCTTTCAGGGTCAGCCATTTTGACTCTGCATGTGCTCTTAAGCAGAGCTGCTGCTGAGGAGAGCCAAACAAAGGAAGTGAGCACTGGTAAGTTTTGCAGTTGGAGTAGAGCTGCTTTAGAGGCCTCTACTAATTTAAATTGATAATTGAAACTGCTGAGAGCCACCTCTGTTCAAACAGAGGAAGCAGTTTGAAGCTTCCAGAAGCAGGGGGCAGGGCCACACCAGGCCCTTCCCTGAACTGTGACTCATAGGGGCGGAGCCACACTAGCCTTTAAAAGCTCTGAGCTCTTTCAGAGTCAGCCATTTTGACTCTGCATGTGCTCTTAAGCAGAGCTGCTGCTGAGGAGAGCCAAACAAAGGAAGTGAGCACTGGTAAGTTTTGCAGTTGGAGTAGAGCTGCTTTAGAGGCCTCTACTAATTTAAATTGATAATTGAAACTGCTGACAGCCACCTCTGTTCAAACAGAGGAAGCAGTTTGAAGCTTCCAGAAGCAGGGGGGCAGGGCCACACCAGGCCCTTCCCTGAACTGTGACTCATAGGGGCGGAGCCACACTAGCCTTTAAAAGCTCTGAGCTCTTTCAGAGTCAGCCATTTTGACTCTGCATGTGCTCTTAAGCAGAGCTGCTGCTGAGGAGAGCCAAACAAAGGAAGTGAGCACTGGTAAGTTTTGCAGTTGGAGTAGAGCTGCTTTAGAGGCCTCTACTAATTTAAATTGATAATTGAAACTGCTGAGAGCCACCTCTGTTCAAACAGAGGAAGCAGTTTGAAGCTTCCAGAAGCAGGGGGGCAGGGCCACACCAGGCCCTTCCCTGAACTGTTACTCATAGGGGCGGAGCCACACTAGCCTTTAAAAGCTCTGAGCTCTTTCAGGGTCAGCCATTTTGACTCTGCATGTGCTCTTAAGCAGAGCTGCTGCTGAGGAGAGCCAAACAAAGGAAGTGAGCACTGGTAAGTTTTGCAGTTGGAGTAGAGCTGCTTTAGAGGCCTCTACTAATTTAAATTGATAATTGAAACTGCTGAGAGCCACCTCTGTTCAAACAGAGGAAGCAGTTTGAAGCTTCCAGAAGCAGGGGGGCAGGGCCACACCAGGCCCTTCCCAGAACTGTGACTCATAGGGGCGGAGCCACACCAGCCTTTAAAAGCTCTGAGCTCTTTCAGGGTCAGCCATTTTGACTCTGCATGTGCTCTTAAGCAGAGCTGCTGCTGAGGAGAGCCAAACAAAGGAAGTGAGCACTGGTAAGTTTTGCAGTTGGAGTAGAGCTGCTTTAGAGGCCTCTACTAATTTAAATTGATAATTGAAACTGCTGACAGCCACCTCTGTTCAAACAGAGGAAGCAGTTTGAAGCTTCCAGAAGCAGGGGGGCAGGGCCACACCAGGCCCTTCCCTGAACTGTGACTCATAGGGGCGGAGCCACACTAGCCTTTAAAAGCTCTGAGCTCTTTCAGAGTCAGCCATTTTGACTCTGCATGTGCTCTTAAGCAGAGCTGCTGCTGAGGAGAGCCAAACAAAGGAAGTGAGCACTGGTAAGTTTTGCAGTTGGAGTAGAGCTGCTTTAGAGGCCTCTACTAATTTAAATTGATAATTGAAACTGCTGACAGCCACCTCTGTTCAAACAGAGGAAGCAGTTTGAAGCTTCCAGAAGCAGGGGGCAGGGCCACACCAGGCCCTTCCCTGAACTGTGACTCATAGGGGCGGAGCCACACTAGCCTTTAAAAGCTCTGAGCTCTTTCAGAGTCAGCCATTTTGACTCTGCATGTGCTCTTAAGCAGAGCTGCTGCTGAGGAGAGCCAAACAAAGGAAGTGAGCACTGGTAAGTTTTGCAGTTGGAGTAGAGCTGCTTTAGAGGCCTCTGCTAATTTAAATTGATAATTGAAACTGCTGACAGCCACCTCTGTTCAAACAGAGGAAGCAGTTTGAAGCTTCCAGAAGCAGGGGGCAGGGCCACACCAGGCCCTTCCCTGAACTGTGACTCATAGGGGCGGAGCCACACTAGCCTTTAAAAGCTCTGAGCTCTTTCAGAGTCAGCCATTTTGACTCTGCATGTGCTCTTAAGCAGAGCTGCTGCTGAGGAGAGCCAAACAAAGGAAGTGAGCACTGGTAAGTTTTGCAGTTGGAGTAGAGCTGCTTTAGAGGCCTCTACTAATTTAAATTGATAATTGAAACTGCTGACAGCCACCTCTGTTCAAACAGAGGAAGCAGTTTGAAGCTTCCAGAAGCAGGGGGCAGGGCCACACCAGGCCCTTCCCTGAACTGTGACTCATAGGGGCGGAGCCACACTAGCCTTTAAAAGCTCTGAGCTCTTTCAGAGTCAGCCATTTTGACTCTGCATGTGCTCTTAAGCAGAGCTGCTGCTGAGGAGAGCCAAACAAAGGAAGTGAGCACTGGTAAGTTTTGCAGTTGGAGTAGAGCTGCTTTAGAGGCCCGCGCGCCTAACGGCGCGCGAGATTACAAACTAGGAACATAAGAAGAATATAGTCTTACTAGGTAGAAAGGTAGTAAACGTGTACATTTTTGAGGCCCAGAATACTGCACTTGTTAAAATGGATTCTGAGGGAACAGCTGTAGTTACCTGCAATTCTTGTGCCATGTTTGTGTTCTTGCCAAAGCACATGGAGAACTACACTTGCAGCAAGTGCAAGCTGGTTGCACTACTAGAAGAGAAGGTCCAGCAGCTAGAGGCCCGCATATCTAACCATCAACAAATTAAGGAGCTTGAGCTGTTCTTGGACAAGGCGGAGCAGACTATGCTGGACAAAGAAGAGACAGGGCACAGTTCTGAGGGAGAAGGCCCTTCACTAACTCAGGAGGGAGATGGTTGGAGGAATGTGACTCAAAGGAGGAGGAGAGTAGGGGATCACTCTGAGAGTCTGAAATTACAGAATAAATTTGAGGCTCTTTCCCTTATCACACCTGACGAGGAACACACAGAGGAACAGCTGGTTCCACCTGATGATCTCTCCTTCATCACACTTGATGAGATCCAGGAAGATGAACATCAGGAACAAACTGAGGTTCTCTCCCTTAATATGGTTGATGAGGTGCATGTAGATGAACAGATTGCAGGAGAGAGGCTCCTTGTACTAGGCGATTCAATAATTAGAAATACAGAGAAATGGATTTGTGATGCACATGATAACCGTATGGTGACTTGCCTGCCAGGTGCAAAAGTTGCAGACATCACAAGAAATCTAGATAGATTGTTAGAGAGAACTGGGAACGAGCCAGTTGTCATGGTACACGTTGGTACTAATGATGTTGGGAAGGCCAAGCGGTCTGTCCTGGAAGCCAAATTTAGGTTGTTAGGAAGAAGATTGAAGTCCCGGACTTCCAAGGTAGCATTTTCAGAAGTGCTGCCTGTCCCTCGCACAGGACCTACCAGGCAGGCAGAGCTCAGAAGCCTCAATGCGTGGATGAGGCGGTGGTGTCGAGAGGAGGGCTTCAGATTTGTCAGGAACTGGAGAACATTTTGGGACAAGCCAAATCTGTTCAGGAGGGATGGGTTGCATTTAAACCATGATGGGACCAGATTGCTGGCACTCAACATCAAAAAGGCTGCAGAGCAGCTTTTAAACTGATAACTGGGGGAAAGCCGACAGGAGCTGGGCAGCATCCGGTTCGGGAAAGTGTGTACTTGAGTAGTGAGGAGGATGCAAAAATTACTGAGCAGAGCAAGGAGCTAGTCACTAGCATTCTAGCAGAAGGATGCAAGAGGCAGTCTAACAATGCAACTGGACACAAAAGACTGTGTCAGAAATGCATATATAAATGCTTGTATACAAATGCCAGAAGCCTCCGGAACAAAATAGGGGAGCTGGAATACTTAGCAATAGATAAGAATATTGATATTATTGGTATCACTGAAACCTGGTGGACGGATGATAACCAATGGGATACAGTTATCCCAGGCTACAAACTGTACAGGAAGGATAGGAAGGGGCAAACAGGAGGTGGTGTAGCCTTGTATGTCAAAGAAGTGATAAAATCTTATGAATTGGAATATCTAGGTGATTTAGAGTCACCATTAGAAGCTCTGTGGGTAAGAGTACCAGGCCACAAGGATGGTCTAACAGTAGGCATATACTATCGGCCTCCGACCCAAACTCTTGAGGGAGACTGGCAGTTGGAGAATGTTGTAAAGGAGGCATCCAAGAAGGGAAGCCTGGTTATAATGGGGGACTTCAATTACCCTCACATAGACTGGGTGAACTGTTGTTCAGCACATGATAAAGAGATAAAGTTCCTAGATATGCTCAATGATTGTTCCCTGGGACAGATGGTTGAAGACCCAACTAGAGGTACAAGAATCCTTGACTTGATCCTGAGTAATACTCAGGATCTGGTGCAAGATGTTAATGTGACTGATCCAATAGGGAACAGTGACCACAACTCAATTATGTTTAACTTGAACATAGACCGCAAGTCACTGATAAAATCTAACACAGAGACCTTAAATTTTCAAAAAGGAAATTTCCCAAAGTTGAGGAAACTAGTAAAAAAGAAGCTGAAAGGGAAAATTGAGAGAGTCCAAACACTCCAAGAGGCATGGAGGCTGTTTACAAAAACAATAACAGAGTCCCAATTGGAATGCATACCCAAAAGGAAAAAGGGCACTGCCAGGTCCAAGAGGACTCCAATGTGGCTTACAGGAGCTGTTCGGGAAGTGATCAAGAGCAAGAAAAGCTCATTTAGAAGATGGAAGGCTTGTCCAAATGAGGACAGCAGGCAGAAACATAAATTCTGGCAGAACAAATGCAAGGCAACAATCAGGAAAGCAAAGCAAGACTTTGAGGAGCGTATAGCTAAAAATACTCAGAGGAATAACAAAGACTTCTTTAAGTACATTAGAAGTAAGAACCCAACTAGGAAGGCCATTGGACCATTAGATGACAATGGAAGGCAAGGGGTTATTAAAGAGGAAACAGAGATTGCAGAGAGACTCAATGAATTCTTTGCTTCAGTATTCACTGAAGAAGATAGAGACCACATGCCGAAAACAGAACCTATCTTCGTAGGGAGGGAAACCGAAGAATTAAGCAAGATAGAAATAACCAGGGAGGAGGTCCTTGCATGTCTTGTTAAACTAAACACTAACAAATCACCAGGACCAGATGGCATCCATCCACGAGTTCTCAGGGAACTTAAAGATGAAATTGCTGATCTCCTAGCCAAAATATATAATATTTCCCTCAAATCAGGGTTTGTGCCTGATGACTGGAAGGTAGCGAATGTAACACCAATTTTCAAAAAAGGATCCAGGGGTGATCCAGGAAATTACCGGCCTGTCAGTTTGACATGTGTCCCAGGTAAAGTGATGGAAACCATCCTAAAAGATAGAATTAATAGGTACATAGAAGAGGAGGCGCTGCTAAAGGAGAGCCAACATGGCTTTTGCAAGGGCAAATCATGCCTCACTAATCTGTTGGAATTTTTTGAGAGTGTCAACAAGCATGTGGATAAGGGGGATCCAGTTGACATTGTTTATCTGGACTTTCAGAAGGCTTTTGACAAGGTCCCACACCAAAGGCTCTTGAATAAACTTACCAGTCATGGAATAAAGGGACAGGTCTTGTCCTGGATCAGCAACTGGCTAGGGGACAGGAAACAGAGGGTAGCACTAAATGGACACTTCTCCAAGTGGAGGGAAGTAAAGAGTGGGGTCCCCCAAGGTTCAGTACTGGGACCCCTGCTTTTCAACCTCTTCATAAATGATCTAGAGGTAGGAGTAAAAAGCAAGGTAGCCAAATTTGCTGACGATACTAAATTATACAGGGTAGTGAAAACTGTGAGAGATTGTGAAGAGCTCCAGAGGGATCTCTTGACACTGGGGGAGTGGGCAAAACAGTGGCAAATGAGCTTCAACATCAGTAAGTGCTGAGTGATGCATGTTGGGGCAAAAAACCCCAATTACATTTATAAACTGATGGGGTCTGAACTCTCTGCGACAAACCAGGAAAGGGACCTTGGTGTCCTGGTGGACAGCTCAATGAAGGTGTCAACCCAGTGTGCCTCAGCAGTGAAAAAAGCAAACTCAATGTTAGGGATCATTAGGAAGGGTATAGAAAATAAGTCAGCAAGTGTCATTTTGCCTCTTTATAAATCTATGGTGAGGCCCCATCTGGAATACTGTGTACAGTTCTGGTCGCCATACCTCCAGAAGGATATTATGGAGTTGGAGAAAGTACAGAGGAGGGCAACCAGAATGATTAGGGGACTGGAACACCTTCCTTACCATCTGAGGCTGCAACGGTTGGGCCTTTTCACTCTTGAACGACGGCGTCTAAGAGGTGACCTGATTGAAGTTTATAAAATCATGCACGGTGTGGACAAAGTGGATAAGGAAAAACTGTTTTCCCTATCGCACAACACTAGAACTAGGGGACACTCCATGAAACTTTTGGGTACTAGTTCTCAAACAAATAAGAGAAAGTACTTTTTCACCCAGAGGATTACTGGTCTATGGAACTCCCTGCCAGAAGAAGTGGTGACAGCTGTCAGTCTTGACAGCTTTAAGAAAGGATTAGACAAGTTCATGGAGGACAAGGCTATCAATGGCTATAATTATAGCTACCTAAGGACAACCTCCGGGTTGGAGAGATAGGCAGGATATCTCTCAATGCCATTTCCAGGGAATCCTAAGCAGGTGAAGGCATCTCCTTGGGAATACCCTGAAGGAAATGGTGAGCCACTGTGTGAGACAGAATGCTGGACTGGATGGGCTGTGGCCTGTTCCAGCAAGGCTGTTCTTATGTTCTTATGTTCTTATGTAGGGATAAGTGCAAAGTTCTACTTCTTCTTCTGCCATATCTGAATCCGAATATAGGCGATCATCTTGGCCATGAAGACTGTCCTGAGAATATAATGCAGTGGCCTTTCATCTGCCTTCTGTATCACAGCATGACCCCCATACCACTGATCCAGTTCCGCGAGTCACTTTCTGGTCCTGAGCCCTTTTGGTACGCAAAGTCCTCATCAGCCCCAAGCCAATATTGATGAAGCTGCTGCCCTCCATCAAGGTGGATTCAAGTGGGATTTAATCCACTTGGGGGCCATCAGCCTTCCCTGTGTACTCTGCCACCCAAGGCTGTTAGTCCTTTTTTCACCTAGAAAAAAGAAAACAAAAGCACAGTTACAAGATGGGGAATGCTCTATGCAGTAATGCTAGATTTGGGAAGGATCTTGAAATTGCTGTAAACCTTAAGTGAACATGAGGCAAAACCGTGGTGCGGCCAGGGGGAGATTCCCCCTCCCCCGCCCCGGGATAACAACCTGCCCACCCACCCACCTCCAGGATGCCAATGTTATATATGTGTTCATGTGACATTGTTGCCTCTCCTGAAAAAAATCTCTCCCCCCGCCCCCCCCCAAAAAAGTCTAGAATCCTGGCTACGGCCCTGGGTGTGGCTGCAAAAAAAAAGACATACAGTAGTTTATGCCACTCAAACAGAAATATAGTGAGATATGATTTTCCCTCTATTCAACACTAGTTAGACCTCACCTAGAACAGTGCTGGCGAACCTTTTAGAGACCAAGTGCTCAAACTGCAACCCCAAACCCACTTATTTATCGCAAAATGCCAACACAGCAACAGGGGAGGAAGGAAACACTCCCACTGGGCTGCTGGGCAGAGGGGCAGGGTGAACTCTGTGCTGTGGGGAGGGAGGAAGTGCTCCCATTGGGCTGCTGGGCAGAGGGTCAGGGTGAACTTTGTGCTGGGGTTACTGCACGGGTTCCCACAGAGAGGGCTCCGAGTGCCACCTCTGGCACACGTGTCATAGGTTCGCCACCACTGACCTAGAGTAATGTGTCCAGTTCTAGACATTGTAATTTCAGAAGGATACTGACAAACTGGAACAAGTTTGGAGAGGGCAACAAGGATGATCAGGAAACTGGTAACCAAGTATTATGAGGAAAGACTGAAAGAACTGGACATCTTTAACCTTGAAAAAACAAGACTGAAGGGAAATGTGGTAGACTGAAAGATTATCATGCAGAGGAGGGCAGGCTCTGATTAAATTATCCCAGAGTACAGGACACATAATAATGGGTTCAAGTTACAGGAAGCCAGAGTTTGATTGACTATTGGGGGAAAATTTTGTAACTGTTAGAGCAGTACAACAATGGAGCCAATTACCTTGGAGGTGGTGAGTGCTCCAACACTGGAGGCGTTCAAGAGAAAATTGAACATCCATCTGTCAGATCTGCTTTGATTTGGATTCCTGAATTGAGCAGAGGGTTGGATAGTCTCATAGGCCCCTTTCAACTCTATTAATCTACAATTTTGTGATATCCTTTCCAGAAGTGTTACAGACACTAGATATATGTATGCTACATTGTGTGCAAAATGGTTGAAAAATAATCCTAGTTGATCTGAAGAGTTTACACAGAAATACAAAAGACTTGCAATGGAAAAATAACCAGATTTTCTCCTGTGTGCCAACATTGTCTCAGAAAGGAACCAAAAAAAGCAACATATATTTCCTATATCTTCATACTATGAAATTCTAAGCAATAAGTCTTTTGTAAATATTTATACATGTGAAATCCAGCATGGATTTTTTTTCTTAAAGTAAATAAATGCGCTGTGGAACAGATAACTGCAAATCAGATTGGAAGATAATGCCTGGAAAACATTCATTACAATAAAAGGACCGTCCCCATGACTACAGGTTTCTCCTCCCAGCTGCCTTCTTATTGGTTTTTCTCTCATCTCTGGCTCTGAAGCATGTCTTATCTCTCGATTTGTCTCTCAGCAATGACTCCTCACACCGTGTCTGTTTCATTTGTTAGTGTGTGAAGCCTTTCCTCATCCAGTTCACTCCAGAAAAGGGAGACCTGAGGAAGCTCTACTTCTGCCTTTAGATACCAGGGCCAAGAGGACTCTGAAACCTTTGGTGGGGAAAGTTATACTGTGGTTGGTTTGTTCAGTGCTTAGTATGAGAAGGAAAAGAAGACCAGTCAAAGGGAAAGAAAGGAAATTTCATCTAAAATTTCCACAAGGTAAGAAATTGGAGCTTCTGTAAATAGATTTTCCTCTTTTTCTCTCTCTTGTGGACATGGGCTTGAAAATAGAACTCTGTGTATGGTATTACTCTCCAACATCAATTCTGTATACTCAGTAGATATTACTTTACATTGGGGTAGGGAGAAAAAAAGTTATCATTGGAAGGGGAATAAAAAAAGCAATGTACACAAATGAGACACAAATTTCCATAGTTTGAATTCCAGTTAGAAAGGTGCATGGTAAAGTTCTTCAATATACTGTATCTAGAATTGGAGACTTGTCTGAAAACTACTACTACTACTACTTCTACTACTGCTACTACTGCTACTGCTGCTGCTACTACTACTACTACTACTACTACTACTACTACTATTATTATTATTATTATTATTATTATTATTATTATTATTATTATTATTATTATTATTATTATTATTATTATTATTATTATTATTATTATTATTATTATTATTATTATTATTATTATTATTATTATTATTATTATTATTTCATTCTACATTAGAAAACAATGTCGGCAGGAGATTGATTTATGAATTTATATTCATTTGTATTCATTTTTAGTATATTTTTTAAAAAACATGCCTGAGCATCTACTGGAATGAAACTGTGTAGTGAATAAGTTATGTTCTCTAAATTAGTGAAATATAACTGTCCATGTGAAAGAAATGAATATTTCCTTATTTATGGCAGATTATTTTGTAGTCATCGTGCGGCATAACATGGAACACTTCAAAAACTGAACACGGCTAACTGACAGAAAATTTATTGCTGTTCGTAGTTGGAACACTGAGTTCGTAGTTGGAACACTGAGTAGTAAAATTCCATGGTAAGTTTCTGTAAACCTGAATACACACACACACACACCTACAAGGAAGATGGTATTGGTTGCATAGTAACATTCATAGGGTTTAGTTTTTAAAAATGCAACACGGGGAGAGAAGGATTATACCTCTTGCCTTAATGCATGGAATTATGAAAGGACTTTTCTCAACCCAGATTAATTCTTTTGCACATTCTGAATACAGTTCTGCATGTTACATTTCAAAAGCTATATTCTTAGCAAATTCTGTGTTGCTTTTTTTGCTATATTGACCACAAGTTATGCATATTTTAAAAAACTGCTTATTACACAGGAATCTCAGTTATACTCTACTCCAACATTACTTTAAAGTAAATAGTTTCACTACTAAATGAAGCTCCTGGGGACAGATACGTATCTGTTTCTAGTCACATTTTAAAACAGATACTCATTTTTTTATATTTTTAAGTCTACCATTAAATAAAATAACTTTTAAAAGTAGAGCAAGAAAACTCTACATATAGAAAGAGAGTGGCTAAAAAATGTTACAAATTCCTTATATACTCAAGTATAAGTCAGGTTTTTTAGTTTCCAAAATGAGGTCCAAAATGGGACTCGACTTATACTCGGGTCAACATAAACGCTCAAAAACATACCCACATAAATGTCTAAATTAATTAATTTTACTGTATTTTACTGTATTTTAATTATTGAAACTCACTAGCAGCTGCTGCATTTTCCAACCCCGACTTATACTCAGGTCAATCTATTTTCCTAGTTTTAGAGGTCCAAATTAGGTACCCCGACTTATATTCGGGATGACTTATAGTCGAGTATATACGTTACTTATAAAAGCATTAAGATAAAGAAAATTAACGTAGCAACTCTTTTATTGCAAGCCAAATAATCAATGCCTATATGAGTTATGTGAATAAAGCCACTACTTTTTTAAAATTGAAAAAAGCTTATGTTTTCATTTTGTGATAGTTCTGCCATGTCTTGCAGACAACCACACCCTCATCTACCCGGGAGACCACTATCCAGTCTCACATGGCATACATTTGGATGTGCTCTGTAGCATTGCATACTCAACTGAAAAGCAGTGGGTGCAGCTGCAGGTTAAACACCTGGCTTGAGATAAGTTTGTTTGCTGTAGAACAGCTGCATCTCTGTATGTGCACAGTGAAGGGGTGTATGTGTCCCTGTCACTGATTTCCTCTTATTTTAATGCTTTTCCTGACCATATGGAAAACCTCTTCCAAAGGATGTAGAAAACTAAGACCCTCCAGCATTGCATTTTACACTGGGGTCTGAAGATCAACAGTGGAGTCAATGTACCACTGAAAATAATATTTTCAAAGAGAACATTATGTAACAACCTAAACTGCTGCAGTTTCAATAGCATTAAGATTAAAGAGGGATTTTGTGACAAATCCATACATGAAGACACAACAGGCTTCAGCTAAACAAAGTTTTGAACAGAGAAGCTGGAGGAGAGATAGTCTTTTCCCTAACTGTTTTTATGCCTCTTACTTGGAAGAGTTTGACAGAGGAAGGTTTAAATTCCCTACCTGCATAGACTCCCTACTCCAGATTGCCCCATTTTCCCCATATACAAACCTTGATGGCACTCAGTCTCATATAACCTTAAATTCAGAATAAAATATTAAATTAAAAATAATAAAAAGAGAGATGTCAGGTAGCTCATGATCAGCAGAAAGATTTGCTTCTAGGGGAGATCTAAGTTGGAAAAACCTCCCCAAATAAGTATGTTTTCAACATTTTCCGGAAAACAAATACAGGGGGGGGGGGCTGTTCTAATTTCAGTTGGTAACATTTTCCAAAGCATGGGTGTCACTACTGAAAAAGCTCTGCCTCTCCTGATGGATGGGGTGAGCAGGGGGTAGGTGTGTGTCCCCCTCATTTTCTACACTTGCAAAAGATGAAGGCTTCAACAGAGCATTTACCTGAAAGTGATGGGATGTGTTAGAAGTGTGTGAATAAATAAAATTTGTACATCAAAAGTTGTGGTATCTTTGCCCCATCTCTTGATTGGCTGTTTTGGGAGCAGTGTACTGTTTTGTCTGAAAGAGACTGGCTTATGTCAGAACATCATTGGGCTACATTTATGTTTTCTTTTGCTGATTCTATTACATACTGTTAGACATTGCAAACCTAAAGTCAACATTATTGATCTGCAGCTTTGCTCAATCATGCTTACTTACCCTTGCAGAAGCAACTGTGCAGTTAAAGTCCAGAGGTAGCAAGGTCAACACTTAGTTTTATGACGCTCAAAAGAATTAGGTGATTCTAGAGAGATAGCTCTTAGCTTTATCAGCTTGAAATGCTTTTTGCAGCTGTTCTGTCTTTCTGGTGACCCTTTAAATTATTTGAACATCTGCACAATAAAAGTTTACCTGTGCTTATACAATAACTGGGACAGGATGGAAATAAACAAAATTGATGGTCAGTTTTATTTGCAACTTTCCTTGAATCCATACAGTTTGGTTGCTTCTTCATCTCGGCTCTGACTTTTAACAGCAGGATGTTGTGTCAGGTGAAGACTGACTGATCCCAGTTTACATTTCAGTGTCATTTCATCAATGGACTACGGTAAGTCATGGCTGCCCAAAGGGAATGTGCATTGGGGAGAATTTTATCAAGCTGTTTCCCCGCCCCCATGTGTTTTCAACTGCAAACTGGCAGTGCAAAGACAGTTGCTGAAATTCTACTTTAAATCTCTTAACCAGGAGCCAGATTCTTTCCCATGACCTTTACATCATGAAAGCAGCTTTAAAAATCCATGGAGATTTAGAAACATACAAAGAAACAGAAGACCTGAGTGTTTGGAAATGGCAGCCCAATACATTTTTCTGCCTAAAACAGAAGACAAGTGCCTTGGCACCTCCAACGAAGACCAGCATTTATTTATTTATTTTAAAAAAATCTTCCTGCACTTCTGAAGTACCAAGTTCTCCCTTTCTTTGTCCCAGGGCTGAGAATGCTTGGGCCCTCCAAATCTTTAGAAAAAAATGCCTTCAACTTACTGCCACAGGTACTGATTCATGCTTCTTGGAGTTGATTGCCACTGGGAAGCCCAAGGTTCCCCAATCTCCACCTGTTCCTTCCCATGGCATTACTTAAAGCAGATTATTTCATCCTGCTGCATAGATCATTTCATCCAGTACTACTTTTGAAAAGGTACTGGGACTCTGAAAGTATCCCTGTAGCGCAAAGGTTAAGCTGTTACACTATAGACAAAACTCTGCTTACAATCTGAGCTCAATCCCAATGGGATCAAGGCTGACTCAGCCTTCTGTTCTTCCAAGATAGGTAAAATGAATGCCAGCATGTTGGGAGCAAAATGCTAATTATCTTGTGAACTGGTCAGAGAGCACTCTAAGTACTATGGGGGCAGTATATAAGTGTTATTGCTATTGCAATTACTAAAAGTGCTTTTAGCAAAGAATAGCCATTCAGAGTAGTGGTCTCACTAATCAGCGGGATATTAAATAAATAAATCCACCTGTGCTGCTGATTTATAGACCCATGCTTACATTTGTACAGCCATATCAAACTATTTAGCAAGTGACTTCTCTCAGCTCAAGTCTTAATATCAGAAGCTTTGTTTAAGAAACTTTATATTAATATACAGTACAGTGGACCCTCGATTAACAACGCGTTTGAATAGTGTCATTTCTGCTTAACGACGTATCATCACTCGCCACATGACTATCCGCACAATGACGAAAAACCGTTGTCGTGCAGATTAATGACTTTTTTTAACGTCGTTGTGCGGATAATGCAGCTGCCATTGAAAACTGCACAATGACATTTCCCCTATAGCGATGCTACTTGGGGAACCAAGCAATGTCATTATGTGAGGGTCTACTGTACTTGAAATATCTTTTCCAATATTTTACATAATACAAATTATGCTTTATGTTACATGAGTTAATTATTTCCTTTTTAAAACTATCAATTGTAAATATTGTAAATGGGCTAAATCCAATTGTTAGCCTCCCGAAAGCCAAAAGAACCAAAGAATGGATGATAGTTTTCTAAATACATAAGCTATGTGAATATTTATATTTATTGTAATGAATTGTTTTTTAAAAATACACTAGAATTCAACAAGATATTTATATAAGAACATATAACATAAGAAAAGCCTTGCTGGAACAGGCCACAGCCCATCCAGTCCAGCATTCTGTCTCACACAGTGGCTCACCATTTCCTTCAGGGTATTCCCAAGGAGATGCCTTCACCTGCTTAGGATTCCCTGGAAATGGCATTGAGAGATATCCTGCCTATCTCTCCAACCCGGAGGTTGTCCTTAAGTATCCATAATTATAGCCATTGATACACTTGTCCTCCATGAACTTGTCTAATCCTTTCTTAAAGCTGTCAAGACTGACAGCAGTCACCACTTCTTCTGGCAGGGAGTTCCATAGACCAGTAATCCTCTGGGTGAAAAAGTACTTTCTCTTATTTGTTTGAGAACTAGTACCCAAAGGTTTCATGGAGTGTCCTCTAGTTCTAGTGTTATGCGATAGGGAAAACAGTTTTTCCTTATCTACTTTGTCCACACTGTGCATGATTTTATAAACTTCAACCAGGTCACCTCTTAGACGCCGTCGTTCAAGAGTGAAAAGGCCCAACCGTTGCAGCCTCAGATGGTAAGGAAGGTGTTCCAGTCCCCTAATCATTCTGGTTGCCCTCCTCTGCACTTTTTCCAACTCCATAATATACTTCTGGAGGTATGGCGACCAGAACTGTACACAGTATTCCAGATGGGGCCTCACCATAGATTTATAAAGAGGCAAAATGACACTTGCTGACTTATTTTCTATACCCTTCCTAATGATCCCTAGCATTGAGTTTGCTTTTTTCACTGCTGAGGCACACTGGGTTGACACTTTCATTGAGCTGTCCACCAGGACACCAAGGTCCCTTTCCTGGTTTGTTGCAGAGAGTTCAGAACCCATCAGTTTATAAATGTAATTGGGTTTTTTTGCCCCAACATGCATCAGTCTGCACTTACTAATGTTGAAGCTCATTTGCCACTGCTTTGCCCACTCCCCCAGTGTCAAGAGATCCCTCTGGAGCTCCTCACAATCTCTCACAGTTTTCACTACCCTGTATAATTTAGTGTCGTCAGCAAATTTGGCTACCTTGCTTTTTACTCCTACCTTTAGATCATTTATGAAGAGGTTGAAAAGCAGGGGTCCCAGTACTGAACCTTGGGGGACCCCACTCTTTACTTCCCTCCACTTGGAGAAGTGTCCATTTAGTGCTACCCTCTGTTTCCTGTCCCTTAGCCAGTTGCTGATCCAGGACAAGACCTGTCCCTTTATTCCATGACTGGTAAGTTTATTCAAGAGCCTTTGGTGTGGGACCTTGTCAAAAGCCTTCTGGAAGTCCAGATAAACAATGTCAACTGGATCCCCCTTATCCACATGCTTGTTGACACTCTCAAAAAATTCCAACAGATTAGTGAGGCATGATTTGCCCTTGTAAAAGCCATGTTGGCTCTCCTTTAGCAGCACCTTCTCTTCTATGTGCCTATTAATTCTATCTTTTAGGATGGTTTCCATCACTTTACCTGGGACACATGTCAAACTGACAGGTCGGTAATTTCCTGGATCACCCCTGGATCCTTTTTTGAAAATTGGTGTTACATTCGCTACCTTCCAGTCATCAGGCACAAAGCCTGATTTGAGGGAAATATTATATATTTTGGCTAGGAGATCAGCAATTTCATCTAACTTTCATCAGCAATTTCATTTAAAGACTCAAACCAGCTGCAGCAGTCATCTACAGCAGGGGTTCTCAACCTTTTCAAGCAATGGGCCAGAACACACCCCCTTAGACAGCTGAGTGGGCTGGACTGATGGTCGTCTACCCCCACTGTAAATGCTGCCATAAATTGCCCGCAGCTGTCGTAAACACATAAACGCATTTACGGCTGTCATAAACGAGTCCACTTCCACTTCTGGTGGCGGCAGTAGAGGCAATGTGGGCCACATGAAATGAAGCCATGGGCCGGGGATGGCCCACGGGCAAGAGGTTGAGAAGTTCTGATCTACAGGACCATAGTTACAATTATGGTCATCATTACCCAACTTGAAACTGTATATACCAAGCAAAATAGGTAGCCTGTGCTCCTAGCCTTGAATGTGCTGGTCACCTGCTTGTGACATTTAATCTGACATGGGGATCCAAACACTGTGGCAAAAATTTATGGGAATGACCTTATTGTGTCAAACCATTTGTGCAACAGATCATAGTGAGAGCAGTCTGTATGTACAGTGAGCTCCTAACACTGGCGCTTCCAGGATTTTGAGAAAGTTGTGCAGTCTTAGTGACCGCCACTCCTTGTCAAAGGCAAGCAGCAGCAATCTCACGTTCCTGAGCCAGAAGTGTTTTTACTCTTCTGTTGTTCAACAGGATTTTGGACTATGAGTTTCCTGGCAGCTGGTGGAACCAAAGAAGTGTACTGTACCTTCTGCACTTGATTGTTATGTGCCATCAAATCACTTCCCACTTATGGCAACCCTAGTAGGATTTCAAGGTACTTGAGATAGTCAAGGAATGTTTTACCATTGCTGTTCCCAGTGATTTTCTGTGGCCAAGGAAATTTTATTCCTGAATGTGTATTTATTTATTTATTTATTCATTCATTCATTCATTCATTCATTCATTCATTCATTCATTTATTCATTCATTCATTTATTTATTTATTTATTTATTTATTTATTTATTTATTTATTTATTTATTTATTTATTTATTTATTTATTTATTTATTTATTTATTTATTTATTTATTTATTTATTTATTGGGGGGAGGGTTCCTGGGTATAGTTGAAGAGTGAAAAATTGGCTCCAGGCTCACTGAAGTTGTCCACCTTGGTGTAGAATAAGGATTTTGTTCTTAAGCCCAAATCATGCTTGGGAGCTCCAAAAATGCACAAGAGTTTGGCTTGGTTATCCTTTTTAGTAGCCGGAACACTTCTACATAAGCCTATTGTTGCTTACACAACCAGTCTTCGCATCAAAATGAGCAGGGGAAACCTACTGAGTGTCTATATTGGAGCTCTATAGACCTTTATACTGGGGTGACTGAAAGATTGTTGTTGTTGTTTTAAGTCAGTGACCAGACCACTATTGGCTTATACAGTGAGGAAGGATAATTGTATACGTATTTCCTTCTTCCTGGCAGGTTCTGCTTCCCATTGCCAACCATGCCCTGGGAGCAAAACCAGGTGAGACAAACTGGCCATGTGAAGGGGGAAACTGCCCCATAATTGCCCTTGCACACATGGGTTTCTGTAACAGAATTCTACTTGATGGATTCAAAGACATTTCTGAAAACCAGGGCTTGCAATTTAATGTTTCTTCTGCCAGCCAGGCATACTGAAAGGAAGAATAACAATAAATGAAGTCTCTAACAAATAATTTCAATAGGGCACACAGAATATAAAAATGGAAGGCTTTCAATCTCAACTGTGCCTGTGATTTCAGGGTTGTTTTACGATGGAGAAAACTACTGAAGAGCCCAGCATGGATTCCTCTGTTGCAAACAGCAGTAATTTTCTTTCACATTTTGAGTCCTGCCAGCCATCTCCTCCTGCTGTCTTCCTGCTCATTACATCTTATGCTGTAGTCACCTTAGTAGGGCTACTTGGCAACCTTTGCTTGATTGCTATCATCAGGAGACAGAAGGAAAGCCAAAACGTCACCAACATTCTGATTGCCAACCTCTCCGTATCTGATATCTTCATTTGTATCATGTGCATTCCTTTCAACGCTGCCTATACCTTGATGGATTACTGGGTGTTTGGAGAAGCCATGTGTAAAGTAAGTGACTTTGTACAAAGTATATCTGTCACTGTCTCTATTTTCTCACTTGTACTTATTGCAGTTGAGAGGTATCAGCTGATAGTGAACCCGCGTGGGTGGAAGCCCAATATTTCACATGCATTCTGGGGTATTTTCTTCATCTGGATTTTTGCTGTAATAATATCGACTCCCTTTTTTATATTTCACCAAGTGACAGATGAACCCCTTATGAACCTGTCTTCTCACAGTACCTTCTACATGAATAAAGTTGTCTGCATTGAGGTGTGGCCATCCATCGAACAACGCCTTGGCTATACCACCACCATGTTTGTTTTCCAGTACTTTTTCCCCCTAGGGTTCATTTTTATATGTTACCTAAAGATATTTGTATGTCTGCAGAAAAGGCATAGCAAAATAGATAAGATAAGGGAAAATGAGAACAGGTTAAATGAGAGTAAAAGAATTAACATTATGTTGATTTCAATAGTTGTGACCTTTGGGGCATGTTGGTTACCTTTGAACATATTTAACATTCTGTTTGACTGGAACTCTGAAGCCCTGATGAGCTGCCACCATAACGTGGTGTTTACTTTATGCCATTTGGTGGCCATGATTTCAACTTGCGTGAATCCGTTCTTCTATGGATTTCTCAACAAGAATTTTCAAAAGGATTTGGTCCTTCTGCTCCAAAACTTCAGATGCTTTACACCTCAAGAGTTTTACGAGAACATTGCCCTTTCAACTGTGAACACAGATGTGTCAAAGGGGTCCTTGAGGATGAACAATATACCCCCAAATATCTGAGACAGGCAGCTTCCCAACCATTTACTCAACTTTGTACTGAATGTTTGTCTTGCCAGATTATTCTTGTATGGCATTATGGTGTTCTTGATCCCATTAAAAAGGTATTCTATATGTATTCCAAAGGAATAAAATGCACATCATTGACTAAATGTGTTATCGTTTGAGTTCCATTGTAGGATTTTCCCACACACCAGAGGTAGAAAATCAAACTTTGTGGGAAAACAGCATCTGGAAAAGAAGGCAACATTTATTGGAAGAGGGCACATTTTTGTGTGTATGCCAAGCCATCTGGCTTTATGCCATCATTCATGCCACCTATCTGAATCAGTACTGCTGAGAAAATCCTTATCACTACCTTAAAATACTTAAGCTACTGACTTTTCACTTCTCCTGAAAATTCAAGATTCCTCACATAAAATGCTAGCTCCTATATCCTATGGTACAGTGTTGGGTAACATGTGACATAAATATAACATTTTCCATGGCAATGTAGTTCATAACAGGTTTTGGAAGGTCAAAATCTCCAACCCACCAAAGTTGCCATGCCCTACTCCAGTGGTGGCGAACCTATGGCATGTGTGACAGAGGCGGCATTCAGAGTCCTCTCTGCAGGCATATGTGGTGTCATCCCAGCACAGAGTTCATCCCGCCCCTCTGCCCAGCAGCCCAATGGGAGGACTTCTTCCCTTCCCCTGCACAGAGTTTACTCTGCCCAGCAGCCCAATGGGAGTGCTTCCTTCCTCCCCTGTCTGGGGTAAGGCAGGTGGCTGACATGCGGCATGAGGGTGTGACGCGGACGGCAGCCTATTGAATCTGTGGTGAAGGTGAGTTTGGGCACTCAGTCTCTAAAATGTTCACCATCACTGCCCTATTCTATTCACTTTGATAGTAAAGTACTTTTAATTTCAGAATTGTCAGAGATGATTTCTCACACTGGAAGCATCTAACCTATCTACCTCCTGTCTTCTGTATTCTATTTGTTGGGATGTTGCTATGACTGGGAGGTAGGAAAAGAATATATTTTCTTTTAACATTCAGCATTTGAAAATGTATTAATTCCGTATCCTTCAGTAATACCTGTGAACCAATTCTATAAACTTGGAAGTGTGTTGGATTCCAGAAACCAAGTGTTGTATCTTATAAGTGCTGCTACAATCACACATTAATTTGTTGAACTGACTGATTTAAAAGCATTTGATCTATACTTATAAATCTGTTTGTTAACCGTTGGAATGTGACAAAGGATGTTGCACCAGGCCCCACTAGCCCCGACCGAGCCTCCATGCACTTGCCCGACCGGGGTTCGCAGGTAACTGTCGGGTTGAATTTTGCACCCGACCACAAACAAAAAGAAAGGACTCCATTTCCCAATGTTCCTTGGGTCGCGCCGCACCACAGCCAATCAGGCTGAGAGGCGCGAGCAAAAGGAACGTTTGGAAATGCGCCGCGGCCAATCAAAATGAAGCAGCAGGAAAAAAACCACTGCACCGACAGTAAACACAAACTGAAAACTACAAGCCCCAGCGTCCTGCGCGCCATGAGCATGCAGAACACTGAGAAAGCCGGCGCGCGAAAAATAAAAATAAAACACACACCGGGAATGCAAGTCGGCCGCAGGCAGACGCAGTGCCTCAAAGCAACGCAAACACCCGCCGGCCTTCTTGCACAGAGCAATGGGGAGGAGAGGGACTCCCTCTCCTCCACGCTACCTCACTGAAGACATGGCGAGACCACCACCAGCCTCAACAAAAGTTGAGCCGGGGTGGAAAAAAACCACAACAGAGGAAGTTCAAGGGCGGGAGGTATTGATGCCTTCGTGCCCCCCCCGAAAACAAAACAATTCCTCCAGAAAGGAAAGGCACCGGACGGCGCTCTGCCCGGTACCTTTACTTGCCGAGTAAGTGTTTCGCTTTGAAGGGAAGGCGAAGGCATCATCGCCTCCCCCCTCTTGAAAGCGAAACAATTCCTCTGTAGCATGGGAGGTGGGGAAAGAGAATACCCCTCTCTTCCCCCACCCCCACCCATGCTTCGGCGATGCAATGGGGAAAAACTATGTTTTCCCCTGCAGCCTCGGAGGCCTGCCCAAGCCAGCCCGTAGCTTGGGGGGAGGGGATACCCCCCTCTTCCCCCCCAAACCCAGACTACGGCAAGGCACTGGCCAGCCCCCCTGTAAAAAAATACATACATATAAATAAATAAAAGCATCCCCACCCCCACCCCAGCAAGGCAAGGTCACGTTAAACCCTCCCAACCCCCCCCACACACACACACACACATTGAACTCATTCCCAGGTAAGCAAAGCCAGCCGATGGTGCTCCGCCCGCTGACTTTACTTACCCCCAAAATAAAACACAAAAATCAGAATCAAAAACATTCAAAAATAATCAAAATCAAACCCAAAAATAAGAACAAGACAGAACACACAGAAACACCCCCCAAAATATATATATATATATAACAAAACAAACCCGCAGAGAAATTAAACCAGAGAACTCACCCTCACGTCCTCCCTCCATGATGTCCGGAAATGAAATGAGGAAAGAAAGAGACTACTTACCGGAAGAAGCGACAACGAGAGGCCAGTAGAGAAAAAACAGTCAAAAATATTCACAGAAATGATTCACACATTTCTAAAATTCTGTGTTCAGTTTTCACTCAAAAATAAAAAACAACATTTTAAAACATTTTAAAAATATTAAATTTCTAAAAACATATACTTACACATTTTTAAAATTTTTATCCAAAGTACAACTATTAAAAAAAATTCACATAGTAAAACATTATTTGGTTAAAAAAAATTATTGTAAAAAATTATATCATCCTTTCCTCCTTTTTTTAATAAAAAAAACCAAACCAAAAAAAGCTGATCACAGTTTATAACAGCCCGTGCATATAAATAAACATTTTAAAAATCACAAAACCTTTCAACACCATTTAAAACAGCCCGGCACCATTTGTTCAAGAAAAAAAAACCTTTACTATCCAAAACAATGTTACATCTTTTTATATAACAATACACATTTTAAAAAAACTTCCAAAACAATTTAAAACAGCCCGGCACCGCCGGGCAGTTCTCTGTTAGTAGATTATAAAATTAAATTACTGAGCTACCATTATTGTGAATTTTTAATATGCTTCATTACCACTGTAAGATTTCCATTACAGGTTTTAATAAAAACACTAAATAGCAAGTACCAGCTTGGCAAATGCTTCTGTACCTCCTGTGTGAAATATTTTCTGTAGGAACACTTGTGAGGTGTTTTCCCCCTGCCACTGCTTTCCATGGACCTGACTCCGAATCAGATTTTTGGTTTCTTACCCTTTTCCTACACCACGAACATTCTCTTTCAGATAACAATAAATAAACTCAGACAATGTCAATGGTTATATGGTTAAACGTTTCCTCAGAGGGAAGCTGAGGCTGATGCTCTAGCAGATCTATTACAAAATTGGGAATTATACAATTGCACAATGAATAAGTGGGACTATGGTGAATTAGTGGTTAAGATGCTGAACTTGATGACTGAAAGGTCAGCAGTTTGAGACCCGACTACTGCACAACAGAGTGAGCTCCCGTCTCTGTTCCAACTACTACCAACGTAGCAGTTTGAAAGCAAGAAATTGCAAGTAAGTAAATAGGGATCACTTCACTGGGAAGGTAAACAGTGTTCCGTGCACTCCGGTGTTTAGTCATGCCTGCCACATGTCCACAGAAATGTTTACAGACACCGCTGGCTCTTTGACTATAAACAGAGATGAGCACTGAACCCTAGAGTTGGATACAACTGGCTTTCGAGCAAGGGCGACCTTTACCCTTAGTACAATGAACTTTGCACTGAGCTTTCAATCCAGCTGGGAAGGATGAAGTGCCTGGGACAAACAACAGCATTGCCTTTGGAGCCTTGCTACATTTCCAATGTGTGCAACAAACTTGTGTCTGTTGGTTCTTTACATCAACAGTATGAGATGACCTAGTGAGAACCAGCCACACAAGGTTCCCCTCAAAAAAACCATTGCAATATACAACTCACATTGCAATACACACCCCAAATTATCCTACTTATGCTGTCTCTGTCCTTAAAATACAAGATTTCTTCAGAGTGCTTATCTTTGCTTCTTTTAGATTTCTATACATTTTGCTGTATGTGCACCATGTGGTACTTATGCAACACAAGGGACAGATTGTAGATCTCCACCATTGAGTGTTACAGCTTCTGCTTGCATACCCATTTTCTGCCATGTCAGTGATACATTTATTCCACATGTATCCTGTCTTTACAACAATGAGCTCAAGGCAGTGTAGATGGCTCTCTCTTTCTTACTTTATCCTTACAACAACCCTGTTTATTAGGGTTGAGAGACTATGACTAGTCCAAGATTACCCAAAGGATTTCCTGGCTGAATGGGATTAGAATCCAGATGTCTTGAATCGTAGCCCAGTGCTTGACCGATAGCTCTTCAGTGTGATGGCAGCACAGAAAGATGTTATCACTTTAAACATTAGCAATGATAATGGTGATATGTCTGGCCAGGTTATCCTGCTATGGTAATAGAGTAGACCACACTGCCAGTGACTCAACTGCAAGTGTCAGGTGGTGGTTAACTAACCTGACAACCCTGAGGACTAATGGCTTGGGTACCGAAATCCACAGGCAAGGGTGATGGTCCCCAAGTTGATTAAATCCCATTTGAATCCATCTTGATGGAGGGGAGCAGTTTCATCAAGGCCTGGTGTTGATGAGGACTTTATGTGCCAAAAGAGCTCAGGACCAGAAAGTGACTCGCGGAACTGGGTCAGTGGCACGGGTGTCACGCTGCAATGCGGAAGGCAGATAAAAGGCTACTGCATTATATTCTCAGGACAGTCTTCATGGCTGATCACCATGACGATCACCAATATTCAGATTTGGCAGAAGAAGATGAATGAATAGTGGCATATTATCCACTGTCACATGCCCTGTGCTCACGTGACTTAAGTCTTCCACTGAACTTGAAACTCCAGAAATCCCTGGGTTCCAGCTCACAAAGGGGGCTTGACAGATTACTGATGCTATAATTGGATCTTACTTGGCATGTGACAGTGGATAATATGTCACTAATACGTCACAAGGGGCAGCCTGGAAATGATCTGAGATAAAGTCCAAATAAATGTTAAGTATCACAATGTGTATCTCTTACTGAATTTGAGTTTTGTTCAGACTTTCAGTGAATGTGGAAATTTATCTTATAGACACCACTAAATTAACATGATCCATGAGGGCATCTTCTTCCACTATTTTGAATTGAGCCACCCCTCCCCACCCCATCAGTCTACATGGCACTAAGTACCACCATGTAGGCAAAGTTAAACATAGCCAAACTAGATGAGAGTTCACTGTAAGAAGCAATAATTCCTTAAGTGTTAAAAGTATCCTTATAAAAATCCTTGGAACATTCTTGTTGTCCCATAGCCTGCAAATTAGCTTGCTTTTTTAAAAATTGGTCACCAAAAGTTAAACAACTGCTTAATTTGCTTTCTTATTGCTCAGATGACACTTTGAGAGAAGATGATCCTGTTGCTTAGCAATAGTAAAATCCAGTTGCTTAGCAAAACTAAGTCACACTAGAATAAACCTATTCTTATTTTTTTGTGTCCAGATCAAACTTTGGACTGCCAAAATGAAGCCACTTTACTTTCTTTGCCATTAAGGTAAAGGTTTCCCTTGCTCGAAAGCCAGTCGTATCCGACTCTAGGGTGCAGTGCTCATCTCTGTTTCTAAGCCGAAGAGCCAGCGCTGTCTGCTTCTGCAGACGTTTCCGTGGTCATGTGGCAGGCATGATTAGACATCAGCGTGCACGGAACGCTGTTACCTTCCCACCTAAGTGGTCCCTATTTATCTACTTGCAATTTCTTGCTTTTGAACGGTTAGGTTGGCATTGGCCATTGGCCAAACTTAAATCCTCAACTGAACCATTATATACTCAAGTATAAGCTGAGATTTTTAGCACCAAAAATGAGCCCCCAAAAGAGGACACAGCTTATTTATTTATTTATTTATGTTGCACCTTTATATCCCGCCCTCCTGGTCCCAACACAGTGTCAGATTGAGATGCATCAACCATTTAATTAATTTAACCATATTTTCATGTATTTTGATTATTGAATCTCACTAGCAGCTGTTGCATTTCCCACCCTCAGCTTATACTCTCAATCTATTCCTGGGTTTTCAGGTCAAAATTAGGTACCTCAATTTATATTCAGGTCGGCTTATATTCGAGTATATATGGTACATGTTTCTGGCAGTAATCAACAGACCAGTAGATGAGACAGGTTCTTAATCTCACCACATTCACACAGCGTATTGTTGACTGCCAGTAGCCCCCACTTGGGCAAGTTAGGGACTCCAACCCTCAGTCTATTCAGGGTCCTCCAAGTGACATAGGAGAGGTTGGGCTCCTCAGCTATATCCTCCTTTAATGTTACTCTTTGTTGAGTAAGATCCTTCCTCCATCTTCTAATTTGGTTTTGCTCTTGTGTACCCTCAAGAGTGTTTCTTAACAAAAATAAGTCTATTGAATCAATTTCAAACCAAAGGAACTAAGGAATAAGCCTACTGAACCAACAGGAACCTGGTAAATCAGCTTCTCCATGAGTTCCATTATTTAGCATAATAAGTTTCAGTTGAAGTAGGCCCATTTGAATCAATGGGATTTACAGAGGGGTTGATTCACCAAATTCTCACTGATTTCAACGGGTCTGCTCTAGTACGACTTGCTATGCTAAGCAACAAGATTTTGTCCGCTAACGTTTTTTGTGTGTTCAAGTGACAGGCTATCTATAGCATCTGATTTGACTGTTAGAAAACTTCCTTGCAAACTTTCATCACTTCAGAATAATCTGTCATTTACCATTATTCTCCTCAACCATAAAACTTTCTTCCTCTGAACATTTACTAAAGGTCAAGAGCAAACATCTTCATAGTGGAACAGAATGGCGCTATTAGGTCTCCCATCTTGAGAGCATACTTCTGTGATGCAGCCTAAAATTGCACTAGCTTTTCTCATTGCTGCGTCATACATTTCAAGTATGTATAGATTTTCATATACTGTACTAATATTCTTCTTACATGTAATACTGCTTTAAACTATGTTAGATTGTTGTACGTTAAAGAAACATCCTGGTTGTTGATAGTAAGGAAGCCTAGAAATGTCTGAAGCTTTATAGCGCAATTCTCTGCATGTTTACTCAGAAGTAACTACCACTGAGTCCAGCAGAAGTTGATTGCAGCCAAAGTATTATTACTCTACAAGACAGATGTTAACTGAATTCATTTTTGTGTGTGTATGGTCTATTTTTGTACTTGTTACCTAGTCAAGATTTAAGAATAAGAAAATGAATAAAGTCACTTTTCCACACAACTGATATATGGAATTCATTACCTCAGTAAGTGGGTGGTGCCCATTAGTTTAGTTCTATTGGCCCCACATGCCTGTTGCTGAAAATATGCATTTAAAATTTTGACACTCAGAAGAGTGCCAGCATCCCTGGCTCATTACTGCCACAGTAACTAATTGGAGATCAATTATCAGAAAACCAAAGTTGTAACCTTTACTAAAAGGCCCAAGAACACATCTTGGACATAAGATAAAGAAGGTCACCCATTGCTGCTGCTGCTTCCATGTCTAGGCCAGACATGAAATGGCCAACATGAAGCCACCTTTTCTTTATATTAATATTTATTTATTTTGAGTATTTATATCCTGTCCTATTGGTGCAAACACCACTCAGGGCGGCTACCAGCATGAAAAGAAATACAATAAAATACAAAAACAATAAAAAGCATTGAGAGATAAAAACATTACTAAAACCCTTATCTAAAATACAATCTTTAAACACATACGCCTTCCAATACCCTCCCTAACCCCTTAAGAGAAGCAAAAACAAAAAAAAGCAAGGATAAAAACAGAGGGGGAGAAGGGAGGAGAGATAAAAATAGACAAGTCAGTTTTAGGGCACTAATTATATGAGCCAGCGGAACTGGGTCGTCACACCTTACGGCTCCCACACCTGCTGGCATAACCAGGTCTTAAGTGCCCTCCTAAAGGGGAGCAGCTCTGTCTGGAGGTGCAATTCAGATGGTAAGAGGTTCCACAGGGCTGGGGCAGACACCGAAAAGGCTCTTCTTCTGGTCCCGGTCAGGTGTGCTTCTCTTGTATTAGGGACCAGCATTCAGCCTCTCCGGTCTGCTCTCATAGGACGGGTAGAATACCTTGGGGTGACGCGGTCCCTTAAGTATCCTGGTCCACTGCCATGTAAGGCTTTAAAGGTCAAAACCAGCACCTTGAATTGCACTCGGTGCAACTCCCAAAGCAGAGGAGAAGCATGAGCATAGTGCCCACGCCCCATCACCACCAGGGTGGTCGCATTCTGGACCAGCTGCAGCCTCCAGATGGTCGTCAAGGGCAGCCCCATGTAGTGCACATTACAGTAATCCAATCTGGAGGTGATGAGAGCGTGAGTGACCATGAGCAAGGAGTCCCAGTCTAGGAGCAGGTGCAATTGGTAGATGACACAAAGTTGTGCAAAGGCCCTCCTGGCCACGACTGCCACCTGCTCATCAAGCAGTAGTCTTGAGTCCAGGAGGACCCCCAAATTGCGCACCGGGTCTGTCTGAGGCAGCAATGCCCCATCCAGAGCCAAAGGTGCCAGCTCCCGGGATAACACAGGGCCCCAAACCCACAGCCACTCAGTCTTGCCAGGATTCAGCTGAAGTCCGTTGTCTCCCATTCAGACCCAGACAGCCTCCAGGCACCTAGTTAGGACTTTGACCGTATCATTTGGGTCCCCACGGACCAAGATGTACAGCTGGGTGTCATCCGCGTACTAATGGTACCACACTACATGTACATCATGTAGATGTTGAAAAGCAGAGCCGAGAGTACCGAGCCCCGAGCCACCCCACAAGGGAGGGGCCTAGGACTGGACAACCCACTCTCTAAGGACACTGACTGGGACCGATCTCTCAGGAAAGAGGAAAACCAGGACAACACAGTGCCCTGGGCCCCTTTGGTGTATGCAAACCAAGACACAGGACACAGCCTCGGGCTGGGTTAACTCAGGTTTATTGCATCATGGGCAGAGGGAACATGAGGTAATGGCGGATCGATAGCTCTTTATATACAGCAGTAACACATTCGAACGTGGTGCCATGGTAGCCCATTGGCTACTGTCTGCGTGACGTCATTGTGGGTCACGCCCTTCTTGTCCAGGTGTAGGTGGTGGCGGGAAAACTTCCCGCGCTGTTGCCTTTGATGAGTTTGGACCAAGAGAGCTTGGACGCTCGCTGCTGCCAGCTGGTGGTCATTAGCTCGCGTCCTATTACAGGGTTTATATGATACAGCTGAAGGTTACATTGTTGCTATAGGTAAGGTTACATTGGCTCAGATACATTGTAATCCGTGTGTACAATAAAACCAACAGAACACAACACCCCTCCCCCCTAGGACGAGACAAAGTCTCGAGCCCACACTTAAACACACTCCCCCCCCTTAGGAGACAAAGTCTCTCAGCCAAGATGGCTTATTTCGAACACGCTGGGGTCTCGATGCGGGCTGCCTCTCCCCGGGTTTGCTACCTTCTCTTTGTCCCCTGGTTTCCTGTCCTGTAATATGAGAGGGAGACTCGTTAGTGACTTTCCGCGGCTCCGCGGCGTTGTTGGGAGGTGTGCTCTTTCTTAGGGAGGAACCGGGGGCACTGGGGGCTAACGAAAAACCCCTCTTCTCGCTTGGACGGGTGGGGGAACACTCCTGAAAACCCCCCCGGCTCGCAAAATCAAACTCAAAATTACTATCGGGGGCAGCGGGCGCGAACTCCTCTCCCCCTTCCCCGACCCCTGATAGGACTGGCGTATCAAAAGGATATGAGTCGGGGCCGCTGCTATCAAAAGGATATGAGTCGGGGCCGCTGCTTCTGCTTCCTTCCCCCCTTGTTTGGGACTGTGGTCCATTGCTGTCTCCCCCTTGGGTTAAGCGGGTGGGGGAGAACCCTAACGCTGAATCCTGTTGCTGAGCTCCACTGACTGGCCCACTCACTCGGTGCCTCAGTTGGTCTGCGTGCCTCCTCCAGAGGAGGCCGGTGTTAGTCTCGACCCGGTACGATACTGGCCCCGTCTGTTCTACAACCTTCCCTGGTACCCAGGCCGGCCCTGCGCTGGAATAGTTCCTGCAGTGAACAGGGTCCCCGGCGGCGAAACCTTTCGAGACTGCCAACCCTATGTTTTTCCCTTTATCCTCGACCCTCGTCGGGTCTAGCCTGGACAGGATCGTGGTCAATTTTCGCCGCATCAAGAGCTCCGCCGGCGAGTAGCCTGACGCTAAAGGGGTCACCCTATACGCTAAAAGGAACTGGCATACCTGGTGATTCAGGTCCCCCGGGCCCATGCGCCACAGCGCGTCCTTTGTTGTACGCACTAGGCGTTCCACTTGGCCATTCGTGGCCGGGTGAAACGGTGCGGATGTGACATGCCGAATGGCGTTTGCCTCCATGAATGCTCCGAACTCAGCGGAGGTGAAACAACTAGCGTTATCGCTGACTAAAGTGTCGGGTAAACCGAACGTGGAAAAGACTCTCCTTAGCCGGCTAATTGTCGTGGCGGAGGACGTGCTCTTTACTGGGATAACCTCCAGCCACTTGGAGAACGCATCTACCACCAGGAGAAACATGGTTCCTCGGAACGGGCCAGCGAAATCCACGTGCACCCTGGACCACGGCCCCCTTGCCGTGTCCCACTCCCTATGCGGCAGACGGGCCGCCTCAGGTCGGGATTCCTGGCAAGCCTCGCAAGTGCCGACCATGTGCTCAATGTCCGCGTCCAGCTGTGGCTACCAGAAGTAACTCCGGGCTAGCGCCTTTGAACGAACTATGCCCGGGTGGCTGACG
Source organism: Bradypodion pumilum (assembly GCA_035047305.1). Lineage (NCBI taxonomy): Eukaryota > Metazoa > Chordata > Lepidosauria > Squamata > Chamaeleonidae > Bradypodion > Bradypodion pumilum. The sequence continues at coordinate 345,115,772 of JAWDJD010000002.1, forward strand.
TGCAGCAGTTCGAGCACCCTCGTCCGCAGGGGCGCAGGGACCACCACCCGTTGGCCCCACAGGAGGCACCCCCTCTCTAGGGACAACTCAAGCTTTTTCCTAAAGAATGGGTCGAACTCTGTACTCGGGGACGAAGCCGGCCACCCCTTCTGCACCCATGCACTGACTTTCTCCAGCGTCCTGTCCTTGCCTGTCGCCCTAGCAATGTCGGCTGGTACTAGTGGGGGTGCGTCTAAAACCTCAATTAGCAACACCTGGCGGTCTCTTTCTGCTCTCGCCTTTTGGTCCGCCGACAAAGGCAGAGGGGATCTCGAGAGCGCATCAGCATGGCTGATCTCCTTTCCGGGCCTGTACTCCAACTCATGTTGGTACGCGTTGAGAAAAATAGCCCATCGCAGCATCCTCGGGGACAGGATCTGTGGCGTGGGCTTGCTTGCCGTGAAAATCCCTAACAGCGGCTTGTGATCGGTCACGATTTTGAACGGGCGGCCATACAAGAAATCGTGAAATTTTTTGGTCCCCGCTACTATTGCTAACGCTTCTCTGTCGGTTTGTGCGTAATTTCGCTCCGCTTGGGACAGGGACCTTGAGTAAAACGCTACCGGGGCCTCCCTTCCGTCCTCCAACACGTGGCAAAGCACCGCCCCCACCCCCACCGGGGATGCATCACAGACTAGGACCACTGGCCGTTTGGGGTCGAAGTGCGTCAGGATTGCCTCAGATGTTAGGAGTTGCTTTAGCTCCTTGAACGCCCTCTCGTGCTCGTCACCCCACATCCATGGCTCCTCCTTTTTAAGTAACCGATGGAGTGGTTCGGCCACGGACGCCTTCCGCGGGAGGAATGTATGGTAAAAATTGAGGAGCCCCAGGAAAGACTGCAGCTCGGTTTTGGATGTGGGGCGAGGGGCCTTTTTAATGGCTGCTACTTTGGATTTAGACGGCTTAATCCCCTCGGGTGTGATCCGGAAACCTAAAAACTCGACCTCGGTCTCGAAAAAAACACATTTGTCCTTCCTCAATCTCAGCCCCGCTTTCTCGAACACGGTCAGTACTTTGTCCAACCTTTTCGCCAGTTCAGCCTCACTCCCCCCTGTTATCAACACGTCATCAAAATAAGGCAACACCCCCTCCAGGCCCTTTAGGAGGCGTTCCACGAGCGATTGAAAAAGGCCGGGTGCCGAGTTCACGCCGAACTGTAACCGCGACACCTGGAACGCTCCCTTATGTGTAACTATCGTTTGTGCCGCGGCCGTGGCGGGGGTCACTGGAAGTTGCTGATAGGCTTGTGCCAAATCGAGTTTAGCGAAACACTTTCCCCCATTTAGTCTGGCCAAAAGGTGGCTGATCACCGGCACCGGGTATGCATTAGGGCGGATCGCCTTGTTAATTGTACACTTATAATCAGCGCAAATGCGCACCTCCCCGTTAGCCTTTAGAGCCGTTACAATTGGAGTTTCCCACTCCGCGGAGTCAACAGGAATAAGAATCCCCTGGCCCACCAGTTTGTCCAGTTCCGCCTCTATCTTGTCCTTGAGTGCAAACGGCACCCTGCGTGGTTTGAGTCTTATCGGGCGGACCTCCGGGTCTATGTCGAAAGCTACAGGGGGTCCCTTGAACCTTCCGAGTCCTTTCTTAAAAACGGCGGGATGCGCATCGCAAACCGCTTGTATTGGGTCCCCCCCCACGGTATGCACCCCCCCTATGAACAAACCTAAGGGCTGAAACCACTGTGTCCCTAGGAGACTACAGCTTCCCCCTTTGAGGACAACTAGGGGCAGTTCCGCGGAATGTCTCTTAAACTTGACCCGAAATTTCCCGACCCCCAACACCGGAATGCTGTTTCCCTGTACGTCCAGTAGTGTGGACCTCAACGCTTTAAGCTTGGGCCGCACGTGGGGGTCGATTTTCAGGAACTCTTTCTGGGGAATTATGGAATAGGAGGACCCCGAGTCAATTTCCATCCTAATAGGGGCCCCTTGTACTAATACCTCAACGAAGTAATGGGACTGTCCCGCGGACACGCTGAACACTGAGGCGTCGTCCTCGCTGCCGTCCGAGACGCGGCCCACGCCGTCCTGCTTCCTCGTGGTCTGGGCGCCATCTTTGGGCCTCGCTGGACGGTCCGGTCTGGCTGCGCGGTCTTGTGACTGCCTCCGGCCCTCTTTCCTCTTTCTGCACGCCTTGGCGATGTGCCCCCGACGGCCGCAGGTGTAACACTCGGCCTTCCTGAACGGACATCTCGCGCGCTCGTGGGCCGCTCCGCAACCCTCGCAGCGTCGACCACCCTTCCGGACCTTCTGGACCTCCTCGCCGTCGCTGCCTTCCGTAGACGACTTTGAGGCCCGTCGAGTCGCGTGCACCGACTGTCCGGTCTTCCCGTGCACCGAATTTTCCGCCTTGCCGGCTCTGGGACGCCACTCACGCCACTGGTGCATCTCGTCCACTCCGGCATTCGTGGACTCTGCGGCTTCCGCGGCCTCTATGACCTCTGCCAGCGTGGGTGGCGGCTCCTTATTCATCAAGCTGCGCTGTACCTCCTTGTCTTTCAGGCCACACAACACGCCGTCCCTGAGGACCAACTCCAGGATATCGCCCCAATTACAGGGGGCGGCGGCTATCCTCATGGCGGCCACGAATGCCTCAACCGACTCATCCGGCGCTTGGACTCGCCTCCAAAACGCGCTCCGAGCGGGAAACATTGCCCTCGAGGGGCAGAACCGCTCTCGCAGCAGTTTCATGATGTCGCTCGCCTTAAAGTCGCTCACCTTCTTCGGAGCGATTATGCCCACCAGCGTCCGCTTGGTTTCCATCCCGAGCATTCTGGTGAGGATGGCCCTCTTTCTCTCCTCGTCTTCTCCTTTGACTCTGAGTTCCACCAGGGCTGCCTGGAAATCCATCTCAAGCAGCTCCCAGTCTTGCGGTTTGGTGATGTTGAAACCGCTCTGTGCCCTGGCTGTTCCGTGGGGATCCATATCCCACCTTCGTCGCCAATTTGGTGTATGCAAACCAAGACACAGGACACAGCCTCGGGCTGGGTTAACTCAGGTTTATTGCATCATGGGCAGAGGGAACATGAGGTAATGGCGGATCGATAGCTCTTTATATACAGCAGTAACACATTCGAACGTGGTGCCATGGTAGCCCATTGGCTACTGTCTGCGTGACGTCATTGTGGGTCACGCCCTTCTTGTCCAGGTGTAGGTGGTGGCGGGAAAACTTCCCGCGCTGTTGCCTTTGATGAGTTTGGACCAAGAGAGCTTGGACGCTCGCTGCTGCCAGCTGGTGGTCATTAGCTCGCGTCCTATTACAGGGTTTATATGATACAGCTGAAGGTTACATTGTTGCTATAGGTAAGGTTACATTGGCTCAGATACATTGTAATCCGTGTGTACAATAAAACCAACAGAACACAACAGCCCCCAAACCCCAGAGCTGGCCCAGAAGGATACCATGGTCGATGGTATCGAAAGTCGCTGAGAGGTCAAGAAGAGCGAGAACAGAAGGGTATCCCCTGTCTCGCTCCTGCCAGAGATCATCCATAAATGCGACCAATGCAGTCTCGGTACAATAACTAGGCCTGAATCCTGACTGAAACGGTTCCAGGTAATCCTTATCATCCAGAACCCCCTGGAACTGGGTGCCACTGCTCTTTCTAACATCTTCCCCAAAAAGAGAAGGTTGGAGATTTGGTCACTTCATTCTGCAGTTTCTTTCACCTGACCCTAGTGTGAGAAAGATTAGTCAGCACAAGGTTGCCGTTGCCCCGGGTATGCCCGATTGTGGTTCAAAAATACCACAATCCTCAAGTAGGCTCTTTCTGTGTATCCTTTAAATACTTGGGAGTAATTTTCAAAGCTTCAGGCTCAATAAATGCCCATACCACTTATCCTGTTCTTACAGTCCAGAGATCTCCCTTCATCATACTAAATTTCCTGAGGATCAGAGGAGGCCAGTACATTTCTGCTACACTATTCAAAGCCAACATAAAAACCATAGAACACGTTTTCTGCATCTGCCCTTTTTATAGAGACATTTGGAGAAAGTTTACATCTATGCTGCTCTGCAAGTATCTTGGCCGGTCAAACAGCACTTACTGTGGGAATCTATCTGGTTTCTGTCTGCTGCGTTCTACACATTTTGTAAACAAAGGTCCCTATGTGATGACGTGAGATAATGCTTGCCTTGGTACATGCGCAGAAAGTGTGAAAAATGCTGATTCACCCTCCATATATGGGTCTGAGATTCTGATAGGCTGATGTGTGTATGACTCTTGTTTTTTATACTCTGTTTAATAAAGAGACGCCATGATTCCTTTGTTGAGCTCTAAGACTGCAGTTGTGTGTCTTCCCTATTCTGCCTAATGGAGCTGGCCTTCATTAGAATTCCTAATTCTTCCTTTGTTTATCTGGGGCTATAAACTGCTTTGCCTTAGGCTGAGATCTCTGCATGCACCAGATCGCGTCAACTTACCTGTACACCCACTAGCTGTTATCAAATGAAAGTCCTGCCTTCACCCACAGCACTGACAGGTTCTGTGCGACAGCATGTAGAATCAAGAACAATGGATGTAGACATTTATCTTGAAAACACCACTGAATCAACGTGGCTCATGAGTGCATCGTATTGTAAGAACAATCCTGGCAGGTCCTTCAGCTAAATAAACTACCAAATGTACATCATGGGCACAGTACTTGTTGTAGCAATATTAATTTTAATTACTGATTTTATTACTCCTCTTAACTCTGAACAGATATAGTAAAGGTAAAGGTTTCACTTGCTCGAAAGCCAGTCATATCCAACACTAGGGTTTAGTTCTCATCTCGATTTCAAAGCCGAAGAGCCAGTACTGTTTGCTTCTGCAGACGTTTCATGGTCTTGTAGCAGGCATGACTAGACACCGGAGCACACAGAACACTGTTTACCTTCCCACCGAAGCGGTCCCTATTTATCTACTTGCAATTTCTTGCTTTCAAACTGATAGGTTGGCAGGAGCTGGGACAAAGACAGGAGCTCATTCCATCCTGCAGTAATGTTTTGAATATGTGTATTCTTTACCAAGTTTCAAGCTAGCAGACATTTATGCCCGATTAAATTAATTTCTTTATTCAAAGGATTTTGCTCAAATAGTGAAGAATAATTACTCATTTGGGCTATTGTTTAGACCTTGGAGATAGTTAGTTCTGCAACTCTGGAATATGGAGAATTGAGATGATCCTTACAATGCCTCAACATACTGTTAATATGTCTAGGATTAGAAAAATATTCCATATATTTCAACCAATCTTGCCATATAATTCAATCAATTTGTGAAGTCACAGAGCCAATAACATTCATAAAAACATTTCAGAAATAATTAGAAACAGTTAAATGGATTACATAGACGGCTTTAAAACAAATAAGTATTATGAAGCAGAGGCAAGGATCATCTGGCATTACTTTTATACATTTTCATCTGAGAAATCAGCAAGCATCTGAGAAAATTCAGATTGTCTTGAAGAGCTTCCAGTTCAATCCAGTTCAATCATTGTTTTACTCCCAAATACCTGGGTGTTACTTTGAATCATAAGCTGACCTATAGGAAATACAGCCAAAAAAAGAAAGCAAAATGTCTCCACAAGGACCAATATTCTTTAATAGCAATCAATATAATTGTGCTCTTTGATCCTTACACATACGTTCCTCATTATTCTTAGTTTCCATTGTAGAGTTTTGTGGAAGTGGTATTTAGCACCTGCTAGATTAAAACAAATAGACCACAGGGCATCTGATAAGTGTTGGCACTGTCAGGAAAAGATAGGCACCTACATTCACATGTGGTGGGACTATAAGTATGTACAGGATTTCTGGCTCAGGGTAGAATCAAAAATTAATAAAACAATGGGAAGGTGTATAAAAATCACTCCTAAGGAAGCTTTAATTATGAAAATTGAAGAAGTTAAATTAGATAAAACACAAATGACTTATTAATAATTTTCCTGACGGCCTCTAGACTATTAATAGCAAGGAACTGGAAATCCAATCACGATTTAAAAATTGAGGACTAGTATAAGGAACTCTGGGAAACAGAACTGAATGACAATTTAACATAGGAATTAAAGTGTGAAAACTAATTGTTTTTGGGAAGTTTGGAGACCCTTTGTGGAATATGTATTGACTGATAATATGAGTAGTAAACCTCCCCAAGAATTGATGTCCTTTTGGAAAGCAAAGAAGTCTGGAGTATATAGCAATTAATGGGAAAATGTAGACAATCCCACAACCATGGGGGTGGCTGCACTAGTTTATTTGTATTGTATTATCATGGTCAAAATAATTGGATACAAGCTGAGATTTATATTGCTTTTTTTTGTTTCTTGTTTGTTTGTTTATTATTATTTTTATAGCATTTTTTCACATTGTTTATTATTGTCTGCCTTTTTTGTGTTTTTTATTAATCAATAAAAGTAAAAAAAAAAAAGCAATCAATACCTAACTGGGCACACAATTACAAACACTAAGGACCTAAGCCTTGGCCTTATGCTTCTTTTTTGTGTCCCGATCAAACCTTGTACTGGCAAAATGAAGCCATTTTCTTGGCTTTGAGTTGACCAAACTTAAGTCCTCATTGATGAATGTTTCAGGCAATAATCGGCAGACCAATAAATGAGCCGGATTCTATATCACTCCACATTCACACAGCATGTTGTTGTCTGCCAGTAGTCCCCACTTGATCATGTTGGTCTTGCATTTAGGGACTCCAACCCTCAGCCTATTCAGGGTCCTCCAAGTGATATAGGGGAGGTTGAGTCTGTTGTGTTCTGATGGTTTTACTGTACACATGGATTACAATGTATCTGAGCCAATGTAACCTTGCCTATAGCAACAATGTAACCTTCAGCTGTATCATATAAACCCTGTAATAGGACGCGAGCTAATGACCACCAGCTGGCAGCAGCGAGCGTCCAAGCTCTCTTGGTCCGAACTCATCAAAGGCAACAGCGCGGGAAGTTTTCCCGCCACCACCTACACCTGGACAAGAAGGGCGTGACCTGCAATGACGTCACGCAGACAGTGGCCAATGGGCTACCATGGCACCACGTTCAAATGTATTACTGCTGTATATAAAGAGCTATCGATCCGCCATTACCTCATGTTCCCTCTGTCCACGATGCAATAAACCTGAGTTAACCCAGCCCGAGGCTGTGTCCTGTGTCTTGGTTTGCATATACCAAATTGGCGACGAGGATGGGATAATGGATCCCCACGGAACAGCCAGGGCACAGAGCGGGTTCAACATCACCAAACCGCAAGACTGGGAGCTGCTTGAGATGGACTTCCAGGCGGCACTGGTGGAACTCAGAGTCAAAGGAGACGACGAGGAGAGGAAGAGGGCCATCCTCACCAGAATGCTCGGGATGGAAACCAAGCGGACGCTGGTGGGCATCATCGCTCCGAAGAAGGTGAGCGAATTTAAGGCGAGCGACATCATGAAGCTGCTGCGAGAGCGGTTCTGCCCCTCGAGGGCAATGTTTCCCGCTCGGAGCGCGTTTTGGAGGCGAGTCCAAGCGCCGGATGAGTCGGTTGAGGCATTCGTGGCCGCCATGAGGATAGCCGCCGCCCCCTGTAAATGGGGCGACATCCTAGAGATGGCCCTCAGGGACGGCGTGTTGTGTGGCCTGAAAGACAAGGAGGTACAGCGCAGCTTGATGAACAAGGAGCCGCCACGCACGCTGGCAGAGGTCGTAGAGGCCGCGGAAGCCGCAGAGTCCACGAATGCTGGAGTGGACGAGATGCACCAGTGGCGTGAGTGGCGTCCTAGAGCCGGCAAGGCGGAAAAGTCGGTGCACGGGAAGTCCGGACAGTCGGTGCACGCAACTCGACGGGCCTCAAAGTCGTCTACGGAAGGCAGCGACGGCGAGGAGGTCCAGAAGGTCCGAAAGGGTGGTCGACGCTGCGAGGGTTGCGGAGCGGCCCATGAGCGCGCGAGATGCCCGTTCAGGAAGGCCGAGTGTTACACCTGCGGCCGTCGGGGGCACATCGCCAAGGCATGCAGGAAACGGAAAGAGGGCCGGAGGCAGTCACAAGACCGTGCGGCCAGACCGGACCGTCCAGCGAGGCCCAAAGATGGCGCCCAGACCACGAGGAGGCAGGACGGCGTGGGCCGCGTCTCGGATGACAGCGAGGACGACGCTCCAGTGTTCAGCGTGTCCGCGGGACAGTCCCATTACTTCGTTGAGGTATTAGTACAAGGGGCCCCTATTAAGATGGAAATTGACTCGGGGTCCTCCTATTCCATAATTCCCCAGAAAGAGTTCCTGAAAATCGACCCCCACGTGCGGCCCAAACTTAAAGCGTTGAGGTCCACGCTACGAGACGTACAGGGAAACAGCATTCCGGTGTTGGGGGTCGGGAAATTTCGGGTCAATTTTAAGAGACATTCTGCGGAACTGCCCCTAGTTGTCCTCAAGGGGGGAAGCTGTAGCCTCCTAGGGACACAGTGGTTTCAGCCCTTAGGTTTGTTCATAGGGGGGGTGCATACCGTGGGGGGGGACCCAATACAAGCGGTTTGCGATGCGCATCCCGCCGTTTTTAAGAAAGGACTCGGAAAGTTCAAGGGACCCCCTGTAGCTTTCGACATAGACCCGGAGGTCCGCCCGATAAGACTCAAACCGCGCAGGGTGCCGTTCGCACTCAAGGACAAGATAGAGGCGGAACTGGACAAACTGGTGGGCCAGGGGATTCTTATTCCTGTTGATTCCGCGGAGTGGGAAACTCCAATTGTAACGGCTCTAAAGGCTAATGGGGAGGTGCGCATTTGCGCTGATTATAAGTGTACAATTAACAAGGCGATCCGCCCTAATGCATACCCGGTGCCAGTGATCAGCCACCTTTTGGCCAGGCTGAATGGGGGAAAGTGTTTCGCTAAACTCGATTTGGCACAAGCCTATCAGCAACTTCCTGTGACCCCCGCCACGGCCGCGGCACAAACGATAGTTACACATAAAGGAGCGTTCCAGGTGTCGCGGTTACAGTTTGGCGTGAACTCGGCACCCGGCCTTTTTCAGTCGCTTGTGGAACGCCTCCTGAAGGGCCTGGAGGGGGTGTTGCCTTATTTTGATGACGTGTTGATAACAGGGGGGAGTGAGGCTGAACTGGCAAAGAGGTTGGACAAAGTACTGACCGTGTTCGAGAAAGCGGGGCTGAGATTGAGGAAGGACAAATGTGTTTTTTTCGAAACCGAGGTCGAGTTTTTAGGGTTCCGGATCACACCCGAGGGGATTAAGCCGTCTAAATCCAAAGTAGCAGCCATTAAAAAGGCCCCTCGCCCCACATCCAAAACCGAGCTACAGTCCTTCCTGGGGCTCCTCAATTTTTACCATACATTCCTCCCGCGGAAGGCGTCCGTGGCCGAACCGCTCCATCGGTTACTTAAAAAGGAGGAGCCATGGATGTGGGGTGACGAGCACGAGAGGGCGTTCAAAGAACTAAAGCAACTCCTAACATCTGAGGCAATCCTGACGCACTTCGACCCCAAACGGCCAGTGGTCCTAGTCTGTGATGCATCCCCGGTGGGGGTGGGGGCGGTGCTTTGCCACGTGTTGGAGGACGGAAGGGAGGCCCCGGTAGCGTTTTACTCAAGGTCCCTGTCCCAAGCGGAGCGAAATTACGCACAAACCGACAGGGAGGCGTTAGCGATAGTAGCGGGAACCAAAAAATTTCACGATTTTTTGTATGGCCGCCCGTTCAAAATCGTGACCGATCACAAGCCACTGTTAGGGATTTTCACGGCGAGCAAGCCCACGCCGCAGATCCTGTCCCCGAGAATGCTGCGATGGGCTATTTTCCTCAACGCATACCAACATGAGTTGGAGTACCGGCCCGGAAAGGAGATCAGCCATGCTGATGCACTTTCGAGATCCCCTTTGCCCTTGTCGGATGACCAGAAGGCGAGAGTTGAAAGAGACCGCCAGGTGTTGCTAATTGAGGTTTTAGACGCACCCCCAATAGTACCAGCCGACATTGCTAGGGCGACAGGCAAGGACAGAACGCTGGGGAAAGTTAGTTCATGGGTACAGAAGGGGTGGCCGGCATCGTCCCCGAGTACAGAGTTCGACCCATTCTTTCGGAAAAAGCTAGAGTTGTCCCTAGAAAGGGGGTGCCTTTTGTGGGGCCAACGGGTGGTGGTCCCTACGCCCCTGCGGACGAGGGTGCTCGAACTGCTGCACGTCAGCCACCCGGGCATAGTTCGTTCGAAGGCGCTGGCCCGGAGTTACTTCTGGTGGCCACAGCTGGACGCGGACATTGAGCACATGGTCGGCACTTGCGAGGCATGCCAGGGATCCCGACCTGAGGCGGCCCGTCTTCCGCATAGGGAATGGGACACAGCGAGGGGGCCATGGTCCAGAGTGCACGTAGATTTCGCTGGCCCATTCCGAGGAACCATGTTTCTCCTGGTGGTGGATGCGTTCTCCAAGTGGCTGGAGGTTATCCCAGTAAAGAGCACGTCCTCCGCCACAACAATTAGCCGGCTAAGGAGAGTCTTTTCCACGTTCGGTTTACCCGACACTTTAGTCAGCGATAACGCTAGTTGTTTCACCTCCGCTGAGTTCGGAGCATTCATGGAGGCAAACGCCATTCGGCATGTCACATCCGCACCGTTTCACCCGGCCACGAATGGCCAAGTGGAACGGCTGGTGCGTACAACAAAGGAGGCGCTGCGGCGCATGGGCCCGGGGGACCTAAATCACCAAGTATGCCAGTTCCTCTTAGCGTATAGGGTAACCCCCTTAGCGTCAGGCTACTCGCCGGCAGAGCTCTTGATGCGGCGAAAACTGACCACGATCCTGTCCAGGCTAGACCCGACGAGAGTCGAGGATAAAGGAAAAAACATAGGGTTGGCAGTCTCGAAAGGTTTCGCCGCCGGTGACCCTGTTCACTGCAGGAACTATTCCAGCGCAGGGCCAGCCTGGGTGCCAGGGACGGTTGTAGAACAGACGGGGCCAGTGTCGTACCGGGTCGAGACTAACACCGGCCTCCTCTGGAGGAGGCACGCAGACCAACTGAGGCACCGAGTGAGTGGGCCAGTCAGTGGGGCTCGGCAACAGGATTCAGCGTTAGGGTTCTCCCCCACCCGCTTAACCCAAGGGGGAGACAGCAGTGGACAACAGTCCCAAGCAAGGGGGGAAGGCAGAAGCAGCGGCCCCGACTCATACCCTTTTGATACGCCAGTCCTATCAGGGGCCGGGGAAGGGGGAGAGGAGTTTGCGACCGCTGCCCCCGATTGTAATTTTGATTTTGATTTTGCGAGCCGGGGGGGTTTTCAGGAGTGTTCCCCCACCCATCCAAGCGAGAAGAGGGGTTTTTCGTTGGCCCCCAGTGCCCCCGGTTCCTCCCTAAGAAAGAGCACACCTCCCAACAACGCCGCGGAGCCGCGGCAAGTCACTAACGAGTCTCCCTCTCCAATTACAGGACAGGAAACCAGGGGACAAAGAGAAGGTAGCAAACCCGGGGAGAGGCAGCCCGCATCGAGACCCCAGCGTGTTCGAAATAAGCCATCTTGGCTGAGAGACTTTGTCTCCTAAGGGGGGGAGTGTGTTTAAGTGTGGGCTCGAGACTTTGTCTCGTCCTAGGGGGGAGGGGTGTTGTGTTCTGATGGTTTTACTGTACACATGGATTACAATGTATCTGAGCCAATGTAACCTTGCCTATAGCAACAATGTAACCTTCAGCTGTATCATATAAACCCTGTAATAGGACGCGAGCTAATGACCACCAGCTGGCAGCAGCGAGCGTCCAAGCTCTCTTGGTCCGAACTCATCAAAGGCAACAGCGCGGGAAGTTTTCCCGCCACCACCTACACCTGGACAAGAAGGGCGTGACCTGCAATGACGTCACGCAGACAGTGGCCAATGGGCTACCATGGCACCACGTTCAAATGTATTACTGCTGTATATAAAGAGCTATCGATCCGCCATTACCTCATGTTCCCTCTGTCCACGATGCAATAAACCTGAGTTAACCCAGCCCGAGGCTGTGTCCTGTGTCTTGGTTTGCATATACCAAAGAGTCCCTCAGCCATATCCTCCTTTAATGTTGTTCCTTGTCGTAAGCTTCTTCCTCCATCTTCTAATTTTGCTTTGCTCTTGTACACCCATGCAGGGTGATATGTGACCCCAATGTGGTTCAGCCCAGGGAAAGCAGGTAGATAGAGAACTCATGAAAGTTGTTTCATCATTACTGGATGGCTAAAGCCAACTGCTATTAATAAAATCAGTTAACTGCATATGAATTGTGCCCAGTTCATACACAGTTAAATTGCCATGAGTAGTAAGTGTGTATGTAAGAATCTGGAGGGGAGGGCAGGGTGGGACTATTTTGTGTTGAAACTTTTCCCAGTCCTTTTGAGATATTAAAGAACCATAAACATGTATAAAAATTGTTTTTTGTTGCTTGATTTTGACTTTAAATGCTTTTAAAATGGACCTGGGTCTTTGCACCTTGTTATCTATCACCAGCATCATAATCCTTTGCTTCAGCAAACCAAAAGTCACACCCCAGGATTACATAGAGATAATGGGCTGCTTTCTATTCTTCACAGACTATTTCTATTCGTTAGCAACTTCCTGGAGGAAACATTTGACTTTACTTTGCCACATTCTATGAGTAACAGAAATAATCTCTATTTTGCTAATTTGACAAAGTACTGTAATCCTAATTAGTTTGTAAATAACATGTGGGTAGCTCTAATAATAATTGTGTGCTATCAAGTCAACTCTGATTTATGGCAATCCTTTCCAGAGTTTTCTGAGTATAAACAGATGTGGTTTATCATTCTCCTCTTCTGGGGTTGTCCTGGGATTGTACATCTTGTCCCATTCTGCACAGGCTAGCTCTTCTCATATGAAGCACAGTGGAGAACTGAACTCCTATAATTTAGAATAGTTTTGAGTCTGGCTCCATACCTTGTCACTTATATAATTACAGGAAGTTAGCACCATAGTCTGAGTAACTGTAGACCAGCGGTTCTCAACATTTTCAAGTCGGGGGCTGGGTCACACTCCTTCAAACAGTTAAGGGGGCCGGACTGGTTGTCCCACTGCCTTTTTATGGCTGCCATAAATGAGTCCACGGTCAATTCCACCGGCAGCAGCTAGAGTGAGGGTGGGGGCCGGATTATTTGAGGCCATGGGCTGTAGATTGAGAACACCTCAATGTTAAGGGTACAAACCTCTTTACCTTGGATGAAGTTATATTGAACTCAGTGGGACTTCCTTCTGAAAAGACTACTATTCTCTTAGAAAGTTGGGAAGTTGAAGCATAAGGGCCAGAGTAGACAGGATAGCAATAGGGATAGTACGAAAAGTAAAACAGGGCTTGGCTTAACCAGAGAAATCACGAAGATGAGGTGAGAGCCAATGAAGCAATTGTTGTGCTTTTGTAACCTGAAAATCAGATTTTGCAATTGAACATTCATTTACCTACTTGAACTAGCATTCTGCTCTTAGAACAGCAGTTTCTAATTTGATTTCTTGTATGTAGTGACATAGAATGGATTCCTACTCCAGCAGCAAATTCAGTTTTTGAAAGGTAAGAGACACAAACAAAGCAGTTCAGCATTCCTAAAAATTGAATTGGACGGTCCAAAATATTTCTAATATGGTTTGACACAGTACTTTGCCCTTGGTTTAACTGGCCATTCAAATATCACATAGTCTGGTGCCATCAGTTTGCGGTTTCTGAAACATTTTGAACTGGCATTAACACAAGTGGCACCTACTAATTTTATATCTCAGTAACCCTGATGGCTGCCAAATTCATGTTTAACTCTCAAATCCCTGCCATAATACCCCAGGTTTTAACTGAGCGGTGTCAACATCTTTGCACAGTATGTAGATAGCACATCTTCTGGAGTTTCACATTCTTGTTATCTTTTGGCTCAGAGTCCTCTTGGGGATTCAGGCTGCATGCAGAATGCTATAAAATGAACACAAGCACTTATTAAATGAGGATTTATGGGTTCAAAGTCAGTTTGCTCAGGTTATGCGACAAATATATAAATCAGCTCTTGATGCAATCAGTTGTATGCATACAGAGAATGCAAGAAGGATGTGGGTGTGGAAAAACAAATAGGCATCAGGTTTCAAAGCATGTTCACAAGCTACCCTTACACTTGGGCTGCTAAGCACTTGAGGAAGGGCGGGTAAATTTTGTTGGCTGGGTAGAGAAGAAACCAAGCTTTACTATACTTTTTTGATGTATGAACTTTGAACTGGTGGAAAAGAGGTCAGGGTGGACTCTGAATTCTGAAGGCAAATTTTCCACCTCAGGATTAACGGTGGGCCACAATTGGTCACACAAACAAGACACAATCAAACTGGGAAGTGACTATACACCACAACCATAATAGGGGGAAAGTAATGGGGCACAACACAACATGGGTGGATTACATCTTCATGTAAAGAAGAATCATTGCTTGTAATCATTTTTCCATGGGGGAATAGAGTGTCAACAGAAGGTCTTGGGAGGACTTGCAGGAGCTCAGGGTCTGTAAAATCCCCTTTGTGACTGCATATGTCACCTAAGGATCACATGATTCCCATCCATGGTACAGTATAGACTGATCCGTAGGTAAAGGTTGCCCTTGCTCAAAAGCCAGTTGTATCTAACTCTAGAGTTTGGTGCCCATCTCTGTTTATAGTCAAAGAGCCAGCACTGTCTGCATCTGCAGATATTTCCGTGGTCACATGGCAGGTATGAATAGACACTGGAGTGCATGGAACACTGTTTACCTTCCCACCAAAGCAGTATCTATTTATGTCAGGTGTGCCCAAACTATGGCCTATGGGCTGGATCCAGCCCCCAATGCCAATTCAGCTGGCCCATACTGCCCTCATCACTCTCAGAAGCGGAAATAAAACATGCATGCGCAGGCACATAGCATGTCTGCATATGTACAGAACCTTGCCGTAAATGACCCATGGGTTATTTATGGCAATGTTCTGTGCATGTGTGGACATGTTACACACCCACCACTGCGCATACGCATTTTGCTTCTGCTTCTGGTGGGAGGAACCACGTGACTGGCACGTTCAACCACATGACTGGCCCCCGGCCTGAAAAATTTGGGCACTCTTGATTTATCTACTTGCAATTTCTTGCTTTCCACTCCACCGTACAGCACTCTTGCCTTGAACTGCTGTCCTGCTGACCTATCAGTTGTCAAGTTCAGTGTCTTAACCACTAAGCCACCGTGGAACCTTGTACATATACATCATAATGGCAATAGGGTAGCAATGTTAGGATGGAGGTGCAGCACCAGAGGAATCAGACCAGTACTGGAGATTAAAGGCAGGAAATGTCCTTGGCAAATTGTTTAAAAAGCAAGAAACACATCAGGTTATTTTACTAAAAGGGAACACAATCAGCTTAACCTGAAGTCTCTCACACAGTTAGACAATTAGCTTAACCTGAAGTCTCTCACACAGTTAGACAATTAGCTTAACCTGAAGTCTCATCTATTCAGTATATTTGTCAATCAGATTCAAAGATAGCTGAGAAGAAAGCCAACCACCTGTATGTGAAGAGAGACTTATAATTTTATTAGTAATGATTAGAAGATGAACCAACCTTCCATGCAGTTACCTTCATAGTGATTACAGTTTCATTTGACCCTTTATTTTAACAGGTTCATGGCCATATGAACAATTACTGCCCTGCAGGTAATCTCTAGTACTGCACATCACTTTCTATTGGGTATGATTTTTACTGCACCTTTCCTGTCTTTCTTACTTTGTTTGTTTGTTTCATAGGCCATCTTTCTCCCCTAGGAGGCTCGAGATTGCTTATAATATTGGTTTTTTAAAAAATCAAATTGAAACACAGAATGTGTAGAGTTTAAAAAAGAATTTAACTTGCATACTAATTAAAATATGTTAAATAATTAAAACAGGATTAAAAGATTACAATTTTTAAAAACGGGCGAAACATTGAAACAGACAATAAGTTAGCTTTAAAAAAAGCAGCAAACAGGGACTCAGTTATAATTGTTAAAAAGCCTACCTGAAGAGATGGGTCATCAGTTCTGGCCAGAAGGATAAAAGGGTGTGTATTGCGTTCCAGACACTAGCCTGGATGGTCAGTAGCACCCAAATCAATAAACAAATAAGGTGTAGCATATTAATTCAAATGGGCCTGCTCTAGCAACAAGATTTTTGAGCCATAGAATTTTAGCTTTGATGTGACATAAATTTGTGGTTTAGCACTCATTTTCTCCTCAGATTTCAAAAAGGCTAAAAATAAAGCTTTAAAAAAACATTCTTAAAGTTTTATGAAAACCCCAAGACCTGAAGCTGCCTTTCCGCAGCTACTGAAATCACTCCTCATTCTGGCATTCCAGTTAGGTTTTCAGTGGGCTTGGAAGAGCACAAGTGCCATGGGAAGGATAAGACAGAGTTACAAGACAGCTACTGCCACTCTAAGTCTCAGGCTTTTGCTGCCGCTAGTCACATTCTATATTGGCATTCAGACCCTGAAGGCCTTGTCGAACGTGGCCCTTGTGAGGAGAGGACAATAATTTATGTGGACCCTATGAGATTTTCTCCTGCCAACCTAGCAGTTTGAAAGCAAGAAATTACAAGTAAATAAATAGGTACCACTTCAGTGGGAAGATAAACAGCGTTCCGTGCACTCTGGTATCTAGTCATGCCTGCCATATGTCCACGGAAATGTCTGCAAATGTCTGCTCTTTGGCTATAAACAGAGAAGAGCACTGAACCCTAGAATCGGATACAACTGGCTTTCAAGCAAGGGTGACCTTTAGCTTTATGAGATGTTGCAACTTTTCCCCTCGTAAATGGCTTTGTGTGTTACATTTATATTTTGATTTTTCTCCCATGAGCTGGGTGTGGACTATATGGATCTCCACCTGGTCCTCACAACCACCCTATGAGATACATCAGAGTGGCAGCAAGAAATTGGCTGGTCCAATGTCTCCTGGTGTGTTTCATAGCTCAGGTAGGGTGTGTGTGTGCAGATTGAAATCTTAGACCTTCCAGGTTTCCAATTCAGTACAGTACTTTAACCACTGCACTACACCACTTCTCCAAATGCTATGACACCTGTGGGTTTCCCTTTGTTATGAGAAGGGGAGAGAGTTCATGGATATTCAAGAAATACTTCCAAAATTCCTGTGGGCTAGCAAACCCACTAGTCACCAAGGAAACTCTTGTGGGAGAAACTGGCACATAAAGGGTAACAAACACACTGAACAAACAATCTGCCTCAGATTCTCACCTCATCTTAAGTAGTAGACAGCACCTACCACAAGTCTTCAAGTATCCTGGACATCAGCCATGATGAAGCCTTTTCAAAATTGAAACCCAGCACTTTCATCTACATTGGTAAACAGATTAAGGGTCAGTGCAGTTTATGGCCGAATACTTGAGCCAGGTTAGTAACCTAACACAACATTCTGCACTCATAGTAGGTTTAGAAGAGTTTTCAAACAAATGTGGGTCTATTATCCCAGCAAAGCAAGGAGATGACAACCTTCCTTTGTAAATATTCTCTGTGCTTGAAAGCATTACTTCTTTGGACTACATATCCCAGAATCCCTCAACCACTGTGCCCACAAATTGCTACTTTGAGTCCTAATGTTACCTAACTATTCTGATCAACAGCCATTGACAAACCATGAGACAGCGTCACCCCAAGGATATCGACCCGTCCCACAAGAGCGGACCAGAGGGGCTCCCTAATGGTACCACTAGAAGGAGGGCCATTTTTGGTATCCGCTCCGGCCCTGTGGAACCTCCTGCTGACTGAACTACACCTCCAGTCAGAGTTATTAGCCTTTAGAAAAGGCCTAAAAACTTGTCTGGTCCAGTGGGTGTGGGGTGCTGCTTGTGGAGCAGCCCCCCCCCCATTGGTTCATATGAATGTCATCTGGGTTTTAGTCTTTAACTGTGAATGTGGAGGGGTATTCTAACAGTTTTTAATGCTTTTATGGTTTTAATTGTTATTGTGGGAATGCTTTTATATTTTAGCATTCTCATTAGTTAGACTGTAAGCCGCCCAGAGTCGCCTTGGTGAGGGGGCGGTGATAAAAGTTGAACAAAAATAAATAAATACAGCAAATAGATAGATAGATAAATGATTTTGCGTAATGCTCTTTGAAATGTATCAGAACCATTGGCCACCATAGTAAGTTATTTTTGTGTTCAGGGAATGAAGAAGCAGACGAGTGAAGTAGTGAAATTCAGCTCTTTATGAGTGGGGTTTGAACACAGTTTGGATGGGGCAAAACTCGGACTTATATACACTATAAACAGTAATAGTAACAATAATACAACAAACCCATTGGCTAACTGTGCACATTTTCGATCCACTTATTTGCATAAGAATAGATACATGAGAAAAGATACATTCTGCTCCTGTCAAAAAACACAGTTAACATACATAACAGTTATAGCAACTAATTCTTCCATTTGCTTTTCCTGTGTGCCCTAAATATACCTCCAGTGAGTTTCATTGAGGGCCCTTGAGTTATCTATCAAAACTATTCATAATCTTATATACCTTTTTGTGGTTTCCCCATGCCCCAGTGGCATGGAACGGCCCGCGCAGAGGCCACTTCGGGAGAACGCTCCCTGAGCCGTGGGCTCTGCGGGCAGAGAAATTAAGGGGGGTGGATAAATGATAGGGTTTGATTCACCCAATTCCTTGACCTGAACAGCGGCTCTGCTGAGAGAGCAAATCTCTAACCTCTGTTACGTATTAGGCAGTTACTCACTCTGAGTTAAGCTTAATCTCTGGTGCAAATAGAAGCCATATTTACCCTAGCCTAAGCCTCAGACAATGGTCAGTGTTTGTCTTAGTTAATTAACTTCCCCAAGAGAGGTTCTCAATTAACCCGGGTAAATGGGTGATGTAATTTTCTGCCATATGACCATTCTACCATGCGCAGCCTTGGACATAATATATACTGATGATTTTCCCTCAATAAATCACTGGTCTTCTCTCCATCTTGCCTCGTGTCGTTCCTTTGACCAGTCTCCTCCGGGATCCTAAGGGCCTCCTCACGGCCCCAATTCCTACATCTGGTGACCCCGAGACGTGATCTACTCGAGAGTAAGCGACCCCCGAGCGGTCTACTCGTGGGTAAGTGATCAGCACAGCCAGGTTCTGCGCCAGAACCTTGTCCAATCATCCCGGAGGACAGAGCAGCAGCCCCAGTCGGAAAGCCATCCGATTGGGAAGACAGCTACATGGTGAGGCATTACAGAGAGGCATCCTACAGCTTGCTCCCAACTTTCGCGGCGGCTTGCAGGTTACGGAAAAACGCGTTCCGCAGGGACAGCTGTGAGCCCCTGACAGCGCAGTGGCCACCGAGGGCCCGTGGCCGCAGTCCACGCTCCGAGCTCTACCCAGAAAGCGACGTCGCCAGAACCTGTTGCTTGCCAAAGACGCGTCGACTCGTCCCGAGGAGGAAACTTCGGAGGACCCAATCGCAGGTAATATGGGGACCTGTCCTCAGCGACAGCGTCCATCCGCTAGCCAAAGAACTCGTGAGGGAGAGTTCAAGATCCTGGCCAGGATATCTAATTTGCGTTTTCACAGCGGGGAGCTAGCGAGACTTTTGGTGTACCTAGGGGAACACTGCCTGCTTTACCCAGAAGTAGGTACGTTAACCCTCGAGCTCTGGGATCAGATAGGAGACTGCATTCAGCAACCCCCGAAAGCTCCAGAGAGCATAATTCGCACATGGAGCAAATGTAGGAAGCTCTCAGCAGAGGTAGACCCAGTCCGGATAGAGACCCAGAAAACCCCAGCGCAGTCAGAACCATCAGCCCCAAGGAGTCTCTATTCGTCATTTCAGCTTAAGCAGGGCAGTGTAGGGAGCATTCCCTCAGTGACAGCTGCAGACGTCACTGAAGGAATTCATGGCATGAGAGGCCTTGGCGCTTCTTTGACAGTTAAAAGTTCCCTGCAAAGAAAGAACTCCATTCAGCGCAGGGGTGAGGAAGATCCATTCACGGGGAAATTGCCAGTGGCACAATTAGCTAGCGCCCAACTGCTGTGCTCAGCCTATCTGAAGGCAGACACACGTCCAGGCAGGGCTGCTCAGCGCCCACTGCTCACGGAAATCTGCACGGCCCCTGGCCACGCAGGGCTCCAGAGCAGACCCATTGCCACACTCAGGCGCAGAGCAGTGCCAAAACCCCAAGGCGCCTGCTTCCAGTGTGGAAAAATGAGACACCTTAGAAGAGAAAGCCAATCTAGACCAGGCAGATCTTCAAAAGATTGTCTTCATACCAAATGGCCACGCTGGCATGCATCTGGCCCAGGCTAGAAAGGAGGCAGCCATCGCCTTGGCTATGCCAGAGGAACCATCCCAGCAACAGTACCCCGAGTTCCCCCAGGGCACAGGCAGAAGCTACTTGTCTCACCCTGGGAGTAGCCCAGAGAAACTTGCCCCTAAGTAGAAGCACCCAGATGGCTGTAAATAGCCAGCTGTGTATTAGCCATCTCCTCATGTGTAGTACAGAACGCTGCAGATCAGGGGAGGAATGTGCGAATGCGTAAATAAATGTGTGTATGTGTGGTGCACCACTGAATGTATGTCTGCAAGAACTGTGTATGATTGCAAAAGCCTTGTCTCTATGACCACAGCATGACTGGAAAAGTGTTCCTTGTGTGTAACTGCATGGTAATGTCACTGTGAAATATGTGTTAAACAATTTGCACTCTGCTCATGGGCAGGAACTATTTAAAGTTTGAGAAAGCATGATGAACGAAGCCCCTTGCCTTGCCTGTTTAGCAGCTTAAGCAGGAGAGGAGGGGGGGTAATCCTAACCTGCAATAGGGCGGGGTGATTCCCCCTTCCTCCCTTGAGACTTTTCTTTGTCAAAGGATTAAGCCACTCTTGGAAACCGGTTTTGCAACTCTTACATATTTTTCTTTTCAGAAGCGCGATCTGAAAACAAAAATCACTTCTATGAGTTTTCCTCACTGTATCATAAGCTATGGGGCCCCTCCCTACGTCTGTGTTCCTCAAACCCCCATCTCTGTGTTTAAGGTTTTTTGAATGTCTCTTAGCATCTGGAAGTCGTATCTCACTAGGAGTGAGAGAATTGCATTGTCTTCATGTGTGTATTGTGTTATCATCTTGTAACCTCGGTTCTCAACCTTTTAAAGTCAGGGGCCAAAGTTCTGGGGCCTCAGGCAGCTTTGGGGGTCCGGACAGTCATCCTGCCCTTCCTGCGCCACACAGCCCTTCTTGGCTTGGTGGGGGTAGTGGCAGGGCAACGTGGGCTCTGGCCCACTCGCCCACATCTGGCCGCAGGTTGAGAATCGTTCTAACTCTCCTTCATTCTCTTAGGAAAGATACTGTTCTGGTATTTTGACTTTAAACTGTGCAAAGTAACTCACTCATTGTACCCCTTTCACAGGAAAAAGTACGCAAACATTCTTGCGCTCTGTATATTCAGAAAATGCTTACCTTTTTTACAGGAACAAAATTCCTTTCCAGGCCTTATTTCTACAGCCTTACACTCCTTCCTTTCACAGTTTAATTACTGATAGGTATTTCTTAACAGGAGGACCCGGTTGCCTTGGTTACCTGACCTAATCTGATTTCGTTATGATAAGAGTTGTTGCATTCTCATTGTGCTAACTTCTGACTTGTCTTTCCTCCTTCACTCCTTTCGCCAGTGGAACTCCCTGCTGGAAATGTTTAACTTGTGTGTCTTTTCATTTTTGTGTGTTATTTCCTTACAGCTGGCACGTCATAGTTGGCTTGTTTTTAATAAGTCTTAGTAGGTCATTTTAAGTATGGCACCTGGCCCGCAGCACCCTCTCTAGTGTGCAGACACATTTTGCAAACTCCAGAGCACAGAGGAAGGATTAGTCCCTGAGCTCCTGAGCATGTGCGGAGTGCCACCCAATAGCCAGGACTGCCTAGGACCATTTTAAGAGTGCAGTCAGGTCACACCCTTCAATCAGATACAGGCATTTTTAGGCCACCCCTTCCCTTTTGGCTGCTAGTCTAAGCACAGGCAAAAGGCTAGCCACCATCTCGCACTCTTCTAAACGTGTGCACGCACGCCATGGGCGGATGTGCGCAGGGGGGCCTTCTTGAGAAATTTACCCAAGGGAAGCCTGGCGCTTCATGCGCCAAGGTTTGCCATAAGACCCCAGACTCGTCTCGCTTCAAACGCAGACAGTCACCTTGTGTGAATTTATGTCACTGGTTCCTCTTCAGGGGGCTAAGGACAGTTTTCACTTATGGGGGTCGCACATATTAGGTTCTTACTTGGCAAGAGGACCAAGCTTGGCGCACGCTCCTGACTCTTCCGCAAGCGGGCAGAGTTGGCAGCCGTGAACCTCGCTTTGCGCACCTTTGCCAAAGAACGCTTAAACAGAATTGCTGACAGCCAGTTTCCTAGGAATTTGCTTCACAGTCTACCGGGAGCACACATCACTCCCGTGATAGACAAAAATTGCTAAGTTTGTTCCTCACAACTCCAATTCAGAGTCATGCATTCCCTCTTCAGAATGCCAAAGCGCTCGCAAGGCAGCTCAACCTGCCACAACCTGCCACTTTCCCAAGCCCAAGGCATAGTCCGTTCCTGCCTGCATCGTGCAGGGACACCAGGGGGGGCCTCGTGGGGGGTCAACCCACGAGGGACAGAGGCCATCCAGGTGTGACAAAGGGACGTCACACATCCCCACATTTTGGCAAATGGCAGTACATGCACGTTTGCATTAATACAAACGCCCCACAGTTGCACAGCAATTGCTATCCTATAAGTGCAAAAACTAACTAACTCTTTCAGAATTTTTATCTCCCAAACAAGTCTCTTCCCCATGCAGGTCCCAGAGGCCAGAGTCAGACCCGGATGATTGCAAAGAGCGGCACCAGTCACTGTCCTGGATGTCATCAGCTGTCCGTCTTCCTTTACTCAGTGCTACTTCTGAGGACCATGCTTTTCCCCAAAACAAGACTTTTCCAAGCTCAAGTTACACATGAAACCCCACCAAGAAGAGAAGCCTCATCCTTCGAAAAGCTGCTGAATGTCTTTTATTGCTATTGTTATCTGTAGTTGCTATTATTTATACATGCCTTGTACAATGCTCCAGTTGGGATTTGCAAGGGACACTTGAATTTCTGTATATTGCTAATAACGGCCAGCTTCCACCAAAGGAAGCCAGACCGGCCCATGTTTTGCACCGGCCCATTGCTTGGAAAGATTGAGCACCCGATAGCCGGTAATCCCCAGTTTATCTGCACACCTCCCCATAGGTGTTAGAAAAGACATTTGCACAATGCCAGAAGCTGCAGAGATAGCTTAGAATCAACCCAGGTCACAGTATCAATGACACATCTCATTATCTTGCCTTGCTACAGAAAGCAGTCTGAATTCAGACCCACAGCTCTGAAAAACCAGGCTGTAGTCAGTATATTCAGCATGTCAGGCTTAGCCATAGGCAACGCTCGGAGAATTGGTCAATTGGCTTGCGGATTAGCAAAAGCCATCAACCACCCCTCCTCAGCAATAGCGCTGCTCAACCAGGAGCAGGCAGAGCTTCGCCATGCCATACTGGATAATCAAGCAGCTATCGATTATCCCCTGTTGTTACATCATATGGGCTGCAAGTCTGTCCACAGCATGTGTTGCTTAAACCTCACAGACAATACCCACAAGATACAGAGCCAGCTCACGGACCTCCACACCCTAGTTAAGAACATCAAGGAGGATTCTTCATGGGGGTGGTAGGACTCCTTGTGGTCGTGGTTCCCATGGGGACGGCTTCAGACGACACTCAAAGTGATTGTGGGGGTGGTAATACTGAGGACAACAGTGTGTTGTTTCGTGCAATGTATTCCCTCACTGCTATCGAGATGTCCCCCATGGAGGGAACCCCGAAGCGTCACTCCCGCTCAGCAGCTGATGCCTCTCCTACGCAAAGTCGCCGGTCAGGTCCTTAAATGAAATTAAAAGGGGAGATGTGGTTTCCCCATGCCCCAGTGGCATGGAACGGCCCGCGCAGAGGCCACTTCGGGAGAACGCTCCCTGAGCCGTGGGCTCTGCGGGCAGAGAAATTAAGGGGGGTGGATAAATGATAGGGTTTGATTCACCCAATTCCTTGACCTGAACAGCGGCTCTGCTGAGAGAGCAAATCTCTAACCTCTGTTACGTATTAGGCAGTTACTCACTCTGAGTTAAGCTTAATCTCTGGTGCAAATAGAAGCCATATTTACCCTAGCCTAAGCCTCAGACAATGGTCAGTGTTTGTCTTAGTTAATTAACTTCCCCAAGAGAGGTTCTCAATTAACCCGGGTAAATGGGTGATGTAATTTTCTGCCATATGACCATTCTACCATGCACAGCCTTGGACATAATATATACTGATGATTTTCCCTCAACAAATCACTGGTCTTCTCTCCATCTTGCCTCGTGTCGTTCCTTTGACCAGTCTCCTCCGGGATCCTAAGGGCCTCCTCACGGCCCCAATTCCTACACCTTTTCCTATTTCTTATATGCTTGTTTTACAGAGATAAAAGACACACTGGCTTCAAGATTTGCTAGAGTCCCAGAAAGAGTACCCAAGTACACTATCATTTGGTTGGTTATTTTTGGCCTCTTTTATTTACTTGTTTCCTTTTCATGGTTTTGGGTCTGATTATTAATTTTTCTTTCTCACGTGGTGTTGCTGTTTTGGGGGTAGATTTATTTTCTGTTGCGTTACTGCTGCTTTTTTGAGTGGTTTTATAGGTTCTTTAGAGCTTTTGGTCTCATGCTAGAAAACATGAATGGGGAACACCAACCAAATTACCCAAAAAAGGAGATCTCTTTTGTGTAAAACAAAAGGACGGTTGCATAAAAAGCACAAAAAACAAAAGAGGTACTCCCTGAAAGAAACTGAAATGAAACTAAGATGTACATTTTGACTATGCACATTCCATATAGCAGGGGTGCCCAAACTTTTCAGGCCATGGGCCAGTCACATGGTTGAGCAGGCCGGTCACATGGTTCCTCCCACCAGAAGTGGAAGCTGAACACACCCATGCATGTGCAAAACACTGTCATAAATGTACCTGTGGCTGTCATAAACACGTTTACGACATCCAGAGGTGTATTTATGGTGGTGTTTTGTGCAAGGCTCATGCGCATTTAGCTTCTGCTTCTGGGAGCTGTGTGGGCTGGATTATTAAGCACTGCTGGCCACAGTTTGGGCACCCCTGCCTTCTAGTGACTTAGCTTTGTACAGTAGATGTGTAATGTTTGCAGAATGTTCCAATATCTCAGAAACAAAGATTTCTGATAAAAAGAAAGCTGCTTTTTTGACATCCTGTTTTGTCAATGTGGCTAAAAACAGCCCCAAGGTCAAAGTCTCATGTTGACTGTACAAATCTGTTTGTGGCTGGAGTAGCAACACAGAGTAATGTGTGTGTTTTCCAGCAGCTCAAAATCAAAAGCTTTATATGAATTACATTTTTAAAAGAAAAAAAGAACAGTGTTCTTTACATAGTCTAGTAATAAAACTGCTCCAATTCTTTCTTTCTTTTTCTTTCTTGCTACACAATGGTGAACCTATGCTGTTGCCATTATACATAATAGTTGTAATAATAGTATTGAAAGGCTTACTTGAAAATAAGTTTAACAGTAGACGTATTGCTTCGTAATAAGCATTAATCATCTGTGTGCTTCAGAAAGAGTGTCTTTCACTACTGCTATTCCCCATTCACTCCCACTCTTCAAAAATAAAAAGGAAAGGGCTCTATTATTTCTTTTCTCACAGAAAATTAAGTAAGGTACTGTGATTTTGTTGGGTGAATGGGAGGAGAGCTAAGCTTTTGATATTCATTCTTAGAGAGCAGGTTACACAAATTGCTTAAAGCATTTTTGGCTAAAGATCCAAATCAGTAAGATTTGTTAACCAACATTAAAATAATTCACATTAATTTCAGTGAGTCTACTCTAGTTGGGATTAAATGGATTTGGGCCATCAATTTCACTGGGCTCTAAAGAGCCTAAGAAAACACAAGAGTGCAACTCCACAACCAATTCCCATTACCCCAATGAAGTCTCCATCTCTATACTGTAGTTTCTTTGTTTTAAACTTTAGCAAGAAAATCATGACATCCCACAACACATTTGGCCAATCTGTCTCGTAAGCAATACAGTACTGAATGCCATGTCTATTCTACTGTGGTTTTACATATGCACCTTGATTGAGTTATTGTGCCAGCTTCAGCAGATGGAAGATAGTACCCCAGATACAAACCGCTCAGGCCTGCTCACAATTATGCACCCTAATCTCTTCAGAGGGGTTGCAGTGAGGAGAAAATGCTGGTTTTTTTAAATGAACACACAAGAGTCTGCGGTGGCTAAGATGCTGTGATTAAGACGCTGAATTTAAGATTGAAAGATTGGCAGGTCTGTAGTTTGAGACTTGAGTGCTGCATGACGGAGTGAGCTTCCGTCTGTCCTAGCTCCTGCCAAACTAGCAGTTTGAAAGCAAGAAATTGCAAGTAGATAAAGAGGTACCACTTTGGCGGGAAGTTAAATAGCATTCCGTGCACTCCAGTGTCTAGTCATGCCTGCCACATGTCCACAGAAACATCTGCAGACACAGACAGCACTGGGTCTTTGGCTTTAAACAGAGGTGAGTACTAAATCCTGGAGTTGGATATGACTAGCTTTTGAGCAACAGCGACCTATACCTAATGAATACACTCTTGAGCATCTTACAGAAAGGGCAAATAGCAATCGAGGATGCTATCAGAGGTTGGCTTTCTCAGGGACTATGTGGGTGCCTAACTCCTCCCAATGGCCAGACTACTGATCTTCAGTGCCTGCTCACACTGCTAGCTACCTCCCTTTGCAGCTCTTGACTTCAGTTGCCATCTCCAAGAACCCAAGTCCTACAAGATGAGGGAAAGACATTTCTTTTTAATTGTTGCTAACATTATCAAAGATGCTTTGAAAGGCACAGTAAACTGCTGTACTGCAGCCAAAATGCTGTGAGTTCAATCCTGGCAGGGATAAAGTTAATTCAGCCTTCCGTCCTTCAGAGGTTGGTAAAATGAGTACCCAGCATGTTTGGGGCAAAATGCTAATTACTTTGTGAACCGCCCAGAGATTGCACTAAGCACTATGGGGCGGTATATAAGTGTACAGTAATTGCTACTGCTATTTCACTGCTGTCAAAGCATCACTGATTTGGTGTGAAAGTTTTCCCTTTAAATCATTTTTGCCTTTCGAGGGGAAACAAGACAGAAGTACAGTTCAGTAATACATCGGATAACGTTTGCACCAGATAACGCTAAAACCGCATAACATTAATCTGGGGGGGAAATGCATCACATAACGTTGAAATCCTATGGGATGTATCGCATAACGTTTGCTGAAGCCTTTGCCAGTTACAATGTATCTCTATGGAGTTTTAACATTATGCGATTCATCCCATAGGATTTTAACATTATGTGACGCATGTATCGCATAACATTAAAAATCAGATAATGCTAAGACTTGTGGAATCAAGTTTTAGCGTTATCCGGGGTTCTAATATATCTCATTGCTTTCTGAATGGTTGCCAAATGACACAGAGAATCAGTGATTTTTTTAAAAAAAAACTTTCAAAGCATCGCTTTAGCAACAATTAGACACTTGGGTCTGATGCCACTGATCACACATGCTAGAGTTGAAGCAAAATGGAGCAATCCTGTTCACACTTAAAAAAAACAGGAGCCTCTGACAGGGATCCAGAAACATACAGACATGAACACTCTGGAAGCAAGCTGGTTTTCCATAGCAACTATCTATACCTATAAATCCAAGTGTTAACCATTGGAATGTGACAAAGGCTCCCACACCCGTCCACACTATCCCATACCGAGCCTCCTGCACTCGCCCGAACACAGTACAGAGGTAACTGTAGGGTTGAGAAATGCGCCAGTAGGGCAAGAACCCCATGAACGCAAACAAAGGAAAACAACTTCAATTCCCAACGTTCTCTATGCTACGCCACGCCGCACCACAGCCAATCAGGCTGAGAGGCACAAGCAAAAAGAACGTTGGAAACATGGCGCGGCCAATTGAAATCGAGCCACAGGAAAAAACCGCCACACGAAAGCAAACCACAAACGCAAAACTACAAGCCCCAGCGTCCTGCGTGCCGTGAGCATGCAGAACGCTGAGAAAGCCAGCGCGTGAAAAATAAACATACAAAACGCAGTGGGAGCGCAAGACCCCAACAGGCAGACTCAGCGCCTCATGGCCACACAAAACAAAAAGCCACAAAACACCACCGCGAAACACCCACCATCCTTCTTTCCCAGAGCAACGGGGAGCAGAGGGACTCCCTCTCCTCCACGCTACTCCATCGAAGACATGGCGAGACCACCACCAGCCTCAAGTAAAGTTGAGCCAGGGTGGAAAAACCCCCCAAAACAGGCAGCAGTTCATCAGGGGAAACACCCTCCCTGGTGGATGACTGACTGATGCCTTTGTATTTCCGAATACAAAAGCAGCAGCCAGCAATCCGCAAGCAAGAGCCCCACCGTTTACAGACCGCTGCCTGCCGATCTCCAGTTAGGTAAGCCAGGAGAAAAAGGAGACAGAGAGGAGAGAACCAGCTTTCTCTGCCTCCTCCTTCTCCCCTGACCTACCTAACGAACCTTCCCAAGAGAAGAATGGCTAACTGCCTCCTCCTCCTTTCCCCTATTGCTGCATCGAAACCAAAATTCGAAGCAGCAATGGGGAAAAGAGGAACCAACAGGCAGCCTGTTTTTTACACTAAAGTTAACACCAAAAACAAACACCAAAATTAATAAAAATAATAAAACAAAAATAAATCAATAATTGAAAAACCCATTAATAAACAAAAAAGTAAACCACAAAATACTCAAACAAAAACTTCCACAATACCACAAAACCACATACAAAACACCTAACTACAACATGAAAAAACCATAAATTACACAAACAACAACTAATTACAAAAATAAACAACAATGAAATATGAAAAATTAAACAAAACCACAAATAACCAAACCAGTTACACAAACCTAAAACCCAACCAAGACAAAAAAGAACAAACAGAAACACCTCCCAGCCCACCACCACAAAAACAAAACAAAGAAAAACCCCAGAAGAAAGAAAACCAGACAACTCACCAGCACGTCCTCCCTCCACGACGACCGGAACAGAAATGAAGAAACAAAGACGACTTACCAGAAGAAGCCCCACCCAGAGGCCAGGAGAGAAAAACCAGTGAAACTAAAATAAAACCACTAGCAGCCCCACCTGCAGGGCATTATAGTAAAAACAACTTTAAAAGACACAACAGCTCCACCTAGAGGCCACAAGAGTAAAAACAAGTCAAAAACATAACAATAAATCAAAAGTTTACACAAATCATAAACATATGTCAAAAAAATAAAATAAAAAAGATTTATAACATCCTGTGTTGAGTTTTAACACAAATAAAAACCCAAAACATCTAAACAGTTTAAAAACATTGAATGTAAAAAACATGCACTTTCACATTTTAAAAAATATTACCTACAGTACAACTATTAACAAAAAAAACCACAAACTAAAACATTATTTGGTTAAATAAAACAATTTGAAACAATTATATCAACCTTTGTTCTTTTTTTATCCACAAAAAAACAACCCCAAAAAAGCTGATCACAGTTTATAATATCCCGGCAGCACCGGGCAACCTCTGCTAGTAATATATGATAGCAAGTACAAGCACGGAACCAGCCCATCTCTTTTCAAGACCAAACAGTGAGTTAAATGCAGTGGTGGGCTCCAAAAAAAAGTTACTACCACACTGTGGGCGTGATATGTTGGGCATGGCCAGGGGGACAGCCCTGCGTTGCACCTGAATTAGGACTACTTTATTTCAAAACTTGGATGGGCGGGGACAGCCAGAATTTCTGCTACCGGTTCTGGCAAACTGAAACGAACCTGCTGATGCCCACCACTGGAACTTAAATGCCCGTGTAGTCACCAGCTGAGTTGGGTGTGTGATCTGCCATCCATTAGCACCAGTGCTGCCCCTGCTGTTCCTTTTTTCCAAATAAGCTTCCTTCGACTACCCTTCTCTGTCTTTGTTGAGATGGTAACAGGGCGAGCCCTTCTCTCCCTCCCTAGCTTGCATGGGAAGGGTGCTTCTGATTTTTTAAAACTTTCTGTACTGTTTGGGGGAGAGGGCAGGGAATTGGTTGTTTAGGGAGGGAGGGATGATCAGCATATTACTTCTCAACTCAAGCACAAAAGAGCTCAGACCACCTCTGCCTTTCAGATTTGAGGATTTGGTGGCTTACCAAGCTCTCCCCAATGACATTATTA
The DNA here is from genome assembly GCA_035047305.1 of Bradypodion pumilum. NCBI lineage: Eukaryota > Metazoa > Chordata > Lepidosauria > Squamata > Chamaeleonidae > Bradypodion > Bradypodion pumilum. The sequence goes on from JAWDJD010000002.1 coordinate 345,146,119, forward strand.
GTTTGTCAAATGCCTTGTGCAAAGGAAATCCATTGCATCAACTAACGTGGTAAGTTAGCACTTTTGTATTATTCATTGAATCTGCTGGTCCATGGGAAACATATATTGAATGTAAGCCATTGTGATGCTATCACGATATTTTATATAACACTAACTCTGTTCTTACTTGGTAAGGCTTGATTCTAACCCTAGGTGCCCCTTTAAGCAAAAAAATAGGGTTTTAAAATTTATCATATATACGCGAGTATAAGTCAGATTTTTAGCCCCCAAAATGAGGTCCAAAAATGGGACTCGACTTATACTTGGGTCAATGTAAACACTCAAAAACATATCCACACAAATGTCTAAATTAATTAATTTTACCGTATTTTCACGTATTTTAATTATTGAAACTCATTAGCATCTGCTGCATTTTCCACCCCCGAATTATGCTTGGGTCTATTTATTTTCCTAGATTTAGAGGTCCAAATTAGTACCTCAAAGGGGATGTTTAAGCTCTTTCAGCTCCTTTAGGATTGTGACAAGATCCTCTCCCACTCTACACAAATCACCCAGTGGTCTTAAGGAGACCCCCACCCACCTTTTGTTGCTAAGATAACACAAGAAGAAATTTTATGTGGCCTGTGACAAGGATGGGAAAGGTGAAATTGTTTCTTTGCTGTGTCCTGCAGTACTAATTCACCCTCCCAAAAATACTATGCACAATTTAGAATTAATTTAATTTTAATTTAATTTAATTTAATAGTCATATTTATATATGCCGCCCACTCAGGCAGAACCCGACTCAGGGCGGCATTACAACAAGTTCTAAAAAAACATAAAAACACTTTAAAAGACCCATATCCCACCCACCCATCCCACCCACTATAAAAAGAAGAGAGAGTTCTTAATTGTTTACATAAGCCAGCAGGCGGGGACCGTGTTCCCATTCGGGCCCCACACCTGCCCTGCCAGCCAGGTCTTCAATCCTTTCCTGAAGGGCAGCAATTCACTTTGAAGTCTTAGATCTGTTGGCAAGAGGTTCCAGAGGGTTGGTGCGGACACGGAGAAGGCCCTCCTTCGGGTGCTGGATAGATGTGCACCCCTAGCTGATGGCACTATTAGAGAGCCCCTCCGGTCCGCTCTGGTTGGACGGGCAGACACTCTTGGGACGATGCGGTCTCTAAGGAATCCTGGCCCACTGCCATATAGGGCTTTAAAGGTCAAAACCAGCACCTTGAATTGCACCCGGAGACAAACTAGTAACCAGTGCAGCTCGCGAAGTAGCGGTGAGGTGCTGGCATATCGTCCGCATCCCATCACCACCCGGGCTGCCGCATTCTGGACCAGCTGCAGCCTCCGAATGGTCGTCAAGGGCAGCCCCATGTAGAGCGCATTAAAATAATCTAGTCAGGAAGTGACCAGAGCGTGGGTGACCATAAGCAAGGAGCCCCGGTCCAGGAGCATGCGCAACCCGAAGTTGGGCAAAATCCCTCCTGGCCACAGCCGTTACCTGTTCTTCTAGCAGCAGCCGCGAGTCCAGAAGGACCCCCAAGTTGCGCGCTGGGTCTGTCTGGGGCAAAACAGCCTCATCCAGTACCAAAGATGGTAGCTTCCTGGATAACACGGGGCCCCTTATCCACAGCCACTCTGTCTTGCTGGGATTCAGCCAAAGCCCATTGGCCCCCATCCAGACCCCAATGGCCTCCAGGCATCCGGATAGGATTTCAATGGCATCACTGGGGTCCCCACGGGCCGAGATGTACAACTGGGTGTCATCTGCGTACTGATGGTACCGCACGCCATGGGAACGAATGATCACACCCAGTGGCTTCATGTAGATGTTAAATAGGAGAGGAGAGAGCACCGAGCCCTGAGGCACCCCATACTTGAGGAGCCTAGGGCTGGACCTCTCACTCTCTAACCACACCGACTGGGTACAGCCCTCCTGAAAAGAGGAAAACCAGGACAACACGGTGCCCTGGATCCCCAGTCCTTTGAGCCATTCCAAAAGGATACCGTGGTCAACGGTAACAAAGGCTGCTGAGAGGTCAAGAAGAGCAAGGACGGATGGATAACCCCCGCCCCGCTCCCGCCAGAGATCATCCATCAGTGCGACCAATGCTGTCTCCGTACCATACCCGGGCCTGAATCCTGATTGAAAGGGGTCTAGATAATCCGCTTCCTCCAGGACACTCTGCAGCTGGCGTGCCACCGCCTTCTCCAAACCCTTACCCAGAAAGGGAAGGTTGGAAACCAGCCTGTAGTTGTTAAGGACAGCTGGGTCAAGGGATATTTTCTTCAGGAGGGGGCGCACCAAAGCATGTTTTAGTGGTGCAGGAAATACCCCCTCCCGTAATGATGCATTTATTATCACCCCAACCCAGGCACCTGTCACCACCTTGGAGGCTTTCACCAACCAGGTGGGACAGGAGTCCAAAGGACATGTAGTGGCACACACAGCTGCAAGGAGCCTGTCCACTTCATCAGGGACAACAGGATCAAACCGATCCCAGATCATCAGCAAAACTGTGCTCCGGTGCTCCCCCGACCCTCCCCATCCATGCTGAGATTCAGCCCTGAACGAATCCGATCGATTTTCTCCACCAGATGGTCAGCAAAGTCCTCAGCCGAACCCTGCCAACCGGGCACCAATCTCCCCCTACCGAGGAGGGACCTGGTTACCCGGAACAGGGCGGCTGGGCGATTATCAGCGGAGGCAATAAGGGTGGTGAAGTATTGCTGCCTCACCACCCCCATCGCCACTAGGTAGGCCCTAATAGCAGCTCTAGCTAGTGTCCAATCGGAGTCATCCTGAGTCTTCACCCAGCGGCGCTCTAGGCGTCTCTTTGCCCGTTTGAGTTCCCACAGTTCATCCGTGAGCCATGGGGATGACCTAACCTCACGGGTGCGGAGAGGCCACGGTGGCACGATTTCATCCAAGGCTGCTGTTGCCATCCTGTTCCACAGGTCAACAAGTGCCTCGGGTGAATCATGTATCCTATCCAGAGGAATATCCCCCAGTTCCCTCTAGAATCCATCTGGATCCATTAGTCGCCGAGGGCGGACGATTTTAATAGGCCCTGCCTCCCTATGATGAAGCGTCGCCCCAAGAAAGTCAAGAGTCACCAGATAGTGATCTGACCATGGCACAGGTGAGATGACTAAGTCCTGTAATCTCAGATCACTCTGCCACTGCTCCGACAAGAAAACTAAGTCTGGCATGTGACCACTGCCCCTGGTCAGACCCCGAACTACCTGAGTCAGGCCCATGACTGCCATGGAAGCCATGAACTCCCTTGCCACCTCAGAAGCCATCCCCAATGATGGCAAATTGAAGTCCCCCAGAACCATAAGCCTTGGGAACTCCAACACCAACATTGAGGTGTCCTCGAGGTGCTCAGGCAGGGCATCCCTTACCCTGCAAGGGAGCAGGTACAGGAATAAGATCCCCAACTGACCCTTAGGGCCCAACCGTAGAAGCAGGGCCTCACAACCAGACACTTGTGGAGCAGTGGCCCTAGCAACTCCCAATGACTCCCTGGCAACAATGGCGACACCACCGCCCCTCACCTCTAGGCTGGTGCCAAATACCGAACCCGGCTGGGCACATGTCCAAAAGAGGTACTCCATCCTCAGGTGTCATCCAGGTTTCGGTGATGCATGCCAGGTCAGCCCGCCCCTCCTGGATAGAATCTTGAATCAGGGGGGCCTTATTACAGACCGATCTGGCATTCACCAGCAGCAGCCTAAGGGCGGGGTCACTCTGGATCTGCTGCTCAGGGCCCAGAGATGTACCCGCGGGGCTGGAACGAGGGACCACACTAAAACATCGGTCCCGCGTTCCCAGAGTGCGGCCTACCCCTCGGTACCCGCCATACCGCCCCATGCCCGTCACAACACCTATATGGGTCCCTGGAACCCCCCTAGATGGAATGCTGCCCCTCCTTCCTGGCTGGCAGGATCAGCTCCCTCTCTTCCTACCCCACCCACAATCCCCCCTTGGTTCCGGCAGCAAAAATGGTAAGCTGCCCCACAGCAAGTTGCCTCCTTCTCTCGCCCCCATGCGGGAGGACGAGGCCAGGTCCACTATACAGCTAAGAAATGTTGTTATCTAAGGACATCCTGACATTTGGAAGCCATCCAGAGGCCAGAAACAGAATTAAATTAAAAATCTCACATGACACTATAGACAACACATTTGAACCTATTAAATATCCCCATTTAGTTCAGCAGACCAAAACAAGAAGATTAATAGGATTGAAATCTGCCAGACACATCTAGCCTACCATATACTATGGTAAGTGCATCAGCGGTGATACATTGCCAGGAGAAGAAGCTAAACAGCTAAAAAATGTTGTTATCTAAGGACATCCTGACATTTGGAAGCCATCCAGAGGCCAGAAACAGAAATGAGTTTAGCCTCTAGAACATCTTACATTAGAAAGTAGGCTATTGTCTCTGAAATGTCCACATTAGGACTGCATTCAATTGTAAATAAATGCAAGAATTAGAAACACTATATATCTCCTGTGAAACCTTTCCAAGAAGCTTTTTCACTGCTGTAAGAATCTGTGATGGCTTAGTTATTAAGATGCTGAATTTGATGACTGGAAGGTTGTTGAGACCCACGTCCTGTACAGTACAGTACTTCATGAGGCTCAGAAGCAGTTAAACCTACTTTAATACTCCTCAGATTTTTTATTTGCTGATTCATAAACAGAAGTCATTAGGTTATACACAAACATGTGTAAATTTACCCTAGCTTTAACTTCCTAACCAGAAGGGTGGTAGGTCGAAACCTGAGTACTGCATGACAGAGTGAGCTTCTGTCTCTGTCCCACCTCCTGCCAACCTAGCAGTTCGAAAGCAAGAAATTGCATGTAGATAAATAGGTACCACTTCGGTGGGAAGGTAAATAGTGTGCTGTGCTTTAGTCATGCCTGCCACATATCCATGGAAGCATCTGCAGACACAGACGGTGCTGTTTCTTTGGCTATAAACAGAGATGAGCACTTTAGTGTTCAACAGCTAGAAAGCGTGGGGACATGGCGGTTTGAATAGTTTCGACAGTTACTACACAGTTATCATACATAACAAGCACTGAACCCTAGAGTCGGATACAGACGGCTTTTGAGCAAGGGTGACCTTTACCTTTACCTTAAGAATCTGAACATGTGTGTTGTTGTTGTTCAGTCGTACAGTCGATTCTGACCCTTTGCGACCCTATGGACCATTGTTCTCCAGGCACCCCTGTCCTCCACCATCCTCCTCAGCCTGCTCAGCTCGGTGCCCTCTGCGTCCACAATGCCATCCAGCCATCTCATCCTTGGCTGTCCCCTTTTTCTTTTGCGCTCCACCTTTCCCAGCATCAAGGCTTTCTCAAATGAATCCTCTCTTCTCATTTGGTGTCCAAAGTACTTCAGCTTCATCTTTACTATTTGACCTTCTAAGGAGCAGTCAGGACTGATTTCTTTCAAGATTGACTTATTTATTCTCCTCGCTGTCCAGGGTACTCTCAAAACTCTCCTCCAACACCACATCTCAAAGGCGTCTATTCTTCTGCGCTCAGCCTTCCTAATGATCCAGCTCTCGCATCCATACATTACCACCGGGAATACCATTGCTCTGACTCTACGGATTTTTGTTTGCAAGATGATGTCTCTACTTTTTACTATGTTCCCCAGGTTTCTCATGGCTTGTCTCCCTAGAATCAGTCGCCTCTTTATTTCATGGCTGCAGTCACCATCTCCAGTGATCCTAGATCCCAAGAAAGTAAAATCCGTCACTGCTTCTACTTCTTCCCCGTCTACTTTCCAGGTGCTGATAGGGCCTGTTGCCATTATCTTGGTTTTCTTGATGTTAAGTCTCAAGCCAGCTTTTACACTCTCTTCTTTCAACCTAATCAGTAGCTTATTTAAATCTTCCTCACTTTCTGCCATCAGGGTGGTATCGTCTGCATATCTCAAATTGTTGATGTTTCTCCCAGCAAATTTTACCCCATATTGTGATTCCTCCATCCCTGCATTGAGCATTATGTGCTCTGTATATAGGTTGAAAAGGTAGGGTGATAAAATGCAGCCTTGTCTTACTCCTTTTCCTATTCCAAACCATTCTGTCATTCCGTGTTCTGTCCTAACTGTTGCTTCTTGACTCTTGTACAGATTTCTCATGAGGCATATGAGGTGTTCTGGTATTCCTATTTCTTTAAGTACTTGCCACATTTTATTGTGGTCCACGCAGTCAAAGGCCTTGGTGTAGTCAATAAAGCAGAGGTATACTTATTTCTGATATTCCTTTGTTTTCTCCATGATCCACCGTATATTAGCAATGTGGTCTCTAGTCCCCCTGCCTCTTCTGAAACCCGCCTGCACCTCTGGCAATTCTCTCTCCACGTGCTGCTGAAGTCTATCCTGTATTATCTTGAGCATTACCTTGCTAGCATGTGGGATGAGCGCAATTGTTCGATAATTTGAGCACTCTTTGGCACTACCCTTCTTTGGGATTGGAACGTATACTGATCTTTTCCAATCCTTTGGCCACTGTTTTGATTTCCAGATCTGCTGGCATATCGAATGCAGTAATTTGATTCCGTCATCTTTTAGAGCTTTGAAAAATTCAACTGGGATACCGTCATCTCCACTAGCTTTGTTGTTTGCAGTGCTTTTTAGGGCCTTTCTGACTTCACACTCTAGGATGTCTGGCTCAAGTTCAATGTTCTCATCATTGTGATTATCAGTGGTGTTGAGGTCCTTTTTGTAAAGTTCCTCTGTATATTCTTTCCATCTTTTCTTAATCTCTTCTGCATCAGCTAACTCCTTGCCGTCTTTGTCCCTTATCATGGTCATTTTTGCTTTGAATGTTCCCTTGATTTCCCCAATTTCTTTTTTGAAAAGATCTCTAGTCCGGCCTCTTGTGTTGTTTTCCTCTATTTCTTTGCACTGTTCATTTAAATATATTTCCTTGTCTCTCCTTGCTTTTCTTTGAAATTCTGTGTTCAAGTGACTGTATTTTTTTTTCTCCTTTGCCTTTTGCATTCCTTCTTTCCTCTGCTATTTTAAGATTCTCATCAGACAACCACTTTGCTTTCTTATGCTTCTTTTCTTTTGGTATGGTTTTCCTTGCTGCCTCCTGCATGATGTCCCACACATCTGTCCATAATTCTTCTGGCACTCTATCTATCAATTCCAAACCATTAAATCTGTTCCTCACCTCCACCGTGTATTCCCTAGGGATGTTGTCTAGGTCATATCTGTCTGGCCTGATTGTTTTCCCTATTTTCTTTAGTCTAAGTCTGGATTTTGCTATTAGTAGGTTGTGATCTGAGCCACAGTCTGCTCCAGGTCTTGTTTTTGCTGACTGTATGGAGGTTCTCCATCTTTGGGTGAAGAGTATGTAATCAATCGGGTTTTGATGTTGGCCATCTGGTGATGTCCATGTGTAAAGTCGCCTTTTGTGTTGCTGGAAGAGGGTGTTTGCTATGACCAGTGTGTTATCTTGACAGAACTCTATCAATCTTTGCCCTGCTTCATTCTGCGTTCCAAGACCAAACTTGCCTGTTATTCCACCTACTTTTTAATTTCCTACTTTGGCATTCCAATCTCCCAAGATAATGTGGACATCATTTCTTGGTGTCTGTTCTATGAGGTCTTGTAGGTCCTCATAGAACTGGTCCACTGTGGCTTCATCTGCGCCCTTGGTTGGTGCGTATATTTTGATTACAGTGATATTAAAAGGTTTGCCTTGTATTCTGACTGACATCATTCTATCATTTTTGAGATTGTATCCCATTACTGCTTTTCTCACTCTTTTGTTGACAATTATGGCTACTCCATTTTTTCTGAAGTTTTCTTGACCACAGTAGTGGATGTGATGGTTTCCCGAGCTGAATTCGCCCATCCCTGTCCATTTTAGCTCGCTGATTCCCAATATGTCAATGCTTATTATTTCCATCTCATTTTTCACCACTTCCAGTTTTCCTTGGTTCATTGACCTCACATTCCATGTTCCTATGCAGTATTGTTCTTTGCAACACTGAATTTCTCCTCCCCCTCTCCCATCTCTCCCCTTCTTTTGTTCTGTGTTAAGCATCCTGTTTCATCTAACTTGCCTCTTTTGTTTTCCCTTTTGTTCTAGTCCATAGAGGTCTCTTGGCAAAAATTTCTGGCGTGGTTTGCCGGTTTCTACACCAGTATCCTCACATCATACATGTTGTTACAGTTCAAAACAAAGTATTATCATGCATATTATCAGTTTAAAATAAAAAACACAGTTCTACTTCATTTGTTATGAAAGTAAAAGTAAAAACTTAGTATGAAGGAAAAGTCCACTATATCAAGTCTCTACAAACCAGGTCCCTTTCAGAGCAATCCTACCTGCATCTTTCTGGTTCCTATCACAGGCTTCTGCCTTTTTTTAGTATGGGTAGAATCGCTCTTTTTTCTTCTTTTACAGCAAATGTGGACACTGGAAATAAACCAAGGCAAGTCTTTCTCTTTGAGTTTGCCAATACAGTGGAACCTCAGCTAACAAACGACTCAGTTACCATAAAAATCACATAACAAGAGGAAATCCTTAGAAAATATTGGCTCGGTTTACGGATTTTTTTCCGGAACGGATTAATTGGTTTTCAATGCATTCCTATGTCAGTTGGTATTGGAGGTGATATTGGAGGGCACTTTAAAAATACATTTTTAAAGTAATTTTGATAATTTGATAATTTTTAATTTTAAAAAGCTTGTTTTTAATGTTTTTAATTATTCTCTGCGATGTTTTATTGTTAATGTGTAAGCCACCTGAAGTCGCCTCAGTGAGGGGGTGGCAGTAGAAATGCGATTAAATAAATCAATAAGCCAATAAACTGCATTTCGGTTAAAGTATTTTGGTTTTCAATGCAATCCTATGGGAAATTGCATTCAATGCATTCCTATGGGATATTCGGTTAAAGTAATTTTCACTGTCCCAAGCCAACATGGTCTATCTACATCTCAGAAGGGAACTATCCTTCCTTTTTTTCTCATCAAAGGCCCTGTGATGAGGATGGGTGGTACCAAACCCAGCAATGGACTGGAATAGAATCCCAGATAAGTGAGCCCATTCCTTACAGGTACTTGTTTCCATTTCCCTCTGTCCCCCACCCACTCACCCACCCCCATCTGCTTCTCACTTGCCCTTCAGTTCCTCTTTCTTGTATCCTCTAGCGAACTGGGCCTGAACTTCACAGAATGTATACGTAACCTGGGCCCTTGAAGAGATACTTTGAACGCAGGAGTGTAAGACTGGGCAACCACCTGGGATTACATGCCCCCCCCCAATCCATCCATTACTGCTTAAATATATTTCATTGCATTTGATGTGGACCACAATTCCTTTTTAGAGCTGTATGAACCAGAAACAGTTCTTTTTTCATTATTATTGTTAATTTATACATTACAATTTAAATTTTGTAAACCACACAGAGTGAGTAGATTACCCAGATGGACAGTATAAATAGTAAAACAGTTTAACCACTGGTGGCACTGTGGCTAAACTGCTATACTGCTGCTAAAGTTGTGAATTCAATCCTGATGGAGCTAAAGGTTGAACTTAGCCTTCCATCCTTCTGAGGTAAACGAGTACTCAACATGTTTGGGGGTGAGGGACTAATTACATTGTGAACTGCCAAGAGAATGCTCTGAGCACTATGGAGACCCAGGTCCTGTACAATAATTCATGAGGCAATTGCTATTGCTATTTATAAGTGCAATTGCTATTGCTAACATATAAACAAACACACACACCCATCCTCTGTGCATAGAAACTGCAGGAAAGAAAACAGTCCTAGGTAAGCAGTAATGTAGTGGTAAATTTGGGATTCCAGGTGCTTATCATGACAGACCCCTTAGCCATTACCACAGAGAGTCTGAAAGGTAGCTAAACTGGTTTCACAACCATAAACATGTATTTTGTAAAGCAAATGGCTCTTAATTGCCTGTTCAAGACCAAAACACTCTCAGATACTTTATATTACAAGAAGGATATCTTGCAACTATATATTGTTCCTGGAAAAATCCATTACTCTCCCAGCCTCTGTCTAGGGTCCTCAACATTTTAAAGCCGGGGGCTGGTTCACACCCCTCAGACTGCTTTGGAGCCAGACTGGTGGTCCCGGCACTGGTGGCAGCAGTGAGAGTGGGGGGGGGCTCGGGGTGGTCCTGCCACTGCCTATGGCACCTTTGGCAGTGGCGGGACCACCCCGAGCCCCCCACTCCACTGCCACCACCCTGAGCTTCTGACAACCCCACCCCACCACTGCCGACAATACCACTCCAAGCCCCTGACACTCCCCCACCCACCACCACCGCTGGGACCACCCCAAGCCCAAAATATTTCCACCACCACCACCTCTGCCAGGACCACCTCAAGCCCAAAACATTCCCACCACCACCACATGGACCATCCCCAAGGCACAAACACTCCCCCACACACCGCTTTCTTGCTTACCGGCTTGGAGGAGCTGCATGGCATGGCTGAGGGAGGGGTCCTGGCCAGCACTTCTTGCCAGCGCTCAGCCAGAGCGGCCCCCCATGAAAGACACGGGTGGTTGCAGGCATCTGCCAGAAAAGCCCCTCTTGGACAGAATGGACCCTGGGAAAGATGCGGGCAGTCACAGGCGTCTGCTGGAAAAGCAGCTCTTGGCCAGAGTAGCCCCTGGGAATATGTGGATGGCCGTGGGTGGTGGTCACCACCACCTCCTCCTCCTCAATCCTTGTCCCCTCCACTTGGTTTGGTGTGTCCCTAACAACACTCCATAGCAGGGCGAATGTTATAACCCTTCTTACAACATTCACCCTGCTATGGAGCACAGTTAGGGACATGCCAAGCCAAGCGGAGGGAACAAGGATTTAGGCGGCTGCAGAGCCAGAGGTGGTGGAAGTGGTAGCTAGAGTGAGGGTACGGGCTGGATGGAATGGTACCATGGACCAGTTCCGGCCTATGGGCCATAGGTTGAAGATTCCTGTTCTATGTGGTTTGAAACTAAACTCAGAAGGGAAAGAAAAGCTCTGAGGAGAAGAGAGCTGTCAGATGGTCATAGCCCCTGTGACTCTGAAAGTCCTGGAGCTTTGACTCTGACTCTGCCACACAACGTCATGTAAAGCACTTGAAGAAAAACCCAGGGCAGTCTTTAGAACAGTTGCTTTTTGGGACTATAGATCCCAGAATCCTTATGCCAACACATCTGCTGGTGTGATAATCTAAAAGGGTGGGTGTTCTAGGCTTTGATCCAAGATACAAAGAATGACGAAGTATAAGCAGAACAGTTTAGGATGTGCATTGTATATGGCTCATGAATAAGCCAAAGGCAGGGAATCAAAAATATCTAGACTGGGTCCAATCTAATGTGCAAGCTAGTGTGGGATGGCATTTGTCTCGCTCATGGCCATGTGGTAGTGTGGACTTTGGTAAAGGCATTGGTTGCAATTAAGAGTGTACAAAGTATATGCCATTCAAATGATCTTTGCCTAACTGTTCATGTCCAAAAATCATTACCAATACCAGATGGTTTATGGACACAAACAATTTAAACACCAGGTAGCAGAGATATGCTAGAACCTTTCCCTCTAAACTCAAGAACTGGCATACCTGCTGGCTCTTTCAGGTATCTCATATCCGTTTGCAAATGATTCTGTGTGTTTCTTCACCAAAAGCCATTTAACTTGTTTGGAGGCATTTTATGGAGTAACTACAGAACAAAGTGATTTAGCATCTGCCTTAGTTGCAAAGAATCTATTACCCACTATTTGTTCATTCCACAGTTCAGTAGGTTCCTTTATCATCTGTATTTTAGCAACAAGATCATAACTGTTCCTTTAGCTACAGCAAAATTGTTCCTGTAGCAAGAGGGAAAATGTTCAAGTATATTTTCCCTCTGAGGGTGACTATTTTCATATTGTACAGATTGTATACTGCTGGCATTTTTAACTATGACTTGCACGACTGGTTTGTACTATCAGCCCAGTTCTTCCATAAAAATACAATCACTTTTGGGAAATAGTATAAGGGAATGTTTAAAGAAATGGTGTTTCCCTAGAGCAGTGATGATGAACGTATTAGGGACTGAGTGCCCAAACAGAGGGGCAGGGTGAACTCTGTGCTGGGGAGAGGGAGGAAGTGCTCCCATTGGGCTGCTGGGCAGAGGGATAGAGTGAACTCTGCTGCGGGGAAGGAGGAAGCGCTCCCATTAGGCTGCTGGAAAGAGGGGTGGGGCAAACTCTGCTGGGGGAAGAAAGGATGAGCTCCCATGGGGCTACTGGACAGAGGAGCAGGGCAAACTCTGTTCTGGGGTGACAGCGCACATGCCAACAGAGAAGGCTCTGGGTGTCCCCTCTGGCACATATGCCATAGGTTTGCCACCACTGCCCTAGACAGTGAAGAACAACAAAGCCGTTTGAGGAAAAATCCAGTAAAATATGTTTAATGTCCTATTCTGTGTCCAAATTCACACTGATGGAATAAATAATTAAGGAGTGTCTATTTAAATTCTTCATCCACTATTGTACAATCATAGTGTTCAAAATTCAAAGTTCATAATTCTGTATTGCTTCTAAAGTTCAAACAAAAAGTATTATAAAGTCTGATGTACTCAAGAACTCGAGAAGTACTATAAGTCTCCAAATAAACGTTTCTTTTCACAATCCTCAAGGTTTTATATATAAATTATATAATCTCCATTATATTTATTGCAGGCATAGTAAATTCTCACTTAGAAGTTTCAACAAACAAAATCAAATTCTCTAAGCCAGCCCGGTGTCACAGCTTTTCATTAGATTTCCTCAGGAGAAGTATTTGAATTATTGCTGTGGGGTTAAAATATATAGAACAATGAGTATATCTCTGTATTTTCAATATTGATAGTCTATATCTGTAAGTATCTTATTGCCTAAACTCTCTATAACAAACTACAAGAATACGAAGCCACTATTTACCTGTATAAGATCACATCCTAACGAGCCCCTTTTGCAATGTCTATAGTGCTCAGATGTTAACAAATGCTAATCTCTGGTTCAATATAAAAGTACTGAACCGGTGGCACAGCTGCTGACCATTATCAAGATCCTGAGAGAAAGCTCACATATGAAAGGTATTTTGACCATATAGGTTCCAGCTCCTGCAAACACTACTGTTACAAGAAGCAAGAAAAGTCCATTCTTGATTGAGTCCAGATGGGTACATCATAAGAACATAAGAACAGCCTTGCTGGAACAGGCCACAACCCATCCAGTCCAGTATTCTGTCTCACACAGTTTAGTGTATGAGAACCAAGACAATAGAAACAGCCGAAAGGTTGGCTTAACACATCTTTATTGCATGATGGTCCGGGGGAACATGTGGTAATGGCGGATGAACAGCTCAATATATACAGTGACTATACATTTGAATGTGGCTCCTCGATAGCCCATTGGCTACTGTCCGCGTGACGTCAATCCCTGTCATGCCCTTCTTGTCCAGGTGAGGTAGTGGCGGGAATCTTCCCGCGCTGTAGGTATTTGGGGAATTGGAACCATGTGAGCTGGGCGCTCGCTATTGCCCCTAGTGGTCACTAGCTCGCGTCCTAATACAGAGGGTTACAGTGTTACAGCTGATGATTGTTATATCCACTCATTCGAGTGTTACATTACTTACAGGCACAATATTCCAAACACAACATCCCTCCCCCCTAGGATGAGACGAAGTCTCTCATCCAATATGGTTTATTGCACGCGCGTTTTGGGCGCAAGGCTGGCTGGCTTGTCCCGGGGGCGCTATCACTTCTGTGTTCCCTGGTCTCTTGTCCTGCAATGGGAGAGGGAGACTCGTTAGCGACTCGCCGAGGTTCCGCGGTTTTCGGGGTAGGGGTAAACTCCAATGAGGGAAAACCGGGGGCATTGGGGGCTAACGAAAAACCCCGCTTCTCGCTTGGACGGGTGGGGGACCACTCCGAACCCCCCCCAGTTTTGTAACTCAAACTCAAATTCATCTTCAGGGATATCAGTGGGAGCATCCTGCAGGATATCTGCGGGGACAAACTTATTCCCTTCCCCCCTTGGTGGGGACCACTGGCCCCCCTCTCCTCCCCCTTGGGCTGAACGGGTGGGGGAGAACCCTAACGTTGAATCCTGTCCCGCGCTGTCCGCACTCTGGTTTCCGGAGACCCGGCGCCGGAGTTGGTCCGCGTGCCGCCTCCAGAGTAGACCTGTGCTGGTCTCTACGCAGTACGACATGGGACCCGTTTGCCCAATGACTACTCCCGGAACCCGGGCTGGCCCTGCGCTAGCGTAGTTTCTGCAATGGACCGGGGCGCCTATTTCGAAACTCTTTGTGCCCGCTAACCCAATGTTCCTCCCAGTGTCTTCCACCCTCGTAGGGTCTAGCCTCGTCAGTACCGTAGTCAGTTTTCTGCGCATTAGGAGCTCTGCGAGCGAGTATCCTGACGCTAGGGGGGTTACCCTATACCCCAGCAAAAACTGGCACAACTGCAGATTTAAATCCCCGGGGCCCATGTGCCTCAGCGCGTCTTTGGTTGTACGCACGAGGCGTTCTACCTGGTCATTCGTCGCCGGGTGGAAGGGCGTGGAGGTGATGTGCCGTATGGCGTTGATGTCGATGAATGCCCTGAATTCGGCGGACGTGAAGCAACTAGCGTTATCGCTAACAAGCGTGTCGGGTATACCGAACGAGCTGAACACCTTGCGCAATTGTTTAATGGTTGCGGCTGAGGAGGTGTTTGCAACTGGGATAACCTCTAACCACTTGGAGTAAGCATCCACTATGAGGAGAAAAAGCGATCCTCTGAAAGGGCCCGCGAAGTCAATGTGCACGCGGGACCACGGCCCCTTTGCCGCATCCCATCCCATTCCCTGTGACGTCACTCCCTGTCACGCCCTTCATGTCCAGGTGAGGTAGTGGCGGGAATCTTCCCGCACTGTAGGTATTTGGGGAATTGGAACCATGTGAGCTGGGCGCTCGCTATTGCCCCTAGTGGTCACTAGCTCGCGTCCTAATACAGAGGGTTACAGTGTTACAGCTGATGATTGTTATATCCACTCATTCGAGTGTTACATTACTTAAAGGTACAATATTCCAAACACAACACACAGTGGCTCACCATTTCCTTCAGGGTATTCCCAAGGAAATGCCTTCACCTGCTTAGGATTCCCTGGAAATGGCATTGAGAGATATCCTGCCTATATCTCCAACCCCGAGGTTGTCCTTAAGTATCCATAATTATAGCCATTGATACCCTTGTCCTCCATGAACTTGTCTAATCCTTTCTTAAAGCTGTCAAGACTGACAGCTGTCACCACTTCTTCTGGCAGGGAGTTCCATAGACCAGTAATCCTCTGGGTGAAAAAGTACTTTCTCTTATTTGTTTGAGAACTAGTACCCAAAAGTTTCATCGAGTGTCCCCTAGTTCTAGTGTTGTGCGATAGGGAAAACAGTTTTTCCTTATCTACTTTGTCCACACCGTGCATGATTTTATAAACTTCAATCAGGTCACCTCTTAGACGCCATCGTTCAAGAGTGAAAAGGCCCAACCGTTGCAGCCTCAGATGGTAAGGAAGGTGTTCCAGTCCCCTAATCATTCTGGTTGCCCTCCTCTGCACTTTCTCCAACTCCATAATACCCTTCTGGAGGTATGGCGACCAGAACTGTACACAGTATTCCAGATGGGGCCTCACCATAGATTTATAAAGAGGTAAAATGACACTTGCTGACTTATTTTCTATACCCTTCCTAATGATCCCTAGCATTCAGTTTGCTTTTTTCACTGCTGAGGCACACTGGGTTGACACCTTCATTGAGTTGTCCACCAGGACACCAAGGTCCCTTTCCTGGTTTGTCGCAGAGAGTACAGAACTCATCAGTTTATAAATGTAATTGGTTTTTTTGCCCCAACATGCATCACTCTGCACTTACTAATGTTGAAGCTCATTTGCCACAGTTTTGCCCACTCCCCCAGGGTCAAGAGATCCCTCTGGAGCTCCTCACAATCTCTCACAGTTTTTACTACCCTGTATAATTTAGTGTCATCAACAAATTTGGCTACCTTGCTTTTTACTCCTACCTCTAGATCATTTATGAAGAGGTTGAAAAGCAGGGGTCCCAGTACTGAACCTTGGGGGACCCCACTCTTTACTTCCCTCCACTTGGAGAAGTTTCCATTTAGTGCTACCCTCTGTTTCCTGTCCCTTAGGCAGTTGCTGATCCAGGACAAGACCTGTCCCTTTATTCCATGACTGGTAAGTTTATTCAAGAGCCTTTGGTGTGGGACCTTGTCAAAAGCCTTCTGAAAGTCCAGAGAAACAATGTCAACTGGATCCCCTTTATCCACATGCTTGTTGACACTCTCAAAAAATTCCAACAGATTAGTGAGGCATGATTTGCCCTTGGAAAAGTCATGTTGGCTCTCCTTTAGCAGCGCCTTCTCTTCTATGTGCCTATTAATTCTATCTTTTAGGATGGTTTCCATCACTTTACCTGGGACACATGTCAAACTGACAGGTCGGTAATTTCCTGGATCACCCCTGGATCCTTTTTTGAAAATTGGTGTTACATTCGCTACCTTCCAGTCATCAGGCACAAAGCCTGATTTGAGGGAAAGATTATATATTTTGGCTAGGAGATCAGCAATTTCATCTTTAAGTTCCCTGAGAACTCGTGGATGGATGCCATCTGGTCCTGGTGATTTGTTAGTGTTTAGCTTAACAAGATATGCAAGGACCTCCTCCCTGGTTATTTCTATCTGGCTTAATTCTTCGCTTTCCCTCCCTACGAAGATAGGCTCTGTTTTGGGCATGTGGTCTCTGTCTCCTTCAGTGAATACTGAAGCAAAGAATTCATTGAGTCTCTCTGCAATCTCTGTTTCCTCTTTAATAACCCCTTGCCTTCCATTGTCATCTAATGGTCCAATGGCCTTCCTAGTTGGGTTCTTACTTATAATGTACTTAAAGAAGTCTTTGTTATTTCTCTGAGTATTTTTAGCTATACGCTCCTCAAAGTCTTGCTTTGCTTTCCTGATTGTTGCCTTGCATTTGTTCTGCCAGAATTTATGTTTCTGCCTGCTGTCCTCATTCGGACAAGCCTTCCATCTTCTAAATGAGCTTTTCTTGCTCTTGATCACTTCCCGAACAGCTCCTGTAAACCACATCAGAGTCCTCTTGGACCTGGCAGTGCCCTTTTTCCTTTTGGGTATGCATTCCAATTGGGCCTCTGTTATTGTTTTTGTAAACAGCCTCCATGCCTCTTGGAGTGTTTGGACTCTCTCAATTTTCCCTTTCAGCTTCTTTTTTACTAGTTTCCTCATCTTTGGGAAATTTCCTTTTTGAAAATTTAAGGTCTCTGTGTTAGATTTTATGAGTGACTTGCAGTCTATGATCAAGTTAAACATAATTGAGTTGTGGTCACTGTTCCCTATTGGATCAGTCACATTAACATCTTGCACCAGTCAAGGATTCTTGTACCTCTAGTTGGGTCTTCAACCATCTGTCTCAGGGAACAATGATTTAGCATATCTAGGAACTTTATCTCTTTATCATGTGCTGAACAACAGCTCACCCAGTCTATGTGAGGGTAATTGAAGTCCCCCATTATAACCAGGCTTCCCTTCTTGGATGCTTCCTTTACAACATTCTCCAACTGCCAGTCTCCCTCAAAAGTTTGGGTCGGAGGCCGATAGTATATGCCTACTGTTAGACCATCCTTGTGGCCTGGTACTCTTACCCACAGAGCTTCTAATGGTGACTCCAAATCACCTAGATATTCCAATTCATACGATTTTATCACTTCTTTGACATACAAGGCTACACCACCTCCCATTTGCCCCTTCCTATCCTTTCTGTACAGTTTGTAGCCTGGGATAACTGTATCCCATTGGTTATCATCCGTCCACCAGGTTTCAGTGATACCAATAATATCAATATTCTTATCTATTGCTAAGTATTCCAGCTCCCCTATTTTGTTCCGGAGGCTTCTGGCATTTGTATACAAGCATTTATATATGCTTTCCTGATACAGTCTTTTGAGTCCAGTTGCATTGTTAGACTGCCTCTTGCATCCTTCTGCTAGAGTGCTGGTGACTAGCTCCTTGCTCTGCTCAGTAATTTTTGCATCTTCCTCACTACTCAAGTACACATTTTCCCGAACCGGATGCTGCCCAGCTCCTGTCGGCTTTCCCCCAGTTATCAGTTTAAAAGCTGCTCTGCAGCCTTTTTGATGTTGAGTGCCAGCAATCTGGCCCCATCATGGTTCAAGTGCAACCCATCCCTCCTGAACAGATTTGGCTTGTCCCAAAATGTTCTCCAGTTCCTGACAAATCTGAAGCCCTCTTCTCGACAATACCACTCATCCACGCATTGAGGCTTCTGAGCTCTGCCTGCCTGGTAGGTCCTGCGCGAGGGACAGGCAGCACTTCTGAAAATGCTACCTTGGATATATAAGACCTCTTGTCCTTTAAAAGTTTTAAAGTGGAACAATCTTCTGTAGGTGCAGTGCCTCCCACTCTGTCCATGAACAGCTCAAGCTCCTTAATTTGTTGATGGTTAGATATGCGGACCTCTAGCTGCTGGACCTTCTCTTCTAGTAGTGCAACCAGCTTGCACTTGCAGCAAGTGTAGTTCTCCATATGCTTTGGCAAGAACACAAACATGGCACAAGTATTGCAGGTAACTACAGCTGTTCCCTCAGAATCCATTTTAACAAGTGCAGTATTCTGGGCCTCAAAAATGTACACGTTTACTACCTTTCTACCTAGTAAGACTATATTCTTCCTTTGTTACTAGTTTGCAATCTCGCGCGCTGTTAGGCGTGCAGGCCTCTAAAGCAGCTCTACTCCAACTGCAAAGCTTATCAGTGCTCACTTCCTTTGTTTGGCTCTCCTCAGCAGCAGCTCTGCTTAAGAGCACATGCAGATTCAAAAGAGCTGACCCTGAAAGAGCTCAGAGTTTTTAAAGGCTAGTGTGGCTCCGCCCCTATGAGTCACAGTTCAGGGAAGGGCCTGGTGTGGCTCTGCCCCCCTGCTTCTGGAAGCTTCTAACTGCTTCCTCTGTTTGAACAGAGGTGGCTCTCAGCAGTTTAAATTATCAATTTAAATTAGTGGAGGCCTCTAAAGCAGCTCTACTCCAACTGCAAAACTTACCAGTGCTCACTTCCTTTGTTTGGCTCTCCTCAGCAGCAGCTCTGCTTAAGAGCACATGCAGATTCAAAAGGGCTGACCCTGAAAGAGCATCGGGGAAAAAATTCGGAGCCTCCTGTGCTTTAAAATCCACAGCACTGGAAGGGTAAACCTGACACACTGCAGTGACATCATCCCAGGCACACCAATTTTGAAGCACAGGAGGCTCCAAAAATTTTACTGATGTGGCAATCAGCTTTGGCAAAGGCTGCAGAGGGCGTGGGGCCGAGCAAGAGGCTGCTCAGAGCATCCCAGACAAACCTTGATTGCCACCACTGCTGCTGCTGACATCAGGCAGTGGGGCGGTCCACGGTGAGCCCAGGTGCTCACCACAGGGGTCTCATTGGGCCCACAAGCCGTAGTTTGGGCGCGCCTGCTCTGGATGATCCAGGAAAAAACTCTTGTATATAAAAAATATCATCAGTACCACTAGTAATTTTATGTGACATTAAGTCAGAACCAATATATAGCAAGCCTAATAGGGCTTATAAAGTAAGTAAAATATTTAAGGAGTGGCTTCACCATTTCCATATCTGCAGCAGATTGGGGGTTCAAACCCAGGCCTCCTAAATCCTAGTCCATCATGCTGTCTGCACCACATTGGGTACAGATTTTTTAAAGGTGGTAATGGCATTCTAATAGTGTACATCACCACTTGTTCCATTTATCCCCATTTATCCCAAGAAAAACCTTGTAGGATAGGTATGGTTGAGCACCAGTAACCATTGGAAGGCCATCTAGTAAATTTCATGACAAGCAGGGATTAGGTCTTTTTGTACGAAGTTTATCCATTATATTATACTGGTCAATCTTTATTACATAACTGGTAGCAAGGCTGAAATACAATGGCAGAAAAGCAATCTAAAAATAAAATTGCACAATTGTCTGTCATGCAAATTTGCCTGTTATACATAAAGGCTAGCTGAATGTGAAAAACAGGAATGTGGCAATCCTAAAACTACCCTCCTGTGTCCATCCTGTAAATCTGGGAAGGCTAAATAAAATCAGAATGGAAATTACTCCCTACTATCTCCTACTATTTATGCAGGAGAAACTGAATTCCATTTTCCTCCCATATTCTTTTTTAGACCAAGCCTGGAAGTCTGCCAGATCTTGTCCCCATTAGGACAAAATATGAACTTCAGTGAGTCTTGTCATGATGAGCAGAAACACTCTTTAGCTACTTAAAAAGAGATCAAAGCTCCATTGTCTTGTGAGTGAACACCAGACTTGGTCTTTCCATAACTTGCAATCATGTTCATGAGGAGAAATTAAACAGAAGTTGTCATATTTCCAAACCTACTCAGCTCTTAAAAATAACAAGCTGCTCTTATAAATGGGAGAACAGGTAAACTAATGATCTGTTCCATTTGAATGTTGATAAACTCAATTGTTATACTCCATTAAGAGATTATTTAGAGTTTTCCATCTTTGCAAACTTTTCAGGTCACATTCCTTTTAATTGCCTTTGGCTTTGTGAACTGTAGGTACTCATTCCTGCATGCCCATTTCCTCTTTTAAGAATTTATTTGGTTGGCACAAGGGATGGAAGTGTCGACAGCAATCTGAGGGTAAAGGGAAAGTCCCTTGTTTGCTGAAGTAGTGAAAAGGATTGATTTTGCCCATATTTTTGCCCATACTTGGCAGGGAGGGCTCTGTAAACTGCTTCCAGTTAATATTTCAAAGAAAATGATTAAGTTTGTTGAGCAGTACTAAGTCAAACAAGTGTCCAGCGCCGTAGCCATATATATGGCCACCCTGAGTTAGCAGTTTGCCCACCCTCAAACTCCTCCCAGCTGCTTACATAGGCAGCCGGGAGTTTGACCACCCCCTGGCTATGGCCCTGCAAGTGTCTCTCTCATTACAGATCCCTACAGGCACTTTATCCAAAGAGTGAATGGGACCATTAAAGAAACCAAAGTTTTCTATCCTTTCCCACTTAGTCCTTTATTTGAATCTGGACATCAGTTTTCAACTTCCACCCACCTATAAAGTAATCTGCATACAGTCAAAAGACTATTGTTGAGAGCATCAGCTACCTATCAACACAGGGCATTTCCAGACATAAATTTGTCCCACTGCTTGGGTGGATTGCTCCATTCTTCTTGTCAGTGACCAGAAAATGTAATTACTAGAGTGGACCAATCTACCCTGGTGCCCCTATCTACATCTTTTTGAACCCCTGTCAGAGTCTCTCACTTTTTTGTTATTGTTGTTGCTGTTGCTGCAAACAGATACACTCACTTTAGTCCATTCCCAGTGCATGTGATCGCTGGGAACTAAGATCAAGCCTTGACCTATCAAAATTGTTAAAGCTCCTTCCGGTTTCCATTTCAGGTATTGTGAAGTGGCTTAATAAATGATATTGGCAAACTGAGCACGGAGGGGCATGAGAAGTGAGATGATGATGGTGATGGTGATGATACATCTGCTAAATCATCGCTGATGTGCTGAATCACTTAGATTTTTTTCTTTGCCTTTGTATGAAGTAGCTGCAGGCAGATTCTTGATTAGTACTACATACAAGGAAAAGATTTTTTTTAAATGTAATCTTAGTAATTCAGTTGAGATAATGAAACAGGCCTTTGTATATGAGGAGTTATGCATAATAATTGCATGCTGTCAAGTCAATTCTGATTTATGGCATCCATTTCTAAGGTTTTCTAGGTAGAGAGTACTCAGAAGAGTTTTACTTCCCTTCTACTGGAACAAGAGTTCTCAACCTAGTCCTATGGCCCACAGGCTGGATCCTGCCGCCACCATCCTTTTCCTTGCCACCTGGCTTGGCATATCCCTAATGCCACTCCATAGCAGGGCAGATGTTGTAAGACGGTGGCGGTGGTGGTGGTGGTGGTGGAAGTGGGAGTGGCAGATGCCCATGGCCAGCCGCATCTTTCCCAGGTGCCGCACTAGCACGGCATACAGGTAAGCAGGGAAGTTGCAGCAGCGGCAGCAGCATGGGGGTTAGTGTTTGTGGGTCAGACTGATGTCATAGGGAGGAGAGTTGGCAGACGCAGCGGTAGTGGTAGCATGGGGGGAGTGCCTGGAATTCTCTGATAATACTTTCCCTAGGTCTATTTCCATCTTCTCTGGTTATTTTATCTCTGCTAATATACAGCAAGAGCGGACAGGTATGTTCTTCCACATGATTTTGGACTTCACTTCCCATAATCTTTCACCACAGCAGGCCAAAAACTACTGGTGGGCCATAGCTACCTACCCTTGCTTTATAGTAACACTTGTGGTTACTACAGGTCAACCTCCTGTATTTGCGAGAGATACAATAAAAACCTGAGTTACGTAAAAATTCCATTCCATAGCTTTTTACATAATATATATATTTTACATAAAACACGGCATTCCCATAGGGATGCATTGAAAAATTTAAAAAAGCGTCCCGGCTGGACCAAAAATAATCCAAAAATATTATCAGCACAAAGAGATTATAAATGGAACGATCTCCCTACCTTTTCCATGCTGCTGCTGCTTCCTCCTGAGTGGTTTGTCTGGCCATCGGGGGAGTGGGAACCGCCACCAGTGCTGCCGCTGCTGCCACAGTCCCTGCTGCTTCTACTGGGACTGGGAGAGTGCCCTGCTGCTTTTACTGCATATCTGCTCAGTTCCGCTCTTCGTCTGAGGTTTCTCCATGGCACGCTTTAGCTAGGAATGCATGTTGGACGAAGACCGGTCCATTCCACTCTTCATCTGATGCATGTTCCCAGCTAAAATGCGCCACAGGGGGACCTTGGACAAAGAACGGAATGGAGCGGTCTTCATCCGACGCACGTTCCCAGCTAAAGCATGCCGTGGGGAAACCTCAGACAAAGAGCAGAACCGAGTGGATATGCTCCCCCCACACATACTCTCCCAGTCCCGGTAGAAGCAGCTGGGACTCCAGAAAATGTGGCAAAACTACCTCAATCATCAGCACTGCCTCCTTTGCTGCCATGGTAAGTGATGTCTTGCGACTTCTGGTGGTGCAGGGCCACCATTTTAGAGTTTAAAATGGCGACATCGCCATTTTAGTCTTACAACACGCAAGAAACCCCATTACATAAAACAATTTATTTGCATAAAACGGGATGTGTTTTCCGCAAAAAATCGTTACGTAAATCTTTTTTTATGTAAATCAATGCGTACGCAAATTGGGGTTTTACTGTACTTTCTGAGACCTACCACTAATTAATGAAACTGGATACTGTACCAGCAAACCTTATATTTTCTGTTGCACACAGTGGCTTTAGTGTCCAGATCTCGTAATGTGTCATAGAAATACATACTGTATATATAATACAGTATATTTCAATTTCAGGATTTTTATTGAATATTTTTAGACTTACAGATTGGGGGTGGCAAGCTATATAATGCCCTCTGAGACAATGTGCATTCTTCTTTATTCATTTCCTTCCATGCTCACTACCCTTTACTACAGTGTCTTCCCAGCAATCTGCATGTCATTTGTTAAGTGTTAAAGAACAAGCACACAACTTTATACATCTTAAGCCTGCATGAGAAACATCTCTGTCTGCCTATTTTGTCTACATCTTCCTCGTCCTTTGTGGGGTTGAGTGCAGCCTGTGTAGTTTTACCCACTTTATCCTTGCACTAGTCCTGTGAGGGAGGCTAGGCTGATATCTAGTGACTTGCCAGCAAACCTAATAAGGCTTCGGCCAGACCCTTGCCTTGGTCTCTCCTGTTCCTTTCCAGAGCTTCCTTTACCGGTTAGCTCTATTGAACCCCAAGACTCCGGGTACTAGTCACCTAAATGTCATCCTGCAAAAGCCTTGCAGCAACCTGGGTCTTACCTGAATTGTCCAGAGCCCAGCCAATATATTGGAGAGTAATATTAAAATGTGTGTCTGTGTGTAGTAGCATATGGCTTGTGGCTTAACTCTTGTCTTACCCCCTCTTCCAATAACCAGACATTTTGATGAAGTAAAGTTGTTTATTGTTCTCAAAGCATATTGAAGAAGAAACAGTTCATTCGTTGTTTCAGGATACAAGAACATCCAGCAAAACAATAACTAATCAAAAAGTACAGGTAGGAAAATCCACACTCAGGCCTTTCCCCATGAAACAAAAGGAAAACCTGACTAATCTAAGTAATCATGATTTAGCTTGGGTTGAGTAAGGACTCAGGTGTTAGAATCCCAGTCAGGTGTTAGACTCCCACTCTCCCTTCTGAGGTGTAATGCTCAGAAACCCCAAACTCAAATTAACTCCCTAATCCATATGTCTATAGGAAAGAACATGAGCTTGGCTCTCCTAATTAGCATAAAGCCAATCAGAGCCCAGGGATTGTATAACATACTCTGGTTCCCATAACACATTCTGGTGTTCCCAGGCTCTGGATGTTGACACAAGCAGACATTCCAGGCCTGAAGAATAAGACAAAACATAGGCCTCGCAGGCACATCTGCTCGATAAGCATTGCAGAAAGAATTTGAGGCCTTTGCACAGAAGCAAAGCTACCTTCTAAAACATTCTAAGACAGTCTAAGAACCATAGAAACTCCTTATTGAATAACTTGTGACTCTTTCCATCACATCTTTCTTCCACCCTTTTAACATCTGGAACCCCCATAAATTAAACCGTGTTTCCCTGCCAGCCCAAAATGTGTAAATACAAATGGAGAAGAGGATGAGTTCAATGGCTTTTATTTCTAGATATACTTCTATAAGATTGCATGGAAATTTGAGAGAAGCCTATTATTGCCCATCTGCTTCTTCCCCACTACACTGTTTCCTTTGTACATAATCAATCATTTGTTTACCATTTCATTGTCATGGACATTCTAGGGACAGGTATTAATTTTTGCCAGCCATTCAGTAAATTGAACTATTGACTCAAGAAAACTCCAAGAGGAGGGGGGGGTGAGACCTAATCTAGTTCAAAGGAAACAACCACCTCAAATTTATTGGTGAAAGTTTGCTGCCACCTGTTGTCTGAGCACAGGAACGACCGATCTGTACTATGGTGTTTTGTGTGTGTGTGCAACTCTCTACCACCTGGCCAAGAACAACCATAGCCAGTGTTGAAAGCTATAGACTGTTTACATGGGTAGGAAGATCAAGGGCTAATCTCAGAAAGTGTAGTCTCCCTTTAGATGACAGCCTGTGTGAATGAGAAGTACTGTACTATCTCCCATATGGTACAATGCACACAATGCCCCTCAACGTGCACTGAGGAGGACACCGTGGGGGGATTCAATTTTTTTTACTACCTACTCTGTGAGCGTGGCATGGTGGACATGGCCAGGGGGGAAGCCCTGCGTTGCACCCAAATTAGGACTACTTTATTTCAAAACTTAGGTGGGCGGGGCCAGCTAGAATTTCTGCTACTGGTTCTGGTGAACTGGTGCAAACCTGCTGAATCCCACCACTGGGAGGACCTTATGTTGGCAAGAGGAAGTGCTATTCAAATGGCCAAATAATGGGCAGATGTCATCTAGCCCTTTTTAATTCTATTTTGTTTTTATATGTGTTAATTTTAGCTTTGTATGTTATTATATGCTGGTGGTGCATCTGACATGAATAAAGAAAGAATCCAAATACAGAAGCTGGTAATACCTTCATTAGATCACTAAGAATAATAATCAAATAGACAGCTAGTTTTCAGTTATAATTTCTCTTCCAAGGTGGCTCATTTGGCAGCCATACTGGGCAAAGACATCCCTCTTCTTCTAGATGTCCCAGAAGTTTCTATATATGTCACACTGCATTTTTATTTCTTATCCTGACTCTATGTATTGTATCCTGTGTTTTTATTCCTTTAATGATAACTATGGGTGCCATTGGGTGAATCCCAATTTATGGTTTTGTGAGTATAATTTACTCAGACATGGCTTCCTAATCCCTACTTCCAGAAGTGCTACAAGACTGTAGTGTGAGCCCAGAGCTGCACTGATGGCACAGGACATCATCCTATCAACCTCATGCAGTGGTCTCAGCTGGCCCCTCTCCTGGCAGGCATCCTAAGGATTCAAACTTCCGTCCCCCTGGCTCCACAGGTAGGAACCGCTGAGCTCTACCATCATTTTTAGGACTGTGTAATCTGTCCAGAGAACATTCATTATTTGGTGGTCAAAAATGTAATTTGAAGGTGAGTAACAAAAGCAAGGCTTAGTGGTTAAGACGCCGAACTTGATAACTGGAAGGTTGTCAGGTCAGCAGATTGAGACCTGAGTGCTACACGATGGAGTGAGCGCTTGTCTCTGTCCCAGCTCTTGCCAACCTACCAGTTCAAAAGCAAGAAATTGCAAGTACTGTAGATAAATAGATACTGCTTCAGCGGGGAAGGTAACAGCATTCTGTACTCTCCAGCATCTAGTCATACCTGCCACATGACAATGGAAACCTCTACAGATGCAGACAGCGCTGGCTCTTTGGCTGTAAACTAGAGATAGACACAACTGGCTTTCAAGGAAGGGAGACCTTTATCTTTACCTAACAAAAGCAAGCCAGAGAGGAAGAAAGAATTTGTTTCCTACTAAGTTCAACTGTCCATCTAACTCTGTGTTGTTTAGATTTCTATTTGTCAGCTGCTCTCTAGCATTTTGATCAGAAAGAGAGAATTTTTGCAATTAAAACATGCACATGCCACCACAAAAGCCCCTGTCCACCACCATCCTTGTAGGTTCGTTTTGAGTATTTGTTATGTATGTATGTGTGAATGTTCATTGTACTGTAAAGGCAAGAATGTAACCACTCCAAATACAAACGATCTCAGCTGTAAAGGAACGCGAGCAGACAGCCCATAGAGGGCAGCTGCGAGCGTTCAGTCTCACATGGTTCACATTGCTCAATCACGGACAGCCGCGGGAAAACCTTCCCCGCATTCAGCAGCAGAAGAAAGATCTGCATTCAGCAGCAGGAAAAGAGGCGTGCCTGGGCGAGGCCACGCCGGTAGCAGCCAATGAGCTACCGTGCTACAAGATTCAAATGTAGAGGGCTACTGTATATATTGAGATGTATCACCGCCATTACCTCATGCTTCACCGGAACACCATGCAATAAACCTGTGTTAAACCAACCCTTCGGTTGTTCTGTTGTCTTTGGTCCCATACACTAAATTGGCGACGAAGGTGGGATATGGCTGCCCACGGGACCAAGACATGCGCCGGCTACGAGATCAGGAAGCCGGGAGACTTGGAGCTGTTTGAGATAGACTTCAACGCAGCGCTGGTGGAGCTCGAAGTCTCAGATGAGGCCAAGAAGAGGGCCATTTTCGTCCGCATGCTCGGACACGAGACCAAGAGGACCTTGGTGGACCTGATCGCGCCGAGGAAGGTGGGCGACCTCAAAGCCACAGAGCTCCTGGTGGCGCTGCGCGCCCATCTCCGGCCAGCGATAGCGATGTTCCCCGCTCGGAGCGCGTTCTGGAGGCGAGTCCAGGCGCCCGGGGAATCGGTCGCCGAGTTCGCCGCGGCCCTGCGGCTGGCCGCCGGCCCATGCAAGTGGGAGACCCCAGAAGTCACCCTCCGGGACTGCCTGCTCTGCGGTCTGAGGGATACCGAGACTCAGCGCGCACTGATGAAAAAGGAGCCGCCTCCCACGTGGCAACAAGTCCTCGACACGGCGCAGGCCGCGGAGGCCACGACTGCCGGGGTGCAAGAGCTTCAGGACTGGCGCCCGAAGCCCGCCAAGGCAGAGAGCTCGGTGCGCGCGGCCCGGCGAGTTTCGAACTCGTCTGTGGAGAGCAGCGACGACGAGGACGTCCGGAGGGTCCAGAGAGAGGGCCGGCGCTGCGACGGCTGCGGCGCCGCCCACGCCCGCGCCAAATGCCCATTCCGCAAGGCCGAGTGCCACAACTGCGGCCGGCGCGGGCACATCGCCAAGGTCTGCCGGAAACGGCGCGAGGCCACAAGGAGTTCTCCAGACCGCGCGGCGAGGCAGGACCGCACCACGAGGCCAAAGGACGGCACCCGGACCACGAGGACGCGGGACGGCGTAGGGCGCATCTCCGACGACAGCGAGGACGACGCTCCGGTTTGCAGCGTTTCCACGGAGCACCCCCGTTACTTCGTTGAGGTAGTAATACAAGGGGCCCCTGTTAGAATGGAGGTGGACTCGGGTTCGTCATACTCTATTATTTCCCAGGGAGAGTTCATGAAAATCGCCCCCCGCGTGCGGCCCAAGCTCAAAGCGTTGAGGGCCACACTGAAGGACGTGCAAGGGAACCGCATCCCAGTGTTGGGGGTTGGGAAGTTCCAGGTCCAGTTTAAAAAGCACACCGCAACGCTTCCCCTAGTCGTCCTCAAGGGAGGGAAATGCAGCCTCCTCGGGGCTCAATGGTTCCAGCCCCTGGGGTTGTTCATTGGGGGGGTGCACGCCGTGGGAGCACACGCCACCGGGACTGATCCAATACAGAGCGTGTGCGACGCGCACCCCGAGGTTTTCAAAAAGGGGCTCGGAAAATTCAAGGGCCCCCCAGTGACTTTCGACCTGGACCCTGGAGTACGTCCAATCAGACTTAAACCGCGCAGAGTGCCTTTCGCACTAAAGGACAAAATAGAGGCGGAGTTGGACAAATTGGTGGGCCAGGGGATTCTTGTTCCTGTTGATTCTGCGGAGTGGGAAACTCCAATTGTAACAGCGCTCAAGGCCAACGGGGAGGTCCGCATATGCGCTGATTACAAGTGCACCATCAATAAGGCGATCCGCCCTAATGCTTATCCGGTGCCGGTAGTCAGCCACTTGTTGGCCAGGTTACACGGGGGGAGGTGTTTCGCTAAACTCGACCTGGCCCAAGCCTACCAGCAACTCCCGGTGACCCCCGCCGCAGCTGCTGCACAGACCATAGTCACCCACAAAGGGGCGTTCCAGGTATCGCGCCTCCAATTCGGCGTGAATTCGGCGCCCGGGATTTTCCAGTCACTCGTGGAACGCCTCCTGAAGGGGTTAGAGGGGGTGTTACCCTACTTTGATGACGTATTGATTACAGGGGGGAGCCGGGCCGAATTAGCAAGCAGGTTGGGAAGGGTCCTGACAATATTCGAGAAAGCGGGGTTGCGGTTGCGGAAGGACAAATGCGTTTTCTTCGCAACTGAGGTTGAGTTCCTAGGGTTCCGTGTTACTCCCGAGGGAATCAGGCCATCCCAATCCAAGGTGGCCGCCATCAAGAAGGCCCCTCGCCCCACCTCCAAGCCCGAGTTGCAGTCGTTCCTTGGACTGCTCAACTTTTACCACTCCTTCCTTCCGCGGAAGGCAGCAGTAGCGGAACCACTACACAAATTGTTAAAAAAGGACGAGGCATGGAAGTGGGGCGACGACCAGGAGAGGGCTTTCAATGACCTGAAGCGACTCCTGGCATCAGATGCGGTACTGACCCATTTCAATCCCAAACGCCCAGTGGTCCTGATATGCGATGCATCCCCGGTGGGGGTGGGGGCGGTGTTATGCCACGTACTGGAGAACGGGAGGGAGGCCCCGATAGCGTTCTACTCTAGGTCCTTGTCCCAAGCGGAGAGGAACTATGCCCAGACAGACAGGGAAGCACTAGCGATAATTGCGGGGACTATGAAATTTCATGATTTTGTGTACGGCCGCCCCTTTACCATAGTGACTGACCATAAGCCCTTGCTGGGCATTTTCACCGCAGATAAGCCCACACCCCAAATCCTGTCCCCGAGAATGCTCAGGTGGGCCATTTTTCTCAATGCGTATCAGCACGCGTTGGTATACCGGCCCGGGAAGGAGATCAGCCATGCGGATGCCCTGTCGAGGTCCCCCATTCCCCGGGATAGCTGCCACGTGGGCGAGGTAGAGAGGGACCACCAGGTCTTAATGATAGAGGTCCTAGACTCCCCTCCAGTAGTACCGGCCGACATCGCTAAAGCGACCGGCAAGGACAAAACGCTGGCCACAGTTTGCTCCTGGGTACAGAAAGGGTGGCCCGTGTCTTCCCCAGCAGCAGAATTCGACACATTTTTCAAAAAGAAACTAGAGTTGTCCCTAGAGAGGGGTTGCCTTTTGTGGGGACAGCGGGTAGTGATCCCCACGTCTCTCCAGCCGAGGGTGCTTAAACTGCTGCACGTCAGCCACCCGGGGATCGTCCGCTCTAAGGCGCTGGCCCGCAGTTATTTTTGGTGGCCCCAGCTAGACGCCGACATCGAGCACATGGTCGGCACTTGCAAAGCGTGCCAAAGCTCCAGGCCAGAAGAGGCCCGCTCGCCACATAGGGAGTGGGACGCAGCAAGGGGGCCCTGGTCCCGGGTACACGTAGACTTTGCTGGCCCGTTCAGGGGAACGCTTTTCCTCCTTGTGGTGGACGCGTTCTCCAAGTGGTTGGAGGTCATCCCAGTCTCGAGCACCTCCGCGGCCACAACAATTAAACAGTTACGGAGGGTCTTTTCCACGTTTGGTTTACCCGACACCCTCGTCAGCGATAACGCTAGCTGTTTCACGTCCGCCGAGTTCGGGGCGTTCATGGAGCGCAACGCCATTCGGCACATCACCTCTGCCCCCTTTCACCCGGCCACCAACGGCCAAGTAGAGCGCCTCATGCGCACCACGAAAGACGCGCTGTTGCGCATGGGCCCCGGAGACCTCGACCTGAAATTGTGCCAATTCCTGCTAAGGTACAGGGTCACCCCATTGGCGTCAGGGTACTCCCCCGCAGAGCTGTTGATGCGCAGGAAGCTGGCCACGGGAATCTCCAAGCTAGACCCCACGAGAGTAGAGGACAAAGGGTGGAACATAGGGGTGGAACCCTCAAAGAGTTTCAGCGTAGGCGCCCCGGTGCACTGCAGGAACTACGCCAGCGCGGGGCCAGCCTGGGTGCCGGGCACCGTAATAGCACAAACCGGCCCCGTCTCATACCGCGTGGAGACCAGTACAGGTTTCCTGTGGAGGCGACATGTGGACCAACTCAGGTGCAGGGTTCCCGGAGAGCAGGACGGAGACGAAAATAGCGTCGAATCAGCGTTAGGGTACTCCCCCACCCGCTTAGCCCAAGGGGGAGGAAAAGGGGAACATGGGTCCCCACCAAGGGGGGAGGAAAGGGAATCGATCCACAGAGATCTTTTGCGGGAGTCCGCGGCGGAAAGGAAGAGCCCCGACCACACACATACCCCTTGGAAGTTTCCCCGAGACACAGACGCCCATAGAAGTTTAGACGTTGATTTTCAGTACCAGGGGGAGTTAGCGGAGTGGTCCCCCACCTGTCCTAGCGAAAAGAGGGGTTTCAGTTCAGCCCCTGGTACTTCCAGTCCCAGTAGCCCCTGTGAGTTAGAATGCAATATAGCGCCAATTTCCCGGAGACCGACACCCCCAAGACGGGAGGCAGCAGCGAGTCCGCCCACCACAGTCTCAAGGTCCCCCGAGCGGGGATCAGAAGGTAGCAGAACCTCAAGGGCGACCTCATCGGTTCCGCGGTTCACAATAGGAGGGTCCCCGGGGTCCGAGAGCAACAGGCAGGGGTTCACCTCCCAACTATTCATTCCATTCCCATCCCCGGGTGCAAGGCAGGCACGGACGCCCCACAGAGCCACTAACGAATCCCCGTTTCCCGTTGCAGGACAAGCACCCGCGGAATCAGGGATCACAGGCTCTCCAGTACTAGGTCAGACGCAGGCACGCCCCAAGCGCACGTGCGGCAAGCCACAATGGTTGCGGGACTTCGTCCCATCCTAGGGGGGAGGGATGTTATGTATGTATGTGTGAATGTTCATTGTACTGTAAAGGCAAGAATGTAACCACTCCAAATACAAACGATCTCAGCTGTAAAGGAACGCGAGCAGACAGCCGATAGAGGGCAGCTGCGAGCGTTCAGTCTCACATGGTTCACATTGCTCAATTACGGACAGCCGCGGGAAAACCTTCCCCGCATTCAGCAGCAGAAGAAAGATCTGCATTCAGCAGCAGGAAAAGAGGCGTGCCTGGGCGAGGCCACGCCGGTAGCAGCCAATGAGCTACCGTGCTACAAGATTCAAATGTAGAGGGCTACTGTATATATTGAGATGTATCACCGCCATTACCTCATGCTTCACCGGAACACCATGCAATAAACCTGTGTTAAACCAACCCTTCGGTTGTTCTGTTGTCTTTGGTCCCATACACTAAAGTATTATAGCATGCAGGCAGTTTATGCATAAGATCTGAGAAGAGTGAAACAGTGCCTAAAATCCTGTTGTTCAGTATAGCAAATTACACCAGTGTAAGCCCATTGGCAATTTGGTAAGTCATTTTCTCTGTAGGTTGCATTGATTCAAGTGGATCTATTCTAACTGTGATTTACTGTGTGGTAAGTTACAATTAGAGGAAGCCCTGTTGAATCAGTGGAATCAATCAGAGAAGCTAGCCCATTACATTCCCAATACATCCCCACTGATTTAATGGGCCTACTCTGCTGCAATTTACTATACTTCATCTGTGTCTAGGTCAGATGTAAAATTGCCCAAACGAAGGTGAATTCATTCTGTAGGGGTTTTTTGCCTGACCTAGTGTGAGAAAGATTAGTTGGCACAACAAGGTTGCCATTGCCTGGAGTACACACAATTGTGGTTCAAAAATATCACAATCTCTTTCTATATACTCTTTACTTACTATACTAAGCAGCAGAATTTCAGCCAATGTCCTTATAGTTACCCCTGCCTAAGAAAATAAACAATCTAGAATATCTCTCTGCTACTGTGTTCACCTAAGCATACATGAGAGATTGGAGAAATTACTGTTTGGGACTATAGCTCCCAGGATCTGAGTTGGGATGGCCACTGGAGGATTCTGGGAATTGTTTTCCAAAGAAGAAATGAGATAGACAGCAAATATGTGTATAATGAGGAGGTATGTTAATTTAATTGTCTCTCCATAGTATTGTGATAGTCCTGAATATCTCCAATAAAATATTTATTAAATACAAAAATTACTGAATATATCTGAAGTATAGATGTTTTGTCCTTTCCTTGAAAAAAACATTAATAAGATTTCCTTGTTCTTGATCATACCAGTAGCTTAACCCCTTTCCATGATTACTCAGAACTACCACTGAATCCGTTGAATTTATTCCCCAAAAGTGTGCATAGGAATGTAGCCATGTTTCGGGAAGAGCATACGTATCGAGAGGAATTTTTTTAGCAGAGAAATTTGAATTTCAGTTGACTATCCCTGTTAATGCCAAGTTGTCTGATTGAGGGGCTCCAAGGTTTCTCTGCGCACAGAAGCCCAGAACAAGCAGCTGTCAGATAAGATTCCAACACATTCAGCAGAGGGTTTGGAAGGCCTAAAAACGGAAACGCTGCCTGTTAAGAAGCTAAATTTGTTTCAGCTCACTTGAGTCAGAAGCCGTTTGGAGCCGCTGCAGTAAATATAATATCAGATAAGAGGATTCTCAGGCTTTTCTCAAGTGTTTTGACTTTTCGCTCAGTTTTTCAATTTTCATCCCACAATAATAATTATGAACCCCTCTGTTTTCTCAAGATTTGATTGATAATGGTACAATGACAATCCAAATATATGATGAAGAGCCAGGGAGGAGGTAAGGAGGGGTGGGCAGCTGTTATCTTCCAGATGTTTACATTCTGAAGTTCTCACAATTTCTCACCACTGACTATGCTAACTAGCTTAAGTGCCTACTGTTAGAAGAATAAATATAATGACATGCTAAACCCTGTCATTAATCATCTCCTATTCTTTCATACTGCAGGACAATTTTTTTAAACAAACACTACAAATAATTAAAATCTTTGCAAAGATTTGTGTTCTTAAGACAAAGGAACATAAAGAATATCAACAATGCAAGTATATACAATACAGGAATCTCTCTCCTGCCCCCACAATATACAGAGGGACTTTTTTGCAGCCCCCAGTTATCCAGGCCCAACCACCACACTCACACACACTCATTTTTTTGTTTTATTTTTAATCAAAAACCATACCTATCAAGTTTCGGAAAATTTCTGTCAACCTCCCGTATTTTACACTCTTTCCCACCATCATCCCGTATTAGTTAGACGGCAATTAGACTGGAGTTTATACTGGAGGCCAGCACAGGATAAGCATAGCAGTCCAGTTTCCTGTTTTGGCCGAGAAATTTCCCTTATTTGACAGAAATTTCCTGAAACTTGACAGGTTTGTCAAAAACATCAGAGCTGGGCAGGTTGAGGAGGATGGTGGAGGACAGACGTGCCTGGCGGGCAATGGTCCATGGGGTTGCAAAGGGTCGGAGTTGACTGTGCAACTGAACAACAAAATGGGGATTGTAGGAGACAATGTTGCCATGTTTTGAAGGACTTTATGCTGCCTTTGAGACTGCCATATTGTGTGGATTACAACCCAAGCACAAAGCCAAGTACATACACACTAGATACATATGACACAAATAACAAATTGCTTGGCAACATTGTTACTTGTTCAAAACTTTTCATAAGTGGGGCTCCCAGTGTAACAACTACAGTACTTACAACTGGGGTGGTAAAACATTAAAACAGGGTAGTATTTAGCAACATTTAGCAAAAATTAGTTGTTAAACTAGGGGGTGGCTGAAGAGGAATTCAGATATGACTAAAAAGGGAAGCCTTGTGGAATAATCCATGCCAGGTGCAAGTAACAGCAAGGTATTCTACCTCAAAACAGATTTTCACACAAAGTGACAAAAGACATCACAACAAGCAGGAAGCCTGTTGGAATCACTTTATTTCTTAAAAACATTCACAAAGAGAAGTTTTAACCAGATCAATTGAACAGTAGCTTCCAGCATAAATAATTGAAGCAAGTCCTGTTAAAACTTTGCACTTTTACACCTCATTAGCTTCACTGGAATAATTCAGTGGAAGAACAGCCACACTTTGAGCTAAATCATGCTCAGGGGGATTAAATTCAAATGTCATCTTGAGCTTTGTCAGTTATATGGGAGTTAAATCCGCTATGTACCTGGCTGCTAGAACGGTTTGGAGCACTCTTTAAAAATATCAACTACATGTTTTTGTTAGAGCATTCCAAACAATCCTTAAAACTATCTGTCTCAGATTGGTTGTAGGCTACTGTTTATTTGGAATGATTAAAGATTGGTCTCAATAACCACATTTTCTTGTGTGATCACCTAGCTCACACCAGTGTCAATTTGGCAATATTGTTAAGTGGTTTAATAAGGGAATCACTTCTGTATATTGACAAATTAATTAGTTCATGTGACATATGCATCAGTAATAGCCTTCTTGTTGTTGTTGTGCTGTATCTGATTCCGAATATTGGCAATCATCATTGTGATCAGCCATGAAGACTGTCCTGCGAATATAATGCAGTGGCCTTTCAACTGCCTTCTGCATTGCAGCGTAACACCCATACCACTGATCCAGCTCTGCAAGTCACTTTCTGGTCCTGAGCCCTTTTGGCACACAAAGTCCTCATCGGCCCCAGGCCAGTATTGATGAAGCTGCTGCCCTTCATCAAGATGGATTCAAGTGGGATTTAATCCATTTGGTGACCATCACCCCTCCCTGTGGATTTCGCCAAGGCCACTAGTCCTCAGGATTGTCAGGTTAGTTAACCGTCACGTGACACTCGGCGTTGAGTCGCTGGCAGTATGGTCTACTCTATTACCATAGCAGGATAACCTGGCCGGACTAAAGTAGTAGTCTTACTCAGGTGGGAAAATTCGCTTCCCTTGCCCTCTGCCAAGCAGGAGAACTGATTAATTTGCCAATACCCAGAAATGGCTCGCTTATTAAACCACCTTGCAAAAATGGCAAATTGACACTGGTGACTTTTGAGTAAAACAATCTAAACAAGCTCAATCATTCCAAAGCAACTCAGGCTAGATCACTCCTGGGTGCTAATGTAGCTGCACCCTTAGACAAATCACAGCATGCTTGGCAGCTTTTGAATGTGCCACTTTGTTTATACAAAATAGTACATTTCTGTATGTTTGTCTGCCCATTTGTTATTGCATCAGATGAAAACATTCAAATGGATGTTCACCAAATTAAAGAGTAACTTTTGAACACTGTGTCTTAAAGAACAGAATCATAGAATAATTGGGTTGGAAGGAACCAATGTGGCCATAATGTCCAACTTCCTGCTCAATGCAGGAGTCTTTATCAGAGCAGATCTGATAGACGGCTGTCCAACTTTCTCTTGAATGCCTACAGTGTTGGAGTGCTCCCTATCTTCCAAAGTAATTGATTCCATTGTCATACTGCTCTAACAGTAAAAAGTTTTTTTCCCTCATATTCAGCCTATATATGGTTTCCTATAATTTGAGCCAATTATTGCATGTCCTGCATTCTGGGATGATTGAGAACAGACCCTACCCTTCCTCTTTATGACTATCTTTCAAGTATTTGAAAAGTGCTATCATGTTCCCTCTCAGTCTCCATTTCTCAAAGCACAAGTGCCCAGTTCTTTTAGTCTTTCCTCGTAAGGCTTGGTTCCCAGTCTTATGATCATCCTTGTTGCCCTCCTCTGAAACTGTTCCAGTTCATTAGCCTCCTTCTTAAAGTGCTGTGTCCAGAAAATAAGCAATAGTATTCCAGCCATTATGAGGATTTTGAGGTAGACTGACATTCTTTAGATGTTAATATTTCCAGTAGGTGTCGTTGTAGAAGCATAATTACTAGTAACATTTAAACTCTAGGCCAGCTGTTTTCTTCTAAACCCTATGAAATGAGATAGTTTGAATAGTTGTGCTTTTCTTGCCATCCTTGCATTCAAGCCAGTGTCAAAAGTTCACTGGGTAATTATAATGCCAAAGGTGAGTAATAGTTAAAATATTTTGGGCCAGACTATCCTGCCACAGGATCTGAGTGAATCCTATTGACTTCTGTTACTGCCCAGGAAGGGGGAGGGCTTTTCCCAAGTGCGGCTTGAATTCTTCTAAGCATTCAGCCATAACAAATAATAGAAGAGGCTCAAGTAAGGGAACGGCACCCCCAAATAAGCAGCTGCAAGTCACATTTGACATCCATGGGTTATGTTCAGAAGTGGCAAATGTTGGTGTCCATTACTGATGATTTGCACACCGGTTGGAAATCATGTAATTTGGCCTGCCAGGGTAATTTAGGAAGTCAGGCTGATGCTGTCTTGAACACGATTTGAATAGTGACAGAATGGGGGTGTAGGTTTTACCAAGGAGTATTTAAAAAGAAGCATTTCAGCCACCTGAAATCAGAGACAGGGATGCATTAAAGGAAAATTGCCTGTTGTGAATATGAGATCAGTATACTCAGCAGGTATGCTGCATCTGCATAAGGACTGGTGATTGTGCACAAATCCTACTGTAAGCTGCAATAGTCTTATGCAAGTTCTCAGAAGGCATTTTTATAATGCTGTTGGCCGGGGGCAGGCATTTAAATGCTTATTTTGCAAAAAGAGGTACTCATGCCTGGATGGAAGTCATGCCATATGTTCTGCAGTTCCTTTGCTAACTACTCCTTTCAGAACATGTATCATAGCATGCTGGGAAAGGTGAAAGGCAGCAGAAAAAGAGGAAGGCCAAATATGAGATGGGTTGACTCTGTGAGGGAAGTCACAGGTTTGTGTTTACAAGAGCAGGACAGGACATTTTGGAGATTGTAATTCATACAGTCACCGTAAATTGGGCACTTGATGGCACATAGCAGTAATGACTAGTTATAAGGTAATTTTAACCTCAGTATTATATTAGTGATTTTCCAAACATTTTTTAAAAAATTTCCCGATACTTTATATGTATGAGTTAAAATATCAGAGAATTAAAATAAATTGAGCCTGCACTTCTAAAATGCTTACAAGGGATCTGACTTCATTTAAGACTTCTGAACTGCCTCTACAACTTTTGCTTTTGTGTAGCTGTCAACTCAAAATATAATTTTAGTTTCCACGTTATATAATAGGAGACTGAAGAACTTCTTGATTCTAAACTATTTCCTGTTAGAATACTAGGCTATAATGGCATCTCTGATCAACAGCAGTGTTTTGAAACCCTGCAGTGTTCCACTTCCTTAAAATGAGAATTCACACCCAACACCACCATAAGATTTAAGCCAAGAGGGTCTTGGAAGACAACATTACAATTAAAATCAGTTTTATTTCATTTAACACCTACAGTATATGCTTAAATAAGTATGTGCAAAATTGTATGGATGCCCCCCCCCCAATTTCAGCCATTTCTGTTTAATTTAGATTAGCAACTGACTTTTATCCCCAACCTCAGATCTTAAACATCCATATCTCAAACATCATACATCTTGCTTATTGACTATGTCTCTCAAGAGTTGTACATGAAATAGCTCAACAATCACTTTCTGGCACTGACAGACCAGGCTCGGCTGCTGTAAATCTTGAGTAATCTTGAGTCAGCTGACAAAAAGATAGAAATCTGACCGTACCCTGAGCTCACTTCCTCAATTTATCCCTAAGTGATTAGAGCGATACCCAGGAGCAGTAGGGTCTCCCAACGTCTTAGCCTCCTCTGTTCATGGAAAGCTACCTTTTGAAAACTTTTGTGGGGCAACATTTTTCAAGGAGATAGGTGGATATCATGAGGGACTCTCAAGTTTTGCACTGTAAAGTCTTGTACAAATGAAAGGTTGTATGACCAGATTTCTTTCTTTTCTTTTCCAGCTTCTTGTAAACACTCGAACAGGTATGTAAACAGCATGTCATTTAACCACTGGGCTAAAATAACAGTCTCTGTCACTTTTTTTTTGTAATTAAGATTTCAGCCCTTCTACAGCTCTGTGATGTTGCCTTCCATTCATGTGTCATAAAAAGATTTGTGGCTCTCATTTGTTTGTCTGAGTGCAATGGCCACAGCAATATGTTTAAAAAATCCAGAACACTGCTTCCAAGCTTGGGTTTGGGCTTAAAGAGAGCCATCTGCTTTAGCCCCGCACTTGAGCTGCTTGACAGGGTGGTAGATTTATATACTATCAGCTGCTTCTGTATTAAATGCTACACACGTAGTTAAAATTAGAAATTAATCGGCTCGAGTTTCCAAGGCTGGATTCTGCTATACATCCTACAGACAGGTCAGGCGGGCCCCATGGCCTGGGATTCCCAAATCTGATGGATTGTTTGGCAGAAGCACAGGCCTCTGTTATTCAGCTAATCCCAAAAATCCACATCCCCTGACTATTGAAATATCTAATTATGTTCAATATGTTTGAAGCATATTTTCAGGCACTATTTCACTCTGCCAGTCAAAATTGTTCTCAGGAGGCTGGGAGTCAGCAAAAGCCCAAGTGAAAATCTGTCTGCTTTTACAAAATAGGAAGGTTTATTAAACAATATAACATGTAGCATTTTTGGCTTAACAGGGGTTTTGTATTTCAGACTATTTTGTTTTTGGAATAGAAGGTGTTAAATTAGTAGCCTGAAATGCTGTGTTTTAAAAAGCTGTTGGGTGGGTGGGAAGGAGATATCAGTTGTGAAATAAGGAATCTGGAGAAAGGCAATCTATAAATACAACAAATAAAATAAGTTATATAGGTATAGCCATACAAACCATATAGCAATAGTAGTGAGTGCACGTGGATCTATTCTCTATCTTCTCCCAGGAGCCACAGTAAGGAATCAAATGCCCAACCTCTACTTTAATTCACTGAGCTATCCAGCCAGTGACCACAAAGTTAGGTCCTGAAGAATATCTTTTGTAGAGTTTAAGATAAACCATCCTTATTAAAGGCCTGTTATAGTAGTAAATTCTGCCAGAGTATAGTACTGTAGTTGGAGATGAGTACCGATAATGAAGGCAACCTCAAGTCGACTGTCAGCTGAAGCAGGGAATGATATCCTACTTTCTTACAAAAATCCCTCTGTAAAAGGAATGTTGCACTGCCAAAGACATTGGCTTTATAGAAATGATTCTTTGATGGGGTTGTCCATAAAGGATCTGCTGGAAAATACCTGCTATGTCAGTTGGCAATAAGACCTCCTCCATGTGCACCTGCTGGAATGATTACAAGGGTTACTTCCAAGTTTCAACCCTTTTCACAAGATAGATATAATATTACTGCACTGTAGTGTGTGAGTACAACTCTTGAAGACTTACCAGAAGTCACAGCAGGTACAATTTCCCCCAGTTTAGCAAGTGGGACCGTGTTACACATCTTCAGCAAAAAGAAGTGGCTTGGTTTTTTCTTAACACTTGAACATCATTGTTCTCAGCTAAACTCAATATTCAGAAATGGTGGGCAGATAATTTGCAGTATTAAGGCTAAAAATTGCTTCGTATAATCAGCCCAGGCACTGGTCAAGCAAACTACCTATGGTGGTGATTCCAAAGTAGCAGAAAACTTCCTAGCTTGACCCAACTATAATAGCCAATTTTAGACCTGTATCCAACCTCCCCTTTTTAGGGAAGGTGTTGGAAAAGGCAATGGTGCGGCAGCTACAGGGTGTGCTGGATGAAGCGGATTATCTGGACCCTTTTCAGTCAGGATTCAGGCCCAGATATGGTACCGAGACCACATTGGTCGTGCTTTTCAATGATCTCTAGTGGGAGCGGGATGGAGGTAGCCTGTCCGTCCTAACTCTTCTTGACTTCTCAGCTGCCTTTGATACCGTCGACCACAGTATCCTTCTGGAACGGCTCCAAAGATTGGGGATCCAGGGCACTGTGTGGTCCTGGTTTTCCTGATTTCTGACAGGCCGGACCCAGTCGGTGTGGTTGGAGGATGAGAGGTCCAGCCCTAGGGGCTCAGTCCTCTCGCCTCTCCTATTTAACATCTACATGAAGCCGTTGGGCGAGATCATCCATTCCCATAGGGTGAAGTATCATCAGTATGCTGATGATACTCAGTTGTACATCTCGGCCCGTGGTGACCCAAGTGATGCAGTCGAAGTCTTATCTACGTGTCTGGAGGCTGTTAGGGTCTGGATGGAGGACAATGGGCTACAGTTGAATCCCGGCAAGACTGAGTGGCTGTGGGTCAGGGCCTCTGCGTTATCTCAGGAGCTAACATCTTTGGTTCTGGATGGGGCTATTTTTGTGTAACTTGGGGGTCCTCTTGGACTCGCGACTACTGCTCGAAGAGCAGGTGGCAGTCGTGGCCAGGAGG
Source organism: Bradypodion pumilum (assembly GCA_035047305.1). Classification (NCBI taxonomy): domain Eukaryota; kingdom Metazoa; phylum Chordata; class Lepidosauria; order Squamata; family Chamaeleonidae; genus Bradypodion; species Bradypodion pumilum. The sequence continues at coordinate 345,187,260 of JAWDJD010000002.1, forward strand.
GCTTTTGCACAACTTTGTGTTATTCACCAGTCACACTCATTCCTAGACCAGGACTCTTTGCTCATGATCACACACGCTCTGGTCAACTCCAGACTAGACTATTGTAATGTGCTCTACATGGGGCTTCCCTTGATGACCATTCGGAGGCTGCAACTGGTCCAGAATGCAGCTCCCTGAGTAGTGATGTGGTGCGGACGTTATGCCTGTGCCTCTCCACTGCTCTGGGAGCTGCATTGGTTACCAGTGTGCCTCTGGGTGCAATTCTAGGTGCTGGTCATGACCTTTAAAGCCTTACATGGTAGTGAGCCAGGATACTTAAGAAATCGCATCACCCCAAGAACATCTGTTCGTCCCACCAGAGCAGACCGGAGAGGCTCTCTGAAGATACCATCAGCTAGAGAGGCCCGACTCTCTAGCACAAGAAGGAGAGCCTTTTCAGTGTCCACTCCGGCCCTATGTAACCTCTTACCAACCGAATTGTGCCTCCAGGCGGAGCTGTTGCTAAAAACCTGGCTGGCAAAGTAGGTGTGGGGCACCGGTGGTGTGGTGACACCCACCCCCATTTGCTGGCTTATATAGTGCAGGCCTCTCTGCTTTTTTAAGTCGCTTTTAGCCATTTTTAAACTGTGATCTTTTAAATAATTGATGGGTGGGGGTAAATTTTAGTGTTTTAAGGTTTTAAGATTGTAGTGTTTTATGTTTTATGTTGTTGTTATGCCGCCCAAAGTCTCTCGCTTGCTTGAATTGGGCGGCAGTATAAAAATTGGTAATAATAAATAAATAAACTTCAGATCTCTGGCACACAAAACATGTTCACCACTGAGTTTCCCCATTCAGCAGGACTGCACCCATTCAGTGTTAATGCCTCTCTTGAAATGAAAGGACAACATTGTTAGTGTCACCCATGTGTATTGGGAGCTATATAGCCCATGGACGTATGGAACCCAAATTGCTGCACCCAAGTGGGATCTACAGACGAAAGGTGGCAGCACATTCCTATTAAGGGGCCCTTGTCACTGTGTCATTCTCCAGGATACTCTATTCCTTTGTGCCCTACAAAGAAAGACAGCATGCTTGGGCACAAAATTCCCTCCTCCTTTTGCTACAATCTAGGGCAATGATGATGAACCACCTTTTAGAAACCAAGTACCCAAACAAAGGGGCAGGGTTAACTCTGTGCTGAGGCAATGGCGCACGTGCTGGCTGATCTAGGGCTTCTTTTTAAAGCACTTTTGTAAACCTTGGTTTTTTTTGAAGTTTGTTACCATATCTTTGGCTGTAGGCAATGCTGTGTTTTGGCAACAGAAGGATTAGTTTGCCATTTGCAGAGCTTGGAAAGCTGTTTTTAATGTAATGTTTTACATTACTCTTTCCAAGGATCTGAAAGGTAACTAGAATATTTGCGTACGTACTTGGTTGCTTGCTTACTTACTTATTTTAAGATTAATTATTGCCTTTGCTTCCTTAAAAAAAGATATACAATGGTAACGAAAGGGCTTAAAAACTGAAAACGCGTTCCCTCAAATTGCTTCAAGACTCCTCCAACAAGGTGAAAAGGTTACTTGTTATGTAAAAAAAGTAACTGAGTTAGCAACCATCAGCTCTTTTTGTAATTTCCTTGCCTCCTTTCATAAGAATGCATCACAGATAATGTCATCACTTATTGTGTATTACATCCAAGGGCTAGCTGTTTTCGTGTTAGTGTCATCAGAGCTCATTTCTCTGGATACAAATATCAGCAGTAGATGTAGCGATGTCTGGCCGCTAGGGCGGCGTTAGAGCCCGGAGGAGACTGATCAATGACAACACGAGGCAACAGGAGCGAGATCAGATCAGTACTTTATTGGAAAAAGGCAACATCATTTATAGGGACAAAAGCGCAACGGTGGCAAGCTGTCACCTGACAGGAAAATTACCTCACTCACGTACACGGGTTAATGGGGAATTCTTCAAAGGTGAGTTTAATCAGCTGGGGCAAACATGGGTTCAGGGACCTCATTGTCTTGGGGATTAGGCAGGGACAAACATGGCTTATTTGCGCCAGGGATTTCCCGAGCTGGGAGATGAACTATGTACTTAATGCTTGACAGAAGTCAGCTATCTGCTTACTTGGCCGAGTCGCAGGTCAGGTCACGGTAATTGGGTGAATCAAACCCTATACTTTATTCACCCCCCTTAATTTGGCTGCCCGCAGAGCCCGCGGCTCAAGGAGCGTCCTCCTGAAGAGGCCTCTGCAAGGGCCGTTTCCATGCCCGATGGGCATGGGGAAACCGCATCTCCCCTTTATTTTCTATTTAAGGACCTGACTGGCGACCTTGCGCAAGAGCGGCATCAGCTGTTGAGCGGGTATGACGTCACGGAGTTTCTCTCTGGGGCGGCACTTGGAGATCAGTGAGGGAATGCACTGAGCAAAACAACAAAGCGTAATGCCTAGTATGGTTAACCCCACCACTACCTTAAGCACCGTTTGCAGCCACCCCCAGGGAATCCATGACCACACCCAATTCCACAGGGAACTCCACCAAGCCCCCCATGCGGAACCCTCAGTAATACCCTGGACTATGGTGTGGAGGTTCGTGATCTGGCTTTGGATCTTACGGGAGTTGTCAGTAAGATTGAAGCAGCACATTCCATGAAAGGATTCGCAACCCAGGTGGTGCAGCAAGAGGAGGTAGTCGATAGCCGCCCGATTGTCAAGAACGGCCTGGCGAAGTTCTGCCTGTTCCTGATTGAGGAGCGCTATCGCTGTGGAGGTATGGTTAATGGCTTTTGCCAAACCGCAAGCCAAGCGGCCAATCCTCCGTGCGTTGCCGACGGCCAAGCCTGGCACGCCGACAAGGCTGACTGCTAGGGATACATACTCAGCGGGACTCATTACTCTGAAGCTGCTGTCACAAGAGCTGTCTAACTGGGTTGTGCGTGTGTGCCGTATGAGTGGGGAGACATGTGAAGCATTGGAAACATGTGAAACATTAGAAACATTTGTGCTTGGGGCAATCATGTCCTTAGTGGGGAGTAACAGTGTCAAACGGCTGATACAACACATTGAGTCCGACAAATTCGCAGGAATATAGTTCCATGTGAACTGGTTGCAGGTGAAAAACCACCCTGAAGGTAGGGTGACATGAGCGTACAGCGAAATGAGGGTTTCTGGTTTATTGCAAGTCCAGTTGCCGCTGCCGGGGTCCAGGCAGCGGCGCCGAGTCGGACCGCCTGAGGTGCAGCCGGTCATTCGGGTGCAAGCAGCGTCCGGGCTGACCGCCACTCGAGGGGTATGGAGAGTGGCTGCGTCAGCCGGCAAGGTTGATGCAAGTCGCCGTCCCCCCCAGCGTGCGTATGCTGAGAAGGTGGTAGGAGTGTGTGGGCCAAAGAACGCCTTCAACAACCAGTCGCCATCCTTGGTGCGCGCGTCCAGAGCGTGGCACACGGGGATGAGACAGGTGCTGAGGATAGATGCAGAACCAATGTCCTGCCGTAGACAAAAATCGGACTGGTTGACGAGACCCGCCAACCTTTCCCACAAGTTGTACTGCATTCGTGCAGAAAGATCTTCCCCAGGCGGCAAACCGTCGGCCTGGATCGGAGTAGCCTGGACGCCTCCCCCCAGAAGCAGGGTGAGGGCCAGGATGACGATGATCGCCATGGAGTTGGCATGAATCTGGGCAAAAACTGCTGCTACGAGGCTCTCCGGTGTCGGCTCCTTCTCCCCGCGCTGGAGGGCGTCCTCAGCTTTACTGCAAAGTGCCTTGACCATCCCCCAGGTGATCTTCGGCGCCGCCGGTGGCCGTCTCCTCCGGCGGGTCTTATCGGCCAGCGTGAGGTCCTCCATCTCCGGGATCGGACTCGGGTCGGCCTGGGTCCACGCCATGTGGTTCCAAGTGAGGCTTGACACACCGAGCTGGAATCCAAACGACACCTGTAGGAGACATAACTGCAGCATACCCTCTCCCCCAGGTTATGAGCGGCACCGGGTCCCTCCAAGAAGGGTCTGGTGGCACTCGGTACCGGACCATAGGTCGCGGGAGAGCTTCCGAACAGCGGAAGTGCTTCTCCTGCGGCGTGCAATCCGAAAAAACATTAAGGTGATTGTAAGTGAACAATACCTTGTTGAGACACATCTGTGCTTCTCCCTGTGACTTGGGGAGGGCTGGTGGCTCCCCCCTTTCTGTTTGTTTGTCAATATAGGACTTTAGCGTCCGATTGACCCGCTCTACAATCGCTTGCCCTTGCGGATTGTAGGGAATTCCAAATGTGTGCTTGATGTCCCAAGTAGCCATGAAGGCGGCCAACTGCCTGGAGCTGTAGGCCGGCGCGTTGTCCGTCTTCACGTGCCGCGGCTTGCCCATCGCCGCAATGCAGGAAAGGAGGTGCTGCTCCACGTGGGTGGCAGCCTCCCCTTTCTGCGCCGTTGCCCAAACGAACTGGGAAAAGGTGTCAATGCAGACGTGCATGTATTGCCATCTGCCGAACTGCGGCACATGCGTGACGTCCATCTGCCATACCTGATTAGCCTCTGTCCCTCGTGGGTTGACCCCCCACGAGGGCCCCCCCGGCGCTCCTGCGCAATGCTGGCAAGAGCGGACTATACCCTGGGCCTGAGAGAGTGGCAGATTGAACTGTCTGGCGAGTGCCTTGGCATTCTGGTGAAAAAAGGCATGGCTTTGGATTGGAGTAGTGAAAACTCCCAAAACTGAACGTTGCTGAATTTCCTTTGCCGCCGCATCCGCTCTGCTATTGCCCGCGGAAATCGGACCCGGTAGGTCTTGGTGACTTCGGATGTGGGCAATATAGAGCGGCTCTGTGCGGTTCCGCAAATGAAATTGAGCAGTGAGAAACAGGCTAAGCAAGTTTTTGTCTATCGCGGGAGTAATGTATGCTCCCGGTAGACTGTGAAGCAAATTCCTTACATACAGACTGTCAGTAATGATATTTAAACGTTCCTTGGCGAAGGTGCGCAAGGCAAGGTTCACGGCTGCCAACTCTGCCCGCTGCGCGGACTTCTGTGGAAGAGTTAGCAGCGTGTGCCAAGCTTCGCCCTCCTGCCAAGTCAGGACACCATATGTGCATCCCCCATCGGTGAACACTGTCTTGGCCCCCTGAAGCGGGACCAGCGAGAGCAATTCGAACAAGCTGACTGTTCCTGTCTGAAGTGAGACAAGTCTAGGGTCTTTGGGCAAATGGTATGCCAAGCTTCCAGTGAATCCTTCCAAAGCTATCGGAAGCGAGTCACCTAGCTGCATCAACTGATGGATTTGTTCCTTGGTGAACGGGACTGTGATCTTAGCTAAATCGTGCCCAGAAATGTCCCTTGCTCTCAGCCTGCCGCGGTAGATCACCGCGGAGACCAGTTCTTGGGGCGGAACAATGTTCCGAGAAGAGGTGTTAGGCAAGTAGACCCACTCCACAATTTTCGCTCCCTTCTCTGAGTCTACTCCTAGCGCCCCAGTGAACATGGATCCCGACCGTACGATGTACAAATTCAGGATCGAGGCATATGGCCCCGGGGCGATCCTATCCACCCACCTCTGGCTGAGAACTTGGTTCACCTTCTCGAGCGCCAAGCGCGCGTCTCGAGAGATCTTTATCCGGTCTGCCGGCTGCTTGCCTAAGGTTAGCAGCGAGAAGAGCGGTTTTAGAAGATCCGTATCTAAACGAAAATACGGTCTGGCCCAATTGATGTTCCCCAAAACTTGCTGCAGTTCTACAAGGGTGACTGAGTCTTGTAAATTTATCTGAGGCAGGACTGGTGCTGCGAAAGAGCGGAGAAGCCGATGGCCCAAGTATGAGAAGGGCTCGGTTCTCTGCACTTTCTCCGGGGCAATAAGTAAGCCTTTGTCCCCCAGGCTGGCCTGGAGGTCAGAAAACATTTCGCTGCCGAGCTGCGGCAACGCTACTAAGATGTCGTCCATGAAGTGACAAACAATCGTTTAGGGTAAAGGCTTCGGAACTTTGCCAGTGCGCCGTGAACATAAATTTGACACAGGGTGGGCGAATTGAGCATGCCCTGTGGCAAAAATTTCCACGCGTAACGCTGCGTGGGCTCACCGTGGTTCACGACCGGCACTGTAAAGGCGAACCTTTCCCGGTCCCTGGGGTCTAGGGGGATTGTGTAAAAGCAATCCTTGAGATCTACAACTAGGATCTCCCACCCCTCGGGAATCATATTAGGATTTGGGATGCCGCATTGAAGCGGGCCCATCGGCTGAATGCATTTATTGATCTCCCTGAGATCGTGGAGGAGTCGCCACTTCCCCGACTTCTTCTTAATCACAAAAATTGGCGAATTCCAGGGGCTTGTGGACTGTTCTATGTGTCCTGCGTCTAGCTGTTCCTTAACTAGCTGCTTGAGGGCAACTAATTTCTCTCCCACTACCGGCCATTGTTCTACCCATACCGGAGTGTCGGTGAGCCATTTAAGTGGCAACGCCATTACCCGAAGGTAAGCGTAGCACCGTACTGCTGGAGAATGTCTCGCCCCCAAAGGTTGATGTGCACGTCAAGAATGTGCGGCCGAATTACCGCTGTGCCGTCAGCCTTTGGGATTGTGACTTCTACCCACTCTCGGCTCCTGGACGCTTCCTGGACGCCTCCTACCCCCCACACATCGGAGACCGGCTCAATGGCCCACTCTCTTGGCCACTGGCTCCTGCTTATCACGCTCACATCCGCTCCGGTATCGAGTAACCCTGAGAACACCCTTTTGTTCAAAAATACCTCGATAACGGGGCGCTGTTTCCACTCAATGTTGGTCTCCACTGTCGCTAAGACCTGGTATCCTTGCACTGCCTCACTCGCGCTCGAGCGGTCTGCTGAACCGGACTCTGAGCTGTCCCTGAGCCTTCCCTGGCTGCCTGCTGGCGAGTGACAAGGAACCATGATCAGTTGCTCTAACGTGTCTCCCTTGTGGATGGTTTGGGGCAGGTGCGCCCAAAGCTGGACCTGGAGAATGCCTGAAAAATTCGAGTCAATGACTCCTGGAATTATAAAAATTCCGCGTGCTCCAGCTACACTACGGGGCAAAACTAAACCTATAAAGCCTCTGGGCAGGGGTCCCATGTACTGGGTGTCGACTAGATAGACTGTGCCTGGCAGGTCGCATGTAACGTCCGCCTGGCAAGTCAATTCTAGCCCCGTGCTGCCCTTGGGGCTGGCCTGTGCCCTCGCAGTGCCTGGGATGAGCCTAGAATCTAGTCTCGGTCTGGGGAGTTCTGGATCTGGGTGAAGGAAGCCTCTGTTTGGACTGGGGCCAGAGACGTGCCCGGATTCCGGTTTCCCGAATTCGGACAAAACCTGGCCCAATGGTAGCCTTTCTTGCACTTCGGGCAGAGGGTGTTCGGAGCCTTGGGACGGCCGGACTTTTGTCCGCTTCCCTTGGATCGGCACTCCCTAGCAAAGTGACCGACCTTGCCACAAGTGTGACATGCCCCCTTGTTCTTGCCATTGGATCTTCTTCCCCCCTGCACCGCTGCCGCTAGCAGACCCATCTTGTAGGAGTCTGTGCCAACGTCGGAGCATGCTCGAATCATGTCCGTTAAGGTTATGTCAGGGCGATTGCCCAAGGACTGCAAGACTTTACGGCAGTCCAAGTTGGCGTTGTCTTTGGCTAGCTTAATCATGAGCTCTTCCTGGGCGTGCTCATTGTCAATCTGCCTGCTAATTGCTTCTTCCAGGCGATTGATGAAGTCCATGTAGGGCTCTTGGGCTCCCTGCTTAATGGCGGTGTAATTTTTGGCCGTTTTGCCAGACGCTGGGACCTTGAAGTATGCCCTATAGGCAGCCTCGGCTGACATCTCTAGGGTGGCGAGAGGCAAGTTGATTTGAGCGTTGATGGACTCAAAGGCACCTGAACCATACAATTGGTCAGGGATTACCGTGCCTCCCATCCTGGCAGCCCGAGCTTGCGCCTCTAGGCGGAACTCGCTGTCCCAAATCATGTACTGGCTGGGGGTGAGCATCATCCTCATGACGGCTTTCCAATCGTGAGGAATCCACATGGTGGTCTCGCACACTTGCTGGAGCGTGCCCCTCGTAAAACGACTTTGGAGCCCTGTCTCTGAAATTGCTTTCCGTAAAGCCATGAGAAGCTTGTACGGGACTGGGGAGTGAGCGCGTCCATCTCCAAGCGGATGGGACAAATCTGTCGAAGCTCTGCTAGCTGTTCAACTGGCAATTCCCCCTTCTTGAGTTCTATCTCAGCTGTGCGCTGAAGGGCACTCTTCACGACTAGGGAACCTGGGGCTGTCAGAGAAGCGCCAGCGCCTCTCATTCCTTGCGTTCCCTCGGTGACGTCTGCAGCTGTCACCGCGGGAAGGCTCCCTGCGCTACTCTGCTGATACTTGAATGTCGGGTAGAGTGCGGTGGGCGCAGTCGGCTCGACTGGCATGCCTGATGGCTTCTCTAACGGGGGTTCTTCCGCTTCTACCCGGACTGGCTCGATCTGCTCTAAGAGTCTCCTACATTTCCTCCATGTGCGGACTATCCCTCCTGGAGCCTTCGGGGTTTGCTGAATGCAGTCTCCTATCTGATCCCAGAGCTTCAGGGTCAACGTACCTACTTCTGGGTAAAGTAGGCAGTGTTCCCTGAGGTACGCCAGAAGTCTCGCTAGCTCCCTGCTGTGAAGTCGTAACTGAAAAACCCTGGCCAGGATTATGAACTCTTGCTCCCGAGTTCTTTGGCTAGCGGACGGACTTGGTCGAGGAGAACAAGTCCCCATATTACCTGCGATGGTCCTCCGAAGTCTCCTTCTCGGGACGAAGTTCGACGCGTCTTTGCAGGCAACAGGTTCGGGCGACGAGTGCCTGGGGTAGACCTCGGAGCGTGGACCTTCTGCCACGGGCCCTTCTAACGGCCTCTGCGATGTCAGGGGCTCACAGCCTGCCCTGAGCGGAACGCGTTTCCCTCTATGGCAAACCTCTCGAAAGTGAGGAGTAAGCTGTAGGAATGCCTCTCTGGAATGCCTCGCGGCGGGCCGTTCTCTGTCCGGCTGGCTGCCGACCAGAGCGCCGCGCTATCCTCCGGGCTGGCGGGTCGCGGCTCAAGCGCAGAACCGGACCGCGTGGATCGCTACTCACGAGTAGACCTCTCCGGGGTCTCTTACTCACGAGTAAATCACGTCGGGGTCACCAGCTGTAGCGATGTCTGGCCGCTAGGGCGGCGTTAGAGCCCGGAGGAGACTGATCAATGACAACACGAGGCAACAGGAGCGAGATCAGATCAGTACTTTATTGGAAAAAGGCAACATCATTTATAGGGACAAAAGCGCAACGGTGGCAAGCTGTCACCTGACAGGAAAATTACCTCACTCACGTACACGGGTTAATGGGGAATTCTTCAAAGGGGAGTTTAATCAGCTGGGGCAAACATGGGTTCAGGGACCTCATTGTCTTGGGGATTAGGCAGGGACAAACATGGCTTATTTGCGCCAGGGATTTCCCGAGCTGGGAGATGAACTATGTACTTAATGCTTGACAGAAGTCAGCTATCTGCTTACTTGGCCGAGTCGCAGGTCAGGTCACGGTAATTGGGTGAATCAAACCCTATACTTTATTCACCCCCCTTAATTTGGCTGCCCGCAGAGCCCGCGGCTCAAGGAGCGTCCTCCTGAAGCGGCCTCTGCAAGGGCCGTTTCCATGCCCGATGGGCATGGGGAAACCGCAAGTAGAGAACAGCTTGTCAGATCCATGGTAGTGGATGAACTGTACTCCCAACACACCCACTACTGCTATTTACATTTAAAGCCATGCTTATTAATTTAATTGTAGCACTCTGGTGGCTTAGTAGTTAAGATGCTGAGCTTGAAGACTGGAAGGTCGGGGTTTGATACCCGAGTGCTGCATGAGGATCTTGGAGACAGGAACCTCATTTGGGTGTCCCCTGAGCGGAGTTTCTCCAGCAAAAATCCTTTCAACCCAAAGTAATTTCTGACACAAAATTTATTTATTTCATTAATTTATTTTGTGTAATACACATTGTCTCTAGTTGTTTGTCTTCACAGTATTGTAGAAGAGCAGGGGTTGTCCTGTTTGTATCCAATAGTATAGGTTGGGGGGGGGGACAGCCAAATGTTACCTCATCCAAAAATAGCAAAGTATTGGCTCATCCTGGTAACCAAAGACTTTGCAAGGTCTCCTTGAATGATACATTAGATGATTAGCTCATCCAAGGTGTAAATTTCAGGTGACATGTTGTCCTTTTTTACTCCAAGTTAAATCATCCCTAACTTTGGGTGATGAGTTTATAAAAGGATGGTCTCCCAAAGCAATCTGGAAGTATTATTGGGTGTCTGGGGGGAGGGGGCTTCCTTGTGATTTTAAAAAATAACTTCAACAGTGTCTTAATTTAGTGAATAGGTTTTCTATACAACTACCTATGGGAAGATGAGGGAACCTTTCAAAACTGGAAGAAAACAGCTTCTGGTGTTATTTTGGGAATGACTGCTGTGTGTCATTATGAAAATAGTACTGGGAAATTTGTGTTTTGCAAGTACAGTGGTTAAAAGGAATTATAAAAGGACATGTAATTATTTTAAAAAATCAAGCCACACGATTCGATAATTTAAAAGAGAGAGAGAGAATTAGCACACAGAGAGTGGCTTAAACCAAAAGACCTTTATTTCAGCACACACAAAAACAAACAAACACATCTTCACAATCCATGTTGTGCAAAAGCAAGACCTCAATAATACAGAATAAAAATCCCATAGTAATTCTTTGAACACCCTTTTTGTGTCCTTCTGAATAAAAATGCCTAGCTTTCTTCTGTTTCCTTATTTGTTTACTTTATTTCTAACCTGCTGTTTGCCCACAGAACTGTTTAATGGAGAGTTAAATTACTTCCATGGACTTTTTAAAATAGCCTTCTGAGCTACAGGGATAAGTTTCCGATGTCCCCTTTTCCCATGGTTACTAAAAATCCTCCCCAGAGCCACTTACCATAGAACATGTTCCAGGACCTTTCCTTACATCCTTGGGGAACCCTCCCGTGTTAACTAGGAGAAGCCGTTGAGTGGTGGACATTGAGCAGTTGCTTTCATAACAAGGGGAACATCTTAGTTTGTTGCTTAGAGATGTGCTGGTAGGGAAAGAAGATCAAATTATACTAGCTGTTATAGTTCAGTGACTCATACTGAAAAGCCTATGGACAGATCTAATGTTTTATTTCCTTTCGCTAGAGATTAATTTCTAAAACAGGAAGTTTTGAGAAACCAAGATTGTTAAATGAAGAGCCCTCCAATCCCATTTGCCTATTCCAGATGTGAAGGTTGGTTGTGTGAGGTTGTGGAGGTGAGGAAAATGCCTTCCCTTTTTGTCTCCATTCTTCACCAGGCAGTAGCAATCTGGAATGTGTTGCAATTTGCATGCAACTGCGTGCAAGACCCAGGCTGCTTTGCAAAGTATATCTGGACTGGAGCACTTTTTATCTCAAGATGCCAGTCCTGACTAGAGATGTGCAGGCCCGGGGGAAAAACGGAAAAATTTGGGGGGAAAACGGGTTTTTTCCATTTTTTTCTGAAGCCTTTTTGGTTTTTTTCGAAAAATTGAAAAATAAAAAATATATTATAGAATGTTTTATTTTAACATGATGAATAAAACATTTTAAGATAAGGCCGGGTTTGAATATTTTATAAATCATTTCTAAAAAAATATATGTATGGTATCAGATTATTTTCAATTTTCCCAAAAATTTCCACTTTTTTTCTGGGGGGAAATGGGTTTTTTTCCGAGCTTCAACATTTCTGGAAATTTTACATCTCTAATCCTGACTAAGGCCACCAGCAATCCTCTACTTCATTCCTTTAATCCTCTTCATTTTTTCCTGTTTCCTCTGGTGAAATAGATCTTTCCCCACTAGCACCATGCCCCAACTTTTAACTTCATGGGCGCACCAACTAGTTAGTTGTGGGTAGATGCAGTTTTGGAGCTGCCTTGTGTACTCATTATTATCTTTACTGAGAAATGATACCATATGAATATGTCTAAATTCCCAAGATAATCCAAAAAATCACGGGGAGAGGAAACATGGTAGCATGCATGGGTAGTTCTCAGACAAAACTTCAGAAGTTGGAAAAAGGTAGACAGTAACAGCAAAACCACAAGCTACATTTGGCAATCAGGCAAATGCCAAAAGTTGAATAGTAGTCAGAGGTTAAAGTTAAAGCCCTCAAAGAAAAATATGTTCTAAATCTAATCTACAATCTTATTTCAGGGTTCTTTCCCTTTGTTGAATGATACTAATAGATGTGAAAGTTCAATCCTTACCACTAGGAGGCATAACATGAATAACTTTTTAAAGAGAGTATTGTACTTTACTCTTCCATAAAACAGCTGAATCATGGAAATATAAACCCTTCCTCAAAATACATTAGCAGACTTTTGGCTTTATTTCAACTAAATTCCCATTGATGTATATGATTTCTTTCAACCACTGTCCATCAGTTCTGAATAGGAGAATTCAACAAGGCCATCACCTCCAGAAACAGCTTAGATAGTAAAAATTGTTGTAAGGCAATTGTGTGATTTTTCACCTGGGTGCTTCTTGTTTCAGAATTACCCAGTTCTAGTTGTCACACACCATAGGGTTGAGAACAGAAGCCAGAACAAGTTTTTAGGCAGCAGCTACAATGCAAGCAAGCAATGCCCTCTGCAAGTAAGATGCCATTAAAAATTGCCGCTCTCCTCCCCCCAAAAAAACCCATATTTACAAAACCTATCTTGTTTTTTAAATACTTGGGACAATTTCTTTTTTTAAAGGCCACCACTTGGCAAAAATATTTCCTTAAAGTACATTTTTAAGAGCTGGAGCTACACATATATCATGTAAATATATAATCTTTCCCTCAAATCAGGCTTTGTGCCTGATGACTGGAAGGTAGCGAATGTAACACCAATTTTCAAAAAAGGATCCAGGGGTGATCCAGGAAATTACCGGCCTGTCAGTTTGACATGTGTCCCAGGTAAAGTGATGGAAACCATCCTAAAAGATAGAATTAATAGGTACATAGAAGAGGAGGCGCTGCTAAAGGAGAGCCAACATGGCTTTTGCAAGGGCAAATCATGCCTCACCAATCTGTTGGAATTTTTTGAGAGTGTCAACAAGCATGTGGATAAGGGGGATCCAGTTGACATTGTTTATCTGGACTTTCAGAAGGCTTTTGACAAGGTCCCACACCAAAGGCTCTTGAATAAACTTACCAGTCATGGAATAAAGGGACAGGTCTTGTCCTGGATCAGCAACTGGCTAAGGGACAGGAAACAGAGGGTAGCACTAAATGGACACTTCTCCAAGTGGAGGGAAGTAAAGAGTGGGGTCCCCCAAGGTTCAGTACTGGGACCCCTGCTTTTCAACCTCTTCATAAATGATCTAGAGGTAGGAGTAAAAAGCAAGGTAGCCAAATTTGCTGACGACACTAAATTATACAGGGTAGTGAAAACTGTGAGAGATTGTGAAGAGCTCCAGAGGGATCTCTTGACACTGGGGGAGTGGGCAAAACAGTGGCAAATGAGCTTCAACATCAGTAAGTGCAGAGTGATGCATGTTGGGGCAAAAAACCCCAATTACATTTATAAACTGATGGGGTCTGAACTCTCTGCGACAAACCAGGAAAGGGACCTTGGTGTCCTGGTGGACAGCTCAATGAAGGTGTCAACCCAGTGTGCCTCAGCAGTGAAAAAAGCAAACTCAATGTAAGGGATCATTAGGAAGGGTATAGAAAATAAGTCAGCCTGTGTCATTTTGCCTCTTTATAAATCTATGGTGAGGCCCCATCTGGAATACTGTGTACAGTTCTGGTCGCCATACCTCCAGAAGGATATTATGGAGTTGGAGAAAGTACAGAGGAGGGCAACCAGAATGATTAGGGGACTGGAACACCTTCCTTACCATCTGAGGCTGCAACGGTTGGGCCTTTTCACTCTTGAACGACGGCGTCTAAGAGGTGACCTGATTGAAGTTTATAAAATCATGCACGGTGTGGACAAAGTGGATAAGGAAAAACTGTTTTCCCTATCGCACAACACTAGAACTAGGGGACACTCCATGAAACTTTTGGGTACTAGTTCTCAAACAAATAAGAGAAAGTACTTTTTCACCCAGAGGATTACTGGTCTATGGAACTCCCTGCCAGAAGAAGTGGTGACAGCTGTCAGTCTTGACAGCTTTAAGAAAGGATTAGACAAGTTCATGGAGGACAAGGCTATCAATGGCTATAATTATGGCTACCTAAGGACAACCTCCGGGTTGGAGAGATAGGCAGGATATCTCTCAATGCCATTTCCAGGGAATCCTAAGCAGGTGAAGGCATCTCCTTGGGAATACCCTGAAGGAAATGGTGAGCCACTGTGTGAGACAGAATGCTGGACTGGATGGGCTGTGGCCTGTTCCAGCAAGGCTGTTCTTATGTTCTTATGTTCTTATGTAAAGTTAAGGTCGCCCTTGCTTGAAAACCAGTCGTATCCGATTCTAGGGTTCAGTGCTCATCTCTGTTTATAGCCAAAGAGCCAGTGTTGTCTCTGTCTGCAGACATTTCCATGGACATATGGCAGGCATGACTAAACACAGAACACTGTTTACCTTCCCACCAAAGTGGTACCTGTTTATCTACTTGCAATTTCTTGCTTTCGAACTGCTAGGTTGGCAGGAGCTGGAACAGAGATGGGAGCTCACTCATTCGTGCAGCACTCAGGTCTTGAACTGCTGACCTCCTGACCTTCCAGTCATCAAGTTCAGTGTCTTAACCACGAAGCCACCGCAGTTCCTCTACATATATCATGTACTAAATTTATATTAAGCCTTGTTTAGAGAAACTGCTGGTTAGCTCAGTGCTTTAGGCATTTTGTTACTGAGCCAGAGATTGGGAGTTGAGTTCCCCGCTTATGCCTCATTGTCAAGGACTGGACTTCAGGATCTGTAGGGTCTCTTCCAGCTCTGCAGCTCTAAGATTATTATTATTTAAGCATCTTCATACCATATCACTCCTGGTTATCTTTTAATTATGTTCTAGAACAGCAGACCCCAAAATTTGGGGCCCTATATGTTATTGGGCTACAATTCCCAGGAGTCCAGACCATTGTCTATGCAAGCTGGGGCTTTCTGGGAGTCAAAGTCCAAGAATATTTTAGGCCCCAATTCTGGAAACCACTTTTCTATGAACCCATTAGTGTTTTCATAACATTGTATACCATGTTGTCTCATATTATCATCACTAAATTTGTACTTCTCCTCTTCAGAGAATTATTTTCCTCTTTTTCTCATTTCTGTCCCATTTGAGGTTAGACTTCATCATGGCTGTTCAATGCGGAGCATCTCAGATGCCGTGCTGCACTCAAGCCAAAAAACCATGGTTCTTTGGCCAACAAATTCTTCCTGCTTTCTTTTCCAATTTATTTTCCCTCAGATCATCAACTAAAACAATCTGTACTTTCCATTGTCTACCACATGCCTCTCTGCATTTTATAATCTACAATTTCTTGGTCTTTATATCTATTTTCTGTAGGGTTATTTTTTGCTCAGCCATTCTCTTCCTCCAGGAATTAGTGATATGGTCACTTGCTCATTCCAACACATTATTGAATATTACTTCTTAATAAAAATCATGTGGTGGAATTGATTGCCAGAAGGAAAAATGGATCGTACAGAGCTAATCCTTGCAGCTGACATAAAACCGATAAAATACTCCTTTGGGAGAGTAGGTATCTGGGAAAGACAAAACAAGTATTCTATTATGCAGTTTCATAGTTTGGAAAATTTGCTTTTTTGCATGTCACAAAAATTGTTATGCAAAATATGAAAAACAGTGGAAGAACTGGAGATCAATTTTAAATCTTGACTTTCTTTAAAATTGAGTTTACACCAGATTAGTCTCAAATTATGTTTGTTAGTGCTCCACCTCATAGGATTATATCGGCACAACTGGTGCAACTACCTTTAATCTGAAAATTTTAAAAGGAAACAAAATAGTAGATGATTAGTTCATATCCAGTAAAAGTGAATGGCAAAATTCCCAGATTTTAGACTATGATTTTTGACTAACCGCTTCTGTGTTGATTCATCCATGCTTTCCAGGTTGGGGATTAAGGGGGGAAATCATTTATTTCATTAAAAAAAGAGAATCCCTTGAAAAGAGATGTTGAATATTTTTAAAAACTGGCTTCATGTTTCTTGCATTTAAAAATAGACTGTAATTTGCAATGAACTGCAAGACCTACTATTCTTACTAAATAATATCCAGTTTCATTATTTAAAATGGGTCATTTCCCTGATACTTTCTCCCTCTGTAAGGAAAGAAAAACTGCTTTTAGAAAAAGTGATTTTCATGTTTGGGAGAAATAAGGATTGCATATACTTCAGCTGAAGCTGCTCAGCCTTAATGCATGAAAAATAGTTTACCCAAACATTCTTTTGTGACACCTTAAAGTCCTTTTTTGGATATTACAAAATGCAAGACCATAGAACAGTACATTTATATAAATACCCAGTTCACATTCAGCCTCCATTATTTTAGTGTAAGGGACCAAAGACAGTGAAACAGCCGAAGGGTTGGCTTAACACAGGTTTATTGCATGATGATCCGGAGGAACATGTGGTAATGGCGGATGAGTAGCTCAATATATACAGCTGGCTATACATTTGAATGTGGCTCGTCGACAGACTATTGGTTGCTGCCTGTGTGACGTCGTAGAAGGTCACGCCCTTCTTGACCAGGTGAAGAGGTGGCGGGGAATCTTCCCGCGCTGCTGAACCAGGTGAATATGATCCATGGGAGCTGGACGCTCGCTACTGCCCTCTGGTGGTCACTAGCTCGCGTCCCCTTATTAGGTTTACATTGATACAGCTGATTGTTATAATGTTGCACACAGAAAGGTTATATTGATAACACATGGCACAGATACATTGTTAAAGGCACAGCTTTACAGAACATAACATCCCTTCCCCCTAGGATGAGACGAAGTCTCTCAGCCAAGATGGCTTGTTGCATGTGCGTTTGGGCCGTGACGAGGGCTGCCCCCCCCCGGGGGCGTTATTGCTTCTTTGTTCCCTGGACCCTTGTCCTGAAATGGGAGAGGGAGGCTCGTTAGTGTTTTGCCGCTGTCTGGCGGCCTTAGGGGAAGGGAAAAACTCCATTGTGGGCAGACCGGGGGCCGTCGGGGCTAACGAAAAACCCCTCTTCTCGCTTGGACGGGTGGGGGACCACTCCGAAAAAAACCCCCGGTTCTGAAAATCAAAATCTAACTTGGTGGGGGTACCCGCATTTGTGGGAACCTTCCGTGAGATATGTATGGGGTCGGGTTCCTCCTCCTCGGAAAGATCCCCCAGGATATCTATGAGGACATCCTCCTCCCCCCTTGGTGGGGGCCCGCGGTCCCCCTTCCCTCCCCCTTGGGCTAAACGGGTGGGGGAGAACCCTAATGCTGACTTTGTCCCTGCTCGGTCTGCGCCCTGCTCGTGGGGGACCCTGCGTCGGAGCTGGTCCGCGTGCCGCCTCCACAAGAGTCCCATATTGGTTTCCACGCGGTACGACACGGGGCCGGTTTGTTCCACGACTACGCCCGGCACCCAGGCTGGGCCCGTGCTGGCGTAATTCCTGCAATGCACGGGGGCGCCTATACTGAAACTCTTTGTGGCCTCTAGCCCGATGTTCCTTCCTTTGTCCTCTACCCTCGTGGGGTCTAGTCTAGTAAGGATGGTGGTCAGTTTCCTACGCATTAAGAGCTCTGCGGGGGAGTATCCTGACGCCAAAGGGGTCACCCTGTACCCTAGCAGAAACTGGCAGACTTGGAGGTTCAGATCCCCGGGGCCCATGCGCCGCAACGCGTCCTTCGTGGTGCGGACGAGGCGCTCTACTTGGCCATTGGTGGCCGGGTGAAAAGGGGCAGAGGTGATGTGCCAAACGGCGTTGATCTCCATGAATGCCCTAAACTCGGAGGACGTGAAACAACTAGCATTGTCGCTAATTAACGTGTCGGGTATGCCGAACGTGGAAAAGAGCCTCCACAAGTGCCTAATGGTCTGGGCCGAGGAGGTGCTCGTGACTGGGATAACCTCCAACCACTTGGAGAAGGCGTCCACTACAAGAAGGAACAGGGTGCCTCTGAACGGGCCCGCGAAATCAACGTGCACCCGGGACCACGGCCCCTTAGCCGCGTCCCATTCCCTGTGGGGAAGGCGGGCCTCCTCTGGTCTGGAGCATTGGCAACTATCACAAGTGCCGACCATGTGCTCGATGTCGGCGTCCAGCTGGGGCCACCAGAAGTAACTCCGGGCCAGCGCCTTGGATCGCACGATACCGGGGTGGCTGACGTGCAGCAGTTTGAGCACCCGCGGCCGAAGGGAAGTGGGAATCACCACCCGCTGCCCCCACAAGAGGCACCCCCTCTCTAGGGACAGTTCTAGCTTTTTTCTGAAAAATGGTGCGAACTCCTCCGCTGGAGAGGACGCCGGCCACCCTTTCTGCACCCAGGAGCTAACTGCCGCTAACGTCTTGTCCTTCTCTGTCGCTTTGGCAATGTCGGCGGGCACTACGGGGGGCGAATCCAGCACCTCTATCATGAGAACCTGATGGTCCCGCTCCCCCTTGCTCACCTGGCTGGGCGTTAGGGGAAGGGGAGACCTAGATAGGGCGTCCGCATGGCTGATCTCTTTCCCGGGCCGGTAGACCAACGCGTGCTGATACGCGTTGAGAAAAATGGCCCACCTGAGCATCCTCGGGGACAGGATCTGAGGGGTGGGCTTATCTGCAGTAAAGATGCCTAGCAGGGGCTTGTGGTCCGTCACAATGGTGAAGGGGCGGCCGTACAGAAAATCGTGAAATTTTTTCATCCCCGCGACTATTGCTAGTGCCTCCCTGTCTGTCTGTGCGTAGTTTCTCTCCGCTTGGGACAGGGACCTGGAGTAAAATGCTATTGGGGCCTCCCTTCCGTTCTCCAACACGTGGCACAGCACCGCCCCCACCCCCACTGGAGATGCATCACAGGTCAGAACTACTGGGCGTTTGGGGTTGAAGTGGGTCAGTATGGCGTCGGACGCCAGGAGGCTTTTTAGCTCGCTAAATGCCCTTTCTTGGTCATCGCCCCACTTCCATGCCTGGTCTTTCTTTAGCAGTTTGTGTAGCGGCTCAGCCACCGCTGCCTTTCGGGGGAGGAAGGAGTGGTAAAAGTTGAGCAGCCCTAGGAACGACTGCAACTCGGGCTTGGGGGTGGGGCGGGGGGCTTTCTTAATGGCTGCCACCTTGGACTTGGATGTGTTTATTCCCTCAGGAGTCACACAAAACCCTAGGAACTCAACCTCGGTTGCGAAGAAGACGCATTTGTCCTTTCGCAACCTCAGCCCCGCCTTTTCGAATATTGTCAGGACCTTCCCCAACCTCTTGGCCAATTCAGCCCGACTCCCCCCGTTATTAACACGTCATCAAAATAAGGCAACACCCCCTCCAGTCCCTTCAGGAGGCGTTCCACGAGTGACTGGAAAATTCCTGGCGCCGAATTCACGCCGAATTGGAGGCGCGTCACCTGGAACGCCCCCTTATGGGTGACTATGGTCTGCGCAGCAGCTGCGGCAGGGGACACCGTAAGCTGCTGGTAGGCCTGTGCTAAGTCGAGCTTAGCGAAACACTTCCCCCCATGTAACCTGGCCAGCAGATGGCTGACTACCGGCACCGGATATGCATTCGGGCGGATCGCCTTGTTGATGGTGCACTTGTAGTCGGCGCATATGCGGACCTCCCCATTGGCCTTTAGTGCGGTTACAATCGGAGTTTCCCACTCCGCAGAATCTACAGGCACAAGGATCCCACCAACTTGTCCAGTTCCGCCTCTATCTTGTCCTTAAGTGCGAACGGCACCCTGCGTGGTTTAAGGCGAATTGGGCGGACCTCCGGGTCCAGGTCGAAAGTCACTGGGGGCCCCTTGAATTTCCCCAGTCCTTTTTTGAAAACTTCGGGGTGTGCCTCGCACACCTCCTGAATTGGATCAGTCCCAACGGCGTGCATTCCAACGGCGTGCACCCCCCCAATAAACAACCCCAGGGGCTGAAACCATTGAGTCCCGAGGAGACTGCAATCTCCCCCTTTGAGCACGACTAGGGGAAGGGACGCGGCGTGCTCCTTGAATTTGACCTGAAATTCTCCAACCCCCAACACTGGAATACTGTTCCCTTGCACGTCCCGTAGTGTGGACCTCAATGCTTTGAGCTTGGGCCGCTTGTGGGGGGGGCAATTCCCAAAAACTCCCTCTGGGAAATGATTGAATATGAGGACCCCGAGTCAATTTCCATCCTAATGGGAACCCCTTGGACTAGTACCTCAACAATGTAGCGGGGGTGTCCTGTAGACACGCTGAACACTGGGGCGTTGTCCTCGCTGCCGTCGGAGATGCGGCCCACGCCGTCCTGCTTCCGCGTGGCCTGGGCGCCATCCTTGGGTCTCGTTGGGCGGTCTTCTCTTGCGGAACGGTCTGCGGAGCTCCTCCGGGTCTCGCGCTTCTTCCTGCACACCTTGGCGATGTGCCCGCGGCGGCCGCAGTTGTGGCACTCGGCCTTCCGGAAAGGGCACTTTACGCGGTCGTGGGCCGCTCCACAGCTGTCGCATCGCCGGCTCTCCTTCCGGACCCTCCGGACGTCCTCGTCGTCGCTGCTCTCTGTGGACGACCTCGAAGTTCGCCGGGCCGCCTGTACCGGAGTCTCTGCCTTGCTCGACTTCAGCCGCCAGTCCTGAAGTTCTTGGACCCCGGCCTTCGTAGCTTCTGCGGCTTGGGCCACTCTGACGACCTCCTGCAACGTGGGAGGCGGCTCTTGGTTCATTAATGTGCGCTGGGTTTCGGCGTCGTTCAGGCCGCACAGCACACAGTCCCGGAGGGTGATTTCGGCATTCTCCCATTTGCACGGGCCGGCCGCCAGCCGCAGGGCCGCCACGAATGCGGCGACCGTCTCCCCGGGCGCTTGGACTCGCCTCCAAAACGCACTCCGAGCGGGAAACATCGCCGTGGCGGGCCGGACGTGCTCACGCAGCATCTGCATGAGTTCCTTGGCCTTGAATTCACTCACCCTCCTCGGTGCAATCAGGTCCACCAAGGTCCTTTTTGTTTCTTGTCCGAGCATCCTGGTGAAGATGGCCCTTTTCTTCGCCTCTTCCGTGACTTCGGACTCGATCAGTGCGGCCTGGAAGTCCATCTCGAAGATCTCCCAGTCGCCCGGTTTCCTGATTTCGAAACCGGCGCATGTCTTGGTCCCGTGGGCTGCCATATCCCACCTTTGTCGCCAATTTAGTGTAAGGGACCAAAGACAGTGAAACAGCCGAAGGGTTGGCTTAACACAGGTTTATTGCATGATGATCCGGAGGAACATGTGGTAATGGCGGATGAGTAGCTCAATATATACAGCTGGCTATACATTTGAATGTGGCTCGTCGACAGACTATTGGTTGCTGCCTGCGTGACGTCGTAGAAGGTCACGCCCTTCTTGACCAGGTGAAGAGGTGGTGGGGAATCTTCCCGCGCTGCTGAACCAGGTGAATATGATCCATGGGAGCTGGACGCTCGCTACTGCCCTCTGGTGGTCACTAGCTCGCGTCCCCTTATTAGGTTTACATTGATACAGCTGATGGTTATAATGTTGCACACAGAAAGGTTATATTGATAACACATGGCACAGATACATTGTTAAAGGCACAGCTTTACAGAACATAACAATTATTAAAATAGCAGGGTTTAAAAATGTTAAAATGTAGTTTGAGGCATTGAAACCATTCAAAGTTAGCGGAAGACTTTAGAGAGGCACCAAGTTTGCTTTCTTTGGTGTCTTGCACGGAAGACAAAGAAGGAGTCGCAGTGAGGACTAACACAGGTTTATTGGTTGCTGATCAGGATGAACATGTGGTAATGGCGGAGGTACAGCTCATTATATACTGTGGAACATACATTTGAATCTCGTTGCACGGTAGCTTATTGGCTGCTACCGGCGTGACGTCATTCTGAGTCACGCCCATCTTCTCCAGGTGATCCTTGCGCGGGAAGGATTCCCGCGGCTGCCGGTGATTTGGGGAATGTGAACCATGTGAGCTGAACGCTCGCAGCTGCCCTCTATAGGCAGCTTACTCGCGTTCCTTAACAGCAGAGCTACATTGTAATTGTGGTCAGGTTACATTCATACATTTCTTAAAGCAACATTGTACATACATAACACCCCTCCCCCTAGGATGGGACGAAGTCCCTCAACCATTGTGGCTTGCCGCACGTGCGTCTGGGGCGCGCGGCTGCTTGACTTAACACAGGGGAGCCGGAGGCTCCTGGTTCCGCAGAGTCCTGTCCTGCAACGGAAAGTGGGGACTCATTAGTGGTTCGGTGGGGACTCTGCGACAACCTTGCATTGGGGGACGGGAATGGAATGAACAGTTGGGACGTGAACCCCTGTCTACCGCTTGGGGAGTTTGGGGTTCCCCCCAGTACGAATCTCGGGACTGACGAGGAGGCCCTCGAGGTCCCGCCACCCCCTGTTTCCTGTCCGGGCGTTCTAGAGGCTGAGGTGCTGCCTGTCTTGGGGGTGTCTGTCTCCGGGGGGCTGGAACTATGGTATATTCTAAAACAAAAGGACTGGGGGGACTGGAGGTACCGGGGGCTGAACTGAAACCCCTCTTCTCGCTAGGACGGGTGGGGGACCACTCCGCTACACCCCCCTGGTACCGTAAATCATAATCATAATTATAACCATAATCGAACCCATCCCTCTCTCTCAAAGTATCCTCCTCTGTGGTTGAGAACCCAGGATATGCATTTGTATCGGCGGATGCCGCCGTGTCTCCCCCTTGGGTAATGCGGGTGGGGGAGGACCCTAACACTGATTCCCCTTCACTGGTGACTCGCCTTCTGAGTTGGTCGGCGTGCCTTCTCCAGAGTAGACCCGAGCTCGTCTCGACCCTGTAGGATACGGGCCCCGTCTGCTCAATAATCGTCCCTGGTACCCACGCTGGCCGCGTAGTTCCTGCAGTGAACTGGGTCCCCTACCGAAAAACTTTTGGAGCTTTCTCCCCCTATGTTTATATTTCTCCCTTCATCCTCCACCCTGGACGGATCCATCCGGTCAAAAAGTGTTACCGGACACCTCCTCATGAGGAGTTCGGCTGGGGAAAATCCTGAAGCTAGGGGGGTTGTCCTGTAGCAGATGAGGAACTGACACAGATGAAGGTTCAACTCACCAGGACCCATGCGCCGCAGTGCGTCTTTCGTAGTGCGCACTTGGCGCTCTACCTGACCGTTTGTGGCGGGGTGAAACGGGGCAGCGGTAATGTGCCTGATGGCGTTCTGCTCAATAAACGACTTGAACTCTGCAGACGTGAAGGTACTAGCGTTATCGCTAACGAGGACGTCTGGCAGGCCGAAACAGGCAAAAAGCTTGCGCAACTGTTTAATGGTTGCCGCAGAGGAGGTGCTGTTCATGGGGATTACCTCCAACCACTTGGAGTAGGAGTCGACTACCAGCAGAAACATGGACCCGCGAAAAGGGCCAGCGAAGTTGACATGAATCCGGGACCATGGCCCGCGGGCCGTGTCCCATTCCCTATGGGGTAACCGGGACTCCTCGGGCCGAGAGCTCTGGCAGCTCTCACACGTGCCCACTAAACGTTCTATATCCGCGTCTATCTGGGGCCACCAAAAGAAGCTCCTGGCCAGAGCCTTGGAGCGCACAATCCCGGGGTGACTGGTATGCAGTAGCTTCAGTACCTTGGCCCTCAGTTTCTCTGGGATAACTACCCACTGGCCCCAGAGTAAGCAGCCCCTTTCCAGAGAAAGCTCTACTCTACGCCTGAAAAATGGCTTGAACTGTTCCTCGGGGGGAGTAGTGGGCCACCCTTTCCTAACCCAGGAACTAACTTGGGCCAGCATCTTGTCGGCCGCCGTGGCCTTGGCGAGGTCGGCCGGGAGGATGGGGGGTGAGTCGAGAGACTCGATCAGCAGGACTTGGTGGTCCTGCTCTACCTCGCATGTGGGTTCCCCTACACTTGGGAGGGGAGATCGGGACAGGGCGTCCGCATGGGAGATCTCCTTCCCTGGGTGATAGACCAGCTCATACTGGTAGGCGTTGAGGAAGATGGCCCAACGCAGCATCCTGGGGGATAGAATTTGCGATGTGGGTTTGCCGGTAGTGAAGATCCCCAGAAGTGGCTTATGATCCGTCACTACCGTAAACTCGCGGCTGTATAAAAAGTCGTGGAACTTTTTTGTTCCCGCGATGATGGCCAGGGCCTCCCTATTGGTTTGCGCGTAATTGCGCTCGGCCTTCGAGAGGGACCTTGAGTAGTACGCTATCGGGGCTTCCCGCCCGCTCTCCAACACGTGGCATAGAACCGCCCCCACCCCCACTGGGGACGCATCACAGACTAGAACTACTGGTCTCCTAGGGTCGAAATGGGTCAGGACAGCACTCGAGGATAGAAGTGCCTTTAGCTCCCTGAAAGCTTTCTCTTGCCTATCTCCCCACCGCCAAACCGCCTCTTTCTTCAATAGCGCGTGCAGTGGCTCTGCAACGGATGCCTTCCTCGGCAGGAAGGAATGGTAAAAATTTAAGAGTCCTAGAAATGAGTGCAGCTCCGGTTTCGCGGTGGGGCGAGGGGCGTTTTGCACAGCCGCAACCTTGGACTCGGAGGGCTTGATGCCTTCCGGGGTTATCTTGAACCCGAGGAACTCAACCTCCCTCGCAAAGAAAACACATTTGTCCCGTCTCAGTCGGAGGCCTGCCTTCTCGAATATTGAGAGGACCCTGTCTTGCCTTTGCGCTAGTTCTGATTCGCCCCCCGCTGTTATCAACACGTCGTCGAAATATGGGAGGACGCCTGAGAGCCCCTTTAAAAGGCGTTCCACGAGGGACTGGAAAATTTCGGGGGCCGAATTCACGCCGAACTGAAGGCGCGTTACCTTAAATGCCCCCTTGTGCGTTACGATCGTTTGCGCAGCGGCAGCAGCCGGGGTTACAGAGAGCTGCTGATATGCCTGCGCCAGATCTAGCTTGGCAAAGCACCTCCCCCCATGTAGCGTGGCCAGTAAATGGCTGACCACGGGTACCGGATATGCATTTGGCCGAATGGCCTTATTGATCGTACATTTATAGTCCGCACAAATCCTAACCTCCCCGTTTGATTTAAGGGCCGTAACAATCGGCGTTTCCCACTCCGCCGAATCAACTGGAACCAAAATCCACTGCCCCACCAATTTGTCCAGTTCCGCCTCGATCTTGTCCTTGAGGGCGGAAGGCACTCTTCTTGGCTTGAGGCGTATGGGTCGGATTTCTGGATCCAAGTCAAAGGAAACTGGGGGCCCCTTGTAAGTCCCGAGCCCCTTCTTGAAAACGTCCAGGTGTGCATTGCACACGTCCCGCATTGGGTCAGTCTCTATGGCGTTAATGCCGGACAGTTCGATTCCCAGGGGAGCGAACCACTGCGTTCCCAAAAGGCAGCACCTCCCCCCCTTGAGGACCACTAGGGGCAGTTTCTCGGAGTAGTTCTTGAACTTCACCTTGAAGTTCCCCACCCCCAACACTGGGATCCCATTTCCCTGCATGTCCCGTAGGTGTGACTTCATGGCCCGCAGCTTGGGCCGCGCATCTGGGGGAATGCGCATAAACTCTTTTTGGGACAGGATGGAATAGGACGACCCCGAGTCTATCTCCATCCTCACTGGGACCCCCTGTAACTGTACCTCTACGAAAAAACACCGGTGCTCCAGGCCCACGCGGTTCACGCCTGCCTCGCTGTAGTCAGCTGAGACCTTCCTGGTACCGGCCGCCTTCCGATGGTGCGTCTGGGAATGGCTCGAATTGCCCTTGTCCTCGACTCGCCCGCGCCTGCACACTCGGGCGATGTGTCCCTTTCGGCCGCAGTTGTGACACTCGGCCTTTCGGAATGGACACCTCGTGCGGTCGTGGGACACCCCACAACTGTCGCAGTGGCAGTCTTGCCGTTCGCGGGTCTGCCGCTTCTCTCCTCGTTTCTTGACCCTCTGGACGTCATCGTCCTCACTGGAGCAGGGGTCTGCCGTCGTCGACGACTCCTCGGACGCCGTTGGTGTGCCGGCGGGCGGCTTGGGGGCCCGCCAGGCCGCTTTCGCTGGTGTCCGCCGGGCCGCCTGTACTGGTGACTTGGCCCTTTCGGACGTGGCCCCTCGGGACTTGAACACCCTGACCCCGCTCCTGGCCGCCTCGGCCGCTTGGGCCTCCTGCAGTACCTCGTTGAACGTGAGGCGGTAGTTGCGGGTCATGAGCTTCCGCTGAAGCTCCTCGTCCCTCAGACCACACAGCATGCGGTCTCGGAGGGCCTGGTCCAGGTCGTCCCACTGGCAGTGCACCGCTGCAAGCCTGAGGGCCGCCGCGTAGGCGGACACGGATTCGCACGGTCGCTGGTCTTGCCTGTGGAACGCGACCCGGGCTGGGAAGATCGACACGGGAGGCTGGAAATGCTCGCCCAACAGCTCCAGAATGCGGTCGATGGGCACCACGTCCACCTTCCGGGGGGCCACCAGGTTCATCCGGATACGCAGCGTGGCCGGCCCCACCTGGGCCAGGAAGTAGGAGCGCATTTTTGCGTCGTCGCCGACGCCCGCGGCTTCCATCGCGTGCCGGAACTGGCACTCGTAGAGCTCCCATTGTTCGGGCTCGCTGACATCGAACTGGTAAGGCTTGACCTTGGGATTCGCCATTATCCCACCTTCGTCGCCAATTTGGTGTCTTGCACGGAAGACAAAGAAGGAGTCGCAGTGAGGACTAACACAGGTTTATTGGTTGCTGATCAGGATGAACATGTGGTAATGGCGGAGGTACAGCTCATTATATACTGTGGAACATACATTTGAATCTCGTTGCACGGTAGCTTATTGGCTGCTACCAGCGTGACGTCATTCTGAGTTACGCCCATCTTCTCCAGGTGATCCTTGCGCGGGAAGGATTCCCGCGGCTGCCGGTGATTTGGGGAATGTGAACCATGTGAGCTGAACGCTCGCAGCTGCCCTCTATAGGCAGCTTACT
Source organism: Bradypodion pumilum (assembly GCA_035047305.1). NCBI lineage: Eukaryota > Metazoa > Chordata > Lepidosauria > Squamata > Chamaeleonidae > Bradypodion > Bradypodion pumilum. Next base: position 345,214,257 of record JAWDJD010000002.1, read on the forward strand.
CGCGTTCCTTAACAGCAGAGCTACATTGTAATTGTGGTCAGGTTACATTCATACATTTCTTAAAGCAACATTGTACATACATAACATTTTCTCACTGCACAAAACATACCTGTGCTTTCAGATGAAGGCTATCTTAGTTCTTTACCAGAAGGTGCCAGATATTTCATTTCCCACCCGTCCCCACCCCACTGCACATGAAGAAATGTTTGTTGCTAAAACAGAATTTGAATACAACGTCTACTTTGGCAAAGAGTTCCATGGAGCCTTCATAATATTTTCCTGATCCTCTCTGTATTATGTTTGCCCTTATACTGAAGGGAACATAATTGTGCAAACATCTCAGCTATTCAGGTAGTCGTCATTATTGTTTGTATCAACAGCATGATCGGTATGTACCTTGTAATGTGCCTCGAGTTGGGTTACAAAGGTCCCCTTGCCTTCATCTGGCAGCGTCTAATTCCACCATCTTCACTAAGGTATAGAATTACGCCGAGTAAAGGTTGCCATTTACGTGGAACACTGAGCTCACTAAAAATGATTCCATTCGGTACGGTCTGAGGCATTCCTTTGACCAAGGACACTGCTGGTACAAAACAGAGGTTTCTGCCAAGGCAAATCAGAATCTTTTGGTGTGTAGATGAGAAAAAAGAAGCATCTCTTTTTTAAAAAATGGTAGCAAAATTTGATATCACTAGAGTGAAAAGGCTTCTCTTGAATAACATGCAATTATTTGAAAGACAAGCAATCTGTCTTCTGTGGCCTGACTTGCTGACAGCAAATGGATACTAAGATTAGCAACTGATGGTTGCCAACAAGAAGCCACACCCTTTCCCTCTCATACCAGGTAATGACAAGGGCTGTTCTCACTTAATCGAGACTGCGGTTCACTTTGTACATACTCAGAGGAGCTCTGAACAGCTGTGCTGCATCTATGAAACATGGGTTCTCAGCCAAGCTGTTCAAATATTAAGCTAAGCCAATATCTTGCTTAGTTTAGCTAATTTTTATGGCAGCTGGGGAAGTGTTCAGTAAAGCAGGAGAATTACATGCAGAGACACATATTCTATCTAGTTTGGCTCTTATTTTTTGCAATGGGAAGGGCCACAGCTCAAAGATTTAGTCCAGGGGTTCCCAACCTTTTCAAGGCAGGGTCTGGGTCACACACTCTCAGTCAACTTCGAGGGCCGGATGGCCATTTTACCCTACCTACATGATGGTGGTAGCCATTTTGTCCAAACAGCTTCGAAGTAGTGACCATTTTGTTTCTCAAATGCCCGTGGAAGGGGAGGGATGGGGCCACATAAAATGGTGCTGTGGGCCAGATTGGGTCCACCTACCTTAGGTTGGGAACCCCTGATTTAGTCCATGTAGAGTAGGCACAGCAAAAATATATTAACCAAAATCCTGTTAGTTACCCAAAAGCATAATTGAAGTGGTGTAACTTTTGAAGATGAACTGTTTCAAGATATAAAATCACAGTAGATTTTATCAATCAGATATTGAGTCCTGAAACTCAGAGCACCACAGATAATCTCAGCAGTGATTTTCTTAATGTGAGGAAATTTGCCTCCAAAACTTATGACAGTAATGTCAGTAAGATTTTTGGCTAATGTATTTAAAATAATGAGATTGGACACAGCTTGTGTGATACAATAAAACAAACAATGGGTGGGTTTTTGTTGTGCAGTTTATGCCATGCAACTTTTGTGATATCATCTGAATATTTATTCTAATTTCTAAAAAACGTTCTTACATATATGAGATTAGTTCAACATTATTCTGTCACCTTAGTCATCATTTTTTCTCTTTTATGCCCCATAAAAGGAACTACAGAGTTGGGACCAGAGGGAGGATCAGCAGAGGCAGGACCAGAAGAAAGGAATGAAGGAAAGAAGGGAGGTGTTGTGGGCTGTAATGTGACTTGCATTGCATCTAGTATGAATGCTGAACTCCAAAATCAATCTACAAATAATATCCAGTGTAGTCTTAGCCCAGGTTAGGTATCTGAGTGTGAAGTCAAAATTCAGGACTTCAGTTCCCCACTGTGCAATCCAAAACAGCCAACTTGTGTAGTCTTGGGCAAGCTGCGCAGCCCCAGGATGCCCCCAGAAGAAGGGAATACTTCTGAGTATTCTCTATCTAGAAAACCCTTTAAAAGGTCACCATAAATCAGAATTGACTTGATGACACCAGCCTATTATATACAATATATCCTGCTTTTCTTGGTTTTTAAAAACTGAATAACATAGTTCATCTCATGTGCATTTCATTCTTGATTTTCTTTTTGAATGCATTCCTTCTTCTACTTTTAAGTGTAGCTTTTGCTTCTAATTAAGCTCTTGCCAGAGTCCAATGTTTTCGTCTCTTCTATTTAAAGTCCCCTCCGCTTTTGTCCGGTGCATCTTTTCAGTCTGAATGCTAGTTCGTTTTCCTTCTGTCATAGACCTAATATTGCCTTCTGTCATTGTTATGTATGTTAACTGTGTTTTCTGACAGGAGCAGAATGTATCTTTTCTCATGTATCTATTCTTATGCAAATAAGTGGATTGAAAATGTGCACACTCTGTTAGCCAATGGGCTTGTTGTATTATTGTTACTGTTACTGTTACTGTTTATAGTGAATATAAGTCCAAGTTTTGCCCCATCCAAACTGTGTTCAAACCCCACTATTAAAGAGCTGAATTTCACTACTTCACTCGTCTGCTTCTTCATTCCCTGAACACGAAACTGGCAACGAGGATGGGATGGCATCCCCACACGGCAGCAACATCGGCCCATTTGAACCAGCACTTCCAGAGAAATGGGCAACATACGAACGCCGATTCCACCATGCAATGGCCTTGCAGAAGGTCACCGACAAAGACCAGAAGCACTCCTGTTTCCTCGCTCAGTGCGGTTCTGAGACGCTTGAGCTTGTTCTCCCAAGGGACGTGGATGTGGTGCCGCTCGCAGAAATCATGTCCGCACTGAGGAAACACCTGCAGCCAGAGGTCTCTATCTTCCCGGCCAGGGTGGCCTTCCACAGAAGGGAGCAGCGACCTGTGGAATCCATTGCAGACTACGCCACCGCTCTGCGCATTGCTGCCGCCCCATGCAAGTGGGACATCATTGAAGAAGCACTCCAGGACCGTCTGCTGGCCGGCATGAGGAACAAAGATGCTCAATGTCGCCTCATGATCAGGAAGACGCTAACTTTCAAGGCTGTCCTAGAAGAGGCGGTAGCGTTTGAGGCTGCACGGTCCGGCATTAAGCTTTTCCGGCATTGCCACTCCACCACCAGTACCACTGACTCAGCTGTGCAAGCTCAGCAAAATTCATCTTCCTCCTCCTCAGCTTCGCTTGGTTCCACCGCTTCATCGGAGTCCAGCAAGGCAGAGGGAGAAGTCCGAGCGGTCCGATGAAAGCACCGAGAGCACCGTGATGATCGGGAGAAGAAATTCCTTTGCAAGTGTGATGGCTGCGGAGCCCGGCATGACCACAGAAAGTGCCCTTTCAACACCGCGGAATGCCACAACTGCGGGCGACGAGGGCACATTGCTAAAGTATGCCGACAGTGAAAGCAAAGAACTCCAGCACCTGAGTCCAAGAAGAGTCATCACCACAAAATGTCCACCGCTAAAGTGTCACCAGAGCCTGAGCCATGCTAAGTGGGCATCGTCAGCGAGCATTTCTTCACAGACCTGAGCCTGCAAGACGTCCCCTTCAAGATGGAGGTGGATCCAGGTACTACCTTTTCCATAATCCCACCATGGGAGTTTTTAAGAATTCCCGCTGCCTCTTGGCCCAAGCTCAAATCTTTTAAAACTTCCCTCCGAGATGTGCAAGGTTGCCAGATTCAGGTCCTGGGGGTGGGAAATTTTTTGGTCAGATTCAAAAACCTTCGCACCTCCTTGCCATTGGTTGTAGTTAAGCAGGGCACTAACTCTCTTATTGGGACCCAATGGTTTCGGCCCTTGGGAATCCGGCTTTCTGGCATTCATGAAATAGACGCTGACCCAATCCGGGACGTTTGTGCTTCTCATCCTGAGGTGTTCAAAAAGGGTTTAGGGTTATAAAAAGGACCCCCTGTGGACTTTGAGCTTGACCCAACTGTCCGGCCCATCTGGATGAAGCCATACCGGGTACCCTTTGCTTTAAAGGAGAAGATAGAAGCCAAGCTGGACAAACTGGTGGGGCAGGGCATCCTAGTGCCAGTGGACTCCGCAGAGTGGGAGACACCAATAGTGACTGCTTTGAAAAGTAATGGGGAGGTCAGGATATGCGCTGACTATAAGTGCACCATCAATAAAGCTATTTGCCCGAATGCATATCCTGTGCCCATTGTAAGCCACCTTCTTGCCTCCTTGCATGGAGGAAATTGCTTCGTAAAACTTGACCTTGCCCAGGCTTACCAACAATTGACTTTGTCTCCTGCTGCTGCGATAGCCCAGACCATAGTAATGCATAGGGGGACATTTAAGGTAACTCAACTACAATTCGGGGTGAATGCGGCCCTCGGAACATTTCAATCTCTTGTAGAATGTATTTTAAAAGGTTTGCCCGGTGTCCTGCCATATTTTGACGATGTCCTGATCACTGCTAAGGACACCATCGAACTAGCAGCCAGGATCGATCGAGTCCTCTCATGTTTCAAGAGGGCCGGTCTACGTCTCAGAAGAGACAAATGTGTGTTTTTGGCACAGCAAGTGGAGTTCCTGGGGTACCAAATTACACCCCAAGATATCATGCCCTCTGACTCCAAGGTGGCGGCTGTGCGAAATGCACCCAGGCCAAAATGGAAAGCCGAATTGCAATCTTTTCTAGGATTGTTAAACTTCTATCATGCTTTCCTCCATCGCAAAGCCTCAGTTGCCAAACCATTACATCGGCTTCTTAAGAAAGATATTGTTTGGCACTGGGGCCATTGCCCGGAGAAAGCATTCCTAGAACTTAAAAGGCTGCTATCTTCGGATGCTGTATTAACTCATTTTGATCCTAACAAGGAAGTTGTACTTGTGTGTGATGCATCCCCTGTGGGAGTGGGAGCTGTGTTATGCCATGTACTAAATGACGGGAGGGAAGCCCCCATAGCATTATATTCCCGTTCACTCTCAAAGCCTGAGGAAAATTACGCTCAGACAGACAGGGAGGCGTTGGCAATCGTGGCTGGCACTAAGAAATTCCACGATTACCTTTACAGAAGACCTTTTACCATCGTAACTGACCACAAGCCCCTCCTTGGAATCTTTGTGAACAGGAAGCCCACGCCTCAAATTCTGTCCCCAAGGATGTTGCGTTGGGCAATTTTCCTAAATGCATATGATTTCACTTTGGTGCACAGGCCCGGCAAGAACATCAGCCACGCTAATGCCCTGTCACGTTCTCCACTGCCAGGGGTCGGGGAAGCCAATTGCAAGATCGAAAGCGACCACCAGGTCCTTATGATTGAGGCTTTCGACTCACCCCCAGTCGTCCCCTCAGATATAGCCAAGGCTATGGCCAAGGATGTAACATTGACTAAAGTAATGTCTTGGGTACAAAAAGGTTGGCCTGTTTCTCCTCTAGCCGAGGAATTCAGAACATTCCACCGCAAGCGTTTGGAACTGTCAGTGGAACGAGGTTGCCTCCTATGGGGCCAGCGGATGGTCATTCCTGTCACTCTCAAGAAAAAGGTTTTACATCTACTTCACACAAGTCACCCGGGAATTGTCCATTCCAAAGCCCTTGCCCATAGCTACTTTTGGTGGCCTCAACTGGACCAAGACATAGAACAAATGGTTGGCACTTGTGCCAGTTGTCAATCCTCTCACCCAGAGCAATCCCACCTTTCCTCTCGGGAATGGGATTCTGCTCGGGGCCCGTGGTCCAGGTTGCACATAGATTTTGTAGGTCCATTTAGGGGTGCCCTATTTTTGTTGGTTGTGGATTCATTCTCTAAGTGGCTGGAAGTGATTAGGGTGCCTAATAGCACTTCAGCCACCACGATAATGGACCTAAGAAGGCTGTTTGCAGCATTTGGACTTCCAGATGTGTTGGTGTCTGACAACGCATCCACGTTCACATCTGCATAATTCCAATCCTTCATGGAAAGGAATGCAATTAGGCACATCACTGCCGCCCCATTCCACCCAGCCACTAATGGCCAGGTAGAGCGGCAGGTGCGCACAACTATTATTATTATTATTATTATTATTATTATTATTATTATTATTATTATTATTATTATTATTATTATTATTATTATTATTATTATTATTATTATTATTATTATTATTATTATTATTATTATTATTATTATTATTATTATTATTATTATTATTATTATTATTATTATTATTATTATTATTATGTTTATGTTTATGTTTATGTTTATGTTTATGTTTATGTTTATGTTTATGTTTATGTTTATGTTTATGTTTATGTTTATTATGTTTATTATGTTTATTATGTTTATTTCTATACCGCCTTTCTTCCCCAACGGGCAACTCAAGGCGGTTCACAACAGTAAAATAAACACTAAAACAAAATACATTATTACAATATCAGAACAAATAGCAATAACAAAACAATAATCAGCAAAATGAAAGATAAATAAATACAAAATAATACAGTCAAATCCATATAATCAATAACATAGTAACAATAGATAAGATCCCCAGAGATACAATGTACAACAGATCATAAGCCCATACAGTGCGATACAAAGCGTCTTGCCTCACAGACCACAGCCCTAATAACACAAGGTATACTTCCCCAGGTGAAGGAGTGGAGGCGAAGCAGTCCAGCTTTTTCGTATCGGCCTGAGGCAGGACCCAGGAGTGCGAAGAAAAGAAAAGGCACTTCCCCCCTCCCCCCGCAACAGCAGCAGCAGCAGCAGCAGCAGTCTTTGAGTGGCAGCAGGTCTTCGGCTCAGCCTGGTAGCCCACAGCCCTTTATCCTCCCCACAGATGGACTGGGAAGGAAGGAAGGGCGGGGCTCCCCACAGCTGTGGGAGCAGTCCTCAGGCGGCGGCAGGTCTTCAGCTCAGCCTGGTAGCCCACAGCCCTTTATCCTCCCCACAGATGGACTGGGAAGGAAGGAAGGGCAGGGCTCCCCACAGCTGTGGGAGCAGTCCTCAGGCGGCAGCAGGTCTTCAGCTCAGCCTGGTAGCCCACAGCCCTTTATCCTCCCCACAGATGGACTGGGAAGGAAGGAAGGGCAGGGCTCCCCACAGCTGTAGGAGCAGTCCTCAGGCGGCAGCAGGTCTTCGGCTCAGCCTGGTAGCCCACAGCCCTTTATCCTCCCCACAGATGGACTGGGAAGGAAGGAAGGGCGAGGCTCCCCACAGCTGTGGGAGCAGTCCTCAGGCGGCAGCAGGTCTTCGGCTCAGCCTGGTAGCCCACAGCCCTAACTAAAGATGCGCTTCGGCATATGGGTGAAGGGGATTTGGAGCTACAGTTATGCCAGTTTCGTTTCACATATAGGCTCACCCCCCCTTGCCTCAGGGCTGGCCCCTGCTGAATTGCTCTAGCGAAGGAAACTGTCATCCTTGCTGGACAGATTGGATTCCTCTAGGGTAGAGGACAAAGGCACAAATATAGCAATCCAACACCAGAAGGGTTTCTCATCCGGAGACCCTGTACATTGCCGCAATTATGCAGCTGGTGGTCCTACATGGGTGCCCGGGTTTGTGATCGATCAGGCTGGCCCTATTTCTTACAGAATCGAAACAGCCTCTGGTCTGATCTGGAGGAGGCACACAGATCAATTGAGACGCAGAGTACTGGACCCACAAGACGAATAAAGACACTCGATGCTAGGGTTGTCCCCCACCTGTTTAAACCCAGGGGACAGAGGTAATAGTCAGCAGCCAGCCAACATTGACCCAGAAGTGTCTTCTAGGAACCGATTTCAAGGGGAATTTGTGGAATGCTCCCCTATTCCGGCCAGGTGCACCCCTACACTGTGCCAGCCTAGCACTCTGGATTCCTTTATTGATGATGACCAATTTTGTTCAGAGTCGCCCTCCACTCTTAGTACACACAGGAGGGACCCTGAGTTGTCTTATTCATCCACAGAATTATATTTCGGTTTTGAGCGATCCCCTGCTCCTCCATCTGACAAACGGGGCTTTAATTCAGCTTTACAATCCTCTCCCTCTAGTCAATCCCTCACTCCAGTTGGGTCACCCATCCTACGAGCCCCTGAGCCTGCTCAGCCAAGTGTCCAACCCAGAAGGGAAACTTGACCGCCATCCTGGTGAGAGGATTTTGTTTTTACCTAGGGGGGAAGAATGTTATGTACCATATTTTCCAGCATATAAAGTGACTTGGCATATAAGACGACCCCCAACTTTTCTAGTTAAAATGTAGAGTTTGCAATATACTCGCCATATAAGACTATCCCTCCTCCAACGGCGGTGTCTTTGGAGCCTTCCAGGCTGGGACGGCTCCCTTTATCTCCCCGCCGGTGGAGGGGGTGGGGAGTGTGCGGCTTCAGTGGCGGCGGCGGCTTTGGGGCCTCCCGGGCCAGGGATGGCTCCCTTTATCTCCCCGCCTTTAGTATCTTGCAATGAAGACAATGGACACAGCCGCAGCGAGACTGAACACAACTTTATTGCATGGTAGTCAGGGTGAACATGTGGTAATGGCAGACAAACAGCTCTATTTATATTGCACTATACATTTGAACATGCAGGTATCGCAGCCCATTGGCCCCTGCCCTGCGTGACATGCCCATCTTCTCCAGATGTTGGTGTGGCAGGAAGATTTCCCGCCATTCAGGTATTTGGGGAATTTGTACCATGTGAGCTGGATGCTCGCTACTGCCACTTGTGGTCACTTAGCTCGCATCCTCAACAGCCTGTTACAATGAGTTCTTGATGAGATACAATTGGTAACAATCATTGGTTACGTTCCATTAAAGATGTCTTACAGAGTTTCATGGCACTGCATTCAATACATAACACCGCCGGTGGAGGGAGCGGGGAGAGCACGGCTGTGGTGGATGGTTTTCCCCGCTGCTCAGCTGGTCCTTCTCCTCCTCCTCACCCCCCCCCCGGCTGGGGGTGGTGGTCTCTGGGCGGCCCCTGGCTCCGGAGGCCTCGCAGCGGCAGCAGTGGATGGCTTTCCCCACTGCTCAGGTGGTCCTCCTCCTCCTCCTCACCCCCCGGCTGGGGGTGTTGGTCTCCGGGCGGCCCCTGGCTCTGGAGTACCCGGCGTATAAGGCAACCTCCGACTTTGGCACAAATTTTTTGGGGTTAAAAAGTCGTTTTATCCGCCGGAAAATATGGTACGTTAACTGTTTTTTCTGACAGGAGCAGAATGTATCTTTTCTCATGTATCTATTCTTATGCAAATAAGTGGATTGAAAATGTGCACACTCTGTTAGCCAATGGGCTTGTTGTAGGAGCGGAATGTATCTTTTCTCATGTATCTATTCTTCTGCAAATAAGGGGATCGAAAATGTGCACACTCTGTTAGCCAATGGGCTTGTTGTATTATTGTTGCTGTTACTGTTAATAGTGTATATAAGTCTGAGTTTTGCCCCATCCAAACTGTGTTCAAACTCCACTATTAAAGAGCTGAATTTCACTACTTCACTCATCTGCTTCTTCATTCCCTGAACACGAAAGTCATAGACCTAGTACTGTATTTTACTTGCTTTTATAAGTTGGAGATGATGCCTTTTGCCTCCTGCATCGTGCCAGGACTAATGTCAGTTCTTAGAATACACATCACTTTTTTTCCTGCTACACAAGTACCAAAAGGGTAGTTGGAGCCATCTTTAAATCAAGACCTACTAGCTGTGGTTAAATATAGATTGATTTCTAGGCCAAGAATGAGAAAGTGCAGCCCTCTCCAAGTTGTCAGACTGCATTTCACACCCTCATCTACGCTGGCTGGGGCAGTTGGGAGTTGTACTGTTGTGTATTGAGGCACATTTGCAAAGAAGCACAGGAGCGCTCTTGCAAAGGGAAAATGGCGGTTTCCCGCCATTCTAGCAAGAAGCCCAAAGTGGCGCGAAACCCTTACAAAAGGTCGTGCTTGTTAAGCTAAACCAAGCCCTATGATTGGTTACACTTTTGAATCCTGTTCTCCATTGGTTAATCACACTTATCCCCGGTTATGATTGGTTAGTTACATCCGCCCAGTGGGTCGCTACCTTGTATCCAGGAGCTACTACCAGAGAGATACTATATAAGCCCCACGGCTAAACCTGGGTGGGGCCGGACCGGATCTATACTTCCCACACACCATTCGGGTAGCCAGGTAGTGCTATCCCCTGGGTCAGTGTTACGCTGCTACAGGGGCCCACAGGGGCCCGGGCACCGGTAGCGGAAATTTCCCCAGGCCACGCCCACTTGGCCAGCCATGCCCACCTCTCTACCCCAGTCCATGGCATAGGGAGGCCAAGTGGGTGTGGCCCACAGAGTTAGCCACACCCACAGAGTTATCCACACCCATGGTGGAGGTAGTAAAAAAAATTGCAACGCACCACTGCCCTGGGTCCCTCCACTGCTGCGCTTCATGGTAGCATGTATATTGCCCAAGGACGGGCAAGAGTCCGGATGAACTGAATACGCTGGGATTGTATAGCCATCTCGGAATCCGGGAATGCCTTGTAAACTCATCGCTATTTTGACTGTTAATAAAGCCTGTTGCTGTTTGTTACATCGTTGTCCTGGACTAGTGCTTATAAGGGCCAGATTCAACATGTACCCAGTCACATCTCTGTGAATGTACTATGTGCTGTCAAGTCATATCTGAACATATGGCAACTCTACTTGGGTAACTGCCTGCAAAGCTAGAGTTTGGGAGTTCGATTCCCCACTTTGCCTCCAGGAGAAGAGCCAGGCTATGTAGCCTTGGGCAAGCTACACACAGACCCTAGAAGAAAGAAATTGTAATCCATTTCTGAGTACAGTACTCTACACCTAGAAAGGGTCAGCAAAAGTCAAAACTGATTTGAAAGCCCATAATTTTGCTATCATGGTTATCAATAGGATTTCAAGGTATGTGAAGTATTTAAAGAGTGGTTTTACCATTACCAGTGAGTTTCTATGGCCAAGCAAGAATCTGAACCCAGGTCTCTTGCCTTGGTCTACATCACACAGGGCCTCTACATCTTTAAGTTGCCACATTGTCCATCAGTGTCCTCAGCTCAGAATCAATGGCAGTATAATGCTTGTAGAATAGAATAGTACACATTTTAAAAATCAATCCCAAGTATTCTCCAACATGTGGAGAGGAATCGACATGTTGCAGTCTCACTTTGATTTGTGTCCAGTGGCAATACTGCTATTTTTAGCCCTTTCCATTTCATGTTGTCTTTCTGCCATTCAGTCTTCACCTCATCTGCTAAACCTATTTCACTGCAGTACCCTCCAAGGGGAAGCTATGGTAGTTCCTTTTAAACATATGAACCTTACTTACAGGTGAAACTCAGAAAATTAGAATATCGTGCAAATGTTCATTCAGTTCAGTAATGCAACTTAAAGGTGAAACAAATATACGAGATACTCATTGCATGCAAAGTGAGATAGTTCAAGCCTTACTTTGTTATAATATTGATGCTTATGTCTTACAGTTTATGAAAACCCCAATCCCCCAATCTCATGTACCCCATAATCATCTCATAATCTCATGTACGCAGTACACCATGATCATCACAATTATAACGAATCAAGGCATGACATCTCTCACTTTGCGTGTAGTGAGTCTATCTCATATATTTGTTTCACCTTTTAAGTGAAATGAATGAACATTTGCATGATATTCTAATTTTCTGAGTTTTACCTGTACATTTCCTTGTAGGTTTGCAGAGAAATCTTAACTGAGTACTACCCTTTAATTGTTGACATACTGGCTGGATCAAAGGCGTGTCGCAGTAAATGCAGAAGTTCTTTTACCAATCATCCAATCAACTGTCTCACACTCTCTCTCTTCTCCAATAAGTTGCTTGCTTAGTTATTTTCCCCCTTCCAGACCCACAGAGAAGACCACCAGACTGTCACTGACCATTAGAACATAAGAACATAAGAACAGCCTTGCTGGAACAGGCCACAGCCCATCCAGTCCAGCATTCTGTCTCACACAGTGGCTCACCATTTCCTTCAGGGTATTCCCAAGGAAATGCCTTCACCTGCTTAGGATTTCCTGGAAATGGCATTGAGAGATATCCTGCCTATCTCTCCAACCCCGAGGTTATCCTTAAGTATCCATAATTATAGCCATTGATACCCTTGTCCTCCATGAACTTGTCTAATCCTTTTTTAAAGCTGTCAAGACTGACAGCTGTCACCACTTCTTTTGGCAGGGAGTTCCATAGACCAGTAATCCTCTGGGTGAAAAAGTACTTTCTCTTATTTGTTTGAGAACTAGTACCCAAAAATTTCATGGAGTGCCCCCTAGTTCTAGTGTTATGCGTTAGGGAAAACAGTTTTTCCTTATCTACTTTGTCCACACCGTGCATGATTTTATAAACTTCAATCAGGTCACCTCTTAGACGCCGTCAATCAAGAGTGAAAAGGCCCAACCGTTGCAGCCTCAGATGGTAAGGAAAGTGTTCCAGTCCCCTAATCATTTTGGTTGCCCTCCTCTGCACTTTTTCCAACTCCATAATATCCTTCTGGAGGTATGGCGACCAGAACTGTACACAGTATTCCAGATGGGGCCTCACCATAGATTTATAAAGAGGCAAAATGACACTTGCTAACTTATTTTCTATAACCTTCCTAATGATCCCTAGCATTAAGTTTGTTTTTTTCACTGCTGAGGCACACTGGGTTGACACCTTCATTGAGCTGTCCACCAGGACACCAAGATCCCTTTCCTGGTTTGTCGCAGAGAGTTCAGAACTCATCAGTTTATAAATGTAATTGGGTTTTTTGCCCATGCATCACTCTGCACTTACCAATGTTGAAGCTCATTTGCCACTGTTTTGTCCACTCCCCCAGTGCCAAGAGATCCCTCTGGAGCTCCTCACAATCTCTCACAGTTTTCACTACCCTGTATAATTTAGTGTCGTCAGCAAATTTGGCTACCTTGCTTTTTACTCCTACCTCTAGATCATTTATGAAGAGGTTGAAAGCAGGGGTCCCAGTACTGAACCTTGGGGGGCCCCGCTCTTTACTTCCCTCCACTTGGAGAAGTGTCCATTTAGTGCTACCCTCTGTTTACTGTCCCTTAGCCAATTGCTGATCCAGGACAAGACCTGTCCCTTTATTCCATGACTAGCAAGTTTATTCAAGAGTCTTTGGTGTGGGACCTTGTCAAAAGCCTTCTGAAAGTCCAGATAAACAATGTCAACTGGATCCCCCTTATCTACATGCTTGTTGACACTCTCAAAAAATTCCAACAGATTAGTGAGCCATGATTTGCCCTTGGAAAAGCCATGTTGGCTCTCCTTTAGCAGCCTTCTCTTCTATGTGCCTATTAATTCTATCTTTTAGGATGGTTTCCATCACTTTACCTGGGACACATGTCAAACTGACAGGTCGATAATTTCCTGGATCACCCCTGGATCCTTTTTTGAAAATTGGTGTTACATTCGCTACCTTCCAGTCATCAGGCACAAAGCCTGATTTGAGGGAAATATTATATATTTTGGCTAGGAGATCAGCAATTTCATCTTTAAGTTCCCTGAGAACTCGTGGATGGATGCCATCTGGTCCTGGTGATTTGTTAGTGTTTAGTTTAACAAGACATGCAAGGACCTCCTCCCTGGTTATTTCTATCTGGCTTAATTCTTCGGTTTCCCTCCCTACGAAGATAGGCTCTGTTTTGGGCATGTGGTCTCTGTCTTCTTCAGTGAATACTGAAGCAAAGAATTCATTGAGTCTTTCTGCAATCTCTGTTTCCTCTTTAATAACCCCTTGCCTTCCATTGTCATCTAATGGTCCAATGGCCTTCCTAATTGGGTTCTTACTTCTAATGTACTTAAAGAAGTCTTTGTTATTTCTCTGAGTATTTTTAGCTATACGCTTCTCAAAGTCTTGCTTTCCTTTCCTGATTGTTGCCTTGTTGTTCTGCCAGAATTTATGTTTCTTCCTGCTGTCCTCATTCGGACAAGCCTTCCATCTTCTAAATGAGCTTTTCTTGCTTTTCTTGACCATTGAATCCCCAGCCAATGAGCACCAGTAAAGCCCGTCACAGACCTTCCATTTTGATTCAGCTATTTATCCTCAAAGAGTAGGTCACACTTTCACTTTTTTCTTGCATTGCTTTAACATGTTTTAGCACACACAAAAATCCCCCCAGATATTCAGTAAAATGCTAGGACTCTAGTTTCATCTCCTTGTTGGTTTACTCCCCTTTCCATTTAATCCTTGTCCCTTTTAAACCATGTTTGGTTGGTTTTTTTGGCATCAGTCAATGAGAGGATTAGAAGCAGTCATGTGGCTGCCCTGGAGCTTAGCCATTTGTCATTTTCTTCCAAAGACATTTCAGAAAGGACAGTTGGATCAAAGCAGCTTCTTAGTATAGAGATGGAGAATTCAAAACATCCAGGGATTTAAATGCCTTTCGGGCAGTTGGGAAGAAGTATATAGAGATTACACTGGTTTCTTTTTATAAGATTATGCTTTATGAAACAAAAAGCAAATGTAGTTCCAGCAATCACAATTATTTCTATTAGTTGGTGCTTCAATGAATGTTAAGTTGTTTCAGGCAGCCAGTACAGAATCAGATGCCTTGTCAGGAAAAGGTATGTAGGTAATAGCCAGGTTGAATAAGGTGAGCTAGGCAAGTGTGTACACACTGCTTGGTTAAAAAAAACAAGATAAAACATATAGTACCTTGGTCATGCATGAAGAAATAAGAATGATAGGTTGCTACAGTTCATTACTGTATATAGTTGAGTATAACTCGAGTTTTAGCCCCAAAATGAGCCCCAAAAAGGGCACTCAGCTTATACTTGGGTCCCAGAATGGTGCCGGATTGAGATGTGCCAACAATTTAATTAATTTTGCCATATTTTCATGTATTTTGATTATAGAAACTCACTAGCAGCTACTATATTTCCCACCCTCAGCTTATACTTGGGTCAATCTATTTTCCTGGGTTTTCAGATCAAAATTTGGTACCTCGGCTTATATTCGGGTCAGTTTATACTCAGGTATATATGGTACTGTAATTCAAGATTTTAAAAATATGAGAATAGAAGGAAAGCAATACATTGTCTAAAGCACCCAAGAGTGTCATCTTGATGTAACAAAATATTATAGTGAGTAGAGCTACCACATCCAAAGTCAAAATAGCCACGGTGCCACACAGACTCTGGTAGAAAGACTGCAACAAGAAGAAATGCTTTTCTCCACATACCGTATATCACAGACTTAACACATAATACTGGAATTTCAGTTCCCATCCAAAGAATGGCTCTATATGCCAGCTCAAAACAGAGAGTCCAACAGATGGCTGAGCTATATAAACACCAAGAAAAAGACAATGACCACTGAAAGGAAAAATCACGATTTATATGGTCTAATTTGAAAATTATTCAACAAATGTAAGTTTTTGTCTTCAAAAAATAAAGTAAAGTATTCAATTCATACAGCAATGTAAACCAACAAATCAATGTTCCGATGTCATATCTTCAAGATTTCATATAGTAGATAAAGAAAATCCAAAATCTTTAAGTACTTCAAGTTACTTATGGAACTCTGTACTTGAAGATTTTGGATTTTCTTTATCTACTATATGAAATCTTGAAGATATGACATTGGAACATTGATTTATTGGTTTACAGTACTGTATGAAGTGAATACTGTATTTTTTGAAGACAAAAACTTACATCTGTTGAATAATTCTCAAATTAGACCATATAAATCGTGATTTTTCGTTTCAGTGGTCATTGTCTTTTTCTTGGTCTATAAACCAGCTAGCAGCCACCATTATAAAAAGCCTTTGGAGTAATATGCTTCTAACCACCTGTGTCTGCTGTCCAACCAACCTTTAGATGTCAACTAAACAGAATCCTTAATTAAGGCTATATTTTAACTTTTGCAAAACAAAAGTATTTCTGATACAAGATACCTAACTGTTGGCTTGTTATCTCCAGAAATTAAAAGTAATTCTCCTTAATATGAAATATCAAGGATGGACAACCATGGCCTGCCACTGTTTAAAAAACAGAGATGTTTTCTTTTCTTTTTAAGTACAAAAAGAAATAGCTATATTTATTTGCTATCTTAAATATCTCATTAGAAAAAAAACAAAGAAAATACTACATATATTTAGCTCAAGCTGAATAAAAAGGGGAAATAATTTTCATTCTATCATTCCAAGAATCAATAAGCAATGCCCATTTTCCAATAAACTGATTGTCGTGTTTATAATTTAATTCCCTTTTAAAAGTAAGTATATTTAAACATTAGGATCACTTGCTATATTTTCCTTAGCTAGGCAACTATTGTTGGGCTATTTTTATTCTGCTAGAACTGGGCAATACATAGTTCAGTTTTTGTAAGATCTGGAGCCATTAGATCTACATTCTCTACCACATTTTTCAACAAGGAGAGTAATATTACCTTTGGATCTCTTGACAGGGCGTACCCTCTGGAGTCTGAAATGTTCTGATGATTTTACCAATCTGTCAAAGCCAGGGATCCATCTTTATATCAGACTCTTGGGTTACTATATTCCAGCTCAAAATGTTTTCCAAAAGGTTTATATGTTATAGCCACCATGTGGTGAAACTGCATAATTAAACAGTTGTGTGCAACTCACTCAACAAATTAGCCTTTTATATATACAGTAATACCTCATACAAAGTCCGCTTCATACAACATCGGATTCATACAACATCGCCTAATTCCTTGAAAAAAGTTGCCTCATACAAAGTAATGTGACGTTGTATGAGGCATTGGGTTTTTTCCAGGTTGCATTGTGCCTGGGCAGTATAAAAGGCAGGACACATGCGTGCATTGCTCTTGTGGGTTTTGCATGAGGCAAAGAGTGTTTAGGAGTGGTTTTGAGTGCGATTTTGGATTTTTTTGAATTTTTTCGTCAGAATTTTTAGAAGCATTCCTGGGATTTTGGCAGCATTCTTCAGGTTCTTGGACAATCAGGGTTGTTTGACAAGTTTTTGTAATGTTTTTAGCCTTTAGACAATGATTTCTTAAAGTTCTGTCAGTTTCCTGTCTGTTTCCTTGACTTTGCCTTAAAGTCTGTGCTGTTACAGTACAATGTATCTCTATGGAAATGACGTTGTACGAGGCATCGCAGCAAGGATTTGGACGTTGTATGAGGCATCGCAGCTAGGATTTTGCATGCCTCATACAAAGTCCAAATCCGTATAAAGTCCAAACTTGTGGAACCAAGTTTGGACGTTGTATGAGGTATCACTGTAATATATACAGTACTGTATCTTAACCTATAAAACCAAGCGTTAACCATTGGAACTTCGCATAGGTTCCTAAGACAGGCCTTACTAGCCCGCACCTACCATTCATGCACATGCCCAAACTGGGTCTGCAGGTCAACAAAGGTTTGAGAAAAGTGCCAGTGGGGCAAGAGCCCCACAAACGCAAAAAAGGGAAACAACTTCATTTCCCAACGTTCCTTGCGCCGCACCAGAGCCAATCAGGCTGAGAGGTGCGAGCAAAAGGACCATTCGGAAACGCGCCACGGCCAATCAAAAGAAAATCGCAGGGGGAAAAATGACACACAAGCCGAAAACGCAAACGCCAAACTACAAGTCCCAGCATCCTGCGTGCCATGAGCACGCAGAACACTGAGGAAGCTGGCGAGCAAAAAATAAAAATAAAAAACACACCAGGAGCGCATGTCCACAGCAGCCAGACACAGCGCCTCACAGAAAAAAAGCCACAAAAACATGGGGGGGGGGAGACACTGGGCCCCCCTTGAAAGTGAACCCATTCCCAGGTAAGCAAAGCCATCAGACAGCGCTCCGCCCACTGACTTTACTTACGGCAAAAGGGTTTCACTTTCAGCAGAGAGGGGATTCCCCTCCCTCCACACACACACACACACACACACTCTCTCTCACACACACACACACCATATTAAAGAGAAGAAAACAAGCGGTTTCTTCTCTTTAAAAATGGAATGTTTGGGAGGGGATGGAATTGATCCCCTCTCCTGGGCCCCATGAGTCTGGAAGGTTTGGGGGGACAAAAGGGATCTGTCCCCCCAAACCTTCTAGACCCAGAAGACCAGGGAGAGGGGATCGATTCTACCCCCCCCAACACACCGTTTTTAAAGAGAAGAAAACAAGCGGTTTCTTCTCTTTAAAAACGGAGTTTTGGGGGGTTCCCCCTCTCCGATGGCTCTCCTGGGTCCGGAAGGGTTGGGGAGACAGACCCCTTTTTGCCCCCCAACCCTCCCAACCCCAGGGGAGCCAGCGGAGAGGGGGATAGCAACCCCCCACCCACTGATATTAAAGGGGAAACCCCGATCTACTTTCACAACTCCACACAATCAAAGCACCATAAACCCCCCTCCCAACGGCGCCTGAAGCAGTGCTGGAATTTCCGCGGCCCGGACAGTGAGCCTGGCCCGCGGAAAGGAAACCCCCACCAAAGCCACAACATAAAAACAAACTTTTAAAAATAAATCAATAAATAAATACATAAATAAATAAATAAAAACACAAAAACAACAATCAAAACCAACCAAAAATACACAAAACCAAACAAAAATAACACCAAAAAACAATAAAAAGTTAACAAAAACAAAAAATTTACAAACACAAACAGCACCCAGCCAAACACCACAAATTCAAAAACAAAAACCAGCCAAACACCACAAAATCCAACCCACCCACCCACCACAAAATAAAGAAAAGAAGCCAACTCACCCCCACGTCCTCCCTGCACAACGACCTGAAATGAAATGAGGAAAGAAAGAGACTACTTACTGGAAGAAGCACCACCCAGAGGCCAGTAGAGAAAAAACAGCCAAAGTAAAGGAAATACTCAACAGCCCCACCCAGAGGCCACAATAGAAAAAACACTCAAAAACATAACATTACATCACACATTCACACAAATCACAAATAAATCTCACAATAAACACATCTTAACACCGTTTAAAAACATTAAATGTAAAAAAAAACATGTACTTTCACATTTTTAAAATTATTACCTAAGGTACAACTATTTTTTTAAAAAAAACACAAACTAAAACATTATTCGGTTAAAAAGATTATATCATCCTTTTCTCTTTTTTAATCCACAAAAAAAACCAAAAAAGATGAACACATTTTATAACAGCCCACCAAAAAAAATTGGATAAATAAACATTTTTAAAAATTCAATTATAGACTACCCAGGGGTGGGCAAACATTTTGACTCGAGGGCCACAATGGGTTCTTAAACTGGACCGGAGGTCCGGAACAAAAGCATGGATGGAGTGTTTGTGTGAACTAATATAAAGAGAACCTTCCACTCTTTTGGATCTGCGGGCCGGATAGAACAGCCGAATGGGCCAGATCCGGCACGTGGGCCGTAGTTTGCCCACGGCTGGACTAGCCTCTACTTTACAAACATTATCAAAAAAACTTCCAACACCACGGGCCAGATAGAACAGCCGAACGGGCCGGAT
Source organism: Bradypodion pumilum (assembly GCA_035047305.1). Classification (NCBI taxonomy): domain Eukaryota; kingdom Metazoa; phylum Chordata; class Lepidosauria; order Squamata; family Chamaeleonidae; genus Bradypodion; species Bradypodion pumilum. The sequence goes on from JAWDJD010000002.1 coordinate 345,233,783, forward strand.
CCGGCCCACGGGCCATAGTTTGCCCACGGCTGGATTAACCTCTACTTTACAAACATTATCAAAAAGAACTTCCAACACCATTTAAAACAGCCCGGCAACGTCTGGCAACCTCTGCTAGTATATACTATGGCAGATGGCTAAAAATTAAGGTTTGTGGTGGCACCTTTTTTGATTTTCTGATCCACATGGTGAGCCACTGGTATACAGTGGCTCACCATGCAATAAAAAGCTATGAGATGAAATGTCTTTAAATTAGATAACTGTAGTGGTAGGTAAAGAGACCCTACATTTACCTATCTTGAATTATTTTCTCCATAATTGCCTTGAACTGATTCTTCTCTTCTTCTGTGTCTAGGCCAGACATGAAACTGCCGAAACAAAGGCACCTTTTGGCAAATTCATTCTGCAGTTCCTTTCGCCTGACCTACTGTTAGAAAGATTAGCCAATACAACAAAGTTGCTGTTACTAGAGTATGCCCAATTGTGGTTCAAAAATACCACAATCTTTAAGGAGGCTCTTTCTCTGTAACCACCACCACCCCTTGAACTGATGACTTGCAGGCCATAGCATAGATTACCTTGAACAATGTACCCTGAAATATTATCTTACAAAAACCTCTTAGAAATAATAAAATAAAATCAAGCAGTTATTTTTATATTTATAAAACATACATTTAGTATACAGTATTTAAGTGCACTATAGTCATTGCAGCATTCATCTCTTCACAACAGTTTTTAAGTTTAGCTACTTTTTCTGCAATGTTTACAATAAAAAGGCAGAGTCGGGGTTATCAGGAATTATCACTCAAATGCTAACATTAATTGAAACATAAAGCATAGTATTTCAGTGTCAATATCAGATTTGTCAAGATTGTCATGCTTGTTATGGCAATGTGGAAGAATGGTAATCAATGAGACACCTGACCCCTTTGCTAAGCTAAAGAAGGATACTTGAATGTCCCTAGGAACTGTGTTGTATGATTCGGATCTGCAGCTGAGGCGGTGGTCTTACTGAAGATATCAAGACTTGTGTTGTACAGGACTGTGTACCAGCTTCTGCCACAAGCACCATTCCCCAGGCAGATCCTCCTTCACCAAGGAAAAAATGGTTTATATTCGATAATATAAAGATGACAATATACAAAATACACATCCAAAACGTCATGTGAAGATGAAATGAAAGGATTAGTCACAGAGAGCCAGACTACACGTTACAGAATGTCCAATATTACAAGCTCAGATTCATTAATATTGCAGAGACATGATTCAGGTGGACCTTCACAAGTGTGCAATTATACTTGCAAATGAAGCTTGTGTTACTTCCCTGTTACCAGCCACAAAACACCACAAACTAATTTGAAGATGACATAGAGTTTGTAAAGTTGCTGCCATGACAATTAGAAGTTTTCACCACTTAAGGAGTTCCTTGTTCCCTCCCATGAGTTATCTGTATGCTACCAAGCAATCTCCTTCTTGTGAATAATTCTGTATATTGTTTAAAGGGATATTTTCCTAGAGTGCTTAATAAAGGTTCTCAGAAGAAGGCTTCAAATAAACTAGTGTGCAAATCTCACACAATGGAACTCTAAAGAATTTACTTTATAAATGTTCACATAGACGAGGTGAAAAGGGGACAATCAGCTGTAGTAAAAGCTTTGCACACTGGATATTTTTACTCTATTTTGTTCCATTTCTTTAATGTACAGATGCAGAATCCATCCCAAATCCAGCCTGGGTGTGATTATGAAGCAGCTCCTGTGTTCATAAAGGTAAGTGGCACAATCTATGCAGCAGTGCCTTGGATTAAAAAAAAAATCCTCCTGTTGTATTTCCTTCTCACCAATGTGGCTGCTGCTTATTTATACGTCACATTTCTCTCCCAGTGCACTCAAGGGGACATCCATGGCTCCCTTCACCCTCACCCCCCCCTCCATGTCTACCCACAGCAAACCTCTGAAGTAAATCAGGATGGAAGACTGTGAGCCTGAGGCTCAAAATCAGCCAACATGTTTCATGGCAAAATTAGAATCTGAGCCAACTCTTCCCTTCTCAGCCCAAGACTCCAGCCAAAACAGCACCCTAGCTCAAACTATCAAAAAAGAAAGGATGAATCACCAAAACAGGGAAGTAAATATAAATGAGATCAATATAAACTTCAGTGCAGAAAACTGTGATAGGGTAAACTTTGGGTTTGCCAGCTCAGTCTGCAATTTCAGCCCCCGCCCTCTCCTATTTTGCCGGTCTTTGTCTTAAACCCAAACTGGCCCCAACAGCCTTTCTAATACAGGATCCAACCCAATAGAAAACAGTCATTGGGTGGCTTGTAGAGCCAAATAACTGAGGCTTTGCAGGGCAGGAGGAGATGGATAAGGACTTTATTGCTGAGGCAATTTTGAAATATCTCTCAAGGATGAAGCCTGACATTACAAGGTCTGTTTCATCTACAGCTGGTGTTGTTTTGTGATGTGGTCTTTCAACTGTTTTTTCCCCATCACTCCATCTGTTATTTCATTATTTTATACCACATTGTTTTTTTTAATAACATATAACATGCAACATGTAACATATAACCCTCCACCCACCAACACGCAACACTAAAAATTATCATCCCCCCCCCCCCCCGGGCCAGGTTAATTATTGCCTGGCCACTCCCATTTAGGGAATGGGGGGGGAGGGAGAGCCTATCCCTTCTATTCTAAATTCCTTCTTTCACTATTCCCCGTCTCCTTCTCTTATTTTTCCTCTATTTTAATTCTTTTGGTCCCTATTCTATTCATATTCCTAAATTGTTAACACTTTCTTGCCTGTGCCTATTTATATTTATATATTATTTTTACTTTTTGGCTTTTGGCTTTATCTTTGCACCAGACAATTCTGCATCCTTTTCTTCCCTTATTTCCCCTCCACTTCCATAACCCAAAGGTTTCTCCCTTTGTTTCTCCCTTGAATGGTCTCTCCCCTTTGCTTGATACTCCTGTTTCCCCTTTGATCATTCTGAACCTTCTCCATAGAGATTTTTTTACCAGTTTTTCCCAGTTTGGGTCTCCTATCACTATAATTTTTAGTAATTCAAGTTGTCTCATTGCTCCCTTTGGTTCCTCTGCTCTAACCACCTTCCCATCATGAAATATCTAAGAAGATAGGGAAACCCAATTGATATCTTATATTGCAATTAAACAAAAATTCAGTTATCAGCTTCATCTGTCTTCTCCATTAAATAGTCTCATTACTTAAATCATGATATACTTGTACTTTTACTTCTCCTATCTTTAATGCAGAGTCACTACGCTTCCTTAAATAGTCCATTACTTGATTTTTTTATAACCTGATACAAAAGTAATTATCATATCTCTGGGGCGTTGACCTCTCTTGAAACCGACCTTAAAAATTGCTTCGATCTCTTCTTCTTTAATTGGGCCAGAGTCCAAAGCAAAGGTTTGTAACCATTTAACCACTTCGATTTTTAAATTGTCTTTATCCATGTCAGGGAAAAACTTAATCCTGATGTTTTTCTTTTTCAGTTGATCCTGTAGCTTCACCAATTGCTTAAATCTTTTGTCCATGGTATTTTCATGCCTTACTGCAATCTCCACCAAGTCATTAAACTCTGACTCCAAAGTATTGGTTCTCATGTTTAATCCAGAAATTGATTTTTCCAGAGATTGCACTTCCTTTCTGACCACCTCTTTAACAAACTGTTTAATTTCTTTTTTATCTTCATTAGATTTTGTAGTTATAAAGTCTTTTAATTCCAACAGAGTCAGATCTCCACTCGGTTTTTCCTTAGAGGGTAGTCTTGCATCCATATTTTCAGATTCTTCTTTTTTATTGGGCTGTTATCTGCACTGACAAGACATCTATATACTTTATCAGATACAGTCTCTTTTTCCAGACCCTCCTCTTCATTTATTTTGATCCACCACCGCTGCAGTAACTCTTGTAAAAAAAAAAGGGACTGTGGTGGCTTAGTGGTTAAGACAATGAACTTGACGACTGAAAGGTTGGCAGGTCAGCAGTTCAAGACCTGTGTACTGCAGTTCAAGACCAGCTCCTGCCAAGCTAACAGTTCAAAAGCAAGGAATTGCAAGTAGATAAATAGCTACCACTCTGGTGGGAAGGTAAGTAGCATTCTGTGCATATGTCTAGTCATGCCTGCCACATGTCCACCAAAACATCTGCAGATGCAGAAAGTGCTGGCTCTTTGGCTGTAAACGGAGATGAGCACTGAATCCTAGAGTCGGATACGACTGGCTTTCGAGCAAGGGCAACCTTTACATTTACCTTTATTGTTATTAGTTTAACTGTCCTTTTATATTTGTATGTACTGTGTTTTTATTTGTACTTGTTTCTTAATTGTATGGTCAAATTGCCTTAGACCCCAGGTCTGGTGGAAAGCCTGGATAATTAATCAGTTAATCAATCAAACTTTCAAAAAAATCTTCTTAAAAAAGCCTGCCCTTAGTACAGAAAGACATATTGCAACCTAAGTTCATGTCCCATGAAAACTGGCTCTAGGCTTGCACCACATAATACATTTCACATAACATATTTCCTTCCATTTTCTGACCATTGTTAAAAACCCAATAGTATTGGCATTGTTTGGTGTGAAAGAAGAATTACCAATAGAAATTGTGCTTGGGTAAGATCAGATATATTGTCTCTCATGGGCAGAAGATTAACCAGTGGTGGGCTCCCAAAAAAATTACTACCACACTGTGGGCATTGTATGGTGGCCGTGGCCAGGGGGAAAGCCCTGCGTTGTACCCGAATTCAGACTACTTTATTTCAAAACTTGGATGGGCGGGGACAGCCAGAATTTCTGCTACCAGTTCTGGTGAACTGGTGTAAACCTGCTGATGACCACCACTGAGATTAACCATTAGTACTCTTATAATTGCTCCACTTCTGACTTGATTCCCTCCCAGCCCCACAGGTTTTCCACCACATGATTTCATGTCTGGGTTTGCCACTAAGAAACTGGATATGGAAGCACCTGACAAGGGAAAGGATTCTTCATTCCTCATTGCTCACCATGTTTTTAGTATATGGTCACCAAATATATACTAAAAACCATTTTGGTAACTGCAGTGGCCTACATGGTTAAGATGCTGACTGGCAGGCAGCAAGGTCAGCAGTTTGAGACCCAAGTACTGCACGACGGAATGAGCTCCCGTCTCTGCCTACCTAGCAGTTTGAAAGCAAGAAATTGCAAATAGATAAATAGGGATCACTTTGGTGGGAAGGTAAACAGCATGTCTAGACATGCCTGCCACATGACCATGGAAACATCTGCAGAAGCAGACAGTGCTGGCTCTTTGGCTTTGAAACAGAGATGAGCACTGAACCCTAGAGTCAGATACAACTGGTTTTCGAGCAAGGGTGACCTTTACTTTTACTATTACCATTATATTTTGGCAATGAGTAAAATCACATTCTGTCCCTTTTGACCTGTCTAAATTTGTAGAACAATTAGCAATGAGTTTGCATAATCATGGTTATCTTTGTTCCAAAGTAACCCCCATCACGAACTGCATTAATGTCAAAGTTCAGCTGTAAAGATATAGCAGTGGAATGGGCAAAGGGTTGCCTTCCAGATGTTTGTTTGTTTATTATTAAATTTATATCCCGCCTTACTCAGCACAAGTGTTGTTGGAATGTAACCTCCAACAGCCCAAGAAAGCACAGCTAATGGTAAGACAGGTGGGAACTGCAGTGCAATAGCACCAAGAACCACAGTCACCCAACCCCAATATGGAAAAATAGCCATAGCAATTACAGTACAGTACAGTTATATACCATCCCATACTGCTCAGTGCATTTTCTGGGTTGTTCACAAGGTAATTAGCATTTTTGCCTCTAACATGCTGGGCACTGACCTCAGAAGAATGGATGGCTAAGTCTCCCTGGAGCCTGTTAGGATTGAATTCACAATGTCAGCAGTTTTAGCTGCAGTACTACAGTTTAGCTGAGGGAACAATCTTGATTGAAAAGTAGAGTTGTAAAAAGCCATTAAGTAGGGTCCAGTTTATCTCTACATATGTGGCAGGGCATCTACAAATCAACTGTATGTCACCATTTCTGATTGCTCAATCATCACAGCTTTGAAGGAATTTGTTTCTGAGGCAATAGCATTTTATCAGTTTCTAACAAGAAGCTGCTGTCTTGTGTAGCTTGAGTCATAGTCAGAATATGAAACTACAAAAAGTTTTGCAGGCGCACCCCCCAATAAAGGACTCAGACACCAATGAAAGTGGATAACGGCATTGGGCCACATTTATTGATTCATGCCCTAGTCCGAATTATAAATTTCTATTGGTAATAACCAATCATAATTCTTAAGGCAAGCAGGCCGAAGTAACACTGGTAAGGTACCACCCAAAATTGCCAACGGCAATTGCTACAATGTATCCATTTGTATCAATTTGTTTGTTGACAACAAACAAATTATTGACCATAGTCAATATCTAACTAATGACCCCACCCTCTGACGCGTATCCGTAAAATCACGGGGTGATGCATGCTGTCTAGCTATAGCCATCACCCCGTCGCCTAGTTCGTCGTTGACCGGACAACGTTTAACCAACTTATGCCTGTCTAGTGTTGTCCAGTCAATTGCGAACTTGCCGGATACCTGTGGGTCATAATGTTTACCTTACCAGTGCTACCCGCCACACGGAGGGGCTTCAAAGAAGGCTCGACGCCCCCCCCCAGACCGTCAGCTCGGTCGACAGGCCTGCTCGCCAATCACCCAACAGGAGGTCCATACCTCCTCGCGACAGATGGACCCCATCCCCTGCATACAGGTTATAACTTTGGAGGCTAATAGCGGGGTGACGACTGACCCTCCCCCAAGCCCCGTCGACAAGGAAACGTGCCACTGCCCTATTCACCATGCGTCTAGTGTGCTCAAGGGCCAGGAGGTCAACGCCCCCCCTGTAGGAATGACACGGGACCATGTCCGACCAAACAAGGGTTGTGGCGGGCCAGACGTAATGCAGGTAGGCGAGGTCCTCGCAAATCGCGTGCTTCAGCGACAAGCCGGTGACCTGGCCCAAATCATTGCCCCCCAGGTGTATGATCAGAATATCAGGCGGGTCAGCATTCAGGCCTGAAAAAAGGAAAGGCAGCAGCTCCCGCCATAACATCCCAGGCTTACCATGCCATGTGAGACTTGCGTATGCACCCAGTCCCAGTTGGGGACCCCACTCTGTCGCCGCAGCATAACGCTCTGCCCTGTGCACGTAGCTATGGCCCACCAGCCATACTGTCACCGGTGTAATACGACACCCCGGGTCTGTAAAGGAAAAAATTAGGGAAATAGGTAAGGTGACCGGGTCGGTACTCACGGGGGGAGTGGGCGCACATAAAATTGAAAACATTGCGATCCCCACCGTCCCATGCTACGTATGTCAGCCCCTGAGTACCCAAAAGCTGCAGCGGTCGAGGCCGCCCCTATACGGAATGAATGAGTGCCATAGCGGGCGCCTGGGAGGCCCACACTGGCCAGTGCTTTGCCCGTCACCCTCCAAAATTGAAATTTAGTAAGGGGAGACCCATCTTGGTGACAGAAAAACGGGCCATGGTGCGTGCCACGCAGTGCCAGGAATTCCTGTAGGGCACCAACCGGACAGATGTCTGCCAAAGAACACCGTAGCAGTCGCACACCACTGCCGACGCCATGCTGATCGGTCTTAGAGGAACGTATCCTCAACTGAGCCCAGTCTTTGGCTACACAGACATCCTCGAGTTCCAGTGCCCTACGACTTGCATCCGCCTTAGACAGCATCACAAGCTCGCTGATGCGGAGCGCTCCAAAAAATGCCACCGTTGTGGCTGCATGGAACAGGGCTGCCTCATATGCATCAAAACAGAGGCAAGGCCAGCCCCGAGCCAACTGGGTAAGGACCCCTGGGGAAATCGGGTGGCGGTCGTCCGGGCAACGCCCTCGCTCGCGCACCCACCCCTCCAAAACATGTCTCACACGGAAGTCAGAGGTGCTGTCCACATGACCCCCCACCTTGGCCATAAAAGCCAACGCTGAAAGCTTGGATGCTATGGTGCGAGGTGCAAGGCCCTGAGAATGCAGGTAAACCATGAACCGCAGAACATGGGTTACCGGGATTGGCCAGGTTACTGGCAATTGAAATTGAGTACAAAATGCCCTGAAAGAATTAATTGCATGGTGATACGCCTTACGGGTGCGTGGGGCTAGTGACAGGCCAATCGCCCGGTTCACCTCTCCTTGCCAATGGTCCATATCTCCTCCGGGAGTGGCGAGGGAAATTCCTCCGCATCCGGGGCCAAGGCACGGAACCGGGAGATCTGTAGGCGGGACAAAGCGTCAGCAATATCATTATTAACCCCTGGGACGTGCCTGGCCCTGAACAGTACATTGAGGCGCAGGCTGCGCAACACAAATTGGTGCACTAGATCCATAACCCTGGGCGATTTAGAAGTCTGTGCATTTACAATGTGGACCGCGGCCGCATTGTCACACCAGAAATGCACGACCGAGTTGGACCACTCCTGGCCCCATAGCATCAAAGCACCCAGGATAGGGAAAAATTCCAGATACGTGAGATCACGCAGGCGACCCGTGCCTGCCCAGGCCGGTGGCCACCCACCATAGGCCCACTTCCCATTGAAGTACATCCCATAACCCAGGGATCCCGAGGCATCAGACTGAATCTGAAATTGAGGGGAAGCCAGGAGGTCATGCCTCCAAAATGAGACCCCATTGAAGTCCCTCAGGAACTGTAACCAGACAAGCATGTCTGCCCTGATACCCCGGGTAAGCCGAACCCTATGGTGAGGCCTGGATAATCCTGCCATAGCGTCGCACAAGCGCCGGGCAAAAGCCCTGCCCGGTGCGACCACTCTGCAGGCAAAATTAAGGTGACCATGCAGCACCTGCAGTTCCCTCAGTGATGCCTTGTGCTTGGCCAACAAGTCCGAGATAAGGGCCACTATCCTCGACACCTTATCCCGCGGTAACCTAGATGCCTGCGCTATCGTGTCAATCTCCACCCCCAGGAAGACTAGCTGTGTAGATGGGCCCTCGGTCTTTTCGGGCGCTAAAGGGACACCGAGTTCCTCCATTAGCGTCTGAAATGTGTTGAGGAGACGTGTACACGTGTCCCAGCCCCATTCACCCCCGAATAAAAAGTCATCCAGGTAATGGGCTACAGACCGGGACCCTGACCTGCGGACGAAAGCCCACTCTAGGAAGGTACTGAAACGCTCGAAAGCCGAGCATGATATGGAACAGCCAAAAGGCATGGCCTTATCAAAATAATATTCGCCCCGAAATTTGAAACCCAGCAATTCAAAGTCGCCCGGGTGCACTGGCAAGAGGCGAAAAGCCGACTTAATGTCGCACTTAGCCAGCAGCGCACCCGGGCCACATGAGCGCACCATGCGCAGCGCGTGGTCAAAGTTGTATACCTGACTGAGCAAAGGTCATCAGGGATAGCATCATTGACCGATCGGCCGGCTGGGTAGGACAAGTGATGGATTAGGTGAAACTCGCCTGGTGACTTCTTGGGAACCAAGCCCAGGGGCGATACCTTGAGGTTAGTGAACGGGGGTGCAGGGAAAGGGCCAGCGACCCTGCCCGCATTGACCTCCTTATTAATGCTGGCGCAAGCCACTTCCTCCCTTCCCCTAAGGGACAAAAGATTGGGGGCATCCTGAGGGGACCTATCACCCATGAAAGGAATACGGAACCCCTGTCTAAAGCCCTGAAGTAGATAATCTGCATCCTCCCCCTTCGGGTACAATGCGAGCCAACGCTCCAGCATGTCCACATTAATTGGGGAGGGAGCCTTTCGGCGAACCAGCTCCATCTGTGGCAGTCTTGCCAGCCCACTGTCCGCCCCTCCCTCTGCCCCGCGTCCCTCCAGGCCTGGGACAGGCAGAGGCCGCATGGGGGCCCGCACAGGTGGGACACTCATGTCTGTACTTGCAATTCTTCTTACTGCATGAACCATTCGACGAGAAAGCCCAGCACAGCAGTCGGGCTGGAACCCCCTGCCCCGCCACTTGGCGGGGAACCTGTGCTGGAGCCACTCGCTGGACCGCATGTCCACAATGGTACCTTTCCCCTGGTGCGGGGCGCGTGGGCGTAATGTACAGCAGCCAAAGCCTCTGACATGGCTCATCCCACCTCATCTCAGGGTGCAGTGGAATTCTCATACGGAATTCCTCGTCATAAGCCAACCACGACGGGCCCGGAAAATCAACCATCGCCCGGTAGATATTGTCCAAATACTGGACCATAGGAATTGCCAGATCCGGCCGGGCCCTCAGGTACACCGCCATGTAGATGAGGTAAGCCGGCAGCCAGTTGGCCCACGTCCGTGGCGGCTTGCGACGACGTGCCTGTTCCTTATCCTTCTCATCCTGCCCCTCCCTCTCTTCCTTGGTGGGCTCCCTGTTTAGGAGTGAGAAGATATCAACATACTCCCCTCGCCATATTTTCTCCCTGGTGGCCTGTGCCAAATGGTCACCCAGTGGCAAGGAATAGCCCGCTGTTGGCAAGGCCGAGACAGGCACAGCAGACACTGCGGGCATCTGGAAAGGGGCTTGAACTAACCCAGCCACCCCCAAAACATTCCCCACAGGGTAGGACATGCTACCCACCCCGGGGCCCTGGGTGGTGGTTGGCATCGCCTGTTGGTGCGTCGGCGGCTGTACCGCCGGACCACCCATGCGAGGCCAAGGCCATTGGAAAGCCCCCCCCCCAACATAGCCACATGTGTAGGTGCACTAGTTTGTACCGCATACTCACATGCTGCACCCCCGCGGGCCGCCCCCACCGGGGGTTCCGGCCCACTGGGGGCGTCGGAGCTCACGACCGCCGTAGAGCTCGCCGCCGGAGCTTGACCCGCGCCGGCCTGTTGGTTGGGGAGCTGCGAGGCAGTGGCCGAAGTCGCACCACGCGCCTCAAGCTGCTCGACCCGTCCCGTCGCCTGCCGCTGCCCGGCAGACGGCGCGTCCAAGCGCACCCCAAAAGGAGCGCCAGCGTGGCTGGCCCGAGCGAGGGAAGCCTCAAGTGCCGCCACGCGGGCCAGCAAGGCCTCGACACTGGCCTGGGGCCACGGGCCAGCCGGCCCGCCCGTTACGGGCGTGGGTACAGGCCCTTGCACCCCAGGGCCCGAATAAGGCCATGACCCCACACCCAGGCCCGGCAGGGCCGGCGTGGGCATCTGCCAAGGGAGGGGACCACACCACCCCCCAAGGCTGGAAGGCCCCGAAGTGAGCTGGGCCCCGATGGAGGAAGGCCCAGAATGAGCAGCAGGAGCGGCGTCCGCCGCTTGCGGGCCGCGGGCCGCAGCCCATACCGGACCCCTACTCGGGTCCCCGGCCTCCGGCCTGGGGGTAATAGACCCCATCCCACCGGTCCCGGTGGGAGCCAGCAAAGGCGGCTGGTGGGAAGGCGCAGCCGCGGTCCTCCGACCCGGATTGTGCCGCAGCACCGCCCGGGCCGCGCTCGCGGCCGCCTTCTTCTTCGAAGGCATCTCAGACGGACCTAAGGGAAGCCGAAAAAGAGGAAATAAGCAGCCAAAAGGCTTCCCGCTCGAGGTAAAAAGCGACGGAGTAAGAGGAAAAACTTCTCCGCTCCGTCGCTTCGCAAAATGGCAGCTCGGCTGCCTCATGGCCACCCCTTTTATAAGGGAGCTGGCCACGCCCCTAACTACCCGGATGCCTTCGTCCTGTGGGGGGGCTCCCGCAAAGAGCGTGGCGGCCATTTTGGCACCGCGCTTGCATTAGACAGGCATCACCAAAGCAGCATCCATATTCAAAGTAAGTTTCTGCGTGTTTTTTTTGGTCAGATGCAAAGGGGGGCTCAACTCCTGCCAATAGCCAATATTTTGCCTCAGTGCATGCTCACCTCTGGCATCTCAGAAGAGGAAAAGAGACAACGCTGAGCGCAGAGGAGAGAACAATCCACTAGACATTAAAATATCAATTGTTTAGACTAAAATCCTATACAGTGGTACCTCGCTTAAAGAGCATAATGCGTTCCATAGGATTGTTCATTAAGCAAATTTGCTCTTTAAGTGAAACACCATTGTAAGTGACCAGTTATGACTTCTGGCGGGGGATGGGGGGTTTGCGATTTAGTTGTTAAGTGAGTTTTTGGTTGGTTTTAGTTGTTAAACGAGGCGACCATTCAGAGAAAATGCTGCTCTTTAAGCGAGTTAGTCTCTAAGTGAGGCACTCTTTATGCAAGGTTTTACTGTACATGTAGATGCATATGCACTGAGTTCAGATCAACTCTGCTGAGATAAATTAGAAGTATTGTTCAAATGGATATGATTGCAGAATTTAATTCTTTAACAATTGTTAGTCTAAATTCATAGAACAATAAGTAATGAGTTTGCATAATCGTGGTAACCTTTGACCCAAATTACTCTCTCATGACAAACTGTATTAATTCCTAAGCTCTTGCTCAGAGAAAAAGCTTGACTCAGCATATGTGCATAGAAGTTTATTTCTTATACAAACTCATAAATTGTTTTCTTTCACCTTTTAGGGGCTGCAGAATATCAGTGTTAACAAAGGCCAGCTAGTGGTGTTTGAATGTCGAATGCGAGCATCCCCTACTCTTCAGGTTTACTGGTTCAGAGAATACAAACAAATAATTGACTCTGCAGACTTCAGAATATTAAGGAAAAGTAGGTATTTTTATTTTGAAAATGACTTTCATTCATGATACGATTTCTGTCTTTTAAAAATAGATTTTTTTTAAAAAAAACTCCCATTTCCAAACAGCTAAAGTCATTGCTGGCTTGGAAATTACAGGAGTTGAAATCCATTATAACTCAAGATAGAAGAGGGATACAGTAATCTGAGCAACATGTAATCAGAGATATCTGAAGTGAGATTTAGTGTGAAATTTTGGGTGAACTTTTACAGACATTGTAATAGTATATACTGTACTGTATATTCTCTACTCAAACTTTTCTTCACATCTATAGTGCACTGCTTTGTTTTAAGGCCTGAATAAAAGTCCTTATTATATTGGAATATTTCTTTTTACACATTATCTTTTCTGTAGAAATGTTGAGAAACAGCAGTTCAAGCAAAAATTAATGCATTTGAACCAATAATTTAAGGCTCATTACATGGGTTTGACATGACTGTTTTGCTGACTATTTTAATGAATTCTGGCTAATATTCAAACCTTTGCGCTGAGTGTCCAGCATCTGTATATATTTTATCTCCACTGTCTCTCTCTGAATTCTTTTTTCTTTTTCTTTTTTTGTAATTTCCCTGTCCCAAGATGGCAATTTTTAGGTCCAGTATACAATGTTCTAGTAAATTAAAATGTTTTGAAACAGGTTTCAATGTGTTAGCATTTCTGATGTTAGATTTTTGTCCATTAATTCTTTTGTGAAGAGATTATCCTGTTTGACCTATGTAGAGGGCAGAAGGGCATTTTTGGCAGTTGCCATCCTGGAACAGGGAAATTACAAAACAAGAATTCAGAGAGAAACAGTGGAGATAAAATATATACAGATGTTGGACACTCAGCGCAAAGGTTTGAATATTAGCCAGGGGTTTCTGGGACATTATCAATTTAAAATGCCACAACTAGGAGTTACATTCACCTTGCAGAACAGACTCAAAAATGTGGGGAAGTGTGGGGGGGGGGGGAGGAGAATGTTTATTTTACAAACTTAACTCCTCAAACTGACTTCCTTCAGAGATTCACTGCTGTAAGAAGACAAACTGATTGCGTTTTATTACTGGTTGTAAATAACTAATTGATTTGCATACCCATCTCTTGAACAAACCAACTCTGCCCAGTTACACTGGGCCTCTATACCAAAAGTATAAATGTATACCATGAAAATCCACTCTTATGCCTGATGAAGTGAACTTGATCAAAAAAAAAAACTAACTCTAAAATACAGGAGTTAGTCTTTAAGGTGCCAAAGCATTTTTTGTCTTTGTTGTTTGGTTTTGTTTACTCTCTGATATGCTTGCACAGACTAACATAGTTACCACTTCAAAATTTTAATGTCTGAGATTCAGCACTTCCATTAGTCCTGCAGGCCACAGCATCTTCTTGGAACCTAAGAGGCAGGGAGTGGGGAAGGATCAGAAACTTTTAATGTCTGGAAGAAGGGCCCCCAAGACACTTCCATTCCTAAAAGTTTATTAACACACTTCAGGACATAACTAGACTTTATATGGGGCCTATGTCTCTTGCCAACTCAGATTTTGCCCATCCATGAAAAATCCATGGCCGGTCAGCTTGTACAAAAGGATATGGCCAATGAGTTCAAATCTGAAATGCATACAAAGGGTAGGATTCTCTTTTATTTAACTTTATGCACTAAAGGATTTGCATTTCCTAAGTTGTATTGTATTCTTGTTTATTGGCTTACTGGTTTCAGCAGAGTTCTGTCCAACTTTTTGAGTTGAATTCCATCTCTTTCATTGATTCATTTGGTGATGCACACAACCGTACATTTTATATTAATCCTATCCTGGTCTCAGATATCCAGTTTCAATGAGCCAAGAAAGAAATTTAATTTAGTGCAATGAGATATTTCCCAGAAAAGCAAACATATATTTACAATATTTAAAGTAGGGATTCTCAACCTGCGGGCTATGGGCCGGATGCAGCCTATGACACCATTTCATGTGGCCCCCATCGCCTCCACCACACCAGGAAGTGCCATGTGGTGGAGGAAGGGCAAAATAGCCATCCGGCCCCCGAAGCTGTCTGAGGGAGCGTGACCTGCCCTCCAGCTTTAAAAGTTTGAGAACTCCTAATTTAAAGAAACATTGTGTTAATCTTCAAACATATTTTCAGGAGAAAGAGAAAACCAAAAAGTGCGGTATCCGCGAGCACAATTGGCATTAACTGCCCCTGACAAAGGTTACACCGGTTGAGGGAGGCTCCTGGTCACTGGCCTTTGCGGGTACAGAAATTGGGGAGCGGGTTAATAGTCATAAGATTGATTCATCCATATCTGACCTGACCGGCAATTCTGCAGGAGGAAGCTGAATCTCTAACTCCCGTTAGACATTAGGCAATTACACACTTGCAGATTAGCCCAAGCCCTAGTGCAAATAGTGGCCATGTTTACTCTTGTGCAAGCCATGAACAATGGATTTCCCCTGTCAGTATTTGCCTTAGTTAATTAACTTCCCCAGGAGAGGTTCCCAATTAACCCGGGTAAATGGGTGATGTGATTTTCTGTCAGATGACGATTCTATCACACGCTGCCTTGAATTCCTATATATGATGATGATTTTCCCTCAATAAACCACTGGTCTTCGCTCCATCTTGCCTCGCGTCTTCTTCTGACCAGTCTCCTCTGGGACCCAAGGGCTGCTTCACGGCCCCAATCCAACATCTGGTGACCCCGAGACGTGACCCTACTCGTGAGTAAGCGATCTACGCGGTCCGGTTCTACGCCAGAACCGTGTCCGATCACCCCGGAGGACAGCGCGGCAGCACAGTCGGAAAGCCAGCCGATCGGGAAGACAGCTCCACGACGAGGCATTTCAGAGAGGCATTCTACAGCTTGCTCCGGCTTTCGCGGCGGCTTGCAGCACAGAAAAACACGTTCCGCTCAGGGTCAGCTGTGAACCCCTGACAGCGCAGAGGCCACCGAGGGCCCGTGGCGGCAGTCCACGCTCCGAGCTCTACCCAGAGATTCGTCACGCAAAACCTATTGCCTGAACTTCAGACGCGTCAAATCGTCCCGAGAAGGAGACTTCAAAGGACCCAGCAGGTAATATGGGGACTTGTCCTCAGCGGCAACGTCCGTCCACTAGTCAAAGAATTCATGAGAATGAATTCAAAACCCTGGCCAGGGTATATCAGATAAGCCTTCACAGCGGAGAACTAGTGCGGCTTTTGGTGTTCTTGAGGGAACACTGCCTGCTTTACCCAGAAGTAGGTACGTTATCCCTTCAGCTCTGGGATCAGATAGGAGTCTGCATTCAGCAACCCCCGAGAGCTTCAGATGGCGTAACTCGCACATGGAGCAAATGTAGGAAACTCTTAGCAGAGGAAGACCCAGTCTGAATAGAGACCCAGAAACCCCCAGCGCGTTCAGAACCATCAGCCCCAAGGAGTCTCTATCCGTCATTTCAGCTTAAGCAGGGCAGTGTAGGGAGCATTCCCTCAGTAACAGCTGCAGACGTCACTGAAGGAATTCATGGCATGAGAAGCCCTGGCGCTTCTCTGACAGTTGCAAGTTCCCTGCCAATTAAGAACTCCATTCAGCGCATGGGTGAGGAAGATCCATTCACGGGGAAATTGCCAGTGGCACAATTAGCTAGCGCCCAACTGCTGTGTTCAGCCTATCTGAAGGCAGACACACGTTCAGGCAGGGCTGCTCAGCGCCCACTGCTCATGGAAATCTGCACGGCCCCTGGCCACGCAGGGCTCCAGAGCAGACCCATTGCCACACTCAGGCGCAGAGCAGTGCCAAAACCCCAAGGCGCCTGCTTCCAGTGTGGAAAAATGAGACACCTTAGAAGAGAATGCCAATCTAGACCAGGCAGATCTTCAAAAGGTTGTCTGAATACCAAATGGCCACGCTGGCACTGGAGCGTGAGGCAGCACCGAGATCCGGGAATCTGGCCCAGGCTAGAAGGGAGGCAGCCATCGTCCTGGCTATGTCAGAGGAACCATCCCAGCAATAGTACCCCGAGCTCTCCCAAGGCACAGACTACTTGTCTCACCTTGGAGTAGCCCAGAGAAACTCACCCCTAAGTAGAAGCACCCAGATGGCTGTAAAGGGCCAGCTGTGTATAAGTCATCTCCTCATGTGTAAGATAGAACATTGCAGATCAGGGGAGGAATGTGCGAATGCGTAAATAAATGTGTGTATGTGTGGTGCACCACTGAATGTATGACTGCAAGAACTGTGTATGATTGCAAAAGCCTTGTCTCTATGACCACAAAATGATTGAAAAAGTGTTCCTTGTGTGTAACTGTGTTCCTTGTGTGTAACTGCGTGGTAATGTCACTGTGAAGTATGTGTTAAACAGTTTGCACTCTGTTCATGGGCAGGAACTATTTAAGGTTTGAGAGAGCATGGTGAGCAAAACCCCTTTGCCTTGCCTGCTTAGCAGCTTAAGGGCAACGAAGGCAGGAGGGTGGAAGAGGGGGGGAATCCTAACCTGCAATAGGGCAGGGTGACCCCCCTTCTTCCCTTGAGACTTTTTTCTTTGTCAAAGGATTAAGCCACTCTTGGAAACCGGTTTTGCAATCCGTGCCACTCAGGAAAACAGATTTTTCTTTTCAGAAGCGCGATCTGAAAACAAAAATCACTTATATGAGTTTTCCTCATTAAATCATAAACTATGGGGCCCCTCCCTACGTCTGTGTTTCTCAAACCCCCATCTCTGTGTTTTAAGGTGTTTGAATGTCCCTTAGCGCTTTTAAGTCACGTATCTCACTAGGAATGAGAGAATTGCATTGTCTTCATGTGTGAACTGTGTTATCATCTTGTAACCTCGGTTCTCAACCTTTTAAAGTCAGGGGCCAAGTTCCGGGGCCTCAGGCAGCTCTGGGGGTCCGGACAGTCACCCTGCCCTTCCTTCGCCACACAGCCCTTCTCGGCTTGGTGGAGGTAGTGGCAGAGCAACGTGGGCTGCATCTGGCCCACTTACCCACATCTGGCCGCGGGTTGAGAATCGTTCTAACTCTCCTTCATTCTCTTAAGAAAGATATTGTTCTGGTATTTTGACTTTAATCTGTGTAAGGTAACTCACTCATTGTACCCCTTTCACAGGAAAAAGCACGCAAACACTCTTGCGCTCTGTATATTCAGAAAATGTTTAATCGTTACCTTTTTACAGGAACAAAACTCCTCTCCAGGCCTTAAAAGTAACCAGTTTATTTCTTTTTACAGTCTTAAATTGCTTCCTTTCACAGGCTCCAGAGTTAATTACTGGTAGGGATCCCTTAAAAGAAGGACCCCAGCCAGTGGTCTTAATTATCTGACCTAATCTGATTGATAAGAGTTGCTGCATTCTCATTGTGCTAACTTCTGACGTCTTTCCTCCTTTCCTCCTTTCGCCAGTGGAACTCCCTGCTGGAAATGTTTAACTTGTGTGTCTTTTCATTTTTGTGTATTATTTCCTTACAGCTGGCACGTCCTAGTTGGCTTGTTTTTAATGTCTTAGTCGGTCATTTTAAGTATGGCACCTGGCCCACAGCACCCTCTCTATTTGAGCAGACACATTTCACAAACTCCAGAGCACAAAGGGAGGATTAGTCCCTGAGCTCCTGAGAATGTGCAGAGTGCCACTCATCGGCCAGGACTGCCTAGGACCATTTTAAGAATGCAGTCAGGTCGCACTTTCAATCAGATACAGGCATTTTCAGGCCACCCCTTCCCTTTTTTGCTGCTAGTCTAAGCACAGGCAAAAGGCTAAGCCAGCATCTGGCACTCTTCTCACAGGAGCACAAGAATAGCTCCAGTAAAAGTGTGCACACACGCCATGGGCGGATGTGCGCAGGGGGGCCTTCATGAGAAATTTACCCAAGGGAAGCCTGGCACGTCATGCGCCAAGGTTTGCCATAAGACCCCAGACTCGTCTCGCTTCAAACGCAGACAGTCACCTTGTATGGGTTAATGTCACTGGCTCTCCTTCGGGGGGCTAGGACAGTTTTCACTTATGGGGGTTGCACATATTAGGTTCTTACTTGGCAAGAGGACCAAGCTTGGCGCACGCTCCTGACTCTTCCACAAGCGGGCAGAGTTGGCAGCCGTGAACCTTGCTTTGCGCACCTTTGCCAAAGAACACTTCAACATAATTACTGACAGCCAGTTTCTTAGGAATTTGCTTCACAGTCTACCGGGAGCATACATCACTCCCACGACAGACAAAAACTTGCTGAGTTTGTTCCTCACAACTCCAATTCAGAGTCATGCATTCTTTCATCAGAATGCCAAAGCACTTGCAAGGCAGTTCAACCTGCCACTTTCCCAAGCCCAAGGCATAGTCTGTTCCTGTCTGCATCATGCAGGGGCACCGGGGGGGCCCTTGTGGGGGGTCAACCCACGAGGGACAGAGGCCATCCAGGTGTGGCAAATGGACGTCACACATGCCCCACATTTTGGCAAATGGCAGTACATGCACGCTTGCATTAATACCTTCCCACAGTTTGTTTGGGCAACAGCACAGAAGGGAGAAACGGCTCCCCATGTGGAGCAGCATCTCCTTTCCCATGGCCATGGGCGAACCTCGGCACATGAAAGTCCGATGATGCCCCAGCTTATAGCTGGGGGCCACCTGGGATATTAAGCGCACCTTTGGCGTTCCGCACAATCCGCAGGGGCAAGCGATTGTGGAACAGGTCTATCGGACGCTTAAGTCCTACATTGACAAACAAACAGAAAGGGGGGAACAACATCCCATAGTTGCACAGCAATTGCTATCCTATAAGTGCAAAAACCAACTAACTGTTTCAGAATTTTTATCTCCCAAACAAGTCTCTTCCTCATGCAGGTCCCAGAGGCCAGAATCAGGCCCGGATGCCAAGTTCGGCTATTGCAAAGGATGACACCAGTCCCTGCCTTGGATGTCATCAGCTGTCCATCTTCCTTTATGACTTACATCTCCAAAGACATTTCTATGAACATTTTGCATACTCAGTGCTACTTCTAAGAACCATGCCTTTCTACAAAACAAGACTTTTCCAAACTCAAGTTACACATGAAACCCCACCAAGAAGGGAAGCCTCATCTTCGAGAAGCAGCTGAATGTCTCTTATTGCTATTATTATCTGTAGTCGCTCTTTATTTATTCATGCCTTGTACAATGCTCCAGTTGGGATTTGCAAGGGACACTTGAATTTCTGTATACGTAGGGTCGTGTATTGTTAATAACGGCCAGCTTCCACCAAAGGAAGCCAGACCGGCCCATGTTTGCACCGGCCCATTGCTTGGAAAGATTGAGCACCCGGTAGCCGGTAATCTCCAGTCATTGTAAGTTTCACACCTCCTTATAGGTGCTAGAAAGACATTTGCACAACACCAGAAGTTGCAGAAATAGCTTAGAATTACCTTAGGAAAAACCAGTTCTGTCACAGTAAGAGATCAATGACACATCTCATTATCTTGCCTTGCTACAGAAAGCAGTCTGGATTCAGACCCACAGCTCTGAAAAACCAGGCAGCAGTCAGTATATTCAGCGTGCCAGGCTTAGCCATAGGCAACGCTCGGAGAATTGGTCAATTGGCTTGCGCTTTAGCAAGAGCCATTAACCACACCTCCTCGGCAATAGCGCTGCTCAACCAGGAGCAGACAGAGCTTCGCCATGCCATACTGAATAATCAAGCAGCCATCGATTATCCCCTGTTGTTACATCATTTGGGCTGTGAGTCTGTCCACGACATGTGTTGCTTAAACCTCACAGACAATACCCACAAGATACAGAGCCAGCTCACGGACCTCCACACCCTAGTCAAGAACATCAAGGAGGATGCTTCGTGGGGGTGGTGGGATTCGTTGTGGTCGTGGTTCCCATGGGGATGGCTTCAGACGACACTCAAGGTGATTGTGGGGGTGGTAATACTGGGCACAACAGTGTGTTGCTTTGTGCAATGTATTCCCTCACTGCAATCGAGATGTCCCCCATGGAGGGAACCCCGAAACGTCATCCCCCCCACACCAGCTGATGCCCCTCCTGCGTAGGGCCGTCTGTCAGGTCCAAAAATAACAGAAAAAGGGGGAGTGCGGTATCCGTGAGCACAATTGGCATTAACTGCCCCTGACAAAGGTTACACCGGTTGAGGGAGGCTCCTGGTCACTGGCCTTTGCGGGTACAGAAATTGGGGAGCGGATTAATAGTCATAAGATTGATTCATCCATATCTGACCTGACCGGCAATTCTGCAGGAGGAAGCTGAATCTCTAACTCCCGTTAGACATTAGGCAATTACACACTTGCAGATTAGCCCAAGCCCTAGTGCAAATAGTGGCCATGTTTACTCTTGTGCAAGCCATGAACAATGGATTTCCCCTGTCAGTATTTGCCTTAGTTAATTAACTTCCCCAGGAGAGGTTCCCAATTAACCCGGGTAAATGGGTGATGTGATTTTCTGTCAGATGACGATTCTATCACACGCTGCCTTGAATTCCTATATATGATGATGATTTTCCCTCAATAAACCACTGGTCTTCGCTCCATCTTGCCTCGCGTCTTCTTCTGACCAGTCTCCTCCGGGACCCAAGGGCCGCTTCACGGCCCCAATCCAACAAAAAAGCTTTTAAATACAATATCTGAAATGAGATCTTTAAAATGCTGCTTTATTAATGGGTGCCTTGGGGAGGAGAAGAAAGAGAAGCTTCCTGTCCCATTCTGTTATTTAAAAAATTCCCTCACCAGTTTTCCTTGAAAAACCACTCAATAGCAGACTGCTCTGTAGTCTGCAATCAGTTCCATTTGTCTTCTTTCAAGAAAATAGGGCAAAGAATTCTCTACAGTTACGTTTTTGATTTTTGTTTTGTTTTTCAGAAGCTTGCTCATCCCTGGTCCCTGGTAAGTAGCTATCAATAATTACCGCACTGAGGCCCAGTTGGGTCCTGGAATGTATATCTATGTCAGCTGGAATGTATATCTGTGTCATTGGATTGCATTCATATAATCCTGCTTCAATACACTGATCTTTCTTGCTAGATGGAGAAAGTTGTGATTAGCAAGTTACACTAGTCTATAGGAAGGACCAGACGTGCCATGAAGTTAGATGAGGCAGGCACTTTAAGTGGAAGTATGCTGTGTGTGGCACATTTGCCATTACTGCCACACCACCGTCCTCCTATCCCAGGAAGTTCCTTGTGGCACAGGAGAGCCTACTGCTTTGGACAGATCTCCAAAAGTAGCTATTTTTTCAACGCCTGCTCCTAAAACCCAAGTCTCTGCAGAAAGGCATTCTCGGAGGTTGCTTCTATTGCTTCCCTTAGAGCCACCCTTGAGCAGGAAGCGGAAGTGAGTGTGACTATATTGGCTATGCATTGTATGTTTGGGTGAACATGGAAAGCGTTAACACAACATGCTACACTACTGTTGTTGTTGTTGAGTCTGAACAAACCATGATAATAAACTATGATTTTGATTATGAGAAAGAAAGAAAACCAATCCAGAGGCACGCATGGGTGATTCCTTTGTTAAACTGTCAAATAAATTCACAAATATGAGGCAGTTCCTGACACACACACCTGCATGATTCTTCACAGGTTAGGCATCACAATGCTGGAGGTGCTGCGGTGGCTCAGTGGTTAAGAAGCTCACATTTTTAGCTGGATGGCTGGCAAGTCAGCAGTTTGAGACCCAGGTACTGCATGACAGATTGAGCACCTGTCTCTGTCCCAGCTCTTGGGGACATGAAAGGAGCTTCATTTGGGCGTTCCCTGACTGGAGTTTCTATCACAAAAATCCTTCCAACCCAGAATAATTTCTGACATGAAATTATTATTATCACTATGCTGGAGGTGATGTTTCACTGAGTGTCAAACATTAAATTAGCATCATGCCCAGATGTGAGAGCTATCCTTCTTTGTTTGAATCAAGTTTCAAAATAAGGTTTGCAGGCTCAGGTCAGAGATGTAGATTTTAGTTTTCACCTCTGGTAGTGTGGATTGGAATATCCCTCCCAACCCTCAAGTGATCAAATGCCAGAAATTGTGGAGAATCTCTGGAGAATAACAGCTGGAAGAAGATTACAGTAGACCAGGCTCATGCCCGTCCAACAGTTTCTCTGATGACAGACTATTCTGCATTTGTTAAATTGCATATAGTGGGTGATTAGAAGGAGAGATTTCAGCTCCCCTCCTTCTATAGCCTCCAGCCCCTCCTTCCTCACTGTTCCAAGACCATCTTATTTAGACTTAGATCTTCCCATGCTATGTAGCATATCGGGCAGCAAAGGAACTCCAATGGTTTTGGTCTTGGGTGAGTACAAGACCATTACTCCCAATTAATTTTTGCTGTACTGAATGGACATTCTGGGAGTTACAGTCCCCAGAAGTAACTCTTGTCAAGCTAAATTCCCAGCTCTAATGACTAAATTTTGCTGAGGGCATAAGGACCTGCTGCAGGAAGATGAGATCAACAAAGATTACCTTCCCAGTTACGAAATCAGAAGCTTTCTTCACATGGAAGGAGATCTTCTGTCCATGAGAGGTTTATAGTGGACCCAACCCTGGAAAATAACAAAACAAAGTGAGCAGAACATCCCACTATAGTAATTAATTGCTCGTAACGTTTCCTAGAGTATGACCAGTATAGGAAATGGATCACACTGAAAAGTCTCTTATCTTTACAGCGATCACTTGAACAGTCCTATCATTCACACTGTAGATGATTGCTCCACCTGATACAGTATTACCCTTCCCACCCCCTTCCCCACTTTCTTTCATGGTTTTCATTCATGGGCCCACATCCTTTCTTTTTTTGTTAAAGTAAGTGATATAGCAAAATAGCGATACATCAATTTTGCATGTTAAACCATTTTTTAAAGTTATAGATGCAGGGCATTGTCATCACTTTTCCTTTTATTGGTTTTCAGATATGTGTTTTTCTAGAAGCAGTCTTCTTTCACATTGCTAATTTAATAATGCCAGTGCAATCTTGCTTTATTCGTGTCAGACACACCACCAGCATATAATAACATACTATAGGTTTCCCTTGCTCGAAAGCCAGTCATATCCGACTCTAGGGTTCAGTGCTCATCTCTGTTTCAAAGCCAAAGAGCCAGCACTGTCTGCTTCTGCAGACGTTTCCGTGGTCATGTGGCAGGCATGACTACACACTGGAGCGCACAGAATGCTGTTACCTTCCCACCAAAGTGGTCCCTATTTATCTACTTGCAATTTCTTACTTTCGAACTGCTAGGTTGGCAGGAGCTGGGACAAAGACGAGAGCTCATTCCATCATGCAGTACTTGGGTATCGAACTGCTGACCTTCCTCCTCCCAGTCAGAATCTAAAACAAAATAGAATTAAAAAGATTAGATAACATCCACCCAATATCAGGTCCCATCAACAGCATTTCCTCTTACCATCATAAGGTCCTCCTCAGTGCACGTTAAGGGGCATCATGTGCATTGTGTCATATGCGAGATAGTTTGTTCTTCTCCGCATTCACACAGCTTGTCATATACAGGGAAACCCCACTTTCTCAGCTTATCCCTTGATCTTCCTACCCCAGCATGCAGTCTGTTTAAAGCATTCCAGTGCAATGCACTGCCACAACACAAAGTGATGTGTTTCACCATCAATTTATCCTGCTTTGCTGCATCGTTTCCATGTAAAGAATGGAACACTCCATTGTATCCCCTTTGAATCTAGAACTTATACATTTTAGTATTGGTTTTATTGTATGGGATGTTTTAACTGATGTGAGCCGCCTTGAGTCACTGAGGCGAGAAAGACGGCCTTAAAGGTAAAAGTAAAGGTTCCCCTTGCTCGAAAGCCAGTCGTATCCGACTCTAGGGTGCAGTGCTCATCTCTGTTTCAAAGCCGAAGAGCCAGCGCTGTCTGCTTCTGCAGAAGTTTCCGTGGTCATGTGGCAGGCATGACTAGACATCGGAGCGCATGGAACGCTGTTAAAAACAAAAAAATAAAAATAATAAAAAATAATTGGGGAAATGCTTTTAAAAATAGACAAATGAAAGTAGAAGAAGGAATTTCTCCATCATCCATTTAATGTCACAAGCCACTGCATCTGTCACAAGGTTGTCATCTCAAATAACACTGCCCCCTCTCAATTTGGGTTGAAATTAACTACCCACAGGATTACAGGGAATACTCCCCCAAAATGGAATCTCTAGCACTAAAAAAAACTCAACAGCTTAAAAAGAAGGGATGGATGCAATGGTCTACATGAAAACAAACATAGGACTGCCCTTGAACTTGGTATGGAAACTTCAACACATCCAAAACAGGGTAGCCACATTTATTACTAGGACCTGGAAATACAATATTTCCCTGGTTCTGGTCTGCCTTCATAGGTTGCCTATTGCATTTTATTTCAAGAATACAGTCTTGGTACATTGACACCTGTGAGAGCAATTATCCTATAGAAATTCTACCTATGTTATGAGGTCTTTGCAGTCCATCTTGTTGACAGTCAGTGCCACCCCAAGAGAAGCCAAATGGAGTGATAAGAGGAAAAGCACTTCCTTGGTGGTGTCCCCCTCACTATGGAATCATCTCCCTATTAACATCTGACAGACCTCTTGTCCCCAAGTATTTAGGAAAGCTCTGAAAACTCCTATTCAGAGAGAATTTCCCTGATATTTTTCCCTATCTGGAGTACTATATGTTAGATTTTCATTCCTTTTCTTATTATTTTTGTTTAATATTTACTATTATATGTTCATGTGTTTTGAGTTTATGCCACCAGTTGAGGTTCTATGATTATATTTTTATTTCTCTGATCTTTTTAGCATCACACTAAATTGGGTGATATAAAAATAAGTAAAATATTTTTCATAAGAAACCATGTACTTTATTTAAGCAACATAAGCCTTAATTGCCGTCTGTAGCCATGGTTACCCCCTTTGTTGCTAGTTTCTTTTCAGTCATAAAACAATTAAGTTCCACTCTGTGAAGAACTAGGTAAGTTATCCGATATCAAAGGCAGTACAAAAAGCACGATATTCTGCTTGTCTCATCCAATTATTTCCTCTTTCCAGAGGATGTTTGCACCTTAGTAATTACAGAAGCTTTTCCTGAAGATTCCGGAATATTTACCTGTATTGCTGAAAATGAGTTTGGTGCAGTGGCATCCAGTGCAAGCCTTTTTGTTTCTGAAGGTAAGTGAAACACCTGCCAATTCATGACGAAAATAAAATACTTTAAATGTTTGGTTTCTTCAAGTTTCTGGGAGCATAGCTTCCCGATTCTACCAACATAAAGCAATCTCTTATTCCTGTCTTCTTGATTAGCCTGAAAGATAATGGACTATGGGACTTAATAGTGCATGATACAGTAATCATAGATATTCTTAAGTATAGTTCATTAAGCGTTGTCCACACATTTTGCCTAGCTTGAAAGCACTCTCTAAAAATGGCAGTGGCACCATTTGAGCAGGAGTTTGGAGCAAAAGTCAAGAACTCTCCTCAGAAGAATAAGGAGAGGGCTCCATAAATGCAGCGCAACTGGCTTCAGTACAATTTGAAGTACAAGAGGCAATACCATATACAGTACAGCAGGTGTGGCAACATGCAGCTCCTCAATGGCTCAAATGAAGTCTTGTAGCTCCTCTGCCCGGGTACCACCACTACCCTCAAGAAAGAAAAAAATTAAAATTGGGGGAAAGACTGGCTCAAAAACTGTTGTGTATGAAAGTCTATGCCTTTAAGAGAAATTGTAACAGGAAGAATGAAAGAATGTAACCTCAGTGAATAAAATTTAACCAAATGTAAGTCAGCTTACATGAATGGCAGTGACTCGCAACCACATGGCATTAATCAACCAATCATAGTCTACCACGGGAAACATTCCTGCCACAGGTAAACCAGGTAAAGAATGCGGGGCGTCACCATGATGTCACAAATAAAGGAACCAATGGGGAACAGTGTAGCTAGATTCAAATGTACCACTCTGTATAAAAGGAGCTGCGCCTCTGCCATTACCTCATGTTCAGATTGCATACCTTGCAATAAAGATGTGTTTGGCCCCATAACTGCTGCCTACTGCGTATCATCTGCAAACATCAACTTGGCGACGAGGATGGGATATGGCTTCCCAGATCACCCTCGCCCTGTTCGACACCTCAAAGCCGGAGACATGGGACCTCTATGAAGAGCAGTTCCTGTACGCCATGGATGCCGAGAGCGTTGATAATGAAGCAAAGCGATGAGCCTGCCTACTGGCTCAGTGCGGACTGCCGACCCTGGAGCTGGTGAAGAACCTCCTAATGCCAAGGCCACTCCGATCGGTACCTCTCGCAGAAATTCTCACAGCATTGAGGGCATATTTCCGCCCAAAGGTGTCAGTGTTCCCAGCAAGGCTGGCATTCCACCGGTGCGACCAGCGGGCCGGAGAGTCCATGGCCGAGTTTGTTACCGCCCTGTGGGTGGCTGCCATCCCATGCCGGTGGGGCACGTCCCTAAGCGAGGCTTTGCGGGACCGACTGTTGCTCGGGTTGCGAGATGAGGAGGACCAGAGAAGACTCCTGGCCCAAGATGAGGACATTACCTTTGAGCAGGTACTGAGGGCCGCACAGGCCGCTGAGTCAGTCAAAGACGGGGTGCAAGCATGCAGGGCCAAGACCTCCACCCCAGGGAACTCGACGCCCGGGGCTTCCAGTTCACAGCTGCTCATCGCACAAGGAGCGGGAACCGGGAGCCGCTGCAGCCACCGCCACATCCTGCAGTGAAAGTGATGGGGAGCTGGATATCCAAAAGGTCTGGAGACGGCAGGCCGGTAAGAGACACGCCGCCGAAGGAAACCGCCGGTGCGACGGGTGCGGGGGCACCCACAACAGGAAGAGGTGACCGTTCCGGAAAACCGAGTGCCACCACTGTGGACGGTGGGGCCACAGGGAGGAGACCAAGAGCCAACCAAGCAACCGCGTTGAAACGGAGGCATCGGACAGAATAACGAGCACGAGGCCATTGTGGGCCGTGTGTCAACCCACCAACATTTCTTTGTGGAGGTACTGTTACAGGGGGTCCCTGTTTGGATGGAGGTGGACTCAGGGTCATCATACTCCATCATTTCCCATAAAGAGTTTTCGCGCATTCCCCCAAATGAGTGCCCGAAGCTTAAGACTTTAAAAACCACCCTACAGGATGTACAGGGGAACCAAACTCCAGTTTTGGGGGTGGGGGATTGCCAGGTGAGGTTCAAGGGTTTCAGGGAGAAGCTGCCCCTCGTGGTTCTTAAACGAGGGATGAGTTGCCTCCTGGGGAGTCAGTGGTTTGCCCCCTTAGGCATCAGACTGTCCGGCATTCACACCATAGACTCTGACCCAGTGTGAAATGTGTGCGACGCACACCCGGCGGTTTTTGAGAAGGGGCTCGGGAGGTATAAGGGGGCCCCCAGTCTCATTCAACCTGGACCCTGAGGTTCGACCCATCCGGCTCAAGCCTCAACGAGTACAGTTCGCCCTCAAGGACAAGATTGAGGCGGAATTGGACAAACTGGTGGGTCAGGGGATATTGGTTCCAGTGGACTCTGATGAATGGGAAACGCCAATTGTTACTGCGTTAAAAGCAAACGGGGAGGTCAAGATTTCTGCGGACTACAAATGCACCATTAGCAAGGCCCTAATGCATATCTGGTGCCGGTTGTTAGCCATTTGCTCGCCACTTTACATGGGGGGTAAATGTTTCGCAAAACTAGATTTGGCACAGGCCTACCAGCAGCTCACAGTTTCGCCTGCTACTGCAGCTGCCCAAACAAAAGTCATGCACAAGGGTGTATTTAAGGTAACTCGCCTTCAGTTCGGCGTAAATTCAGCCCCAGGGATATTCCAATCTCTCATGGAACGCCTCCTCAAAGGGCTCCCCGGGGTCCTCCCCTACTTTGATGATGTATTAATAACTGTGGGGAGCGAGGTGGAGCTAGCCGAGAGATTGGATCGAGTTCTAACGGTGTTTGAGAAAGCGGGTTTGAGACTTAGGTGAGACAAATGTGTGTTCCGGGCAAAGGAGGTAGATTTCCTTGGGTTTAGGATAACCCCAGAAGGTGTTAAGCCCTCAGATACAAAGGTTGCGGCTGTTAGGAACGCCCCTCGCCCCACCGCGAAATCGGAATTACAGTCCTTCCTAGGACTTCTGAACTTCTACCATTCATTTCTGCCGAGAAAAGCATCCGTAGCGGAGCCATTACACCGCCTGTTAAAGAAAGACGCAGTTTGGTGGTGGGGTGACAGCTAGAAAAAAGCATTCAAGGAACTCAAACAGCTCCTCTCCTCAGAGGCAATCCTAACGCATTTCGACCCCAAGAAGCTCATAGTGTTAGTGTGCGATGCTTCACCAGTGGGGGTGGGTGCCGTACTGTGCCACGTGCTCGGGAACGGGCGGGAAGCCCCAGTGGCATTCTACTCTAGGTCTCTCTCCAAGGCAGAGTGCAATTACGCGCAAACAGACAGGGAGGCCCTTGCCATAGTCGCTGGGACAAAGAAGTTCCATGACTTCCTATATGGCCGACCGTTCACGATCATAACAGATCACAAGCCGTTACTGGGTATATTCACCATGGGCAAACCCACACACCAAATTTTGTCCCCTAGGATGCTTCGGTAGGCAATATTCCTCAACATGTACCAGTTCACGCTGGTGCACCGGCTGGGGAAGGAAATCAGCTACGCAGATGCGCTTTCGTGCTCATCCCTGCTGTCGCTAGGGTAGCCCGCATGTGAGGTATGTGAGGTAGAACAGGACCACCAGGTGCTATTGATTGAGTCTCTCGACTCAACACCAATTGTGCTCCCAGACCTCCCCAAGGCGACAGCAAAAGATAAGGTCCTGTCTCTAGTTAGTTCCTGGGTAAAAAAAGGGGTGGCCCACAACGCCACCGAGCGTGGAATTCCAAATATTTTTCAGGAGGAAGGTAGAGTTGTCCATTGAGAGGGGTTGCCACCTCTGGGGGGAGAGGGTTGTTATTCCTGAAGAAATGTGGCCGAAGATACTCAAGTTACTACACATAAGCCACCTGGGGATTGTGTGCTCAAAGGCACTGGCCAGAAGCTACTTCTGGTGGCCCCAGATAGATGCAGACATTGAGCACATGGTGGGCACTTGCAAAAGTTGCCAGAGCTCCCGACCCGAAGAGTCCCGACTCCCTCACAGAGAATGGGACACGGCCCGCGGACCTTGGTCCAGGTTGCACATCAACTTTGCGGGGCCGTTCAGGGGATCGTAC
Source organism: Bradypodion pumilum (assembly GCA_035047305.1). Classification (NCBI taxonomy): domain Eukaryota; kingdom Metazoa; phylum Chordata; class Lepidosauria; order Squamata; family Chamaeleonidae; genus Bradypodion; species Bradypodion pumilum. Next base: position 345,263,646 of record JAWDJD010000002.1, read on the forward strand.
TTCCTCCTGGTGGTCAACTCATTTTCAAAATGGTTGGAGGTCTTCCCAATGACCAACACCTCCTCGGGCGCAACCATCAAGCGGTTGCGGAACCTATTTAGTTGTTTCAGGTTACCCGACGTACTGGTCACCGATAATGCCAGTTCCTTCACCTCTGTCAAATTCCAGGTGTTCCTGGAGAGGAATGCGATTCGACACATTACCTCAGCCCCGTTCCACCCTGCAACTAATGGGCAAGTCGAGCGCCAAGTGCGGACGACTAAAGAGGCACTTCAGCGAATGGGCCCAGGGGATCTCAACCTACAACTGTGCCAGTTCCTACTTTGCTATAGGGTAACTCAAATTTATAGGGTATATTCAAATTTATATGCCGCCCAATCAGGTAAACCCGACTCTGGGCGGCTCACAACAAGTTAAAACATACATAAAACAATACAACCAATTAAAACCCAACATACCCACCCACCTACCCCATTCCTCTTAAAAACCCACATTAAAAAACTGCCTTCATTGACAATTAAAAGAAATGTTGACCACCTGGATCCAACCAGGGTGGAGGATAGGGGGAGAAATATAGGAATTGAGCATTCAAAAGTCTTTTCGGCGGGAGATACGGTGTATTGTAGAAATTACGCGACCGGACCAAACTGGGTGCCCGGGATTGTACTTGAGCAGATGGGCCCAGTATCATATAAAGTGGAAACAAGTACGGGGTTAGTATGGCGGCGACACGCTGATCAACTCAGGTGCAGGGTCAAGGATACCCAGGAAGACGATGAATCAACATTAGGGTCCTCCCCCACCCACTCATTCCAAGGGGGAGAAACAAGGCAGACACCGTCAGGGAATCTCCACAGAGACACAGAGAATGTTCTTCCAAGGGGGGGCCCCAGTATCAATTCCTCCCATAGAAATGCATGTTTGAGCCCAGTGTTATTAGATTCTGGCTCCAGTTTGGCACTATTCCAAGACTTGTACCTAGTTCATTGATTGATTGATTGATTGATTGATTGATTGATTGATTGATTGATTGATTGATTGATTGATTGATTGATCACTAAAATTATATTACAAAAAATAAAGTTTTGGTTTTAATCCTCTCTTAACAGACTGCTGAATTATTAACTGGATCCTACGGGGTTTTCATTCTTTGTAATTCCTGTCTCAGTTTTTCAAAATTTCAGTTTCTAAAGAGCTGTACTTTGTAAAATATTGCATTTCACCCAAATTATTATTTTAAATGTTCTTCAGCAGGAAGATATGGTGAAATTAACCTGTTTGACAAAAAAAGCCAAAGAAAAAACAAATTAAAATGAAGACAAAAATGTGGCACCTTAAATATTACATTTAATATGAGCTTTTGTGGATCAAGTCCACTCCCTCAGGCTTCCCTGACTGAGTAAACTCAGTTCTATACTAGAGAGAGTTACATTCCTGCTTCTAAAGGAAAAATTAAATATAATGGAGTAAAGCACTGCTTTTATTTTTATTTCATCTTCTTCTACATATGATTCTGTTTTTCAGGAACTGAAGAGACTGAAAGTTTCAAATCATCTCCATCATTATCAGATATGAAAACAGCAGCGCATAGCGCTAAACCAGCTATCCAATGTATGGCGATGGGAAGCGATGTCCAGAACAGACTGTCCAGTGTTACACCACCAATACCCTCTGGCTCAGTAAGTCAGATAGAACATGAAAGTTCCTGGTGGCAGAACAGTGGTGATGAGAGGAAGGATTTCCATGGTGTTTTTAAACAGCCTACAGAGAATTTGACTTCATGGTAAGCCAAGGCAAAGATTCTCACATGGCTTCAACTCAACAGCAGCAGTAGCTTATGCTAGAAATCTCTGTAAACTATTGTAAACTTATACACCTGCTCCCATTCCCTTGTATATCATGCATAGTTTTAGAAAGCTGTGTTGCTGTTGGCCTGCATGTATATGTTATATTGACTTGTAAGTCTATCCATGTCGCTACCATAATGGAATCTTTCTGCCATAATATGCTTTTAATTCAGATGAGCACACCAGATAAAGAATGGAAGAGATGCTGATTACAAAAACTTTGATGAATAGTAAAATACGATGCAGCCACTGTGGTGGAGAAAACCACCAACATTGCCTTCAACTAATGGCATATTTTCTAGAAAAAATGTCCTATGTTCCTGCCACTAGTAGTTCTTTTTTTCTGTCTAGATCAAACTTTAAATTGCCAAAATGAAGCCACCTTCTTGGCTTTGTCACTGGCCAAACTTAGATCCTCATCAGTACATGTTTCTGGTAGTAACCACGAGAAGTAATAAACAAATATTGTGCAATATAAATTCAATAAATAAATAAGTCTGTGTTGATGCAACTGAGAATTAATTCCTGAGCCACAGCCAGGAAGGCTCACCCCAAATTTTTGGGATCAACTGTCCCCGGCTTAGATCACAGGCTGCTCTTGATTGAAAGAATGACAAGAAAGAAAACTAAACCCAACACCTGACTCCTTGTCAGATCTGTTGTGTAGTTTACATTATGTTCTCATAATATATTTGCATCAATTTTCTGTGATTGAAAGGAAAATATAGTTCAATGAAGTTGTTTATCTTGTATCTGTATGTAGTAACAACAGAAAATTACCTGTTCCAAACACTACAAGCAAGCTTGAAACAAGCTAATTTTTAGTTTACAGTCTCTGGAATGAATTGAGTTTTACAAAATTACTTGCAATAGAGAGCTCTCTATAGAAAATAAATTCTTTCTCAAAGGAAGAATTGCTATAATGTGGGGGCACAGTTCATTTGTACTTAGGGAGCACAGATCCTTGGGTGTGTGAAACAATGGGCAAACATGGGACATGAAATGCTTTGTTAGCAACTTCATCAGGTTTAGAGAGAGATCTTTGATAAGCATGAGGTAAAAATAAAAGCAGGACATACTATTAATGCTTTTTTTAAAATTTGCTTTGTTTTTTTTACTATGCAGTTAGCATCACCATCACATCTAGTTTGATTATTTCTTTCCAAAAGTGTAGGAATCCATTTTAACATTACTCTGTATATAGGGTGGGCCGCTAATGTGTCATCAAAAAAAGAGAGCAAAGGGGGACAGAGATTGGCACATGCTAATTTATATGTATAGTTGGAAATTGAGGAATTATGGCGCTCTCTCTTTAATACTAAAGCTACTATAGAACACAACACACCTCACCACAGTGGAGAAGGCTACTTATTAGGAAACTTGGTTGTACCCTGCTCATTCTATTTTCCAAGATGAGCAACAGCGAAGTCTGTGAAGTCTCTGCCTTCTTTGTTAATACATTTTTATCCAGCTTTTCTCAGCACACAAATTTTACATCTATTTCCCCAACTTGTAGATAAGTGGAAGAGACCATCCCAGGAATGAGAGGAGATATGCTACATTAGTTGCTAAACCATAATCATCCAATTTCAGTGCAAACCACCCTAGAACCAAAAAGAATATTAGAATCTTGTTTGTTTCAAAGAGCAAATTTTGACCAAGTTAATTTAAATGCCCCTAGGCTGTAACTGAGGCTGCACTGGCCCAAGTGGTTAAGATGCTGAACTCGATGACTGGAAGGTCAGAGTTTGATCCCTGAGTACTGCACAATGGAGTGAGCAACCCACTCTGTCCCAGCTCCTGCCAACCTAGCAGTTTGAAAGCAAGAAATTGCAAATAGATAAATAGGGACTACTTCAGTGGGAAGGTAACAGCATTCTGTGCACTCTGGTGTTGAAGCATGCCTGCCATGTGTCCACGGAAACGTCTGCAGATGCAGACAGTGCTGGCTCTTCGACTATGAAACAGAAATGAGCATTGAACTCTAGAGTCGCATATGACTGGCTTTCGAGCAAGGGAGACCTTTACCTGTCCTAGGCTGTAACTGAATATGTTAAGAGGAAACTAAATGATACAGGATTAACTAGAATTTGGAAAAGTTACTTTTTGAGACCATAAAATTGACCACTGACCTTGCTGGCTCAGGAA